>BPLT01000067.1:742500-1942500 GCA_019656295.1 Rhododendron mucronatum var. ripense
GAGACCTTGATGGACTAGGTGTCTTTTAATAATTATCTCTAAAGCCCTCTTCTCTCCTCTATAAAAGGTACAATACCCACCCCTTATTCATACGGTTTTTCCATCAATTAAAGTACTGGGGTATTCTAGAAAAGTAGAGACAGAGAGAAGAAGGTGAGCCAAGAATTATGGCCAATAAAGGTACGCTATTTATTGTTCTTGAGACGTATTGAATTCAAGATCCTGTTATATCTGTTTTCCGCATAATAGATTAAATACAGATATAGATTTACATATTCTACCTTTAATCTGGACAAAGTGATTCGATGGAGTTCGGTGGGTTTTCATTTGGCGGCGGAAGATCGGTACTCTAGCAGCAACTTTGGACTGGAATAACTTGACCAAACCTTTGCCGTTTTTTACGATTCTTGTGTCTAACGTAAAGATCTTGAAATGGCCTACAACTTTTGTGAAGAAGTCTAAGCCCGAAAACCACTCTAAGTAGGAGAAAAATGGAAGTTTAGAAGGGTCGCTAAATCTGCCAGTAAATCAGAATCCGAAAATTTTACCTAACTTTGAATGGCGATAACTCTATCAAATCTTGACCATTTTGGGCGATTATTGGGTTAAAATTGAAGCTCTTGAAGCCCTCTACAACATTTGTGAAGAAACTCAGGCCTAAAAACGACATCAACAATGAAGAAACAGGCCATGAACAGAGGTACGTTATATGGACGAAAATGGAGTTTATGGAATTAAAGATTTGATGATGTGAGTGCATGGGATGAAGTTATGTCACTCTCTTCTCTCTGTCAGCCAAAAAGGATGGGGAGATGGGTTTGGTTTTGTAGTAGACATAGAGTAATATAGGAGGAGGAGTGGAGAAAAGTGGGAGAGCGGAATGATATGGGTGAAGGTGATGGAATGTAGGAGGGAAGTGAGGGAGATAGAATCGGGAGAGATAAGGGAGAGGGGATGGGAGCATAATCCCATAAATTTTGGGATGGGTATATTATAAATATAATAGACACACACATATAGATACTAGCTAATTAATAATGTAGATGCCAAACTAATTTTAAACACCAAAAATTAATCTAGGTTCTAGTTTAATCTAATTACACTTTTTAAATAATTAATCGATTACTATAGACTATTTGATTAAAATAATTTCTTCATTCAAAAAAAAATAGGGCAAAAATCCAAATCGTTACATCCCCAGTTTTGCCCGCCACTACTGTTCGGGAACTGTGGGCAAAGCTTCGAATGAACTTTGAGCCGAGCCTTTTGAACCCCATGCAATAAAGACGTCTATACTCATTAACATTTTTGGCGCCTTGGCCATTATGTCTTCTCGAGGCATGAACCCCACATGGCACATCTCGTACACCTCGCATTTAATTCGAACTGACGTTCTAGCCAAATGTCGTGCAGAGACTCGGATAATTTTAATTATTGAAATGTTTATTAAATGTCTAAATGAGAAAAAACGGGTTATTTGTGGTTAATTAGATTGAGGATAGAAGTGATGGAATGAAAACTAGAGGGAGTGTGTGTGTGATTTAGAGATATGTGAGTATAGTGAGTGTGTGGGGTGTAGGAGATTATATATCTCCATTATATAGTGGGTGTGTGGGGTGTAGGAGATTATAAATCTCCATATCTCTCTCTCTCTCTCTCTCTCTCTCTCTCTCTCTCTCTCTCTCTCTCTCTCTCTCTCATTTGTTTTGTTGGCAAGTGGCACAAAACTTCTTCATTTTTACTTTGCACCTTTTTTTTGTTCTTTGTCTGCTATTTTAAATTTGAGAGGATGTAAATGAAAAAAGAGGAAATGATAGTATGATGTTGGGAATGGGAGATGTGGACTCCTTTTATTAATGGAGTATGTAAATATTGGAAGATGAAAATATCACGAAAATGATATTTGTCCTATAAAAAAAAATTTGAACAGATAAGGTTATGTGTTATCAAAAAAATTATTATCATTTTTTTTGAATAAAGACAAAAATAAATGTCTCGAATTATTTTTGGGAAATTTCATAAAGGGCCCCACTCACTCATCGGTACAATATCCGTACCCATATCATTTTTCTTACAAGTGTAGTCGATAACCTTATCTGTTGATATTTTTGAAAAAAGAGAATACAAATTTGGGTAGATAACCATACCTATTGACTTTATTACGATTATACAGAGCACATACTTTGCAAATCAGATAACCTTAGCTCTTAGTCTTTTTAGAATAGTTCAAAAAGTATAGATAGATAATCACATCTGTTTGTTTTACGCATAGATTGCATATTTCATGAAGATAACATTATCTGTTGGTCAAGTATGGGAGGAAGAGTTTTTACACATTTGGCACTAATAGCATATACATAGGAATGACTATCATTAATAGCATTTACCATCTGTTTTACCTAGCTCAAGTGTGAGATGCGTGTAAATCTATTTTTCCTACCAACCAAAAATGTACCTCCTCACAACAACACAAAATTGGGCTAATGTCAAAAAATGAAACACATGTGTTGATTTGGATAAATAACCTTATTTATTAGTAAAATTGAGATTGTACAGAGTACATATTTTGCATAAATAACATTATCTGTTTATTTTTTTGAAATAATGTTACAGAGCATAAACTTGGATATATAACCATATCTGTTAATTTTGTTGCAATTATACATAACACATTTGTTCTGAGATGGCCTTATCTATTAGTTTTTTTTTATTAACACAAAGTATAAATTTGGGAAGATAATTACATCTGTTCATTATATTAAGATTATACAGAGTACATATCAGAGATAACCTAATCTTTTGGTCTTTTAAGATAATAATCCATCTTCGTTAAAATTGTTTCAAAAAAGATCAACAAATATGATTATCTTTGCGAATTATGTACTCTATATAGTCACAAACAAAATCAATAAATATGGTTATCTATCAAAATCTATATTCTTTATCACCTCCAAAAGATTGGCAAATAATATTATCTATCTAAATTCATACTATCAATTTTTTTTCCAAAAAAGCCAATAGATAATGTTATCTCTGCAAATTATGTACTATGTATAATCATAATAAAATCAACAGATTTAGTTATCTATCCAAATCTATACTCTTTATTATCCCCAAAAGATTGAAAAATAAGGTTATCTGTCCAAACTTACCCATGTATTTCATTTTTTTTTTACAGTTGCATAAAAGAAAAAAAATGTTATGCTTACTAGAAATGTCACATGTATACGAGAAAAATTACTGAGTTGAAAAACAAAAAGAAACATGGCAACCAAAAGATATCATCGTAGTCCTTTTTTTTGGTGAAAAACTAAATTGCATTAATTAAAAAAATAATAGTAAATTGTCTAATTGTATGGCAAAAGGGTTGTGGTGATTGTACCAGAGTAATCCCTATAAAGTTACTATTGTAGTTCTTCCCACAAGAACTTTGTCCCCTTTCCACTATCCCTCACCCACCCTTGTTCTCTGTATTATTTCACCGAAGACATGACAATCAATAACTAGCATGGGCTTATTTTGGTTTTGAGCGTGTTTTATGAGTTAAGGGTATTTTTGGAATGCATCTCCGTATAAGGACTGGAACCACTATAAAAAGTTTAGGTGGACTAATTGCACGTTGAACTCTGTAGTGTGTCCTTATCAACAAGGCTCCCTATATTTTTTTCATGAGAAACCTATTTACTGCTCCGCTCAATTTTATCCGTTCACTAGTGGATGCTCGTGTCTGAAGGCACGGCTTGAACAATTCAAACAAATACTGGACATTCAACAAAATATATCAACCCCTACCCAATGAATTCAACTTTGCGGAAAATAATAACCCAAACAAATTTATTGACCTGTTTAACTTGAATCAGCAAGTGAAGAGCAAATAATTTTTCAATTTCTAACTTCTGTATGCACAAACTCAAATGCATAAAACTTTGATAAAATAAAAAACACCATCAAAACATCAATGCAAACACAAAAATCTATATTGATTTTGTGTAGATAAAAAAATCAATAATAATAAAATGACAAAAATATATGGTTGTATACCAATTTTCTTGCCTACGATGTGTCCCCAAAAAGCGATTATGAATAGGGCAATCCTAACATTGATATCTGTCAATAGATAATAGAGAAAGCCCGTTCCCAGTTAACAAAAGCTTGTAACAAATTAAGATGAGGCAAAAATCAAATTAAGATTAGGAATAAATCACACATTGCTTGAGCAAATATTACAATGTATTAAATTCATGCCATTACCGTGGTTGATATTTGGTGTGCTCAGAAGAACCTTAGCAAATCTGTAAACGACGTCTAAAACCACAGAAATCCATGAAATTATTTTGAATACATAAGAAAGCAAAATCATAGAAAAGTTATGTAAATCACACTCACTTTAGTTGCACATGATCTCTTCGTTGAATGCCTCTTAAGAACAAACAAACCATCTCTCTATTAGAAATTCCATAAATTAAGAATGAAATGATTAGTTGTAAATCTTCTTTTTTAAAAGTTTCTTATAAGTGAGCCTATGCGTTAAACAATTTTTTGATCAGTGGATACCTATATATATATATATATATATATATATATATATATATATATATATGGAGATTATGAGATCAATCACAAAATTACCTTGCTTGAAAGAGACCAACTAAGACGCATAGAATAAACTTGAACGCATAAATCTTGATCAAATCAAAAAACACTAATGTACCAGTAGTTTGAGTAATGTATGAATAGACATTTGTGTTACTGATTATCCCATTTGGGAATCTCATAAGACCCGTGCTATGCACGATTTTGATGACGGCAAATAACTTGAAAGCCATAGAATTTCATAACCAAATGGATAGAAAAAAAGTAAAACCATTATGTGAGGAATCATGATTAAACTTTTACCAAATCCTGATTTATTGTGAGGGTAAAAAAATAAAAACTTCTTCATTCAATCCTATAGAATGAACTTCTTCATTACCAATGCACTTTTGAATTGCTCGAATTGAAACTCTCTCCCTCCTTGTATGTTCTCAAAAAAAAAAATTCAAACATTATACTCAGTACAACCGTCACTCCAATTTGAACCGAGCGTAATCGAAATTTTTTGGAGTTGAACTTAACAAATAGAACTGGAAAAAAACAAAGTAAAGAGCCATACCTGTGGTAAGAGAATTGGAGAGACGGCGAGAGTCAGGGAAACGAAAAAGAGAACTAGAAAGAAAACGTTTAGAGAGAGAGAAAGAGAAACGATTAGGGAGAGAGAGGGAGATAAAAATTTTTTTTGAAGAACTGGAAAAAAATGAAGTAAAGAGCCATACCTGTGGTGAGAGAATTGGAGAGAGGGCGAGAGTTAGGGAGAAACGTTTAGGGAGAGAGAGAGAGAGAGAGAGAGAGAGAAACGATTAGGGAGAGAGAGGGAGATAAATTTGTTTCACCCAATTTGTATTGTTCAATCAATGGCAAATTTGCCTTACCCAATTTGTATTTTCATTATAGCACTCACCCAATCAATGGCAAATTCATAAATCACCCATTTGTATTTCGGAAATACTCATCCAATCAATGGCAAGCTTTTACAATCAAGTCTTTAATTCCACCCAAATTAACTACAAACGGCAATTTCGGAAATCATTACAATCAACTACAATCGGCAATTTCGGAAATCATTACAATCAGCAATAGGTAAATTGGATAGAAAAAAATTCAGTCATTACAATCGAAAATCATTACAATAGGCAATCGGATCTTTAAGTCAATCAACGGCAATCAGATCTTTAAGTCAATCAACGGCAAGTCCTAGGCTCCATTCCAGAACACCTTCTTAAAAAATAAGTACTTATTTCACATTTTTTGACTCAAAAATAATGTAAATAAATTTTTTTTTGCACCGTATAAAAGATCTTGATAAGATCTATCAAACAAGATCCATATTGTTAGAAACATTATTTGCGTAAACACATTATTTTTGAGTTTAAAATTGCCTTCTTAAAAAATAAGTACTTAAAATAAGTTTCGGAACGGAGCCTTAATTTAACCGAGGGATAAATTAAGTTTTTTTTTTATCCTCACAACAAATCAGGATATCAAGATTTGGTAGAAGTTCAATTTATCCCAAGAAAATATAGGAGGGAATTTAGGAATTCAAAAACTTCCTTATCATATTATATAGATTTCATTATTTTTATTTCAAATTTTGGCTAATTATAGCATTAGGATTAGTCACTAATTTTCAAAATATTATTAGTCAATAAAAGAAAGAGTTGAGATTAGGATTATGATTAGTCAATAAAAGAAAGGCATGATTGATTTAATTTCTGGAATATAGCATTAGGATTAGGATTATACAATATTGGCTGATTAAACAATCATGCCTTCCCTGAAAATCGGCTGAATATACAATTAGCATTAGGATTATACAATCATGCCTTTCCGGAATATACAATTTTGGCGGATTATAGCATTAGGATTAGGATAACTTCATTAGTTATAGATTACCATAATTAGTCACTAATTTCATATTAGAAAATATTCATTCGATCCGACGGCTACAAAGTTAATAGGAAGTATGATCAAACGGTTGTAGATGGTGCTTTGTTTGTATGAATAGACATTTTAGTAGAAGACCGTCCTGTTTTATTATATAGATTTCCGTAATTAATGACTGAGATGTGCTTTCAATTTTGGCTAATTTTTAAGATAAAATGATTAGAAAAATAAGATTTTCGCACCGGTTCAAACAGATTAAAAATTGGAATACTTAATTTTTAATTATATATTTGAAATATATAAACGGTGTAAAAAAATAAGTGTTCTAATTTTTAATTCTTTTGAACCGGTGCGAAGATCTTAATTTTCTAATCATTTTATCCTCATAATTAAATTTTTACTCTATGGCTCTCGTTGATTAGCCTTAAGATATATATGATTTTACGATTTTCTTAGGGCAAATCAACGAGAGCTCTAGAGTCAAAATTTAATTATGATCATTTAGGATAAAATGATCAAAAAATTAAAATCTTTCCACCGGTTCAAACAGATTAAAATTTGGAACACTTAATTTTTTAACCATATTTTTTAATATATAAACTGTTTAAAGAGATTGAAAAATTAAGTGTTCTAAATTTTAATCTGTTTGAACCGGTGCGAAAATTTTAGTTTTCTGATCATTTTATCCTAAATGGTCATAATTAAATTTTAACTTTATGTCTCTCATTGATTAGCCTAAGAAATATTTGATTTTACGATTTTCTTAGGGCTAATCAACGAGAGCTCTAGAGTCAAATTTTAAGTATGACTATTTAGGATAAAATGATTAAAAAACTAAAATCTTTCCACTGGTTCAAACGAATTGAAATTTGGAACACTTAATTTTTTTAAAAACCAAATTTTATAAAAAAAAATTGTTTAATAATAATACTAAATTCGTTAATTTGTTAGTAGAAATAAATATTACGGCTTAAATTGTGAAAGAATAATTAAATTTGCAATTACATATAAAACTTAATACATAATTAATTTAGGGACTGTACCAGACAAAAGGTTCATTTGACAAAAATGAGGGGAAAAAATGGGAGGGAAAAGCAAAGCAAAAGAGAGAAAAGCCATAAATTAAAATTGAAAAGAAAAGAAGTAGGTGACTCTATCTCCTATTGCATTTTCGTTTGCCTCGTTTCTCCGTCAATTGAGGGATTGTTTAGGTGGCACAAGTCTGACACAAAATCAGTAGGACAAATTTTAATTGGTGGGAGGCACCACCTGTCAAACATGATGTGTTGCCCTTGGGGCAACGAATAATTCTCCACATTCATGCTTAGCTCACTGCCCTAGAATGCCTAGTGGGGATATTGGGATAGTGTGGCTAGTTTCCTCATCTTGTAGACTAGGTTTATGCCTTTGTAAAATGGTGAATCCTTGGGTCCATTCACTGTACTCCAGCACTTTTAACTTCTAAATGGGCTGGGTTGACTTGTAGTTGCATGCCCAGTTTAATTATTGGGCACATTGCCCAAGGGAATTCCTCTACTTGGGAGGTGGTAGTTCACAAAAATTGTTCCATGATGAGAGCAAGAATTCTATCCTTATCCAATCTTTCACAAGTTCAAGCAGACCAGGTTGTAAATGCATGGAACTTTGCTGGAAGTTAATTGCTCACTCTTATCACATGTTGATATTCAGTTTATCGTTTGCATCATTTGTTTTCCAAACTGTACAATATGCTATCTTGAAGATATGTTGGCAGGTTCTAAGGAGGATCTTGAAGAGTCCATAGCATCAAGATAGGATGCTAACAGGTTCAAAGGAGGATACTTAACTGCTAATACTCCTATTTATAAGGTATATACCTTAATCTTTCCTCTTGGTTTGTTACAGCAGTTATTGTGGGTGAATACATCTTTGGAATTCACCTTTCTTTGCCTCTTCCCATTAGTTTGTGTGTGCCAACATTTGTGTGAGCCTGTGAGCTGTGTGCTTGAGCCCAAATTTCTTGAGAGTGGAGGTAAAAGTTAGTGGGAGTCTTTTGGTAAGGGAGAGTTGAGGGTGTTAAGGATCTTCCTATTGCTTTTAGAATTTTGGTGGTCTAGGCTTCAAGGGGGTAAGTAGGGGAGCAGAAAGAGCAATAGGCCTGTTTCTGTCTCTACTGCCTATCATACAGTCCTTCTGGTGCAGTCACCTTTGAATGCAGTGTGTGTAATTTACTGATGCAAAGTCATTTGTTCCTATGACTGCTGTTGTTTCCTGCTGTCAGTCCTTTGACTGCTTCTGTTATGTTATTGATTGATATGGTTCCCCTGAGGGTATGTTCTCACGACCGCAGCCTTACAGCTGATGCTATTGGATTACTGTGTCAACTCTATTCTGGGCAGTCTATCATTGTTGTTTTGCTATTGTACTGTGAAGCAAAGCCTAGCCCTTGTTGGGCATGGATTATGTTTACTGTTCAGATGATTTAGCCGTTGAAGTCCTGCATATAGTAGCTCCTGCCATGGCTACTTGCTGGTATCTTTGTCTGGTTTGTTATGCATTTGGATTGGTATTGTAGTTGTTCATTTGTTTGACTTATCCTTGGGGGGTTGTCCCTTGGAATGTTTATGCTTTTCTAGGGGGCATGTCTCTAGTTTCATTTTGCATCTCTTTTGTGGCAAATTGCTGGGTGGCTGCTGTTGATCAGAGTTGTGCCCCTGCCAGGGCTACTTGCTGCTACTACTGCTATTAGCTGTTGCTTCTTTTGCTACTGCTGTTGATTCTCTTGTTGTCACCTGCTACTGTTTTGCTGTTAGGCTTGAACTGTTTGGATGTTGTTTTGGCAGCTAAGTTTGATGGACGACTGATGGCGGGTTGGGCAGATTGTTTAGCTGGTCCAACCAAGTACACCAAGCTAGTCCATTGGGCAATGACATCTTTGTATGGGGTTTAGTATCCATTATTGCACCACCATTCTCATGAGTGCTCCATTTCTTGGCATTCGGAAGTTCAAGTTCAAGTTTTGGTTGCTTATAATACATATGTTGTTTATCTTTGGTTGTAACTTAATGATTTGGTTCTTATCCACATAGTAAGATTGCAGTAGCTATAATCCTTTTGCCATCTGTTTTGTATCCCTCTTTTAGATGGATATGAACAGTTGTTTCATTTCCCCTAGTCCTATGTAGTCGTTGGCATAGGCTATCTCTATTTTTTTTCTTTTTGTTTTTTCTTTTATTTTTGCTCCTGGGGTATTCCCCCTGTAGGCTGTATATTCAGTTAGCCTCTTTTTTATTTCAAGCTATTTACCCAAAAAAAAAAAAACTTGTTGTGGAGCTCCTTTAAATTCCATGATTCTTTGATTCATTGGCCTGGTTCTTTAGCGTAGTGTGGTGTGGTGTGATTGGGGCTATCATTGACTAGATTGGTGGTCGTGCTCTGATTGAAAGGGGTAGCTTCATGGGCTGTCTTTGATTAGATTGGCGGTCGTGCACTAATTGAAATGGGTAGCTTCGCGGGCTATCATTGATTATATTGGAGGTTGTGCACTAATTGAAAGAGGCAGCTTGGTTTCACCTGCAGTTCGAATGGCCACTATTCGGTGGTTATGCACTGTTAATGGTTCTTGAACTGTCCCGCTTTTAGATTATAGCTAGCCTAGGGGATTAGGTTGAGGGTGTAGTAGTCTGGATGGAATGAGCATGGTGTGCAGGGTACTTGAGAGGGTAACCTTGTCAAATGCCAACATCTCTAGATCGAGCCTCTTCTCGGCTCCTTGTCTTTTTGTAGTAGTTGTTCTTTTAGAAGTGGGTACTATGCTTGTTCTCTGGGTTTGGTTGGAGTATTAGTATCTTAGGTTGCTAATCCCATCTCTGGAGTCTGTGGTGATTGGTAGTTGGTTGAGAGCGGGTTGTTTTCTTGCGAGCCTTACGACTTGGATGAAGGAGTATTAGGCCGGATGGAATGGGCGTGGTGTGCAGGGTGGGGCCCCCTGTCAGATGCCGACATCTCTGGTTCGAGCCTTTTCTTGGTGCCTTATTTTTCTGTATTAGCTGTTTAGCTTCCCTTGATGCTGAATTACTGTGTTGCTGCTAGTCCTCAGTATTGGTTATCATTTGGTCATTTCTGATCATGACTATTTATTTTATCTCCTAGCCTGGTGGGATGTGTCAGGTAGGAGTTCGCTTTCATGTTATTACTACTGAGATCACTACTTATCATACCCCGTTGTACTATCCTTCCGCTTAGATGGATAGTGCAACGAGGGTATTATCTCAACACTCATGGCACTTTTGTAATTTTACTTACTCTACCCTACTCTCCATGCGGGTTGTGCATGGGTTCTCACACTTTTTTCAATCTTCTTTTTTTTTATTCTTTTCTTTTCCTCTTGCGGTACGCCCCTTGTAGGTTGTACATTCGGTTAACCTTTTTTAATTTCAAACTAATTTACCCAAAAAAAATGTTGGGATAGGGAGTCACGTAACACAAGGGGTGGTAATACAGTGACCCAAGTTGTTAGGGCTATTTGTAATGCAAGGGGTGGCAATACGTAACTCTCGTGGTGTTATACTGTAACGCAAAGGGTTGAAATACAGATGATGGAGATTGGTGATAGTGAGTCTTGTGGAAATTACTAAAGTTGCTTGAGTCTTGTGAACAATGTGGCTAATTTGTGATAGTGGCATGTTCTAGGATGATTATAGTGAATGATTGGCATTCCTATGAGTTGATTACTATCCGTCGATTGGGTTATGTTACCATGACTTGATTCCTTTGCACTTGTCATCATATTTGCACATAGAATTGGTAAAGATTTTTCTACTAGGTTAGTGTACCTCAACCTAATCTTTCTTTTCAGGTTCAAATGTTGGACAGTAGCTCGCATACTTTGTGTGCCTGGAAGTGAAAGACTTTTTGAAAGCTAACTTCATTAGTTAATTAATCATCTTTGTAATTGATTTTTTTGATAAAAATGGATTTGTAACTATTTATTCGAGAATTTCCTTTTGATGAAGTGTTTGTAATATTTTAAACAGGTTTGTACTTGTACCTAAGTTGGTTTGGGCCGTAGTGCCAAGGGTAATTCTATAAACTTGTGTAATGCCCCGAATTTTGGGTACGTTAAGTAGACAATTTTATTGAATATTTAAAGAGAGTCTGGCTCATTATTACATCATAATTCCCATAATTACACAAAGGGAGGGAAACTAAGGTTTCTAACTACAGCTCTGCCTGCTCTTCCATTATAGTCAGCTCTTCGGCTCCAAAAGCCGCCAAGGTGGCTCACCCTATCCATCTACAAGGTCTGATATATTATACCGGCGTCGCCACCAACATAATATGTCAGGGTCACCAAAGGTAACACCATGAGCTACAGGAGCTCAATAGAATAATCCAAACCCACTAACCCATAACTTACAAGCAATAGGCAATAAGGTTAACGATTTTTACATAGTACATGCATATATAACAAAACAGTTAACAATGACACATCCACATTCACTATCCAAACTAACGTTTGTGTCCATGATTTTCTGTGTTTTTCCTACACGACTCATCGTAGACCGTGTCTCGTTTTCATTTACCAAATCAACATTTCCAAAAGCATTTTAACACATCCAACCTCGGTTCTGCCTCGCCGGGTTCCTGAGTATCCTCACAATGGTTCCGCCGCGCCGGGTTCCCATTGGCACACAAAATTTGCATTGGCTCCTCTCCACAGATAACCAAGCCATTCCTCACCTTGGTTCCCCCGCTCCGGGTTCCCATGGGAACGCACACAACCTCACAATGGTTCCATTGATCCGGATTTCATTGGAACACACGCACACATTCCCACAATGGCAAGTCCAGCCACATTGCGATTTCAAAACACACCTTGTCATTAACACACCCTAGGTGTCATGTTTTTATCTTCCTTGATTTTTGTGTCTCGTCACATGCATAGACTCCGCGGTAGGACTTTTCACGTATACATAAATCATTCATTGTAATCTTGAAACTAAACTAGCAAAATCATCCAATTCTATGTTACTCATCATGCTCAAATCACACTTAATGCAAGATAAACTTGTTGACAGTCGGGCATTTCAACTACTATAAACGATAGATAACCTTATCTACTTAGAGGAAACTAAGGATATTCTACTTTCCAACATACGGTTTTATGCTATACGTTGAGTTAATGACAAGGGATTGTGCTTATACTTAGAGATGGAGGATAAGAAGATTCTACATATACTTAGAGATAGGGGATAAGAATAATCTACATGATCGTAATTTCATTTCAAGATTTTCGTAAAATGAGCTTGCTAATTATTTCTAATTCTTTAACTTGCCTTATCATAAACAAAAATAACTAAAGTTATACTAGGGAGAATGAGTAGAGATTAATCTACCTTGATCCAAAACTAGTCAGGGCCGAATAAGCTAGTTGAAAAATTTCTACGGGCGGTGAAACTCGCAAATTTGGACCAAACTTTGGATGGCAGTACTCGGTCAATATTTGGTTGAATATGATCGTTCTTGGGTCGAAATCGAAGCTCTAGACGTGCTCTACAACTTTTGTGAAGGAAGTTGATCCTAGAAACTACTTTAGGTAGGAGAAAATAGTGATAAAGGAGGAGACAGTATGCTGTATTTTTACTGAACTTCGGATGTCAATATTTTTGTCATTTCTTCACCGATTGGGGTGGTTCTTGGGTCTAATTTGAAGGTCTCGAAGTGCTCTACAACTTTTCCGAACGGAGTTGGTTCTAAGAACTACTTTAAGCATGAGAAAAATGAAGATTTGTGAAGGGCAGTAGGCTGTCTGGAAAATGGAAATGGTTTCTAGAGAGAAGTGAGAGCAAAGGAGTGAAGGTGTGAGTTTAAACTTGAATGAGCTTGCTATTTATAGGCCAAACATGCCCTCCCTCTCCCTCTCACCCGAAATCTCTCCCTATCTCCATATCTCATTTTTTATTCAACTTGTCATGCTTTCTTTGAAAGATCAAGACCTAGTTCTAGGCTTGCATGGCTAGGTTTAGTACTTTTGGATTGGATTATGGAAAGATTGGTGGAGAAAAGGAGGATTGTACAAGGTTTAAAAATTAGTAAATGTACTAATAAGGACAATAGAAGATAGATTTGCTTTAGAAAAATATAACATCATAGATTTGAAAGGATGTAAAAAGATTATGGTAAGGACAATCAAATCTCTTCTCTTTCTTCCTTTCTAGGACAAGTTTAGGTTATTCTAAAGGGTTCCTAGTCTTGTCTAGTTCATAGAAGACTTGTTTATATATGAAAGGGCAAGGAAAATCTAGATTTGGTTGTACCATGATTGTGTGAGAAATTGGCCAAAAGAATTTGACTAGATTGAGTGAGCAACACATGAACACACACATCTCTCTCTCTCTCTCTCTCTCTCTCTCTCTCTCTCTCTCTCTCTCTCTCCTTCCTAGTACTAGTACATATAAATATATAAGCTTCTATGTACAAAATATATATAGTAATGTACCTAAGGTACTATGTGATCTAATGGGATTTTAAAGGCCAAGATTTTCTAATAAAGAAATCTATTAAGCACATGTGTTCTTGGTAATATATAAGTATATATATAAGTCCAAGTACATAAATACAAAGTTCCATGGATTTTCAAATGAAGATATTGCACCAGTAGCCATACAGTCACTCGCCAATATCTAGTCAAATGGTGGGATGCCTACAAGCATCACCGAGTAATTGAACAAGTCAAGGCAGAATTTCCAGTCAAAGTTCCAACCCCAGTCAAGATTCCGGCTCAGAATCAAACAAGTAAAAAGGCAACTGCAGTTCCCCAACCCAGCTCGCCCACCTTTTCTACCATCCGACTTGGAAGTCCAACACCGAGTTCTTCCAATCCATCGAAATCCAAGTCAAAAACCAAGTGCTCCCAATTATTGATGTTAGCACAACAGCTAATTGCTCAAGCCAGTCAAGAAGAAGATGATACATCGTCTGAAGAATCAACTACATCTCACAGGAAACCATGTGAATCAGCTTTCCAAGATGCCCAGGACCCATTTTCCTGAAGTAATCATTTCTACTTTTGGTCCCACCAGCACCGAAAGTAGACACCGAAAGTAGAAATAGTCACAATCAAAAGAAGTAATCATTTTACTTTTGGTCCCATCTGCACCGAAAGCAGATACAGTCACTTACTTTAGTCACATGGCTGAGTCATTCAGCACTTGTAAAACTCAGGTCCTTATTCTATAAAAGGATCCAAGGAGTCAGGTTCAGAAGGAGTCAGTTTTATCAAAGTTAGTTTTCTCAAATAACTAGTAAGAGAGAGTAAACAAGTTTGGATTTTCAGCAATTGTACCCATACTTAGTCAAGATTGAAGTTCTACTTCTGTATTCACTGTAAGTCTGAGTTTGTTCAGCTTACCCTCGTATTAAACTTCAGTAAACTATATTACTATTCAATTTCCAGTAAATTGCAACTATTCAATTTCCAGTAAAACTGCATTTACTATTCATTACTATTCATAGTACTATTTACTACTGTTCATTACTATTATATATAAGTGTGTACCATGCAATCTAGGTAAATTTCCAAATTAAAACTCCCCATTAAACTAATCCAAATTGGCACATGTCATCATAGGATATTATATTATGTACTAGAAAATCTAGGTAGTAAATCCATGGTACATATATATACAAATATTATCACATGGAAAATCTTAGGAAATAATTTTTAATAAAATCCTAGTACTCATTGGAAGATTTACTCTATTACCCAATGGATAATAATTACCCTAGCATGTATTGACCAATGGATAAAAGGAATAAGGTAATATGAAAAATCCAAAATGTCCTTTTAAGCATTGTAAAAATCTATATTTAACTATATAAGAGTACTTAATCATATCTAGCAAGGAATATCTTTAATAGAAAATTTAGGTTTTCGATTGTCCAATGGATAAAAGTTTCCCGAACTTTTATTGTCCAAAGGGTAAAGAAAATAAAAGAAAATATATAATAATTTTCTAGTGTAGGGTTGGAAAGGATCATAAGGCTCAAAAGACGGTCAAAAAGGTCCATCTAGGGTTAGGGAATTGCAACTAGGTGAATTGGTAGTTCGGTTCCTCCAACTTAATTGATTGAAACTAGCCCTACTTGCCAAGTAGGATTTCTAGCTAAGAAATATAATTTAAAGATTTTTTTCTACTCACTAGGAAAATATACAAGTGCTTTTATAAGCATACTTGTCTTTAGAAAATGACTAGATTGTCCGGTGTGAAAAGATATAATTTTACTAGCCTCAAATCTAATTATGACGAATTATTAGAAATTAAAAAGGAATTTTGGAAGCAAATCCAATTAAAAAAAATTCAAATTTTTAACGAAATTTTTACTTTCTAAAAATCAGGGTCGTTACAACTTGAGAACTTGTTTGTGAAGTTAAACAGTTTGGAACTCTTTGGGGTATTATCTATAATATGTGAGGATCTTTTATTGAAAATGATTATTTATTTATGTTGAAAATCAAGGTTGTGACAAATTGGTATCAGAGCATCTAGGTTTGAATACTTTGAGACCGTGGGGAGACTTCTAGTCTATGGGTTCAAAATGTCACATCTTTTGCTTAGCATATGTGTGCTTGTGTGGATTGACATTACTTGACTTATGTAGCAATGCATTTCAATATAGTAGAGTGGCGTAGAGTTGTTTTGACCCGTGTTGGGATAGTTGGGGGCTTAGACCTCATGAAATGATATTGTTATTAATGAACCTTTCTTTCATACAACTTGTACTATGACGCCTTAGAGTATGCGTGCTAGAGCAGGTGAGGCCGAACTAGGGGTGGTCGTGGTCGTCGCCTTGGCCGAGGGGCATCGGTTGAGGATGAGGTTAGCAATCATGGGGAAAATGGGGATGGGAATTTGGGGGAAGGGACCATACGCGGTCGGGGAGAGGAAGTCCCAGTTGTTCAGAACCCTTTTGCTAGGGATTTTGTGGCGGCTCTTGCGGCTGCAAATCTTTTAAACTCTGCTTCTAGGGAAAGTGCAAATAGTTGTGCGTTGTTAGAAATGAGGGAGTTCAGTCGTAGGAATCCACCAACATTCGATGGGTCAAGCAGTAACCCTCTTGTGGTCGATCATTGGCTAGCTCAAATTCGAAAACTCTTCAGGGCTCTTAAGATCACGAAGGATGACTTGCGAGTCAATATTTTGGCCGTTCAACTTACCGAAGAAGCGAATGAGTGGTGGGAGTTAGTTTTGGAATCGAGGAAGGACACAAGGAGAGAGACAAAGACCGCGGCTCAAGTAAATGAGCCAAATGTGGAGAACTTAACTTGGGCCAAATTTGAGGTGCTCTTTGAGGAGCAATATTTTTCGAAAATGAGTCTTGACTAATTGAGAGATGAGTTTGAGAAGCTAGAGTAAGGGAATATAACTGTGTCAGAATACGCTTTGAAGTTTCAAACTTTGTCCCGTTTCACGCCGGAGTTAGGCGATTCGAAAAGGGGTTGGATGTTACCGTGAAGAGAATGGTGATGGCACAACGCAAGGGGAGGTTCGCAGATGTCGTCGAGTGTGCTGGGAGCATTGAGATACCTAAGGAGGCACCCAAGAATCCTAAGGTTTAGAACCAAGACAACCAGTAGGAGGAATGAGCTCTTCTTCAGGGAGTTTCGATAGTCAAGGGAGAAAGAGACAATGAGACCAAATTTCGATGTCACAGGGTCCGTCAAACTTTAGGCCTCCTTCTTCTTCATTTAGGACTCGGGGAGTTTCTAATAGACCTCTGATTGTTTATCATGAGTGTGGTTAAGCGGGGCACTTCGTGCTCAGTGTCCACGGCTTTTGGGGATACGTTTTACTTATGGGAAGGCCTGCCATTTTGCAAGAAATTGTCCACATGGGGACGGGGCTCGTAGCGAATCAGGTTCAGTGCAATAGCTGAGGGGTGGACAGGGTTCTAGTCGGAAATCGTTTCAAGGTAATCAGAGGCAGCAACAGCCTCACTTCCGTCAGACTACGTCAACTCAAAGATCTCAGGTTGAGAGGGGAGTGAGTTCGTCTACACCTACTCAAAGTTCTGGTCAATGTGGTGGGCATGATTAGAGTCAGATAACTTAGGGAAAGGCTTTTGCTATCACTTGTGCTATTCCGCCTCCACCACCTCCTGTTACTTCTCAGACCCCGGAGACTTCAGTTGTAAAGGGTACATTCCTATTGTTTAACTCCTTTGCTAGAGTATTATTTGATTCTAGAGTATCGCATTCATTCATTGCTGCATCTTTTGCTTGTGCTTTGGGATTGGAAATTGAAAATATTAGTCCTCCATTGTTTGTTGAGACACCTATAGGAGGTAAGTCACCACTAGATCGTATTTGTCGGGGTTGTGAACTTATCATTCGAGATCGTCGTTTTACCTTTGACTTCATTGTGTTGAATATGTCGGGATTCGATCTTATGTTGGAAATGAATTGGCCATCTACATTTCACGCTACCATAGATTGCTTCAAGTGTTGGGTCTGCATTTGTCCACCTGGCGGTGCTGGTTTTGAGTTCTTTGGGGAGCGTCGAGAACCATTAGAACCATATCTGTGTGGGTCTCGAGAGCAAGAGTCAGTGTATGCCTTACTAGCGAGTTTGGCCTTAGATGAAGATGTAAATGCACGTGCTGAGTTACCTCTTGTCGTTTGCGACTCTCTGGACGTGTTTCCGAAGGACTTACCTGGGGTGCCACCCGAAAGAGAAATTGAATTTTCTATTGACTTGCTTCCTGGTACCGCTCCTATTTCCGTACCACCTTATCGCGTCGCGCCCGCCGAGTTGAGAGAATTGAGGATTTAGTTACATGAACTGGAGAGTTTGGGGTTTATCCATCCTAGTACGTCACCGTGGAAAGCACCGACCTTGTTTGCCCAAAAGAAAGATGCGTCAATTCGTCTATGTATCAACTATCGTAAGTTGAACCATGTCATCGTTAAAAATAAGTATCCAATGCCTAGAATCGGCGATATGTTTGACCAACTTCGAAGCGCAACTTATTTTTTTAAGATTGATTTGAGGTCCGATTACCATCAGTTGAGAGTTCGAAGAGAAGACATTCCTAAAATCGCTTTTTGTACTTGTTATGGCCACTATTAGTTTGTTGTTATTCCCTTTGGGTTGACAAAAGCAACGGCAACTTTCATGGATTTAATGAACTGCATCTTTTGTGCCTATCTTGATCGTTTCGTGGTTGTTTTTTGTGGACGATATCCTTATCTATTCACCTTTAGAGGAGGAGCACCACTCTCATCTTTCTATCGTTCTTGAACTCTTGAGGGAACACCGTTTGTATGCCAACCTTAGCAAGTGCGAATGTTGGTTGTCTAAAGTCAAGTTTTTGGGTCACGTTGTGTCGAAGGATGGAGTGTCCGTTGATCCGGGAAAGATAGAGTCCGTAATGAATTGGCAGCAACCGAAGAATGTGTTCGAGATTCGTAGTTTCTTGGGTTTGGCCGTTTACTATCGCCGATATGTACTTGATTTCTCTCGTCTAGCGGCTGCGATGACTAAATTGACTCGTAAGGGAGCTCAATTCGTTTGTAGTGACGCGTGTGAAAAGGCTTTTGAGGAATTGAAGAGAAGGTTGACTACCGCACCGATTTTGGTTGTGCCTGAATGAGGAGTCGGTTATTCTGTGTATTGTGACGCATTGAAAGAAGGATTATGCAATTGGGGCAAGTGGTGGCATATGGATCGCGGCAATTGAAGACTCACAAGCGAAACTACCCTACCCATGACTTAGAACTTGCGGCCGTTGTTTTTGCATTGAAGAACTGGCGTCATTATCTCTACGGTGAGAGGTTCGAAGTTTTTTTCCGATCACAAGAGTCTAAATTACTTGTTTTCTCAAAAGGAGCTAACTTTACGACAATGCCGTTGGATGGAACACTTAGAATATTACGATTTTGAGTTGCAATATCACCTGGGCAAGGCGAACGTGGTAGCGGACGTGTTAAGTAAAAAATCAACACACCTAGCGAGTTTAGCTATCCATGAGTGGAAAACAATGAACGACTTAGGCTTGTATGCGATGCATTTTGAGGAGGTTCGAGATGGAGTCACTTTTATGTAACTTGACCGTTCAATCAACCTTGTCGACTCGAATAATTGAAGCCCAACAATGAGATGAAGAAGCGGGGGAGTTTCATACAAAATTTCTCAGCGAAAATGCTCGAGAGAGGTGGATGATTCATGCCGATCAAAGTTTGCGATACCAAGAAAAATTGTCCGTACCCATTTCGTGTCGGGAGGAAATTTTTAGGGAATTCCACCATTTACCGTTAGCCGTGCATCCGGGGGAACAAAAATATATCATGACTTGCGTAGGCAGTTTTTGTGGCCGGGAATGAAGAGAGATGTCGTTCTCGGTTCTCTTTGTGTCCAAATGCCTTGCGTGCCAACAAGTGAAAGCCAAACATCCCGGGGAGTTACAATCATTACCTTTGGCTGAATGGAAGTGGGAGAACATGACAATGGATTTCATTACCGGTTTATCGAGGTCATCAAGAGGGCATGATGTCATTTGGGTGATAGTCGATCAATTGACCAAGTGAGCGCATTTCTTACCGATTCAGGTTACGGATTTGATTGATACGCTTAGTCGTTTATACATCCGCGAGATTATCCGTCTTCATGGGATACCTATTTCTATTGTGTCGGATCGAGATCCAAGGTTTACCGCGCGCTTTAGGCAAAGTCTACAGGCCGCTCTTGGCACCAATCTCTTGTTTAGCACCGTGTATCATCCTCAAACGGATGGGCAATCCGAGAGAACAATCCAAATTTTGAAAGATATGCTTCGGGCTTGTGTTATGGAGTTTTTGGGTAGTTGGGAGGATCACCTACCGTTAGTCAAGTTTGCGTACAACAATAGCTACCAATCTAGTATCGAGATGGCACCGTATAAAGCTTTGTATGGGAGAGCGTGTCGATCACCCGTTTGTTGGACCGAGTTGGGCAAGGCTACGTTGGTTGGACAGGATTTAATCAAAGAAACCTCTGAGAGTATGAAAGCGATTCGTCAATGTCTTCTTGAAGCATAAAAGAAAACCACCAAGTAAGTCAGAGTGATTCGTCAACGATTGTTAACCGTGCAAAGCAGGCAAAAGAGCTATACCAATCGTCGTTGCCGACCATTGTCGTTTGAGGTGAGGGATCACATGTTTCTTAAGGTGTCACCGCGTCGGGGATTATCTCGTTTTGGGCAAAGGGGCAAACTTTCACCACGTTTTATTGTACTATTTGACATTATCGAGAAGATTGGGGAAGTGGCATATCGATTGGCATTGCCACCGAGGCTATCGCACGTTCATGATGTGTTCCATGTATCAATGCTACGAAAGTATGAGCCGGATCCGTCACACGTTCTAAAGTGGTCCGAATTAGAATTGGAGGCCGACGTATCTTACGGAGAGGAGCCAATGGGTATCCTAGACTCGCGAGAGCAAGTTTTGAGGGGTAAGACCATACCGTTAGTGCGAATTCTTTGGAGTAATCTCAGAAAGGAAAAATCAACGTGGGAAATGGAAGACGAAGTTAGAGAGAAGTATCCGCATTTGCTTATGAATTAACCAATGTGAGTTTTAAGTCTTGACTTTATGATTGTTAGCTTGTTGTTTGATTACATGTGTAGTGGCATGAGCATGATTACTTAATGCATGACTTTACTTGACTTGAGTTGTAAATTTCGGGACGAAATTTCTTTAAGGAGGATAGATTATAGAGACTCGGATAATTTTAATTATTGAAATGTTTATTAAATGTCTAAATGAGAAAATATGGGTTATATGGTAGTTAATAAGATTGAGGATAGAAGTGATGAAATGAAACCTAGCGGGAGTGTGTGTGTGATTTAGAGATATGTGAGTATATGTAGTGGGTGTGTGGGGTGTAGGAGATTATATAGCTCCGTATCTCTCTCTCTCTCTCTCTCTCTCTCTCTCTCTCTCTCTCTCTCTCAAAACTCCACTTCATCTCTCAAAAACCTCAAGAATCAACCTCCATTCGACTTTCCATTCGTGCTTTTGAGCTTGGATTTCGCCAAGTAAAGCTTAGAGGAGAGTTTTCTTTGATTTTGAAGTTCAAGGAGCTTAGGGCTCACTTCAATCGCTTGGATCGTTGTTATTGTCGCGAGTAGGGACTTCTTTGCCTCTACTACATGTTTATATGTTGATTAGGTGTAGAAATCGTACCTTGGATCGTTGGTTGTTGTGTTTTGATTGCCCTTGAATTTCTGCAGAATCGCTGCTCGAAATGCATCTGTATCGATACAACCTTTTATGTTGTATCCATACCAGCTGATTATCCTGAATCCAGATGGCATCATAAGCTTGTTGTATCGATACAACCTTTTTTGTTGTATCCATAGCAGAACCTTATGGGACAGTTTTGTTCACGCTGTTCCCACATCGATTGTTTTGAACCCTGGATACTTCTAGCACCTTTTTGACATCCCCTAAACTATCTCAAGAATGTTCAATTGACTTCCTATGATTAATCGATGTTGTCCTTGTTTCGTTGACCTTCCGTTAGTGAGGAATGAATAGGAGTTTACTTGATTAAAACTATGTTAAAAATGCATCTTGTTGATAGGTTGACTACTTTTTTTGTGTAATTTAGCTTGAAATTAAAAAAGGTTAACCGAATGTACAGCCTACAAGGGGCATACCCCAGGAGGAAAAGGAAGGAAAAAAAATAAGATTGAAAAAAGTACGATAACCCATGCACAACCCGTATGGAGAGTAAAGTAGAGAAAATAAAATAACAAAGTGCCATGTGTGTTGAGATCATACCCCGTTGGACTATCCATCTAACAAGAATGATAGTTCAACGGGGTATGATATGTAAAGATATGAGTAATAATAACATGAAAGCGAACTACTACCTGGCACATCCCGCCAGGCTAGGAAATAAAATAAATAGTCGTGGTCAGAAATGACCAAATGAAAACTATCATTGAGGACAAGTAGTAACAAAGCAAATCGGCATCAAGGGAGGCTGAACAGCTACTACAGAGGAACAAGGCACCAAGAAGAGGCTCAAACCAGAGATGACGACATCCAACGGGGGGCCCCAACCTGAACACCAAGCCCATTCCATCCAGCCTAATACTCCCTCATCCAAGTCTAAGGCTCACCAGAAGAATCCGCTCACAGCCAACTACCAATGACCACATACTCCGAAGATGGGATAAGCAAACCAGGATACTAATATTCCAACCAAACCTAGAGAATAAGCATAGCACCAACTTCTAAAAGAACAGCTACAACATAGGGACAGGACTCTGATGAGAGGCACAAACTGGAGATGACGACATATAGCAAAGTTACCCTCTCAAGCACACAGCTCATCACGCCCATTCCATCCAGACCATAACACCCTCAGCCTAATCCCCTAGGCTCACTATAATCTAAAAGCGAGACAGATCAAGTACCAAAACAGCGTAAACCACCGAATTGTGGCCATTTGAACCACAAGTGAAACCAAGTTGCTCTTTTCAATCAGTGCACAACCATCAATCTAATCATTGACAGCCTGCAAATTATCCCTTTCAATTAGTGCACGACCGCCAACCTATTCAATGACAGCTCGCGGAGCTATCCCTTTCGATCAGAGCGCAACCACCAATCTAGTCAAAGATAACCCTAGTCTCACCACACTACGCTGAAGAACTAGGCCAATGAAACAAAGAATCGAGGAATTAATAGAGCTTCGCAACAAGTCACACAGCATTTGAGCCCCAAATTGGGCAATATGTGCCTAACAACTTAACTGAGCATAAGTCACAGTAACAAACTACACTACATCTGATGATGATGTTTGTAGCACCTGAATTGAGACTTCAAATACTAACAATACACTAGCCCATAAGTCCAGCAACAAATCCAATATTTGAAGCAATGGATTTGCAAATCCTCCACGAGTTGGAGATCCTCACAACCCACTTGATCTAAATCCCAATCAAGCAGAAGTGGGTTTTTCAGATTGGTTCTTGAACTCACACTAATAAGGCATTGTGAACTGGTGGTGGGTCTACTAGTCCCTTCCAAAGTGGGAACAGCGGGTTAGCCATCACAGATCTGGTCGCCGATTGTGGGTCAGCAGGTCAACCAGTCATCCTGTTGGTGGTGTTCACCTCTGGACAGCCGTAACCCACCTTCTCTCAAGCCGTTCTTCACTATCCATGGTGAATCAGTCATCATCTACCCACACATCAGCTGAGTATTCCGAGCATCCACGCCCAGCCGTAAGGGTTGGAACGGACGGTGAGTATTCAAATCTGGTGGTATTTTTAGTTGCAATACCTGCTCTGTGCTTGCAAGGGCTTGGATTAGGGTCAATCAATAATCCCAGATGGAGTTTGGATTTACAGAGGTAAACCACAGTTCTCATACATTCCAGTTCAATTCATACATTTCTGCTGAGTTCCAATTTGGACCTCACCAGGTTGATGATGCCCTGGTAATCCCGTAGACATTTAGATTCAGATTGAGAACCTCGATGGGTAGTCATCTGTTGGACTGAGATTGAGTTCATCGTTTGGATTTTAGTTCTTTGTCGAGCGTCTTAAATTCCTAGTTTCTTTACTTCATTAGCCCAGTGGTTGGGCGTAGTATGGTTGTCACCATGGCTATCATTGATTAGATTAGGGGCTTACACTGGTTGAGAGGGGCAGCCTTCATGGCTGTCATTGACTAGTTTGGTGCTAGGGCTCTGATTGAAAGAGGTAGCCTCTGGAGCTGTCTTTGTCTAATTGGTGGTGTGGGCTGATTGAAAGGCGTAGCTTCTATGGCTGTCATTGATTAGATTGACCTGAGCTCTGATTGATTAGGGCAGCTTTGGTTCTCCTGCGGTATTGTGTCCTCTTTTTAGAGGCTTTGTACTGTCTCACTTTTAATTTATAGCGAACCTAAGAGATTAGGTTGAGGGAGTAGTAGTCTGGATGGATTGGGCGTGGTGTGCAGGGTACTTAAGGGGGTAGCCTTGTCGGATGCAGACATTCCCAGTTCGAGCCTCTTCTCGGAGCCTAATTCCTCTGTAGTAGTTGTTCTCTTAGAGGTGGGTATTGCGTTCAACTCTCTAGGTTAGATTGGAGTATTAGAATCGTGGTCTTCATATCCCATCTTTGGCAACTATGGTGATTGGTTTTTGGTTGAGGGCGGGTTGTTTCGGGCGAGCCTTGGGAATTGGGTCGAGGGAGTAGTAGATTGGTTGGATTGGGCATGGTGTTCAGGGTTGGGCCCAATGTCGGATGCTGTCATCCCCGGATCGAGCCTCTTATCTGTACCAAGTTTCTCTGTAGTCGCTGTTCAACCTCCCATCAATGCTGCGTTGCTATGTTGCTGCAATTCCTCAGTGATGGTTCATCATATGGTCGTTATTCGACCGCGACTACTTTATTTTATAGCCTAGACTGGCGGGCTGTGCCAGGCATTACTTAGCTTTCATGTCATCATTACTTTTTGTATCACACCCCGTTGTGCTTCCTCGTGATGGATAGTACAATGGAGTATGATAACAAATCACATTGCACTTTGTTATTTACTTTACTCTACTTTACTCTCCATGCGGGTTGTGCATGGTTTATCGCACTTTTTTCACTTTTCTTTCTTCCTTTTATTTTCCTCTTGGGGTATGCCTCTTGTAGGCTGTACATTCGGTTAACCTCTTTTAATTTCAAGCTAATTTACCCAAAAAAAAAAAAAAGAAATTTGATACCCAGCAAGTACAGAAAGCTCACTCAAGCATCAATCCGTTTTTTTTTTTTTTTTTTGGGATAAAATAGCTTGAAAAGCAAGCAAGCACCAATCCCTGTAATAATGCACGAAATTAGTGCTGATGTAGTGACCAAATAATGCCGATGTACTATGGCGATCCAAATCCAACAACCAGATCTGCTAATGCTTTACCAGCAATTAAATCTAGTGGAAAACATGATTTTAATCAAAATCCAACCTGACCTTCAGCTGCAGTCACCGGAATTTCGAGACTATTGAGACCAAATTGTTGCAGATCGGAACAATAACTGAAGGTGCCTCTCCATGACATCGGCGGCAGCACTCTGGGATACGCACCACTGTACCATCGGAGAACGCCGGGGTCCACCAGATCTGAACCGGACACCTCCACTTCCAACCAGCAGTTGCCCACCACCGTGCACAACAAGAGCGGTGGAATAGCTGAGTTCAGTGATTCCGTTTGGTGAAAAGGACCCACGAGCTATGAGCTCTGGGTCATCTCCATGAGGATGAGAATCAAGAAAACCCAACCAAGACACCGACAAGCTTCGATCATACCTCTGCCGAGTACAGCTTCGGTCGTTCCTGTTTTTGGGTTTATGGGAAACCTAGCCGATTTGAGCCACCATCTACGGCCAAGACCACAATGAGCAAAACTCGGCTCCGGTTCTGGACTATTGAGCTCCCAGATGAGGTGCCTGTGTGTAGAATCTCCGAGACATAAATCGAGCAGAACTCGACTCCGATTTTCTGGACTGTTGAGCACCCAGATATGTGCCTACGTGATTTAAAGAAGGAATCCAAACAACAGCTTGGGGATTTTACAAAAATCAGTTGAATAAATCTAGGGGAGTGCATTTTCTCTCTTTTGCTAGAGAGAAGCTCTCAAACCGCCAACTACTTAGTGAACATTTGTGGCATATTTATGGCATTGTTGGCATATCGTATGATGTCTCATGTAGGAATGTGATCAAGGAGAAGTCTTAGCTTGCATATTGAATAAGAAAGTAGTTGTTTGGGTCAGAATTTGGGATGGGGAGATTTTACCCCCAAAAAAAAAAAAAAAAGTTGGGATAGGGAGCCCCATAACGCAAGAGATGGTAATACGGTAACTCAAGTGAGTCTTGTAATGCAATGGGTGGTAATACGGTGATCCAAGTTGTTAGGGCTATCCGTAATGCAAGGGGTGGCAATACGGTAACTCTTGTGGTGTTATACTGTAACGCAATGGGTGGAAATACTAACGGTGGAGATTGGTGATAGTGAGTCGTGTCAAAATTACTAAAGTTGCTTGAGTCTTGTGAACAATGTGGTAATTTGTGATAGTGGCATGTTCTAGGATGATTATAGTGAATGATTGGCATTTCTTTGAGTTGATACCTATCTGTCAATTGAGCTATATTACCATGACTTGCTTCCTTTGCACTTAACATCATATTTGCACATAGAATTGGTAAAGATTTTTCTACTGAGCTAGTATAGCTCAACCTAATCTTTCTTTTCAGGTTCAGATGTTGGACAGTAGCTCGCATACTTTGTGTGCTTTGTGTGCTTGGCATACTTTGTAGTGCCAAGGTTGTAATTCTATAAACTTGAGAACTTCTTTGTGAAGTTAAACAAATTGGAACTCTTTGGGGTATTATCTATGATATGTGAGGATCTTTTATTGAAAATGATTATTTATTTATGTTGAAAATCAAGGGTGTGACACGTCGTCAAAACGGCATCCTTGCACGCTCCCTTTCCGTTACCTTTTCTTGTAACGGCATAAGGAGTGTCATTTGCCTTCGTCTTCTTCCTTTATATCCCCTTTCAAATGTCCATTTAGGGTTTTCACCTCTTTTCAAATCTTCTCATTCTCTCTCATCAAAAACCAGACGAAGCTCTGCTCGCTCTTCCCCCATTTGCCGCCATTTGCAACTTGATTGCACCACCGGCCACCGCTGCAACCATCTCGTAAGCATCTCATTCTTACTATGCTTTTCGGTTCATTTGAGATTTTGATCTCCAGTTTTACCCATTT
This sequence comes from Rhododendron mucronatum var. ripense, assembly GCA_019656295.1. Classification (NCBI taxonomy): domain Eukaryota; kingdom Viridiplantae; phylum Streptophyta; class Magnoliopsida; order Ericales; family Ericaceae; genus Rhododendron; species Rhododendron mucronatum. The sequence goes on from BPLT01000067.1 coordinate 769,755, forward strand.
AGGGTTTCGATCAATATCCCTTTCCATTCTTACTTCCTCTTGTTTTTCCATTACCCATGGCTAATCAGGATCAAGAACCCCTTAAACCCAGTAAGTTTAGGAAGCTTTGCGAAACCCCCGCAGCCATGGCAGTTTTTAGGTCTGACTATGGTGTTCCTGAGAACGTAGGGCTCGAACTCGCCCCTTTAGGTGCTGACCGGGACTCGGGTTCATGGGACAGAATGCTTATCCCTATCGTAGCCATCGTAGAGGGCGGAGTTCATTTCCCCTTTCACCCATTGCTCCGCCACGTCCTTAATTGGTATCGGCTTACACCCATGCAAGTTTCTAGTAACGTATTTAGGCTGGTAATGGGGGTTGTAGCTTTGAACAGAATTCTGGAACCCAGTTAGGTATTTAGGATATTCAATGGTGGTATAGCATTGTGCTAAACCTCAAGTACAACACCTATTATTTTAAGGTTAGTAAAGCAAATAAGCATTTCATGCTAAACCTGTTGGATTCCGCTTGTGATCACGAAATTGATTTCCTCTACGTCACTGGAGGCTTCGAGCCAATGGGAGAAGATGGTCAAGTGGTGGGCTTCCATTGCCCTCACATATCGGGTCACCCACGTATGCTCCTAATTTTACTTTTCATTATTTTCATTTTCTACTGTTCTGCACCTCACTTTTTAAATTCGCATTGTGCTTTTATCTGCAGCAACCAACGCTAACAAGAGGCCAAGAAGAGAACCCAGCTACGTCCGAACAACAAACATCAACAGGGTCCTTTCTTACATAGGAGAGCCTGGTACGACAGTTGGTCGGAGTCGTAACGCAGACGTTTTACTGCGTTATAACCCTACCTACAGAGGCTTTATCAACAGAAGACTCAGCAATCCTAGCACCAGTGCTACTTCAACCTCTTTTGTTCCTCAAAGAAGTCTGAGGTCCGGAGCTAGGGTAACAGTAGCTGGACAACTAGGCGAAATTCCTGTCTCCAAAGGCGTTCCCCTTCCTCGTGTGATTGTCAAAAGGGCTCTTCAATGTCAAGCCGAACAACCAGTATTTGAATGTGACACCAGCCAATCATCGTCGTTTGGATATTCCCCTTCGCAACCAAACTCAGGTACTATGTCTCTCCAACCTTTGAACCTTAGTTCCGTTCTTACTTTCTTTGTTCGGGGGCGCGGTACCACTGGCCGGGTGGCATCAACAGAACATGCCCCTCCTCCATCTCGTTGTAATAGGGGAGGCTCTGCTCGTTACACCCTGTCTCCTTTGGTGCTTGACTCCACTCTAGAGGCAAGTGATGCTCATCGGAACAAACGTCCTAGAACTGATGACTCTGCGAATACGGCTGCTTAGGCTGCAGCGTCTCTCCAACAGCCTGCGTCACCAACCTCCCAAGTGCTTCCTCAAACATGAGCTCCCCAAGCATAAGGGGAGATCAGCCCGTTCACATTGGGGATAGTACCAGTTCCTTAGAAACTGCACTTGCTCAAGGCTTGCTGCTACCAGTGGACATGCAAAAGGAGTCTTGGTCTCCACCAGATCTGCTAGTATCCACTGGTCTCGTCAGTGGAATCAAGGTAATATGCCTTTATTTCTTTAGTCAAATTACAACTTCTCTCGAATTACATTTGGTCCTAACTCCTTTCATTATCCTTGGTAAATATCAGTTCATTCAGAAGATGGTGGTACTTGGCCATAAACTGCAAGAGATAGAGCTCGAGCGTAACAGACTCCGGAGGGACAATACCAGGCAGTTGCAAACAATCACCAAGCTTGAGAAGGAGAGAGACAAGGGTGAAGCTTGAGACCGCAGAGGACAGTCTCAGCCAAGCACTATCCAGGATTGATGACGCCAAGAGGGTTGCATACAACGAAGGGTATCTCAAAAGGGTTTTGATGCTGCAACAATCAGTTACGTGGAGCAAATGCCAGCCATTCAAGACCAAATCTGGGTTGCTTGCTGGGAAGCGTGCCTAACTAAAGCTGGGATTGCAGATGACTCACCCTTATGGGTGGAGAATGATCTACCGAGCAGCCGATTGTTAGACGTTCACGAACCTGAGGAGCACCAGGATGCTGACGTGGAGAGACAGATCGAAAACTTTGCTGATGCTGAAAACAGCATCCCCACTGAGTCCTAAGATGCCCCTACCAATCATTCACCTGGTCGAGAGGCAACAAATGAGACCATAAACCAGGATCAAAATGTGACTGGTGATGGCTCTGGCAATGCAACTAGCAGAGAAGTGCCTCACATGACTCCTCCTGTTGTCCAAGATTTGGACTAATTGGTAAGTATTCATCCCCTCTTACAAATACTTTGATCAATTCGCAGGTCCTGTGTTACTGTAGTTTTTTAGCCCTGTGTTGATCAATTCGCAAGTCCTGTGTGACCGTAGTTTTTTAGCCCTACGTGGCACCAGTACATTTAGTAATATTTTGGTAATACAGATATTTGGCCCTTCGTGGCATCGTTTTAATTGCTATGGCCATGCATGGCCTGGTATTTTGCTCGGCTCTTCGTGGCCTTTTTGTAGGATCAAGTTAACTCTTTCCTATAACAGGGTTGAAGTATTTCGTACTAGCCTCGTACTAGCATCTTCGTGTACTAACATCTTCTCGTATACACCTATAATTGCTACACAACCATTCAGTTGGTCCTCATCTATAGAACATTCTTTATGCTTACTAGAAATATGCATATGCTTGAAAGCATACAAGTGTCTTGTAGACACAAACGTAGGCAAAGGTTGGCGTTTGTCCGTACACTGTTAAACTTATCAAACTTTTAGACATACCTCATCATGTATGCACCCAAGTGTTTCGTACTTGGCTGAAATTTAAGTATCGCATACTTCTATAAAACGTAAGTGTTCTCGTACTTAACCACTTTGCTCATACATACACGTTACTCATGCTTGGATGAATCTAGCGTTTTATTCGTACGCGCTAGGGCATTCGTGCCCATACCTTGCTCCCCAATACGAAGGAAGGAAAAAAGGGAAAACGGTTTCGAGGTTCTTATTTAAATGGAGACAGAATAAAAAAGGAAGAACAAAAATTGACAAAAACTCATATGCATTGCAATAGCAGAATTTTATTCAGAAGCTTTAAACTCAAGGGGGCGTTACTCGTACCCCTTGCAACTAACAAATAAAGAACAAGGGAGTTTCATTCGTAACTCCCACACAATCATCTTGTGTATCCTAAAACAGAATGAAAAAGAAATTGAAGTCTTTCAAACAAAGAACTTCCTTAAATTGTGGACATTCCAAGGCCTTGGGACCGGGTTTCCGTCCAGGTCCGCCAATTTGTAAGCCCCTATGCCTACAATCTCAGTCACTCGATATGGACCTTCCCAATTGGCCTCCAACTTGCCCTCGTTCGCCACTTTGGTATTGTCGAGCACCTTTCGTAGTACAAGGTCCCCAACGCCAAATTCCCGTGGGTGAACGTGCTTGTAGCTTTTCATCAGCTGCTCCTGATAAGAGGCCAAATGCACCGGAGCCCTCTCTCTCCTCTCCTTGGCTAGATCTAGCTCAATATCTAGGGCCCTGTCATTTCCCCCACTTTCAACCAATGTAGTTCTGTTGGTCGGCAGACCAACCTCTAATGGTATATAACTGCCTCTGTACCATATGCCAACGAATAGGGTGTCTCTCCTGTAGACCTTCTAGGCGTTGTTCGATGTGCCCATAGGATCAGTGGTAGCTCATCGGGCCACTTTCCCTTTGCCTTGTCCAACCTTTCCTTGATCCCATCAAGAATGGTTTTATTAGATGCTTCCTTTTGCCTGTTACTCTGAGGGTAGGTTGGGGTTGAGTGATAGTTTCTTATCCCATACTGGGAACAAATAGCTTTGAATTTCTTTTGGAATTGCGCCCTATTATCAGTAATTAAAGAGTAGGGGACCCCAAACCGAGTAATAATTCTCTTCTAGACAAACCTTTCTATCATAGGCTCTGTGATTTTGGCCAAGGGCTCTGCCTCAATCCACTTCATGAAGTAATTTGTGGCTATCAACAAGAACTTTCGATTTCCAGTTGCCTTGTGGAGTGGACCCACGATGTCCATCCCCCATTGAGCAAACGGCCAAGGGCTTGTTAATGGCACTAGATCCTCAGCTAGTGTTCCAATCATTGGTGAAAACTTCTGACATTTCTCACAAATTTTCACGTAGACTTTGGCATCTTCTTGCATATGAGGCCACCAATATCCCCGGGTTATTGCTAGTGTTTACTGTTAAAGAAGTATGTGTGCAAGTAAGTCATATGTGTATGCTGCTTCATAAGTTTGAAGGAGTCTGACATGTAGGGCGATTAGGGCGATTCTGACAAGGGAAATGTTGTGATTTCTCCATGGCAGACGGCACAGTCTCCTTTGCGGAAGGGCTGGGATGCAAGGCCCAAGATTCCAATGAAGTACGAAGGAAACAGAAAAATTCATTGCAACACCATGAAAGTTCAGTTCTCACCGAGTTTCAAACCCCTCTCTCACCCTCATCCAAATCGGCTAACATTCTTAGTTCGTCCCAGAAGATCCATCACAGCCAACCGTTTGACAACCGGTATTCCTCTTCCTCTTCTCCATCAGCACCCCCATCGGTCTCATCTTCTAACCCATCTAAGAACCCTAGCCCTTCTCGTAAGCTCCAGCAAGCACTCTTTGAAGAAGGGCTGATACTGGAGGCCGAGGAGCAAGCACGGATGGCTCACATCACCGCCTCCCAGTTGCTTCATCAACAACAAGAACAACAACATGCAAATCCTTCATCTCCGTCTGGGACTGGTGTTCATAGCCCATTGATAGTGGCAGCTGAACAGCGGATTCATCAAATTCATAGCGATGGGTATCATCCCGGTGATACCAACTCGGGACCCTCTCTCGGAAATGCAAAGGTACAACATTCGAACCCTAACTCACAGATCTTGTTCAATGCAAGAGGTAATCCCTATGAGAAGGGTGATCCCAATCTAGGTTACGGAATGGAGGATGTTCAGCCTCGTCGTCCCCATCTAGAGTTGGATCCGTCATAGAGTCGTCCGTCTCATGGAACCACCTCCAAACTAAACCAGAAACCCTCAACCCGAGATCCCTCTAGTGTTTTCCAATCTCACCAACTTCATCCAAAATTGAATACTGGTCAAGTTAAGCCTAAACCGAAGAACTGGGCCTCCCTACTTCAGTCTCAGAGTCCATCTCTGGACATGAAGCTCGAACATTTTCCTGATCTTCAGCGAGGTAAGGAGGCTATGGTTGAACTTGACATCGAATTGACTGATATAGGAAAATGGAATCGTTATTTGGTAGGTCATTTTCTGGATGGTAATATGGCTTATCCATTGATTGTGGCCACTGCTCGGAACCAATGGAAGGATTTGTTTGTGGCCGTAAAACCTAATGTTGCAGGGTTCTATCTTTTTGAGTTCAAGGATGAACAGGCTAAGATGATAGTGCTTGAAGGACGACCTTAGTTTTTTTCTCAGAAATACCTTGTTCTCAAAGATTGGCATAGGATGATGAAACCTGCTCGGGAGCAGCCTTCAAAAATACCTGCTTGGGTTAAATTCCATGATTTACCCTTTGAACTCTGGAATCAAGAGTGTTTAAGCCGAATAGCAAGCACAATTGGGTAGCCCTTACACGTTGATCAGGCCACCGCTAAGACGGCCAAACAGCCAGGCCTTCTCTACACTAAGTCCACAAGGGCAAGGATTTGCATAGAAATTAGTGCCGAACAGGATCTTCCTGATGAGGTCACGGTGTTGGTGGAAGGAGAATCAGCTACTGTTCCTATTGAGTACCAAGTTCTTCCTCCCATCTGCAAACTTTGTCATGTGTTTGGACACTCTTCCTTCCACAACCACAATTCAAGTTGGGCTTCAATCGAGCAATGGTACGCAAATGGCAGTACTGGAACAGGCAACAAAGGATTCCATGCAACTGCAAATGGATTCCTCTAACGGTAACCCTTTACCTCAGAAGCAGCAAGCTGCCAACTCAATTAGCCCTCTGGAAGAGTCAGATCCTAAAGAGGAATTGCTAGAGGTTCTAAAGGGAGTGGTCAAAAGCTGTCATGAAGTCTCACAGCCACAGCTTACATTGGAAGGAGCGGGCAGCAAAACAAACCCATTCCACTCAGCTGTTCCAAGGGGTGGAGTGGTAAACCAAATACCCTCTCCTAAACCACCTGATCCCGATGGTTCAATGGTGCGGGATAAAGCCTCAGAAGAAGTTCACCAGGAAAACTTTCAGAAGGTTATATCCAAATCAGCTCAAAGAAGGATGAAGAAGCTTGAAAAGGACCAGCTTCTGAGTTCTTATTCCAGAGGAAAGAATTAACTCATCCATATCCTTTTGTCAAGGCAGTATGCTTACTTTTCTACTTTCTGCCATTTTTATAATTAGTCCTGTTCGAATAATTGTTTTATGTCTATGAACCCTCTCAATTTTGGTTTTTGGAATATCAGGGGTCTTAATGACCCAATCAAGCAAAAAGAGGTTAAGAGTTTTGTCCATAAAAACAAGCTATCAATGGTGGGTTTATTAGAACATAAAATAAAGGAGGATAAAGCATCTAGAGTGATAAAATATGTCTGTCCTCAATGGAATTTTGTGAACAACTATCCTCAAGCTTCCATAGGCAGGATTTTTGTGTGTTGGGACCCTCATGTTGTCCAAATTCAGGTCATTGATCAATCTGACCAATTATACATTGTGAGGTGCAACCTAAAGGTGGTGAGCCCCCTTTTTTGGCAATTTTGTTAGTACAAAATTGGATCGAGTTTTAGTCAATGAGGTTTGGATGAAGGTGTATCCTTGTTCCTATGCTCATTTCCCTACTCCTGGGAAATCTGATCACTCTCCTGCCATTATGTCTATTCTTCCACGTCCTAGGAAATCAAATAAACCCTTTAAGTTTTTTGATTTCCTAGCAAATCACCCTCAGTTTTTGGATATAGTTCAGAAAGTTTGGAGGAGAGTGATTATTGGGAATCCCATGTATTGTGTCTGCGAGAAGCTCAAGCTGTTGCAAGGTGAGTTTAAACTTATTAATACTAGAGACTACAGTGATGTCTCTGCTAGGGTTGTTGACTTCAGGCAACAACTGGATACCTTGCAGCACGCTCTGAGCTCTCATAATTCTAATCCTTCCTTACTTAGCCAGGAAAGAGCAGTTTACAAACAGCTCCTCACAATGCTTAGGCAGTGGCGGACCCAGAATTTTAGGGCACTGGGGTCAAGCCGTCAAACATTTACAACACATAATTAATAATTTTGCACTTGTACACAATGAACCAGAAGATAGCCAAAATAATACGAGTAGAACAATAACCAAAATAAGATATCTATTTCTAATATATAACCAAAAAAAGATATCCGTCCATTACGTATCATTTCACTAAAATGAGAGATCTATTTTTTTTTTTTTTTATCATTTCACCTACATATCCGTTCATTACGACTTTGTTTCGATGGCTCATTGTTATTTGTAAGAGTTGATGATTCTACGAGATTCTTTCGTTTATTATCTCTCTTCATATCTATAGGGACAAAAATAAATAAATCAGTCTTATATCAAAAACAGTCTATAGTGTTCCCAAAAACAGTCACAGTCTACAAAATAATTAACTATGTCCCAAATTAATTTAGATTTCGAGCCACAGTTAGCTTCTACCTTACAATGTAGTACAATATAGTGAGAGATACGTACGAAATAAGAAAAACCCACAAAAGAGAGTTTTGAAAAACCCCAAAAACAGTATTAAAATGTACAACAGAGTGAGAGATATGTATGGAATATAATCAATTTACACTCCTTGCGACAAAAAAATTTAGGGTTTTGAAAACCCACAATACAGTCATTATAATATGAATATAGTCAATTTAACCAAAATTAGCCCAGATTTCGGGTTTTGAAACTACAGGAGATTTCATTTTTACCTTCTTCCTATTGCTTTAAGTTAACTTGCTTTTCTTTCCCAAAATCACAGCGAGAGAGAAAGAGTCAAAGACGCATGGAAACTTGCTTTCCTTCAAAGGGTTGGTATTCTGTTTTTTAATGTTTAATTTCCACGGAGAGAGAGGGGAGGGTGAAGTGGAGCCTGTGAATTGTACGTATGGAATATTCCATGGGGCAAGATTTGTAATTTGGTTGAGGTCTTAGGGCAATATGTGTGGAAAAACATACTTTCTATGGGGCAAATTGACAAAAATATCCTCAAAACTAAACTATTCCCTGCAGAAATTTTGCCCTGAGTGGGGTCAATAGACCCCCCTTGCCTTCATCTCGTTCCGCCCCTGTGCTTAGGGCTGAGGAAAGTCTGGCTAAGCAAAAGTCTTGAATTCAATGGTTGAAGTTGGGGGATCAGTGTACTTCTTATTTCTTCAAATCTGTAACTAATGCAAGAAATAGAAGCAAAATAACCAGTTTGGTCTTGGAGGATGGGTCCCTCACACATGACACTGAGGTCGTAAAGTCCAATTTTGTCAACTTTTACACTAACTTGCTAGGTTCAGCTCATCCTGATACTTATCAAGGACATAACAGAATCCAGCAATTAGTAAATACAAGACTCACAGATACTCAAAAGTTGGCAATGATTGTGGAAGTCTCTGATCAGGAGATTAAGGACACATTTTGGTCCCTCAACCCCAGCAAAGCCCCTGGTCCGGATGGATACAATGCTGGCTTCTTCAAAAAATCTTGGCCTATCATTGGCCATGAGGTCACTGCAGCTATCAAGACCTTCTTTAGGTCCGGTAAACTGCTCCGGAAGGCCAACTCTACCATGGTAGCTCTTGTCCCAAAGATCCCTAATCCATCCAAGGTTGGGGATTTTAGACCTATCTCGTGTTGCAACACTGTATACAAATGCATTGCAAGAATAATTGCTAAAAGACTCCAGGTGGTTCTCCCTAATCTAATTGATCCTGCTTAATCGGGATTTGTTAAAGGGAGGAGAATTGCGGACAACATCTTCCTCACCCAAGAACTAATGCGAGGGTATCATAAACCATCATCATCCCCAAGATGTGCGATGAAAGTAGATATTAGGAAAGCTTATGATAACGTCAGATGGGAATTTCTCTGGGATGTTCTGTCCTCTATGAATTTCCATCCAACAATGATCAAATGGCTTCAAGCGTGTGTTACCACTGCTAACTACACCTTAAGCTTGAATGGGGAGACCACTGGGTACATTATAGGGCAAAAAGGACTACGGCAAGGAGACCCTCTGTCATCATACCTTTTTGTCATTGTTATGGAACTTCTCACTTGTCTACTTAAAGAGAAATCCATGCTACCTGACTTTCATTTCCATTGGAGATGTGGGAATACTAAGATCATCAATCTCTGCTTTGCGGATGACCTTATGATCTTTTGCAAGGGTGAATTGTCTTCAATCACCCTTATTCAGGAAGCCCTCACTGAGTTCCAAGCTTTATCTGGTCTCTCTCCAAACCCCGAGAAAAGTAGCATTTACTTCTCAGGGGTCAACATTACCACTAGAACAACTATTATGGACGTCTTAAAATTCCAAGAGGGCACCCTCCCAGTTAGATATCTGGGTGTTCCCCTCCTCTCCACTAAGCTAAAGGCTTCGGATTGCTATCGTTTAGTGGAGAGCATGATTGCTAGGACTAAGACTTGGACTAATAGAGATCTAACCTATGCTGGTAGGGTTCAACTAATTAAGAATGTGCTTTTCTCCATTCAAACATATTGGTCATCCTTGTTTATCCTTCCCAAAAAGGTAATCAAGGAAATTGAGTCAATACTTCGGGCTTTTCTTTGGTCTGGCCCGGATTTAAAGAAAACAGGTGCTAAAGTTTCTTGGGAGCATTTGTGCTCCCCCAAAGAGGAGGGGGGTCTTGGATTCAAATCTTTGCAAATTTGGAATAAGGCAGCCATTGCAAAACACATTTGGTTCCTAATCTCTGGGGGAGAACAATCCATGTGGTGTCAGTGGGTCAAATCATACTTAATAAGAGGTAGGAGTTTCTGGAAACTGAAAATACCGGGAGATTGTACATGGGGTTGGAGGAAACTTTTGAACCTCAGGCCCTTGGTTAAACCTCGTGTCCTCTGTATAATAGGTAATGGGAATTCAACATCATTGTGGCATGACAATTGGCATCCTCTCGGTCCTTTAATGGATAAATTTGGTTCTATAATTGTGTATGACTATGGCATCCCACAAGATGCCTCTGTCTCTCACATAATAGATGGCTCTAATTGGGTGTTCCCCATTACCCAAACATTTGAACTGAATGAGGTGAGAAATGCTTTGCCATCTTTGATTCAGTCCAGGTTGAATGGGGCAGATCAAACAAAGTGGACTCTTACTGCCAATGGTCAGTTCACAATTGCCTCTCTATGGAACAAATTGAGAATGCCCTTTCCTAAGGTCCTATGGCATAAGATTGTGTGGTTCTCTGCGCATGTACCAAAATGCAGCTTTGTCACATGGCTGGCCATTCAGAATAGGCTAGCCACTGCTGATAGACTTGTGTCCTTTGGGTTAAATGTTCCTTCACAATGTGGTATGTGTCCAGGGAATGAAAGCCATGACAACCTCTTATTTAATTGCCCATTTACCAACCAGGTGTGGGAGGGCATACAGGCCAAACTCCATGTTACATGGTCTGCAAGATCTTGGGCAGCCTGGGTAACTCTGTTATCAAATTTTAAGGGCAAAACTCTCAAAAGTATAATTATTAGATTGGGATTTACAATAACTGTTTATCATATTTGGATTGAGAGAAACTTGAGGAAATTCCAAAATCAATCCTGTACTAGGGAGATAGTTGTTCAAAAAATTTGCAACATGGTACGAGGAAGGCTTTTGTCACTTTCTAATCTTCCTCATTCACAAACAGAGTTAATTGTAAATGAGTGGAACAATGTTGTGAGCTAATTTACTTTTCAAGTTGTTGTTTCTCATTGATAATGTGATCCAATTGGGCAATTTGTGCACAGTTTTGGCATTTTTGCAGGTGGTCACCAAGGCCATTTCCAGGTTTCAAGGTGTCAAAGTAGGTTGTTGCAGCCTGGATACAGTTCTGAAATCCTCCTTCCCTTTTGTTTGTGAGTGTGAACCTGTGAGCCGTGTGCTTGAGCCACTATTTCCTTGAGAGTGGAGGTAAGAGTTAGTGGGAGTTCTTTTGTAAGGGAGAGTTGAGGGAGTAAGGTTCCCTCCTATTGCTTTTAGAATTATGGTGAATTAGGCTTCGAGGGAGTAAGTGGGGAGAGTAGATAAAGCAATAGGTCTTTTTTGCTGTTACTATGGATCTGTTTCTGTTCTGGTTTTATAAGCATGAATGCTGCATTTTATGTCTACTGCTTCTAGTTCGGATCTGTACAGTTACCCCTGATATGCTATAATGGGCTGTGTTCTATGAAGCCTAGCCTAGTCCATTGTCGTGTGGATCGAAACATCCATGCGTGTAAATTGTTGGGCTGTCATGCTTTTGTTCTCCGGTGTCTGTTAACAATCACCATTGCCATGCTATTGGTGGCTGTTAAAACTCTCATGGACCAACCACTTCTGTTTTTGGGTTGGTCCTCGGCTGCACTAACGAAAAACTGACTGGTTGCTGGTTTTAGCAATATATTAGATTGATATTCCCTGCTGTAGGCCTGCATGTTTGTACCTGTGAACAAAAGTGGCTGCACTGACTGTTTGTACCTCGGCTGCACTAACGAAAAAAGTGGCCATTATCAATTGGTCCGCATGTTTTTAAACATCAAGTTGTTTTACCTATCCTTGGGGGGTTGTCCCTAGGAATGTTAATGCTTTCCTAAGGGGCCATCCTTAGCACTTTTCTACTGCTTCTCTACTGCTCAGTTCAGCTTCTGTTTTGTGGGCTGCTGCCATACCTTCTGCTACTGCTGTGAGGTGAGCTGTTGTCTTGCCTTCTACTGCAATGCCTTCTGCTAGTGCCGTGAGGTGAGCTGCCCCCTTGCCTTCGCTACCTCCTGCTGCTGCTGCTGTTGGGTGGCTGTTGCTGCTGCTCGGTAAAGGGCTGCCTAAAAGGTTGTTGTGATGTGTGGACAGAAACTGAAAGCACAAGATAATTTTCTTAAGGTCTGCTGCTGTTATTCTGATGTACCTCAATTTTGGTGACATGTGGAAATATGGAGTGCTAGCTACTGGATCTATATGGAAAGTTGCTTTGGTGGCTGATTAGTATCGTATCAATGCATGGTGTGTCTAGTACAGGCTTCTGTTTTGGCAATCAGGTGTAAATTGGTTAATTCTCAGTTTCTTTGTAAGTTGCACTTTGTATAAGCATTTTGTCCTCTGTTTCGTTTCCCTCTTTTAGATGGATAGGAAACAGATGCTTTATTTACCTCTAGTCCTATGTAGCCGTTTGGCATAGGATTTCTCTTCTATCTTCTTTTCCTTTTCTTTTATTTTTTCCTCCTGGGGTATGCCCCTTGTAGGCTGTATATTCGGTTATCCCTGTTTTTATTTCAAGCTGGTTTATCCAAAAAAAGTCATCTGTGTATGACTAGTCCAAGCTAGAAGTCTATATAATTGGTTTCTACTGTACTAGTAAAGACTATGTGTATATGTAGTAATAAATGCTAGCAGAGTAGTTGTAAGAATGTACGTAGTCAGTTTGATAGGTGTGTCACATTAGTCAAGGTAACAGCAGTAGTATGTCAGTGTTCCAATTATATGTCTATACTGTTTGTGTAGGTAATCAGTGATGTAAGCGTCCTCTCCTTGCGTCTCCCCTTGTAAGTTCCAAGTCAGATCAAGTTAATACAAGCCAATGTTTTCCTATAATATTTCTTGTGTCTTGTGTTCTCTCTCAATCCTAACCTACTTTGTGTTTGTACCCACTTCGTGTCTGCAAATTTCACTAATCTGTGTCGGCCGCCGTTATGAATGGGCGCAATCTGCCTGTAGTTTAGTCGCCTTGGGTTGAGGAGTGTTCCAGTGCCTTCCTCGTGGCGGTGGCGCACGGTTGCAGTTCTAGTTTTTGTCTGTTTTTATTTTTTTTCTACTGTTTCGGTGTTTTTTTGTTCAAGCTTTCACACTATGTTATGTTCCTTAGGCCTCATGGCCTTTGCTTGTCGTCGGCACCCTTTATTTTAGGCGATAGCATAATTGTGTTTTTGTATTATGTTGTTACACCCTTGTACTCTTACATTCATACATCTATGATGATGTTCTTTGATGCCAAAAAGAACGAAACAGAAATCAATAGTCCTAAGTAGACACAAGCCATCTCCCATAAACCACCAAGAAAAAGCATGCATCATAAGAAGCTGCGATGAGAACTGTGGCTCACTGTTGTAAAATATTCATGTCCTGAACCGTGAAAAGATTAAGACTTTGAAATCTGTTAGGCACTTCTTCTTTCCGCGATAAAAGAGCTTAGGGAAAACTGACTGATTATGGGAAAAAATGTGGTCTTATTGATGTAATAACTGGAAAATCCTGTTACTGAAAATTGCTGGAAACTAAATGGATTAGCCTTTACATTAATTGATTTAAAATTAGATTTTGAGTAAAACCAGCTTTCAGCTGTACATAAATATCTCCATCAACAAAGCATCCCTTCCCCTCGCGATTGAATCATCAATCAGTCTGTCAATATCAGTGACCATGGCTACACCTTATTGGGTGAAAATGCAAGGATTCTCTTTCGCTTCTGGACTACTCAAAAATTATACTCCATCACGCGATCCTTTTCTAAGGTTAGCACTTCTGAAGCATACGTTGCATATAGCAAATGGGTATTCCGGCATCACTGAGATGCGAAGGTCCTTGAAATTTGAGCCCTCCCCTATCCAATGAACTTCCTGAAATGCCCAATGGAGTTTTAGAATCAAAGGCACCGTGAAAGGTTACCGGCCGTTTCCATAGTGCAGAAGTGATTCACTTTGTCCATTATCTCCGTGCATTTTCTTGGTCTTTGTCTTGTCAAGACGACCTTTGCGAACAGCATGTTGGATCTGTTTTTCATGCTCTTTGAGCATTTCCTCTATGTTTCCACCAGGAGGAAGCAATGGTCCTGAGTAGTGTATCCGATTTTTCTTCGAAGCATGAACCTAACAACAATTCATGTGATGACTCGCATTAGTTAGAATGCTATTAACATGTATATAAAATTTCATCTGCTCTTATTTTCTAATTCAAATCAAAGCAAACTATTAAGTACAAGGGTGAGTGGTTGCATCATTAAGTCTACCTCGGCAATACCCCTTCGGAATCACATGAACAAGTACAGTCTAATTAACTTGAGTTCCGGTTAAGATGGTATAAACTAGTTGCAGTTCAAATTATGAGGCACCTGACAAAGAGAGGTTAATTACCCCACAAGATGGCACATTCTCGTCAAATGTAATTTGATTCTGTTAGTTAGAAAAAGGTTATGTTTGGATCACTGAATGATGGAAAGGAAACACGAAGTGAAGAAGCTAAATAAATTCCCTATCATTCCTTGATACATCCTTCCACAAATTCATTATCCAAACACAGCCTAAGTCCAGTTTCTCCTACCACATGTTCTACTTCAGCAATATGATCTCAATCTGGGTGAAAAACCACTGAAGACTCAACATGAAGGCATTACTATAATCTATCGTTCTCAAGCGAAAACATAGATGAAGAAAGAGTTGATCATATACCCTTGTAGACTCCTTTCCAGGTGCCTGTTCATCTTTCTTATAAGACTTTGGCACCTCAAGCAAATGGTGGGACCAATCATGGCCTACAGAGGACCCAGCATCATCAAGTTCATTGTATCTGCCATGGAGACGCTCTTCCAGCCAATGTGGATTCCCACTTGTCTCTCTGCTCATATCAAATCGCGAACTACCGCGAACCGCAACAGAATTGGAAAACCGGGAGAACTGGCCTAATCCCTGAGATCTGAAAGATTTCTGGGTCCTCAATATTGGACCGTTCTTTAACGAACCAAGTGATTGTTGGGAATCCATTGAAGCTTCACCTTCATTAATCAAAGATCCAAAAGCACCAGGTTTGACCAGTTGGCCAGATCGGGAGACAGCGTCTTGTGGTGTTCCTCTGGAAGGCTCCATACGGAAGCTGGACTCCCCATCCTCCCCTGGATCGAACTGTTCACTGTTGCATTTAGGGTTTGACTGCCCATGTTGCTTCTGGATGAGCGGGGGAAAAACAAGAAAAGAAGAGAAAATATAGTTATGACATGAAAATGCACCATATGGAAATCAATATAATTTTAAAATGGGACCTAGAGGATACATTCATGGTAACTAGTGCAGTAGTCCTTTTTTTAGTTACTACTGCATACATTTGTCCTCAGAGCCGGGCATTTTGTTAATTTTGGCTTTGCTAGATATGGGTCGCAGGGGTTGCCATGGTGTCTTCCGGGTTAATTTATGTAATTAGTTTGTATTGTGTCCTATGTAGCACGCATACAGATACGGACACAGGACACGAGATTTCTTAAAAAATGGGAAAACTGACGTCCTATGTAGCACGAATATGGATACGGACACGGGACACGAGATCTCTTAAAAAATGGGAAAACAGACACGGCAGGGGACACGACAAAAATAAATAAATAATATCTATTTTATTTATTTTATGAAAGTGGAAATATAGTTAGATGTACAAGGATGAAGCTTCAATATATATATAACAGTTATCATATATACATCATATTACACTTTTAACCCAATATATCTACAAAATTAAAAAATTGCAAAGTTAACCCTTGCCGTGTCCCCGCTGTGTCCTCCTAAAAAAAATAAATTAAATTTATTGGACAAGCCACGTGGCGTGTCCCATACGTATTATTCTGTATTCCCTGCGTGTCCCCGTGTCAACATGGGGACATGTCAGCCTCTAGGAGTGTTGGTGCTTCATAGATTGTCTTATTTGGTTTAGCTGGTTTTTGGAAGTCAGAAGGTTATTAGTTCTTGTTTTCTGTCTAGGAATCCTAGTCCTACTAGTAGAGGATGTCTCTAAAGTCTACATACAACATGTAGACTCAACACTAACTGAACAAATTTTACTCAAAATTCAGAGCTTTTTGAATGCTCTTTTTGTGAATTGTTTGTGATGACCAAATCCCAGTTGTGATGTCTAAGACTTCTAGGATTGATTCCTAGAAGATCCTCTCTTTTTTCTTCTCTTCGTTTACTTTTTCTGCACGGCAACAGAAAACCAGGTTTGTTTTACAAATTTTACCAACCATAAATCGTCTTCTGCAACCAAGACTCGCCCCAATTGATTTCCCAGCCCTAGAACTCAAACCCCACTTGTCCTTCATCACATAACTTTGCTCTACTACACATCTCTGTCTGTAAGACTTACGGAATAAGGAAATACCACTATGGACGCCTGCAACTCTGCATTAGCATCTGGTGCCGGCACTGCTTTAGATTCTCTGGACCCCTTTCTGGAAGATTCATGTGCATGACCTCTACTTGCGCCTGCTCTTTGCCTGGTTTAAAGAGGGAACCATATGAGGTTAATAAATAAGGTGCAGAATGGAACCACTATGATTACACCTTCACTACAGATTATGGGGCATGCAATGAACCTTTGAGAACTATTTCACATGTCCATTTTTCCTAGTTCCTTTCCTTTCCACTTCTGACAATGGTGTACAACCGAATTGGGAAAAGACAAGGCAGGGAGATGGAGTTCAAACTTATACAAAAGAGGGGAGTGCACACCTTCTTGTTTCCTCATCTCGAAGCTTCGCATCAAACTCCTTGCTTGGTGGGTATTTCGGCAAATTCAATCGATCACAAGGAAGAGGCTGTGTTGTGAAGAACTGACAAAAATCAAAGCAAAACAAAAAGGATACTCATAGTTATGCAGCTCCCAGCAATCAGGACAACCACCCTATACTAAAGACTTGCACTCTTGTCCAATTCAAAGTAATAGCAAAGAAATATGGATGTCGCAATCGGACAGATAAAGCATCCCATCCAACCTTAATACGAAATGGGAGAACTTCTGAAAAAATAATGGTATAATTATGGTAAATGAAAACTGAAAATGGTTCCATTCAAACATTTTCCCATTGAAGGTTTGGCACTAATCACCACTCCATGAACAGCAGGATCATCAAGAATAGCATAAGATCATTGCAAGCCTCTATAATATGAATATACAGCAATTGGCCAGCAATATTGTTTGTACGAAGTTGCATAGCCAAAAGTTTGTTTAATCAGTTGTAATATCTTAGCCTCTTATCTCAATTCAATAAGCTGACAAACCGTCACTAAGACCATAAAATGTCAAATATCAACCCACTTCTAGAAGGATGGAAATTTTAAGTGATTGAAGAGGGTGATGCTTAAAGCTTTGAGGTAGTGGTTCTTCCCATAGCACAAAGGGAAGATATATGGACCCGAATTACAATCAGAACTTGGAAAACATGGAAAAAATTACCATGTGAACCACAGGAAAATAACACACAAGAAACATGATTTTACCTCACATTGAAGTGCAGAAAAAGCAGATCCCCGATGCTCAGGTTCAAAAGCAAGGAGAATGTCCAAAAAAGCTAAAACTGAGGGAGAGAAGTCCTTGAATGTCTCAGCAACACAACGCTTGTAAGGATGTTGAGGTTTAAATATAGTTGCATGTGGCAATTTTGATTTTTGCCAATATTCATCAGAAGGTGAGCCACAAAGTTTGAATATTTTATGAAGTTGTTCCACCTGTCAATGATCAAGAAGAGCATCTCAACAACCAATCAAGTCCACCTCATACAAACCCATCAAATGCATTTTATTAAGGGACTTTTCTTAATGTTCAAAGCTTGAAACCTAGCGTACATAAAAAAAAAAAAACTGGCAAAAACATCCAAAAACTAGGACTCCTTTCCGTACAAGAACAGTGAGCATTTACCCCCCAGACAATCTATTGATTTCCAACTTCCACAGTCCAATGATAAATTTATTGCCTGCTACAATTAGCGTGGATCAAAGTTTTTTTGGTAAGCTAGGAAAAGGAAAGGTTTCAGAAAAATCTTGGAAACATTTCAAAAGGGTATCTGGAACATAATGGAAATGCCAAAAGAATTTACGTACGGCTCGAGCTGTCATCATTGGATATCTGTAATAGCCATGGAAACAACTCAATGTTTTCATATGTTATAGAATTTTTCCACATTTCAGCACAACGTGGCAGTCGAAACATAAGAATTTCGGGACTCCACAACTGTTCCATTTCATCTCCTAGGAAACAGAAGCATTCAGCCATTTTTTTTTTATAAATAAATAATGACAGTATATTAGAGAGAAGGCATTAAGGGAATGCCGCCCGTATACAAAAAAGGTCATAGACAAAAAGGCCCTATACACCACTATGTGAGATAAACAATTCAAACCAATCTAGAAATTGATCAAGGAAAGGATTACATTCTCTCTTGTCCCAAACTATACAAACTACTAACCACAAAACTTTTGACTTTAAATAAAGGCTTTTCTACTCCTTCAGCCATTTTGACAGAAACAAAACAAATTTTTTTCCTTACTGAAAACTCTGATGTACGGGCAAAGTATACGCGCACCTCAACTAATCCTTGCCTAGGAGTTTTACATTAACATATCTTTCTTTTGGGCATGTGTGACTACGTTTAATTTAGTTCATGTAGGCAGACATATTTATATCATTTACAAGTTAAGTCATCAATCAAATGACCATTTGCGGATCCAAAAAAAATATAAATCAAATGACCATTTAGAACTGATGGCAAAAACCCCTTGGAGGAGCCACAAAAACTCGTTCTCATAATCAAGGCTTTTGTGCCTGGATCAAATTACCAATGGAAATCACTAAAAGTGCATTTAAAAAAGCTTTTAATCACAAGAAGCGGATTCCATCCATGAATACTAACAATTTGATCCTGAGTCGGCCCACGAATACTAGATAAGTAACCTCATCTTTCTTGTACTTCTCTCAAGTAATGTAGCTTAGAAGCTTTTGCTGCGACCATTTAAACAGTCAAAGGCCTTTTAGCCATCCTCTTTTTACTTAATTCCCATAATGATTTGATTCCTACTATTGTCTTCCATATACAACTAGTTTTTCTTAATCGGACACGTACAGCTTGTTCATACGAGTATTCTCACACATTCCTTGTGCCTAATCTGTAGAAGATATTGTACACCTTATTCTTAGATTTCAACAAAACCAGTTTGTCAGTTGACTCGGTCTCAATCTCTCCATTTTTGTGCATTACATACTCAAAAGAAAAGTTGGCCTTTTCAACTGTTATTGCTGTAAAAAACATCAACATTCCACCAAAACTTGGCCTCTCAAATGATTTGTTGGATAGTATTAGTTCTTCACCTTCTTAGTTCTGTGACCTAGTTCTCCGGCCCAATTTCCCAGCTCCTCTTTTTTTCAGTACAGGCATGTTGTGCTATTAGCACAATACAGATGGAATATAAACCAAAGGCCTTCATGACACATATGGCCAGAATGTTGGTAATAGGCAAACAGATCCTCCAACAAAAAGGTTTATAAATGTGATCAAAAGTATACCCTACAGTGAATATTCTTCATGCCTTCGTTCTTCCAATATTTTTCAATTGCAAGGACACAAGCTGCTGTTCAATTCTTCTGTTGTTAACCTGTTAGATAGCTTGATATACATTGTCTGGCCCATTTAGCTTATGCTTTTGGGACTACTGGTAACTTAACATGTTATTAGAGCTCAAGTTGCAAGAGGTCTTGGTTCAAGTTTCCCTGTTTGCATTTGTTCCCCGTTTGCATATTGCTTCTCCCCTATGAAGCACGGATACGGGATACGGATACGACACGATAAGGATACGGCGATACGTTAAAACCTAAAAAAATAGGATACGGATACTTCGGGGATACGGCTGTATAAATTATACATTTTTATAATAATTAGTCTCCTAGGCATAAAAGTGAAGTCATAAGAAATAAAAGAATAGTTGAATTGCCAATACCAAGTATGAAGCACATGTCAATCTCAAAAACAGTAGGAAAATATCATCCAAAAGATCAGAATTTTGTAAAAAAGAGAAGAAAAAAAAATACAGATTAGTAGGCAATAGACTAATAGGTATGCATACAATATACTTCATATATATACACATATATCTATGTACCAGTGTATATATTAGATATAATTTATTATATAATGTAAACAATAGAAACCCACACCAGTAAAACAACAGAGAGATAACCTTGTAATCAGGGTATGATCTATCGATGTGCATAATTTCCTAAGTTCTATATTTTTAGTGATGCTATTATTACAATTTTTCCCTTTTAATTTGTACTTGATTCTTTAAAAAATTTCATTTTAACCCCCGCTGTATCCTAAACGTATCCGGCCGTATCCCCCACGTATCCCTCGCGTATCCGAAACGTATCCGAAATAAAAAATATTTAATTTAAATGCAGGATACTTATTTGCCGTATCCGATACGTATCGGGGCGTATCGGGCGCGTATCCGTATCCCCCGCGTATCCGATACTCGTACGTGACTAGTTTCGGAGTATCCGTGCTTCATAGCTTCTCCCTTTCGTAGTCTGTTCCGCTTAAATTAGTATCTCTATTTGTAAGACAGGGTTGCACTTGAGGGAGGGTATTAGATAGCTTGATATACATTTTGGGCCCATTTCCTAACAGGTTAAGCTTTTGGAACTACTAGTAACTTAACATAACCAACTAGGGCTAGCCTAGTTAGCCATCTTGTACATTCTCAAGTAAAAGGTCCAAAGCGAGAAATGATTATCATCTCTCTTTTATGGGAAGTCTTTCTCTGTTGGTTTATTTCTTCCCAATTATAGAATTATTTTTTGGGCTATTGTTGTCTATTGGGGTTGTTTTAGTTGTGCGGACTCTCACATGGTTGATGCAGCATAGATGAATGCAATTCTTCTACTCCGACCAATTGTGGGAAAAACGTTTGTTATGTAGTGAGCCATAACCATGGAAGGACTGCTCATCTAAACCAACAAGTGAATCTAAACAGCTAAGTCATCAAAACCCACCTTCAGCAATTACAGAGCACAAATTAAAAGTTTGCAGCAGGTAAAAATCAATACCTCTGTTCTTCCAGGCATGATTGGCTTCCCAGCATAGAGTTCAGCGAGAATGCAACCAGCACTCCACAAATCAACAGAAACTCCATAATCTGTAGCACCGAGTAAAAGCTCAGGTGGTCGATACCACAGCGTCACTACGCGACTTGTCAAAGGTTGTTTTGGACTGGGGCGGCAAAATGTTGCCAACCCAAAATCACCTATCTTCAGATTTCCTTTATTGTCAATCAGAAGGTTTGAGCCCTTGATGTCACGGTGGAGTACCCCACGACTGTGACAGTGTTCTAGTCCACAAAATAGCTGCTGCATGTAACATTTGATCTGCAAGAGTTAAAGATTTTTCGTTCTTAAATAAATATCCCCAGTCCAGAAATGTGGAAGGTGACTACGGATGACAATGAAAAGTAGAAACTGAGGATACCACCTATCTTTATGGTTTCAATGCCGGTAGAGACCCAGGATAGAAGAATTGCAAATTATCTTAATGAATTGTGTGTGCCCCGCTGCACACACAATACCAGTCAAACCCCCAAGCATAGATTTTAGAATTGTATGATTCTATGATTCACGATTTGTGTTGTACAATTCGATAAGATTAGTGGATCATTGATATCAACAGGTGGCATGGATCGAAAAATAGCTGTGAATGTGAATCAGTTAATCAGTGAATCAGATTGGTGAATCGTTCGCTACACTTTGGATTTGCTGCATGTAATTTTGGTCTTTTTTTGCACTTATTGGTTGGGCAAAGGACTCAAAACTATTTTCTGAAATTTTTTTGGTACTAGTACAAGTCATCCTTTGTCATTTTTTCTCCTTATTTACTATAAAATGATTTCTCTCTCCTGTGGTATTATAGGTAAACGTCAAGGGAAAATTTCCTTTGAGAGTAAATCGAGAAAGGCAAAGTCAAGATGGCATACAATAGCCTTACAGACTTTTGAAGGGTTTGTACTTGTAACTCTTCCAACAAAAACGCCATAATAAGATTCAGAAATCCATGTCTCTTGCAAGTTGCAATAGAAGCATCTTACCTAACATCTACGAAGCATCTTACCTAACATCTACACGTGATAATCAATTCACCATTTAAACCAGGCTTTTTCTATTGATTTAGGGCTAAAATTTCCTTTTATACTATTTATTTTTGTCACCAACATGCAAAAATGCACTTTTCAATTTCAAGAATCAGAATGATTTGAGATTCGATCCGATTCACAATTGACAAAATTGCCCCCAAGCCCTAAGCACATGTACTAAAAGGTTTTGTGTGGCCACAATTTGAAAAGTCATGCAGTAAAACAACTGCCCACTCTCTGGTCGATATGTTGGTTTTCCATGATGTCACGTAAACCATAAGCTAAAGTTACATTCTACCTTATCCTCTGTAAACAAAACACCAAATAACGAAGAGACATCTAAATGAACATCATCAAACCAAAGCTTCTCTTGCTAAGAAAAAACCCTAGCCGCCTCCTCTCTTCCTTTCCCTCTCTCCCCCTAGGGTTTTCACCACCCTTATCCGGCGGCGGAAAGGGAGGGCTGTGTTTTCCTTCCTCCCATGTGATAGTTGTTCTCGCTTTCAATAGCTCCTGCCTCCTCCTTTCTAGTGAGGCCTTTCTCTCACAATCTCATAGATGAGAGTTTCTTTGTGTTTTCCTTCTTTTTCATTTCTCTCAGCTTCTCCTTCATCATCGAGGAGCCGTTTCATGTTCCAACAATGGTGGTAGTGATGGTTCTTCGACAAGGTGGTGGTTGTGGTGGTCTGATGACGAATCAGATCAGTTGGATTGGCTTGCCAATCAGTGTGTACGTGGCTATTTAGACTACCCAAAGCCTTAATTGGCATGGGCATGGCGGGCTGCTTTGGAGTTTGCAGGGACGTTGGGAATGGATTTGTTCACGGTCGATGGGGACGCGCATCAGCTGAGCAAGATTCAGGGCAATGAAATGGTGTGGCGGGTGGATGTGAAAGTCATTGTTGAAGATATATATATATATATATATATATATATATATATATATATCAGAAGGTTGACCCAACAGTTTATTTCATTCGGCGATCGGCTAATGTGGTTGCGCACAAGTTTGCATGTTTTGGGGTGTGAGGTTCTGGTGTTAAGACTTGGGCAGTCAGACCTCTTGTTTGGTTATTATTTGCTTTAGGGAAAGCCGGGAAGATAATTCTTCGCCAATACCCTTTAGCTTTCAAAACTGCAACTAATTCCTAGTCCATGCCCAATCAGAGGTTAATGTTTTGGGTTGATTGTTATCAATAAAATTATTCTACCTTTTTGACCAAAAAAAAAAACCAGATATGAGTAGTGAACAAAAAAAAAAACACCAAATGTCAGGAAACAACAGAGCTTAACTTCTGGTAAAGACTCAACTTTACCGTCACAAGTTTGGTGAACCCTAGAGTTATACTTAAGAGTTTCAAACTACTGGCACACAGAAGTTTGAGAAAATAGCTCATGCCTGTGGTTCAGTAAACTTGACATTGGGTGATGCCACAAGTCCAGCGAGATCATGCTCCATATATTCAAATACAAGGTATAAATTGCCTGACAACCTCGAAGTGACCAGTCCTTCAAGCCTCATGACATTTGGGTGATCAAGTCGACGCAGAATAAGGATTTCTCTTGCCATAAAACGAACACTTTCTGGGTCCATGTTAACAAAACGGACCTTCTTTAAGGCAACAATTTTTCCAGTCTCAAGGTCACGTGCCCTGTAGACACTGCTGTAAGTCCCTTGTCCAATCTGCATCATTTGCATGTCAGTTAAAGCTAGTGACAGAAACAGATAGAAACATGGCAAGCATAAACAAAAGTCGTAGAATAAGAAATATACTTTAGAGTTTAGATGACTTCAAGTCGCATGCTAGGTTTGAATATGTTTTGAACAAATTGAAGTCAAACAACTTCAATTGATGACTTTCGAATTGAAACCCATCATATTAATCACATGTTAAGATTTAAAACCTGACAATTGACATCAGTCAACCCTCTAATAAATAACAGTCCAACAACAAAATGTGGAAAGACTGAAGTAGCCAATATGGAATCGCGTCCTTGATTAATTACATTACTACTGGTGTAAAAGTAAAAGAATTTCAGAATAATTATAGGACGTATACATATTTAAGATAGAGGACATGGATATGTATTCCCAAAGATATTGCACTCTTTCGCCAAAAAGAACCATGTATTGCATCTATCTAAGCCATGAACAGCTCCTTATTTCTTTCTTTGCTATATATAATCTACTGATACCAATACACCCCAATTCTAGGTTATACTAGTTGTTTCTGTTTTCTCTTGTTGGGCAAAATCATTGAAGATTATTTGGAGTCTTGGGAGAGGAAACAATCACTTAGAACTTGAACCAATTTAAGACAGAAAATAGTTCCTCTTATATGAAAGCTTGCAAACTTGCCATCTTGGCAAATGTGAACCAAACCCCGTCACCCTGGAAGTGGAAAAGGAAAAGGAAAAGGAAAGAAATATTGAGTGTACAAATGAACAGTAAGAAACCTCAGTTCCAAGAAATCATATCTTCTACCAAAACATTCATGCAATTTCCTATTAAGTGGTGAATGAAAGAACTAAGAAGTAAGAACATAACAACTACAAAGTGCACCATCACAAGTGAAACAAAAGTGCAACGCATACAGAACTTAATATGGTAGAGAGTTAAAAGTTTTGAAACTTAAATAGACCTTGTCCAATTTTTCAAATGAGTCTGCCTTTCGAGGTACCCACCCTTTGATAGCTTCCCCAGCCACTGCAGTCAGCCAAGAAGGCCACCCAGCAGAAACTTCTGCTCCATCAACTCCACCACTAATGCTAAACACCCGAGATATCTGCGAGGGTCCACAGCTCACACCACCATTTTCCATTGTCACACGTTTTTGCAAATTGGGTTTGTCAACAACCAAGGCCTTCTTCTTGTCCCCCTCATCCCACACCGTTGGGGTGGAAACATTCTCCAAAGTGACCTCTGTTGATATAAGCCTTGCAGTTGCTTCATTACCCCCATTATCAACCTCAACTACGACTTCATCTCTCCTAGTGGAAGCAACAAACCTCTTGGTCGATTTCTTGGATTCTTTCTCCCTCACATGGTTATCAACATCAGAAGTTCCTCCTTTTGAGCAAATGCAGCCCATGGCGCACCAAATTCACAGTCCCCTAATTTGACTCTCCACTCAAAAACCGTACTTGGCCACAACTCATGCGACGTTGGGATTCAAACACATTCCTGTGAAACCCCAACCCCCACCCCAAATGATCCAATTAATTCTTCAATCTGAATCAATGTACCATCCAATATGCACTACTAACGAAACAATTGCACCTCAATATGAAGTTTCCAAATGGGTTAGTGCTGGAAATTGACGAAACCAATGCTTGAACTACACGAAATTGTTCCTAGATCATCAACAACTTCAATCCTCATAATAATAAATATTCAATAAAAAGACCGTCCACAAAACCAATGTCGGATTCAAGGAAGGGCGCAGGGAGGCCACCGCACCCCCTAATAATAAAACACACTAACAATCGGTTTGATGACCGCGGATCAAAAAAAATCGGTTTGACGATCGTGCAAAACCCTAGTCCAGGTACAAAATTCGCAACAACGTGCAAATAAAATACGAATCTACAATCAACCAAGATGCAATTGGATCAATGTAAATGCACATTGATACAGAATCCAGAATGCAAGCCACAAACAAAAGGGAAATTGCAATCTCAAAATAGGTTAACGGAATGAGGGGTGGGCGTGAATTAGGGTTCAGAAATTTTCTAAAGCCAATTGAATCGAGCTTTTGATTGATTGATTGAGTTGGAATCCCAGCAACAGACGACCGAAGAAATTGCACCAACTGAATTCCGAAATCCGAGTGCGAGATTCGACAACGTATCCTGATACAGAAATTCTAGAGAGAGACAGAGAGAGATGGCGAGTGATTTTCGGATCTGGCGAGGCCCTGGAAATGCGAGAGACCAAAGAGAGAGGACATGGTGCTTATGTGAGTGCATCTCCACTCTCGTTCAGATTTTTATTCAAATTTGAGTAAAAATTTGGGTAAAAAGTGTTCCAACGGGTAAACTCAAATTCAAGCATAATTATGCTTAAATTTGATTAAAAATTTTATTAATTGCAATATTGTAAATTTAAATGCGTGAAATTTGCTAAAAAAAATTGAGAAAGAGTTTTGAGTCCTAACCAAATTTGAGTCCAAATAAAACTCAAATTTGGTATAAGTTAAGGAGCGGAAGAAGCTTCTAGATGATTTCTAGTTAAATTTGAATTTGAGTCAAAATTTGAGCATAGAGCGGAGATGCTCTGATGTTCGCACACACATTTTTTTCCTATCTGGTAGCGTTAGGGGTGCTCGCAGTCCGGTTCGGTTTGGATTTCTAGGAATCCGAGGACCGAACTGCTAGTCACGGTTTTTACAAAATGAAATCCGTGTCCGGACCAAAAGTCCTACGGTTCGGTTCCAATCCAATCCGTAACTCACGAATCGATTACGGTTTTGTCCACGGATTTTAGCAAAAATGAAGCTCAAACTTATATCCCACACTAAAAGTGAAGAAGGTTACATTCAAAATTAAGTTTAACACCGGCCACCAGAAAGTACTTGTCACTTTGAAGAACCAGAGAGAGAGAGAGAGAGAGAGGAGAAGGAGGAAGAGGTGAAGAAGTAAGAACGTTGCGGTGGCGACTACAGTGCGGGTAAGAACGTTGCGGTGGCGACTACAGTGCGGCGGCGACTTGAACAAGAAATGGAAATTAGGAAAACTGAAAAAGAAACGAACTAGTAAAACTAAATTAGGATTACCCATAACTTATATAATAAAAAAAACTCGATTTACCTCATATATTTTATACATTTACACTATATCCCATTATTAAGATAAAATACTAAAATTGGTAGAAAAAAGTTTTAACATTACTAACAATTAATTATATAAATACACACATATATTTATATATTTATATATTATTTATTATTTATATAAAATAAATATTTCACGGTCCGGTTCGGTTAATCCACGGTTTCGTAATGAAAATCCGTGGACCGAACCGCAAGTCACGGTTTTCTAATTTTTCAATCCGTGTCCGGACCATTAATCCACGGACAAAATCCAAAAGGTACGGATCGGTTCGATCCGGACCGGTTTCACGGTTCACCGGATTTTTTGAGCAGCCCTAGGTAGCGTCCAACCATTCTATTCTATGCACAAACAACATTTATGGAAGAGATTAACATATACGTCCAATCTATAATACAATTTGCGACGGTGTGGTGGTCCACACTCTCTCCATAAATCTTGGCCGTTTGATTAAACATACATTTTTCTGCATAAATCTCAGTCGTTGAGATGTTCAACATGGTCAGTTTTTTTTGACAATGAACGAAATTTTTGGGTTGACATTATATTGAGTTATGGACGAAATTTTTGGTCAATCTTTTGCCCTTTATATGTTTGGGTGAACAATCTATATCTATATTATAAAACTGGATGGGTATCTTTAAGAATGTTCCTTCTCAACGGTTTCGATTTATTTCTGCCACAAATTTTATCTACTCATACAAACACAACCAATGGTCCAGATTTCTCTCCACCCCTCGTTCTACAACATGGCATTTGGGTAAATATCATACATTGTTTGGACAAAAATATAGATGGTATTTTTCATCATTCAAAATTTGAAACCCACGTCACTCCTCTCTCTCTCTCTCAAATGGGAGAGGCGACATCAGGTGTAGAGACCCGTGTTTTAGGGCCGTATTTTTTTTTAAGAAATGTTAAAATTATCGAGTGATGATGTAAATTGTGGAAATTCGAATAAAGGCATGGTTATAAGATTAGGGGATTAATGTGATATAATTGCAAGTGCAGGGGTGAAAGTGTGATAAGTATATATGTATATGTATATGGGCGTACCAGGAAAACAACCAATTTTTTTTCCCTTTTCTTTTTTCTTTCTCTCTCTGTTCTCTCGGCTCTCTCCTCCGAAACTCTCTCCTCCCTTCTCTCTTCGATCTCAACATCTTGAAGCGTGATTCCGGACGAAGTCCAAGAATTAAAGTTGTTCTACGGCGCATGGGCTTTCTGAATATCCAAGAAAAATTACGATCGGACCACGTGGGCTTCGGTTGACTTGGTCAAAGGGGTCGGGTTTTGCTCAAAACCCTTGAGGTAGGGATTTCTTACTCTTGTTATGCGTTTATACGGTGTTTATGTACCTAGATCGTGCTTTGTTTCGTTGTTTGAGGTTGTTTGTTCCATTTCCGAAAATCTGCGGAATAGGGTCTCTGTTTTTGGGGTTTTACGCCTTCTTAAACTCCTGATTGAATTTTGGTTTCTTCATACAAAATAGAGTAGACTTAGAGCCCGTTCTAATGCCGCTGGAATCACTCGAAACCGTTGAGAATTGAATTTATGGTGATTTTTAGAAAACTGGTCTGCAATCTGTCTCGTGTTCTGGATTTCAGTCTGCTTCGGACGGCCATAATTTCCTCGTCCGATGTCCGTTTTATGTAAACTTTATGTCGGTTCGAAGTTCTTGAAGTTAGCTTTCATTTGCCACTGGAATCGCCTTAAAATTCTTAGTACATCCAAAGTTATGATCATTTGAGTGGGGATGTGTCAATCTGTCACGCAGATTTGTATCGCTTCGGTAAATGCCGATTTAACCATCCTTGGAGTGCAGATTTGACTAGAGTTCCTTCATACCTTTTAGGCTTCATTCACTCGCGCAACTTTTGGGACTGGAATCGTTCAAAAATATTAAGAACTCGATTTATTATGATTTTTAGAAGATTGCCCTATAATCTGGAAATCTGGGCAGCGTATAGAGATGCATTTTTCATCGTTTGCTATGGTTAAACGATTCTATTGGTTATGGGTCCTTGTAGGTTTTAAAGATGGGTAAGTTGGTGATGTTTTGGCATTGGAACCATTGAAAAATATTGAGTATGCTATTTTTTAATAAATTTTTGAACACGGACTGCTCTGCTGAAAATTAGAATATCTGACAATCATTCATAAGCTTGAAAGATCGTATCGTACGACTCGTCGAACGTATCTGTGCCATTGGTTTTTCGTTAGCATAGTTGGAGTATTGTCGTAAAGGCTATAATAGCATAAAAGAGTCTATGAACATCGTAGATTATTAGAAATATTGTGAAGCGCGTAATTGGTTGAGAAGTACTTGTTTGATTAAATGACTTTTGGATTCGATTGAATGATTTGATGTTTGTGGAACGTGGAATGAACGTGGATGACAAATGGTCACAAAGAGATGGTTTGGTGCTTGTAAATTGGAAACGCAAATCGAAATGTGAATAACAATCGGACACAACGAGAATATACAGGGCTCTTAAATGAGTAAATGCCTGGGAGCTTTATGCTTAAATTGTATAATTACAGGGCTCTTAAATGAGTAATTGCCTGGGAGCTATATGCTCAAATCATATAATTACAGGGCTCTTAAATGAGTAAATGCCTGGGAGCTTTATGCTCAAATCGTATAATTACAGGGCTCTTAAATGAGTAAATGCCTGGGAGCTTTATGCTCAAATCGTATAATTAGAGGGCTCTTAAATGAGTAAATGCCAGGGAGCTATATGCTCAAATCGTACGCTTTCAGGGCTCGTTATCGAGCAAGTGCCTGGCAAGAGCTTAAGCTCAGACACGTGACACAAAAATTGGTTTATGAATTTGAAGAAAGAGATTCTAATGACTGGTGATAATGAGAAATGAGATTTGGTGATGAAATGTGAAATGTGAAAGATTGTGAAATTGTTCGAGATGTAATGAACGGTACTAAAGCTGTTGTTTATTTACTTAGAATGATGTAGGAATATTGATGGTCCTTATTTGACATATGAGTAGATAGATCCTTCATATAGGTCGCCTAGAATCCCTGATCATAGTGTGTTGCTGTTGACAGTCTTGTGTACTTGGGCTTATCTATCGTTACTCTTTCTCCCTAGATGCATAACTCATCATATTTTCCTATTCTCTACTGGGCTAGTGTAGCTCAACCTATTATTTTCAGGTATTAAACAAGGAAGTTGGCATGGCGTGCATTGTGTGCCTGTTGATTGTGGGTTTCGAAGGTATAAAAGAGGCGACAATAAAATTGGCATTTGTTTGGAATTAGTATTCAAAAGATTGATTAAAGTAAAATGTAATATTATTTGATATTTGTATATCTTGGGGTTTCGAGCTGGGGTTGTAACGTTTGAATTTTAACTTTGAGAACTGAAAAAAAAAAGTCATTTGGGTATTATCGGTGCGTCAATATTGATTGTATTTATTGAAAATGATTATTATTTATGTTGAAAATCGAGGGCGTGACAACTTGGTATCAGAGCATTAGGTTTGAATACCTAGAGACCGTGGGGAGACTTAGTCTCATGGGTTCAAAAAAAAAAAGTCATTGCATATCTTAACAAAAACATGTGTGTGCCTGCTTGACCAACGTGTATTTACTGAACTGACATTGCATTTATGTTTACGTAAAACAGTGAAAGGTTGGTGCATGTGTCTGAGAAAATAGAGGAGCTTGATATCCTTTTAGTTGTTATGGTTGCAACTGTTGTTGTTAACATTACTATTGGTAGTTTTGGTTTTAAGCCATTTGTGGAAAGGTATTTATTTATTTATTTTTAGATAAGATGTTAGACGATAAAAATATGAAAGGCCGAGGTTGTTGTAATACTTGTGCATAGTGGCGAGATCGACATGTGAAAGACGATGTCCGTTGGTATGTAATAGAAGTGTTAGACTGTTAGTAAGATTTGTGAACAAAGTGTTTGATGTGTTTTTAATTGAATTGTGCAGACTACGTGTTATGTTTTAATTAGTTTTGAGTAAAGTTGATGAGATGTGAGGTTGTCTTAGTAAGATGAGGGTTATAAGTAGGGTGTCAGGATATAGTATGTGTCTTTTGGACACCCAGGCGACTACCGATGAGATCCAGTTGGAAGAAGCGCTTGATCACCGCTCCTTCTAGATGGAAGTCTCGGAAAGTCAATTGGACACTAGGATTGTGTAGAGGGGCTAGATCTCTAGGCTTGAGACAGATGGCGATATATAGGAATTTCGTTAAAAAAAAAAAAAGGGGACAAGACTTGGGGTGAACTATATGGATGTGACTTGAGTCGAGTGATGATGTAAGTGTGTGGTGAGAGACTTGTTTGAAGTGAGAGTGATGTGAATGAGAACTGTTGAGGTTGATAATGAGGCAAAGTGCTATTGGTGTCCTGAGTGGGAATGGTAGGAACTTTGAAGTGATAGGCATGTGGAGAAATAGTATGTTGGGAATTGAAGGATTGGAGTGTAGAGATCATGTATGGTGTGTAATTGGGTATGTAGACTAGACTAATGACTAATGACAATATAGAACATGTTGAGGTATGCCATTGAGATGATAAGTTTGTTTAAGAGCGATTAAGAGATAATAGTGATAATGATAGTGATAGCTGAAATAGTGGTCGTAATGGAAGTTGTTGTTCGTGAGGTCGAGTGTGGATGCTGAAAATGCCTTTGAGGAATATTGAGGTTGATATGATTCCTTAGTTGAGAGAAAATTGTGTGTTGTGGGACTTGTGGTGAGCGGAACTGTTAGAAGTTATCGTTGCTTGTGAAATTAATTCTTAAGTGATAAGGTAGTGGGGGCCTTAGAATATAATGAGAAGTATAGATATGTTGCTTGAAAACCCTGGAGTCTTATGGGTATTTAGTGGGAAAAAGTTTGTCAACTGGTTTGTATCGGTGTCTAAAGTTTAGGATAGAGATATTCGGGAGTATTGGATGTTTGTTAGTGCAGCCATGACACCTATTATGTGTAGGTACTTGGATGATGAAATCTTGTCAAGTTGTAACACTGTCAATACATAGAGATGATTAAGTGTTAAGAGTACATATGTTTGGTGTGTATATTATATTTACGATAATGTTTAAAGTTGTGAGTATGTGAGGTACTTAGCTTGACTAGAGTTACCGAATAAGAATATTCGAGATTGATGGGTGAACAGAAAACGTGAAAGGTATTTTGAAGGTTAAAAGAACGAGATTACCATTGGGCTTTCTAGAGCCATGAAATGTGAAGCATTGGATACTTTATGAGTCTGTGGATACTTGGTGAGTCCGTTGGATACTTTGCGAGTCTGTGGATACTGAATGAGTCTGTTGGATACTCCGTGAATTTGTTGGATACTGAGTGAGTTTGTCAATGCGTGGATGTGTCTGGTGTTGTGTAAACTATTAAATTGCACGGATGGGTTGTTGAGATATTTCGTGCATGAAGTTTGTTGCTGTTTAAACTTTGTTTTAGATGTTTGACTTGTTATGTAACCTATATGTGCGTAATTTGCTCTTAGTATATGGTGCATCATTGACACTGATGAGTACGTGGGTATTTGCTACAAGGAACAAATTTTTAGTTGTAATCTGGTGTATGTCTTTTCTTTTGCTGGCATCAATGATATATAATAAATTTGATGTATGGAGAACAATGAATTTGTGGGTTTATATGAATAGTTTCAAGATTGTGTTGTATGGAGTTATATAGAAATGGCATGCTGCGATAAAAGTGGGTTTGGTTCTCTAGAACAGGAGTTGGTGGTGACAAAGTAGGACGAGAAATGTAGGATGCTGTTGGAACCTTGACTGTGTTTGAATGTTAGTCGAATGAGAGAGCGTTAGAGGTTTATACAGAGTTGATAAAAGAGTTACGTACGTAAATAGGGATGTGAGTTGGGGATCGTGAATAGCGGTTTGTCTTATGAGTGTTTGGTGTCGTTGACTATCCTTAATATTTTCAATAGAGCTGGATCGGTTGTGAGACGAGTTTACTCTTGGAATTGAAAGAGATGTCAAATAGTTTTGAGATGTGAGGAGTCTACCTATGGTGGATTGGTGTTATAATTGAGAAAAGAGTGATAAACATTTCGTAGTCCAATTATTAGATTGTGAGGTTTCATGGTTTCTTTACGGTAGAGATTACTTGGGGTTTTCTGGATTGGAAAAAAAAAAAGATTGGTCTGTTAGTTGACGTTGGTTGGGAAAAAAAAAATTAGAATCGAAGTTTTAGAAGTGAAGTTGTGTAAGTAGTCCATTGCGTCCTTCTAGGGAGTTCAAAAGATACTTAGCCGAATGAGTTGCAAAGAATGAGAATGTGAAATTTGGAGTTTTGAGAACATCGAGGTACCACTTGTCAGATATCAGTGTGATTGTCTTGCGATATGTTAAAATTAGGATTCTTGTATTGACGTTAGGACTTGAGAGTCTATTAAGGATAAAATTTGATAAAGACGATGGAGGCTTGTGACTAAATGTTGAGTGGTAGAACCATATTGTTAGTGAGGGTTTTTGAGGAGCGAACAACATGAGGAAATATCTACGTAGAAAAGGAAGGATGAGGTTTGGATTGTGAAAATATGAAATGATGTTGGGTATAGTGATTGGTGGCCTGATTGGAATCGATTTAGCAAATTTCGGGGACGAAATTTTTTTCAAGGAGGGTAGGTTGTAGAGACCCGTGTTTTAGGGCCGTATTTTTTTTTTAAGAAATGTTAAAATTATCGAGTGATGATGTAAATTGTGGAAATTCGAATAAAGGCATGGTTATAAGATTAGGGGATTAATGTGACATAATTGCAAGTGCAGGGGTGAAAGTGTGATAAGTATATATGTATATGTATATGGGCGTACCAGGAAAACAACCAATTTTTTTTCCCTTTTCTTTTTTCTTTCTCTCTCTGTTCTCTCGGCTCTCTCCTCCGAAACTCTCTCCTCCCTTCTCTCTTCGATCTCAACATCTTGAAGCGTGATTCCGGACAAAGTCCAAGAATTAAAGTTGTTCTACGGCGCATGGGCTTTCCGAATATCCAAGAAAAATTACGATCGGACCACGTGGGCTTCGGTTGACTTGGTCAAAGGGGTCGGGTTTTGCTCAAAACCCTTGAGGTAGGGATTTCTTACTCTTGTTATGCGTTTATACGGTGTTTATGTACCTAGATCGTGCTTTGTTTCGTTGTTTGAGGTTGTTTGTTCCATTTCCGAAAATCTGCAGAATAGGGTCTCTGTTTTTGGGGTTTTACGCCTTCTTAAACTCCTGATTGAATTTTGGTTTCTTCATACGAAATAGAGTAGACTTAGAGCCCGTTCTAATGCCACTGGAATCACTCGAAACCGTTGAGAATTGAATTTATGGTGATTTTTAGAAAACTGGTCTGCAATCTGTCTCGTGTTCTGGATTTCAGTCTGCTTCGGACGGCCATAATTTCCTCGTCCGATGTCCGTTTTATGTAAACTTTATGTCGGTTCGAAGGTCTTGAAGTTAGCTTTCATTTGCCACTGGAATCGCCTTAAAATTCTTAGTACATCCAAAGTTATGATCATTTGAGTGGGGATGTGTCAATCTGTCACGCAGATTTGTATCGCTTCGGTAAATGCCGATTTAACCATCCTTGGAGTGCAGATTTGACTAGAGTTCCTTCATACCTTTTAGGCTTCATTCACTCGCGCAACTTTTGGGACTGGAATCGTTCAAAAATATTAAGAACTCGATTTATTATGATTTTTAGAAGATTGCCCTATAATCTGGAAATCTGGGCAGCGTATAGAGATGCATTTTTCATCGTTTGCTATGGTTAAACGATTCTATTGGTTATGGGTCCTTGTAGGTTTTAAAGATGGGTAAGTTGGTGATGTTTTGGCATTGGAACCATTGAAAAATATTGAGTATGCTATTTTTTAATAAATTTTTGAACACGGACTGCTCTGCTGAAAATTAGAATATCTGACAATCATTCATAAGCTTGAAAGATCGTATCGTACGACTCGTCGAACGTATCTGTGCCATTGGTTTTTCGTTAGCATAGTTGGAGTATTGTCGTAAAGGCTATAATAGCATAAAAGAGTCTATGAACATCGTAGATTATTAGAAATATTGTGAAGTGCGTAATTGGTTGAGAAGTACTTGTTAGATTAAATGACTTTTGGATTCGATTGAATGATTTGATGTTTGTGGAACGTGGAATGAACGTGGATGACAAATGGTCACAAAGAGATGGTTTGGTGCTTGTAAATTGGAAACGCAAATCGAAATGTGAATAACAATCGGACACAACGAGAATATACAGGGCTCTTAAATGAGTAAATGCCTGGGAGCTTTATGCTTAAATTGTATAATTACAGGGCTCTTAAATGAGTAATTGCCTGGGAGCTATATGCTCAAATCATATAATTACAGGGCTCTTAAATGAGTAAATGCCTGGGAGCTTTATGCTCAAATCGTATAATTACAGGGCTCTTAAATGAGTAAATGCCTGGGAGCTTTATGCTCAAATCGTATAATTAGAGGGCTCTTAAATGAGTAAATGCCAGGGAGCTATATGCTCAAATCGTACGCTTTCAGGGCTCGTTATCGAGCAAGTGCCTGGCAAGAGCTTAAGCTCAGACACGTGACACAAAAATTGGTTTATGAATTTGAAGAAAGAGACTGGTGATAATGAGAAATGAGATTTGGTGATGAAATGTGAAATGTGAAAGATTGTGAAATTGTTCGAGATGTAATGAACGGTACTAAAGCTGTTGTTTATTTACTTAGAATGATGTAGGAATATTGATGGTCCTTATTTGACATATGAGTAGATAGATCCTTCATATAGGTCGCCTAGAATCCCTGATCATAGTGTGTTGCTGTTGACAGTCTTGTGTACTTGGGCTTATCTATCGTTACTCTTTCTCCCTAGATGCATAACTCATCATATTTTCCTATAACTTGCGTATAGATTTCTCTACTGGGCTAGTGTAGCTCAACCTATTATTTTCAGGTATTAAACAAGGAAGTTGGCATGGCGTGCATTGTGTGCCTGTTGATCGTGGGTTTCGAAGGTATAAAAGAGGCGACAATAAAATTGGCATTTGTTTGGAATTAGTATTCAAAAGATTGATTAAAGTAAAATGTAATATTATTTGATATTTGTATATCTTGGGGTTTCGAGCTGGGGTTGTAACGTTTGAATTTTAACTTTGAGAACTGAAAAAAAAAAAGTCATTTGGGTATTATCGGTGCGTCAATATTGATTGTATTTATTGAAAATGATTATTATTTATGTTGAAAATCGAGGGCGTGACATCAGGGCTCCCAAAAACGCCATCAGCTTCGTCCTCGGCGTCCAACCTCTCTCTTGACTCATCTCTCTGTCTTCCTCCGCCCTCCGTCGACCCACCACCACTGACCCAACACCAGCAACACCGCACCACCTCTCTAGGTATCTCTCCCTATTCAGAGTTTTCCACGTTCCTTGATCTGTGAATCCTGATTTTTTGTTTCTATATTTCAAAGCACTAGCATACAAACACTAGAGCACTTTCAGTGATTTTTTAAACATGCTATATATGTATGTTTACATCACCCTACCCCAATACTTAATTTTTTTGTTTTGGTAAAACGTACAGGATGACCTTTATTTGGATAATCTAAAAAAACTGGTTGTTCTATGGTAGGAACAGTCGGTGTACGTGAGGTGTAGGAACAGTCGGTGTATGTCAGCCAACAAAGAGGTATTTCTTGCCTAATTTGTGTATTCTGGTTTTTGTTCTTATTTTCAGTTGACTGTTGTCATTGAACTTAATTCGAAGGCATTTTAGAGCCATACTCCAAATTTTTTTCGATTGAATATTGATTGCGCATGATAGCCGTCACTCCAATTTGAACCGAGCGTAATCAAAAAATTAGGGAGTTTGGCGTGAATATTGGTTGCACCTGACTGCAATATGAAATGGGAACAAAAAGTGTAACGACCCGTAATTTTTATAATTAATAATATAATTAAAAAGTATTATTTGTAATAATAAGATTATCTTAATAATAATTATCTAGTAGTTATATACTAATAAAATTAATATTAGTCTTAATTATTTTACTTTTATTTTTGTTAATCGCATGCATGCAACTTCTGCCATCTCTCCCTCTCCTACTCAATCTCTACTCCATCCCTGACAATATTTTCGTCTTAATTTTTGTCCATTCCGAAACCCTATAACATACAACTTCTTTAAAATTCAATTTTAATCGAAACTCTTCAAATTTTCCTATATATACCCTAGTACGTCGACCCTAGGGCACACCACGAAATTCAACACGCCCTACCAGTCCAGAAAAGAGAGAAAATTCAGAGAAATTGAAGCTCCAATCCATGGAGTTCTAGAGAGAGAAAGTGAGAGAGAGAAAAGTGGGTTTAGTACCTAGACGCAACCAAAATCCGATTCGATCATTCCGAACTCTTTCTACAACTCCTAGCATCACCAAGCATCTTCCAATTTGATCCCAAGATCCCTCGATCAAAGATCCCAAAGCTTTCTTCCCCAAAATTCAAGTTTCGTTTTTAATTCATTCCGATCCAATTTAAGGTAGTATAATCTCTCATAACCCTCTCTCTAAGTATATGTAATGTTTTATAGCTTAACCCTATGCCCCGAACCAACCCATGCATCGAAACCATCTCGAAAAACCAAAAAAAAAATGAAATCTGCACGCGACCTTGTGGCCGCGACCTTCGGGCCGCAAGAACCAGGCTGGAGTTCGCGGTCCGCTTCTCAGCCGCAAGGTTGACCGAGTCAAACCTTGCGGCAGGTTCTGTTTTGGTGCGAATGCGTTTTGCAACCTTCCGAACACTGTTTTCGACCCCCGAACTATTTTTCCTAGACTTTTCACACCTCAAAGATCATAACTTGTTAAGGTCAAATTTTTTTTATTTAATTATCTATTTATTAAATTATTTATTAGTTATCGTACAAAGTTTACAAACAAAAATTTGTTACGACCTTCCAACTAACGTTTTAACACTCAATTAAATTTTTCTAGACTCCTTGCATCCCAAATACAGTAACTTGTCAAATTAAATATTTTTTTATTTAATTAACTATTTATTATTATTTTTAAAGTAATTCAAATCAAATTACTTTACGACCTTATAAACATTATTATTAATACCCGTGTAATTTTTTTTTAGACTCCTTACTGTCCAAAGATGAAAATATGACAGCCTCATTTTTTTTATAATTAATTATTTATTGTCTATTTACTTCACTTTCGGTCATTTTAATTAACGTTTTCATATAATTTAATTCTTCGACCCTCCGAACCCAACTTTTGACATTCAACTAATTGTATAGGACCTTTAGGACTCTTATTAGGGTTATGACTAATTATTCTAATATTTTATCTAATTAAGGTATTTAATTAGCTTTTAATTAATCTAATTATTTAGAAATAATTAATAAGAGCCTAGAAAATATTTTATTAAAAATTTCTATAAAATCCTACTTCATTATTGACATTGTGGTTATACAAGAATAAGGGCAACGGCCCATTCATAAAAGGTTATGTGATTGCATTGCTGGTTATTTATTTTAATTATTATTTGATTTAATTGTACATTGCACCAATACTTGATTTAAATGCTAGATTGAACTCTAGAGACATGGGGTGGTATGCGAATAGATTTCATCTAGACGATGTTAAGTTGATGGAAAAAAATGGTAAAGTGTTGAAGTCGTGAGATTGTGGATTTTGATTTGGCAATGGATAAGGGTGACCTGCGGGGCCCAGTGATGATATTTTGGTGACCCTAACATATGGTACGCCATGGAAAGTTCCAAAGGGTAATCGTGCCTTGCCAGGCCAGTAAGGGGGATTGTCTCATGACACGGTCATAGTTAGTGGCTTAGGAATGGTGACAACCCTAATGTATGGTACGCCATGGAACGTTCCAAAGGGTAATCGTGTCCCCTGTTATGGTCCTAAATGAATTCATACGAGGTACATAACTTAGGTGAATTCATTTAGAATCCCGTGTGCAGGACAAGCAAGGGGGAGATTTTCCATGACACGATCATAGTTAGTGGTATGAGAGGAAAGGATCTCGTGGATGAGATCTTAGATCTCACATAGATTAATGGATAGTAATAAATTGATTCATGTATGAAATCTCTGCTTGGCTCTTCGATTCAATATATCTTATACTTGTTAATTGTAAAGTAAGAGGGGTAGTTGGATTGGATTATACTTCGGGGTGAACTCTTTCACTCAGGTACGGATTGCCTGGCTTCCGTGCCAGATTTTGCAGAAAATCAAGAAGAACCACAGAACCCTGAAGGCGAACAGTTTTACGCGGAAGAGAATCCAGAGGTGGGAGTGGAGCCAGAATACGCTTGGGACCCGTATCAATCTTAGAAGACGGCTCTGTTATTTTGTTTAAGTTATTATCACAAAGACTATTTTTAGTATTTCTATAATGGTTTGTAATAGACGAATCTTTAAGGAGAATTATCCGGTTTGGATTTTGGTTTTAAATTAATAAATTTTTAGAAATCAATATTTAATGCCTCCTATTTATTTCCGAAAATCGGGGCGTTACAACTTGGTATCAGAGCATTAGGTTCAACCCCTCGGCCATGGATAGATTGGGCAGATCACCTTCCAAGAGGATAAATCTGATTTATTAATTATTATTTATTTTACTCTATAGTATGTCGTCTTAAGTCTAACTTATAAGTACTGTTTAGTTGTCATCCAACTCTGACCTTGAGAACATACCGCGAGATAACGTAGGCTTTATGTGTTTGAATTATTTGTGGCGTGTTTCTTGCTTCATTATTGGTATAGTAAAAAAAAAGATTTTTTTTTTTATAAAAACCCTCCTAAATTCTATTATTTTACAAACCCTAGATGGTGGAAACAAATGAGGAATCCAGGAACAACGGTCAACAGAACGGGCAGTCACAGGAACCACTCATCACCAACGCCCTTAACAATGTTGCACAAATCCTCCAAACCCTAGCCGCCAACCCACCTGTGCAGCAACCAAGAACCC
Organism: Rhododendron mucronatum var. ripense; assembly: GCA_019656295.1. Classification (NCBI taxonomy): domain Eukaryota; kingdom Viridiplantae; phylum Streptophyta; class Magnoliopsida; order Ericales; family Ericaceae; genus Rhododendron; species Rhododendron mucronatum. The sequence goes on from BPLT01000067.1 coordinate 809,723, forward strand.
AAAACCGCGCTTACTTCCTTTCTGAATTTAGGAAGCAAAGACCCCCAACCTTCCAAGGGACACCTGACCCTCTTGTCGCCAAGCACTGGATCCGACAAGTTAAGAAGATGTTGGATGCTCTGGGAGTCCAGCAAAGTGTTAACCAGATAGCCCTGGCCACTTACCAATTTGAAGGAGAGGCGGATCATTGGTGGGAAGCCACCAAAACCACTGTCAACCTCGCCACACTTACGTGGACTCAATTTGAAGATACCTTCTTGGAAAAGTACTTTCCAGCGCCTATGAAAGATGAAATGGCACAAAAATTCATGTCCCTGCATAAAGGAAACATGACAGTGACTCAATACATGTCCCGATTCGACGAACTATCCCACTTTGCCTCAGAGTACATACCGACCGAATCGGCTAAGGCTAGAAAATTCGAATGGGGACTGGATCACTCCCTCAGAGAAAAAGTAGTCGGGCTGCGACTCCCAACTTATGCACAAGTGGTGCAGGCCATCTTGATTAACAAAAGGGAACTCAACGACTATTATATTACCGGGGATGCAAAAAGGACCACTCAACAACAATGAGGACCTATTCGAAATAACAACCAAGGGCATGTCACTTCAAAACCCTATTCTCAGAACAACCCTCGTCCACAACCACACAACCAACCCTAGAGGAACCCTAACCCCAATCCCAATTCTAACTCAAACCAAGGCCAATTTCAGAACCAGTACCTATATCAAAACCGAAACCTTAGATGCTTCCATTGTAACCAGGAGGGTCACTTCCGGAGTAAATGCCCTCAACTTGTTGGATCTGGAAGCTCGGGATATGGAGGACAGAATCAGAACCAAAACAAACCAACTAGGTTTGGCAACCAATTCAGAAGTCAAAATCAACCCCATATCGGCTGGAACTAACAACAGTCTCACCCACCACAGAGCAACGGACCAAAGGAACAGATTTAGCCAGTTGCAGGAAGGGTGTTTGCACTGCAAGGAACGGAAGGAGAGATGGACCCTGCAGTAATCCAAGGTACCCTCACTCTCTATACTACATGCGTTCAAGCACTATTTGATTCTGGAGCTTCACACTCATTTATATCTGCCGCATGTGTATCTACACTTGGATTAGAAACTGAACCTTTAAAGACCACTATGCATGTGACCTCACCATTAGGGGGTAAGATTTCGGTAGTATTAATTTGTAAAGGGTGCGAACTAGAAGTATCGAACCTGCGATTAACGTGCGACTTACGAGTAATCGAAATGACGGACTTTGACGTCATACTTGGGATGGACTGGCTGACTGCACACCGAGCTGTCATAGACTGCCATCGAAAGATGGTGACAGCTTATTCGCCAGATGGAACGTGTTTCAAGTTTAAGGGGGATAGACAAGACCCATCTGCACCTCACGCGTACGAAACAAAGTTGCATAGAAAGCTCGCTGGATGGTTAGCGAGTCTCAAATTAGAGGAGACGGACCGAATGGAGTTGAACCTCCCTCCAGTCGTCTGCGAGTACGAGGACGTATTTCCAGATGAATTACCAGGATTACCGCCGCCAAGAGAATTGGATTTCACCATCGAGTTACAACCCGGCACTGCCCCAATCTCGATGGCCCCGTATCGAATGGCTCCAGCAGAACTACGAGAGTTGAAGGCACAACTATAAGAACTCTTAGAAAAAGGTTTCATCCGACCTAGTACCTCACCATGGGGAGCCCCAGCGCTATTCGTCAAGAAGAAGGAAGGAACGCTCCGACTTTGTATCGACTACCGCCAGCTCAACAAAGTCACCATCAAGAACCAATATCCTCTACCGAGAATAGACGACTTGTTCGACCAACTAAGAGGGTCGACTTGTTTCTCGAAGATCGATTTAAGATCTGGATATCACCAATTACGGATTCGAGATTGTGACATACTTAAGACAGCGTTCCGCACCCGTTACGGACACTACGAGTTCATAGTCATGCCGTTTGGTCTAACCAATGCTCCTGCTGTTTTCATGTGCCTGATGAACCAAATTTTCACACCGTACTTAGACAAATTTGTGGTAGTGTTCATCGATGATATCCTTGTATACTCTCCAACAGAGAAAGAACACGAAGACCACTTGAGAATTGTCCTCCAAGTACTTCGAGACAACCATTTGTATGCGAAGGCTAGCAAATGCGAATTCTGGATGAAAGAAGTCAAATTCCTAGGACACGTGGTGTCAGATAAAGGAATCTCAGTCGACGACAGCAAAGTAGAAGCAGTCATGGACTGGAAAAGACCTACTTCGGTGTTCGAGATTAGAAGTTTCTTGGGATTAGCTGGTTACTACAGAAGATTCATTCAGGATTTCTCCATCTTGGGAAAACCATTGACGCCACTGACCCAAAAAGGGGTTAAGTTTGAATGGAACAAAGCATGTGAGAGATCTTTCCAAGAACTTAAGAAGAGGTTGACTAGCGCTCCTATATTGGTTGTACCCGAACGAGACGCAGGGTATACTGTGTACTGCGACGCATCCAAGGATGGATTGGGAGCTGTACTTATGCAAAATGGAAAAGTCGTTGCTTACGGATCCCGACAATTGAGGCCGCATGAAAGGAATTATCCGACTCATGATTTGGAGCTGGCAGCAGTAGTATTCGCCCTAAAGTCTTGGCGACATTACTTATACGGAGAACAGTTCGAGGTATTCACGGACCACAAAAGTTTGAAATACTTGTTTACTCAGAAGGAGCTAAACATGAGGCAAAGGAGATGGGTGGAATATTTGGAGGATTTCAATTTCACGATGTCCCATCATCCTGGAAAAGCAAACGTAGTCGCTGATGCGCTAAGCCGCAAGAATCGAGGACATGTGGCTAGTTTAGCTATGAGAGAATGTAAGATGATGGAAGACCTTAACGGATTCAAGCTGCAGCCAACCGCAGAAGGCGCCGCCGCTTGTCTTTTCGCCATGGTCGCCACACCAGCCTTACACCGAGAAATCCTTTTAGCCCAAACCTTTGAACAAGAATGTGATTTCATCAGATACCAACTCTCAAATGGAAAAGCAGCTGGGTGGGAAATTCACACTGACAAGAGCCTTCACTTCCAAGGAAGAATTTTTGTACCTAATATCGGTACCCTTCAGGAAGCAGTACTTAAGGAATTCAACCATTCCAATTTCGCTGTTCACCCAGGGAGCACCAAGATGTACCAAGACCTCCGTCGACAGTACTGGTGGGCTGGAATCAAGAAGGATGTGGCCAAATACGTCTCATCATGCCTCACGAGCCAACAAGTAAAAGCGGAACATCAGAAGCCCGGTGGAACCCTACAACCATTACCTATACCTGGATGGAAGTGAGAACATATTGCCATGGACTTTGTGACAGGATTGCCAAGGTCTCCACAATCAAACACCGCCATTTGGGTGATAGTTGATCGTTTAACCAAGTCCGCCCACTTCTTACCCATGAAGATGACGGATTCAATAGATTCCCTCAGCACGCTCTACATCCGAGAAATCGTGCGATTACACGGTGTACCTGTATCTATCGTGAGTGATCGAGATTCATGATTCACGTCGACCTTTTGGGGTAGCGTGCAGAAAGCATTGGGAACCGACCTTCGCCTCAACACCGCATTTCACCCACAAACGGACGGACAATCTGAGAGAACGATCCAAATTTTAGAAGACATGCTCCGTGCCTGTGTTTTGGATTTTAAAGGAAGTTGGGAATGACACCTACCCTTAGTCGAGTTTGCCTATAACAACAGCTATCAATCCAGCATAAACATGGCACCATACGAAGCTCTGTATGGACGACCTTGTCGATCGCCAGTTTGTTGGACTGAAGTGGGAGAAACAAGCTTACTAGGACCAGAGTTAGTCCGAGAGACAACAGAAAAGATTCAAACCATTCGCCAACGACTCCTGACCACGCAGAGTCGACAGAAGAGCTACGCCGACAAAAGAACCAGACCCTTGACCTTTCAGGTTGGAGAACATGTGTTCTTAAAGATTAGACCACGAAAAGGAGTTATCCGATTTGGAAAGAAAGGGAAACTGTCACCACGATATATTGGCCCTTTTGAGATTCTCGAGAAAATTGGAGAAGTGGTGTACCGCTTAGCCCTACCGCCGCAACTGGATCGAGTTCACAACGTGTTCCACGTGTCAATGCTCCGAAAGTACATGGCACATCCTTGCCACATCATTAATTGGGAAAACATCGAACTCAATAAGGACGTCACTCTCGAGGAACAGCCTGTAGAAATCCAAGACTATAGTGAGAAGTGCATTCGAGGTAAAACCATTCAACTCGTCCGAATCCTTTGGCGACATCGAGGAATTGAGGAATCAAACTGGGAACGAGCAGATACTATGCGCGCCAACTATCCGAATCTGTTTCCTCCTAAAGGTACACTTTAATTTCAAGGACGAAATTTTGTTAAGGGGAATAAGTTGTAACGACCCGTAATTTTTATAATTAATAATATCATTAAAAAGTATTATTTGTAATAATAAGATTATCTTAATAATAATTATCTAGTAGTTATATACTAATAAAATTAATATTAGTCTTAATCATCTTACTTTTATTTTTGTTAATCGCATGCATGCAACTTCTGCCATCTCTCCCTCTCCTACTCAATCTCTACTCCATCTCTGACTATATTTTCGTCTTAATTTTCGTCCATTCCGAAACCCTATAACATACAACTTCTTTAAAATTCAATTGTAATCGAAACTCTTCAAATTCTCCTATATATACCCTAGTATGTCGACCTTAGGGCACACCACGAAATTCAACACGCCCTACCAGTCCATAAAAGGGAGAAAATTCAGAGAAATCGAAGCTCCAATCCATGGAGTTCTAGAGAGAGAAAGTGAGAGAGAGAAAAGTGGGTTTAGTACCTAGACGCAACCGAAATCCGATTCGATCATTCTGAACTCTTTCTACAACTCCTAGCATCACCAAGCATCTTCCAATTCGATCAAAGATCGCTCGATCAAAGATCCCAAAGCTTTCTTCCCCAAAATTCAAGTTTCATTTTTAATTCATTCCGATCCAATTTAAGGTAGTATAATCTCTCCTAACCCTCCCTCTAAGTATATTTAATATTTTATAGCTTAACCCGATGCCCCGAACCAACCCATGCATCGAAACCATCTCGAAAAACCAAAAAAAAAATGAAATCTGCACGCGACCTTGCGGCCGTGACCTTCGGGCCGCAAGAACCAGGCTGGAGTTCGCGGTCCGCTTCTCAGCCGCAAGGTTGACTCGATCAAACCTTGCGGCAGGTTCTGTTTTGGTGCGAATGCGTTTTGCAACCTTCCGAACACCATTTTCGACCCCCGAACTATTTTTTCTAAACTTTTCACACCTCAAAGATCATAACTTGTTAAGGTCATATTTTTTTTATGTAATTATCTATTTATTAAATTATTTATTAGTTATCGTACAAAGTTTACAAACAAAAATTTGTTACGACCTTCCAACTAACGTTTTAACACTCAATTAAATTTTTTCTAGACTCCTTGCATCCCAAATACAGTAACTTGTCAAATTAAATATTTATTTTATTTAATTCGCTATTTATTATTATTTAAAAAGTAATTCCAATCAAATTACTTTACGACCTTATAAACATTATTATTAATACCCGTGTAATTTTGTTTTAGACTCCTTACTATCCAAAGATGAAAATATGACAGCCTCACTTTTTTTTTATAATTAATTATTTATTTTCTATTTACTTCACTTTTGGTCATTTTAATTAAAGTTCTCATATAATTTAATTCTTCGACCCTCCGAACCCAACTTTTGACATTCAACTAATTGTATAGGACCTTTAGGACTCTTATTAGGGTTATGAATAATTATTCTAATAGTTTATCTAATTAAGGTATTTAATTAGCTTTTAATTAATCTAATTATTTAGAAATAATTAATAAGAGCCTAGAAAATATTTTATTAAAAATTTCTATAAAATCCTACTTCATTATTGACATTGTGGTTATACAAGAATAAGGGCAACGGCCCATTCATAAAAGGTTATGTGATTGCATTGCTGGTTATTTATTTTAATTATTATTTGATTTAATTGTACATTGCACCGATACCTGATTTGAATGCTAGATTGGACTCTAGAGATATGGGGTGGTATGCGAATAGATTTCATCTAGACGATGTTAAGTTGATGGAAAAAAATTGTAAAGTGTTGAAGTCGTGAGATTGTGGATTTTGATTTGGCAATGGATAAGGGTGACCTGCGGGGCCCAGTGATGATAAGGGTGACCTGCGGGGCCCAGTGATGATATTTTGGTGACCCTAACATATGGTACGCCATGGAAAGTTCCAAAGGGTAATCGTGCCTTGCCAGGCCAGCAAGGAGGATTGTCTCATGACACGGTCATAGTTAGTGGCTTAGGAATGGTGACAACCCTAATGTATGGTACGCCATGGAACGTTCCAAAGGGTAATCGTGTCCCCTGTTATGGTCCTAAATGAATTCATACGAGGTACATAACTTAGGTGAATTCATTTAGAATCCCGTGTGCAGGACAAGCAAGGGGGGGATTTTCCATGACACGATCATAGTTAGCGGTATGAGAGGAAAGGATCTCGTGGATGAGATCTTAGATCTCACATAGGTTAATGGATAGTAATAAATTGATTCATGTATGAAATCTCTACTTGGCTCTTCGATTCAATATATCTTATACTTGCTAATTGTAAAGTAAGAGGAGTAGTTGGGTTGGATTATATTTCGGGGTGAACTCTTTCACTCAGGTACGGATTGCCTGGCTTCCGTGCCAGATTTTGCAGAAAATCAAGAAGAACCACAGAACCCTGAAGGCGAACAGTTTTACGCGGAAGAGAATCCAGAGGTGGGAGTGGAGCTAGAATACGCTTGGGACCCGTATCAATCTTAGAAGACGGCTCTGTTATTTTGTTTAAGTTATTATCACAAAGACTATTTTTAGTATTTCTATATTGGTTTGTAATAGACGAATCTTTAGGGAGAATTATCTGGTTTGGATTTTGGTTTTAAATTAATAAATTTTTAGAAATCAATATTTAATGCCTCCGATTTTTTTCCGAAAATCAGGGCGTTACAAAAAGAACTAGAAAAAAAGAAGAAGTAAATTCACCGTGGATAGAGAACAAAAAACTAATTTTTCGATTCACAACCGTTTCAAGAATAAGAGAACAAAAGAGCCATACGTATGGAGAGACAAATGGCGAGAGGGAGACGAAAAAGAGAACTGGAAAGAAAACTTTTAAATAGAGAGAGAGAATAGTAAACAAAGAATAAATCATTTAGCATTCATTACCGAAAATAAATGAAGACGTAACCCAAAATTCTTTCAGCAATCAACGTACGTCAATCCTTACCAAAAATTCTTACCATTCATTACTCAAAACTGCACTACCCGTTTGGGGTTCCCATTATATTCATGGGTTCCTATTATATTCATGGGTTCTCATTATATTCATTAATATTGATGTACGTACTTGATTGAGAGAGAAAGAATGGAAGAGAGAGAGAGAGAAGGTTTTTGTGTAATGTTGATGTACGTACTTGATTGAGAGATAAAATTTGGTTATTGACAAAATATTGCTATCTTTGATTATTGAAGATCCAAAATTTAATGAGTTGTTAAGAAGTTACTAGGTTTGGTTATTCCAATGTGAGCACTTTTTTGATCCAACATTGCTAATTTTAACAATTTTTTCTTTTGCTTATTCCACTGTGGATGTTCTAAGAGTCATACCTGGAGAGAGAACCGGAGAGAAGGCGAGGGTTAGGGAGACTGGAAAGAGAATTGGAAGGAAAACGTTTAGGGGGAGAGAGAGAAAACCGAAAATGATGAGAATAAACACCAAAGACTATATTGCTCAACATGCTTTCATTACCAAAAAAACGACAATAAAAAATTTGAAACCCACGTCAATCCTTCTCTTACTTTCCCTTATCTCTCTCTCTCTCTCTCTCTCTCTCTCTCTCTCAACTGGGAGATGCGACATCAGGGCTCCCAAAAATGCCATCAGCTTCTTCCTCGGTGTCCGACCTTTCTCTCGACTCATCTCTCTGTCTTCCTCCGCCTTCCGTCGACCCACCACCACTGACCTGACACCAGCAGCACCGCACCACCTCTCTAGGTATCTCTCCCTGTTCGGAGTTTTCCATGTTCCTTGATCTGTGAATTCTGATTTTTTGTTTCTATATTTCAAAGCACTAGCATACAAACACTAGAGCACTTTCAGTGATTTTTTAAACATGCTATATATGTATGTTTACATCACTCTACCCCAATACTTAATCTTTTTGTTTTGGTAAAACGTACAGGATGACCTTTATTTGGATAATCTAAAAAAACTAGTTGTTCTATGGTAGGAACAGTCGGTGTACGTGAGGTGTAGGAACAGTCGGTGTATGTCAGCCAACAAAGAGGTATTTCTTGCCTAATTTGTGTATTCTGGTTTTTGTTCTTAGTTTCAATTGACTGTTGTCATTGAACTTAATTCGAAGGCGTTTTTGGGAGGATTCAGAATTGGATTATTGGGGCTTTTGTAGTTAGGTTTGTTTCGTGCCTGTAGGATGTGAATGAGCAATGCCTTTAGTGATAGTCACCAAGGGAATACCCTATGATTTATAACTCTTTCAAATGCTTGGTTCCATTATTTCTTTTAAATTGAGCTTACTTCTTTCACTATGCATGCTTCAATTACTTTTTTTTTTTTGTTTTGGTAAAACGTACAAGATGACCTTTATTTGGATAATCTCGAAGCAAGTGTTATTGTTCTAAAAAAAAGGTGTACGTGAGGTGTAAGAACAGTCGGTGTATGTCCGGCCAAAAAAAATTGTAAGTATTTATATCACCTACAATTGATTGTTACGCAATGAGAACCCGGAAAAGGCCAATACATATGCGGTTTTCCATCTAACCAGATATCAGGATGTCATGGTGATAGTATTGGAAGTTTCAAAAACCATTACATTTTGGCGGATATCGATTTCTCGGATTTAACAAAAAAAAAAGGGGTTATTTTATTCTGCACTCCCTCGAGATTGTCTTGAACTAAGCACAGAAGTTGAATGTGATGTTTCAACGAAGTTTCCAAATCTAAATTTAAAAAATAAAAATAAAAAACCCATTGCTAAGAAATAGAACAGACTATAGAAGAAGCAAGGAAGATAGACTATGTAGCAGCAAAATCACTACTTCAGATGAGGGTACGTTGTTCAAAATAAATTTCTCTATTTCAGTTGGTAACTTTTCAAATGAATTTATTATTTAAGTTTACTTATATAGGATTCATCTGAAAATGCAATGGAGTTGAGGAGGATTAACAGGAATACATTGCTTCGATGTCATTGTAATGTTTGTAACTTAAAAGCTTGGTAGAGGGCACCATCACCACCATCAGTAATATATGGTAACCACTGAATTCAAGTAAGCTTATATTATTGGACTTTGTAGCTGATGTTGCTTTTTTAATTCTCAAAAGAATCATAAGCTCATCTACTTATCGTCGTTTCTACATGGCATTGACCTTTTGTTTTAATATACCATTGTTGCTTACTCTCTGCTCTCACTAACACACCAGTTGGATTGATTATGGGACTTTGGTTTTTATTTTTGATGGTACATCTTTCCTTACATTTCACATGCATTAGGACAACACATTTCATATATCACTTCGGGTTTATCTTCCTTTCTTTTTCATCGTAGTATTTAGGTGTGAATGTTTGAAGTCCCTGTCAAACTGTGATACTGTAATTAACTTTGGATATATGTTTTAGTTGTTTTTCTTTTGTGTATCTAATAGTATAAGTCACAAACTACGGGGGTATTCAATGTTGAATACATAACTGGCTTAAAAGTTGTAGTGGATGCATGCTAAGACGTGTGATTTTACATTCTAAATGCTTCTTTTTCTTTTAAATATACAATCAATTTTGAGCAGACATGAACCCGATTTGGTTTATTTGTTTTTGCATTTGTGCAGAAATACCACTCAAGTACGACGAATCGCAAGGCTATTCACTTATTATGCAGAGCACTTGCTGATGTGCTTAGATTTGTATTTATGTTAGTTGATGTGCTTAATTTTATACTTATGTTGTTAAATGCAGAGCACTGGCGGGTATGCTTAGATTTTCTTTTATATTGTTAAATGCAAAGCATTGACTGGTGTGCTTAGATTTTTACTGATTTAGTTGATGGTGTGCTTAAATTTTAAAATGTTGATTCTTGCAATTTTATTCTTGCTTTTGATTCCATATAACTGGGTGACTACATTGTGCGTGCACATGCTTGAGTGACATGTGACACATAAATTGAAAACATTTCAATGAACATTCTTGCATTATTATTTGTCCCATAGTTGGATTCGTTGGGCGGAGGTTGATATATAGCATATGTGTCAAGTTTTATTTGTGTGTACTGATTGTTCGAGCTGTGCCTTCAGGTAGGGCATGCACTAGTGTTTGACATTATAGGGAAGAATTTTGGTAAATATAATGACTGATTTATAGGGAAGAATTTTGGTGATTATATGGGAAGAATTTTGGTGACTTGATTGGGTGATTATACGGTAAAAATTTTGGTAATGAATTTCCGTTGATTGGGTGAACATGCTATAATTAAAACGAGTAAGATAAATTGCGGTTGATTAATTGGGTAAACTGGGTGAACAATGCCATGCTATTATGGAAATAAAAAATACAATGACATGCTAGAAATTGCCAATGATTCTCATTTTCAGTTTTTGGTAATGAATTTTGGGTGAACGAATTTCTCCCCCTCTCTCTCCCTAATCGTCTTTTTTCCAGGTCTCTTCCATGTCTCCCTCACTCTCGCTCTCTCTCTAGTGAAATCACGATGGTGTGGGAGTTTTCTTTCTAGTTCCTTTTCCCGTCTCCCTGACTCTCGCCCTCTCTCCAAATCTCTCTCCACAGGTATGGCTCTTTCGTCAAAAATTAGTTCTTTTTATTCAGTTCTGCGCGTAATTTTTTTCAATTACGTTCGGTTCAGATTGAAGTGCGTTCATTACTTTTGGTTAATGGCAAAAGCTTGAAATTTTTCTCGAGCACTCCCTCGCTTCTATTAAACTTTTTTGGTTCTTAGTTAGCTTTTGTTTTTCGAGAATGGAGTACTCTTACGATTGTGGTTCCTTACTCCCTTGCCAACCATCCTAAACACTTTTGCTTAAGTTGAATAAAATGTTCATGACACTACTACAAACATAATTTTTGAGACTCAAGTTGGGAGGAAAGGCCATTAATCTAGAATACAATTCGCGACGGTGTGGTAGTCCACACATTTTTCCTGCATAAATCTTGACCGTTTGATTTAACACACGTTTTTCAACTCTTGGCATTGGATGGCTCAGATTGATTTCATCTGACGGTTGAGAGTGATTTTTTTAGTTTTTGGAAATGATTTTTTAAGCTTGATTGGCTTGATTATAATGACAAATCTATAATGACAGATTTGAATCTTTGCTTCCCTTTGACTGCCCATTTTTTTGAGTAATGATTTTTAATGCCGATTTTTGGTAATGATTTTTGAAAGCTTAATTGGGTAATAGGATAGATTGGTGTTGATTTTTGAAAGCTTAATTGAATATTATTATTTTCGGTAATGAATTTCCACACTAAATTTCCCAAAACGTTTCTACACTACACTTATTTTTTTGGTAGTGACATAAGGAAAGCAAAAAATCATTTTAAATCATTTCCTTATGCAATCACGTGTTCCCAAAATCATTTTCCAATCATTTCCAAATTAACTACATCAACTAATAACCTCTACCCGAGCATAACCACAAAAAAGCTTTTATTTGTTTTTCAGAATTCTTTTATAGAGGGAAAAGGCATCACTAACCCAATCAATCCAGTTCTCTCTCCCCGTCTTTCGTATTTTTCAGTTCTCTCTCCATAGGTATAGCTCATATTCTTCACTTTCTATTTGTTCCCCTTTTTGTTTTGTTTTCTTTTCTATTTCAATACGTTTTACTAAAAGTATTTTTTTTCACTCGCCCCAAAAAAATAATACCCAAAAGCTAACTATTTTTTTCACTCACCAAAACGGTGTATACTGAAAGTGCCCCATTACCTACAACTTTTTGAGGCATAAAATTTGTCCTACCCCGTTAACCCTCAAATGGGGCATTTAGTAAAAAGTGCCACTTTGTACATGCCGCTTTAGTTGTGTTTTGTTGTAGTGATCATATGTGAAAAAAAATCCTGGTTACTTATTGTGACTATTTAAACTGCCCCAAAAGGGTTTTTTGTTTTTTTAAAAAATAATACGTTTACTGAAAGTATTTTTCACTCACCCAAAAAATAATAAGCCCCAAAAACTAACTACTCCCTCCGTCCCATAATATTTGTCCGGTCCGCAAATCGGAGACTACAAAATCATGCATTTCTTTCAAGAAAAAATTCAAATTTTTTTCGCAAGTTAAAAGAACTCGTCGAGATCTAGTAAGTTGTTGAATTTTTTCTCAACTTTTCTTACAAAAATAGTATTATTTTTACGTTTCCGTTTTGCGGACCGGACAAATATTATGGGACGGAGGGAGTATATTTTTCACTCACTAAAACACTTACCTAAACTATTTTTTTCACGTACCTATTCATGATAGTTGCTTCGAATCTTCCGATATAGAAGAATATTACCCCAAGCGTAGGGTTTAATACGTCATTTGAAGCATAATAATTCGGTGAAGTCCGAGATCGTACCCAAGGGAATTATGTTATGACTTTGTTGGATTTGTAGGTGTAAGTAAGGATTTCGGCTGTTAGGTAGCCAACCGAGTTTTACTTTGAAACAGTGGAAAAGAAAGGGCTAAATTAGAACGAATAAACTAGATAAACGATAGTCTAGGTCTAGGAATCACTAGCACTCATGACTTGAGCTAAATCACATTTTCACCAATTCACGCAGTTTAAGATACGCAATTAAGGTTCCTAAACCCGAAAATAGAGATTCAATTATCAAGCTAGCTCTAGAATTCATTTGGTAAGCACCTCGTGCGACAGAGCTCTAAGCATCATGTGTGGTGAGTAGGCGATGCTCCCACCTACACATGATCAAAAAGGTTAACACCTCGGCGATTTACCAAACGAATCCGAACCCCACATCAATTTTCAAATCCAAAAATTAAAGCTTTATTGGTGAAAAATGCAATTTTCGCCCAAGCCATGGGATGCTAATCATCCCATGACCTAACCCTTCAAACTACTCACACATATCTATGAAGATAAGAGCAAGCAAAAATCTACTTAACATAATTGAAAAGCAAAACTAGAATTAAACTAGAGATTAAGATAGATCGGGAATAAAGCAACAACTTTAATTAAGACAAGAGTAGCAAAAGAAAACTAATTAAGGCTGAAAATTAAGAACTTAGTTGCTGAAAATGAAGAACAAAATAAGAACAATGCAAAAAGTAAATTGAATCTAATCTTAGATCTAGAAAATGTACTACCTAATCTATGCTACTTGTTTTTTGATCCAATTACATCACGCTTTTTATTCCGCGCTTGGAATATTCCCAGATGCTCTGAAAATCCACCTCTAAGCCCCTCGGCATCGATGGCAACAGGCATAAGCTGCGTCACTAAGGGGCTCGACATCGATGTAACGTTATTCTTCCTATCGATGCCGAGCTGCTTAGGCCTGATTCCACTAACTGCTTCGGCATCGATGAATCTTCTCCCTTTACATCAATGCCAAGCTCAACAACTTCAGGTCCAGCTTCAGCTTCAGCTTCACAGCTCCCAACAACTTCCACAGCACCCAATAACTTTCACAGCATCTTATTTTCATTCTCTAAACTTAAGTAAATATTGCATTTTAAACATTTCTTTTACCTTTTCTTTACTTTAATTTATTTAATGAAAATAAAGAAGTACCCCCCATTTGGAAACAATGGCATTACCAGAATTTTGAGATTTCAATCCAATCAAAATGTTGACCCCCAGCTTTTAGTGTAAAACAGAAAACAGCACACTTTTCTATCAAATAAATGGCTCAAAACATGACCTTGATCTTTGAATAAAACCTTGCAAATTTGAAGTTGGTTTAAGAAAAATTCAATCAATTACCGCCATTTTTTATCTCAAAAATCGATACTTTTTCGAAAAGTGATTTTTCCATATTTAGACAGATTTTCAGGGGCCGATAGGGTCTTCATTGGTTCCTCGGGTACTTGGACACACTCGGGCCTTCCACGAAATCAAAACATGCCTTATTCACATGATTGACCTGAAAACACTATAAACAAACCTTACGAGTAAAAGCAGATAAAGATAACAAAATAAGCAATGAAATTAGACTAAACTACAGACCTAGCGCACCCTATATTGCAATAACGGGTGCTTATCAATAGTGTATACCGAGAGTGCTCCATTACCTAGAACTTTTGGGGGCAAGTAAAATTTTTTCTGCTCCGTTAACCCTCAAATGGGGCATTTAGTAAAAATCTGCCCCATTAAATTCTTCAAATAATGAGTTATGTTTCTTCTCTTAATTCGGAGCTTAGTGAGTTTCTATGTAAAATGCATGTGCACATGCATAGTTATTGTTGCATTTTCGATCAAACAATTATTAACGTATGCATGTATATGTTGATTCTTTACCGTATTTAAGGGTAAAAATCAGTTGGCTCGGTTCGATTTTGTGACTTACCGATTAGAATTGACGATTCTCAAAGACTTGGTTTTTTTTAATTGGTTTCTACATCAACTTTAGTTCGGCAGTGATATGAGTTTTCTTAGATTTAGTTTCAGTTGTACATAAATGGATGGATAAACTTTTGTATTTTGTGACTTATCTATCTCTTAGAAATAGAAAAAGAAAAAAAAAAAAAAAAAACCCCTCATGGCCTGTAACAATTTTGTGACTTACCGATTAGAATTGCCGATTCTCAAAGACTTGATTTTTTTATTGGTTTCTTCATCAACTTTAGTTCGGCATGAGGAGCACATCGTTGTATGGTTCAGTGAGTGAAAACAATAGTTAGTTTCTACCAATTAGAATTGCTGATTCTCAAAGACTTGATTTTTTTTATTGGTTTCTACATCAACTTTAGTTTCGGCAGTGGTATAGGTTTTCTTAGATTTAGTTTTTTTTGAAAACTCTTAGATTTAGTTTCAGTTGTACATAAATGGATAGATAAACTTTTGAATTTTGTGACTTTTCTCTGTCTTAGAAAGAAAAAAAACCCTCATGGCCTGTAACAATTTTGAGACTTACCGATTAGAATTGCTGATTCTCAAAGACTTGATTTTCTTATTGGTTTCTACATGAACTTTAGTTCGGCATGAGGAGCACATCGTTGTATGATTATAGATTTTATTATGTCTTCTTTTTATTATGTTCAAACTTTTCTCAACAAAAGCTTAAAGCTTTTGTAGCTTTTGTTGTTTTAGAATGGAGGCAAAAATTGACCAGTTTTGCCGATCCCATAGCGAGGCCAAGAAAATGCCATTTTTTCCTGAGACCAGCAAACAAAACACTACTACAAATATAAATGACTACTGTTTGATACATTATCTTAAAAAGTTTGATACCATCTTTCTTTGTTTCTTAGCATACATGTCTCCCCTAACAAAAATGTGGTTCTACATTTTTTATTGGTATTCTATAGCAAGTTTAAATAGTATAAAAGATATTTAGTTTTTAATTCGGCAAGTTTCTACAAGTTGTTTGATCCTCATTTTCTTTTGTCTTCTTTTTTATTCTCATTTTGTTTTTGTGTGTCTAGAATTACAGGATGAATAGTGAGAATGAAATTAATATATTTATAGGATGACTAACACAACAAGTAATTGGTTTTTGGTGGTGATAAAATTGTATTGGTATGTGTTTTTAGTCACAATCAGTTTACTCACACCTAACTAAGGCCATTCAAAATCATATTGAATAATGAATTCTTTGATTTTGACCTTTAGGCACGGGCAATGATTAAGTAGAAGTGGAATTACATTTTTATAGTAGATGACTTTGAATCGAATCTGTATTTAGGGAGAACCACATAAAAATCAGTATATCATGGTTTGCCGTTATTTACTTCTTTTTTTGGACAGGTTATATGACATTAAATTTTTTTGCTAGATAATTGAAATGGAATCTGAACTAAAGCGCCAAATATGTTTTGACGGGTTGCATTGGCTAACTAGTAACAGATATCAAGTATATTGGAGCTTGAAACTTAGAAAGTCTACAATTTTTTTTTAATCAATGATTCAGTAGAAGTGGAATTCAATTGAAGGGCTGATTATGTTTTGTCTTTTCTTCTTGATTTTAGAAAACTTGATGAATAAAAGCTAGATGTTACTATATTATCATTAAGTTTAATTACTAGTTTTGTATTCTTACATTTTGAAGCTTGATTTTTTTTAAGCACATAAAGTGAATTTTGTGATTATAGTTTTTTTTTTGGGTAAAATTTTGTGATTATAGTTGGGTTTTGCTAGTTGTGATATGTAATTTGTACTGTGGTCGAACTGGCTGTGAATTTAAATAGCTGGTGACAAGTGTCTTCAAGTGTGGGACGCTACCAACTATTAGTTTGTAAATTTGTTTATGTGCTGATTCAAGTTAACAGGTAGATATATTTGAGTTATTATTTTTGCGTAGTTAGAATTTTACAAATGGGGCCGTAGCCTTCAAAATTTGATATGAATTGAATACCGATTTCAAGTTATGCGTTCAGACATGGGCAATTCCTAGTATATTTACATGACATAATAGGTGGCTTGTGGACCTATATCATATATGCATAATCTATAATACAATTCATGACAGTGTGGTGGCCCACACATTTTCTCTGCATAAATCTTGGCCTTTGATTTAGGACACATTTTTCTACATAAATCGCCATCGTTAATTCAACCCTTGGCATTTTCGTAAATACTGTGCATTTTCTGGAATGAATGGTTGAGTAATGATTTTTTCAATTTTGGTAATAATTTATTTGAATGCAATTTTGGTAAGGAATTCTAAATGGTCGAATATTAATGAATATAATGGGAACCCAAATGGGTAGTGCAGTTTTGAGTAACGAATGCTTAGAATTTTTGGTGAGGCTTGACGTACGTAGATTGCTGAAAGAGCCTCCCCATCCTGTCTGTCTCTCTTGTCTCTCTCTCTCTTCCTCGTTTCTTCTTCTGTACAGTCCCCACCACAACACCACTCCCGCCATACCACGACAGTAGCGCAACTTTTGAGGCAAAGGAAGTGTGAGAAGAAAGCACACCACGCCAGCATCACCAACGATTTCGAAGTGGAACATCGGTAAAATTATGAATCTTGTTATTACGCGGGTTTTTTTTTCGTTTGTTTTTTGTTTTTTTTCCTGAGAAACCCATAGTACGCTTTTTGTGTATTTAAAATTTAATCGGACACTAGAGTCCGATTGTTTTTCACAATTTCGGATAGATGGTTGTTTGGCCCCTATTTGGATTTTAATATCTGAAATTGATTGCCTCATTCGGATTTTAATTTCCAAATGACTCCCTAGTCGAATATTATAAAAGTTGAATTGTTAGGTCATTCAGAATTTAATATCCAAAATTTATTGTCTTATTCGGATTTTAATATCCAAATCTTTAACCCCATTCGGACATTACAGTCCGATTAGTCCCCTCTATTTTGATTAGCACCCCTTGGCTGTAACAAGAGTTGTAGCTTTTCTTTCAACCAATTTTTTTTTTGAATGTCTAAATGTAAAAGTAATTCTAGACCGTTCTGATGATGTCCTTTTCTATCAAGTGTTTGAATTAAATTTTTCACATACATGTTGTTTTTAAGTTGTAATGTTCCACCTCTTGCATGTATAAAGACTCCAGAATACCAACTTCATCAAAAGTATCCGATCTTTATTATTTGTAAAATGTAGCCATCAGTGTGTCGAATTGTTTATATGCCTAAGGATTCTTCTGTTCATCTATTAATCACCCTGCATGAATTGTTAGCTCATTCAGAATTTAATATCTAAAATTTATTGCCTCATTCGGATTTTAATATCCAAATCTTTATACCCCATTCGGACATTACTGTCCGATTAGTCCCCTCATTTTCGGTTATTAGAATCCGATTTACTTATCTTTATTCAGAAATTAGCATCCGCTCTTCCTATCTTTAATTCATGTGTTCTAACCATAATTGTCAAATATTGAATCGAATTGAGAATCGGCTTGACCTTTTTCCCAATTATAAAAGTTGAATTGTTAGCTCATTCATGTGGTTTCATATTAGTCAAATGCAACAAAGTGATAAACCTTGATTTATGTATAGATTCATATCATTGTGTGAATCATACGATTTTAACAACTATGGTTCAAATGTATTATTTGCAATTTATAGGAAATGAAACAAGTTCATTCTACCGTTTCTGTAAGGAAGAGGAAGGCTGAGCAAGCTTTAGTTTCAGAAAGTAAACAAGACAAAACACGAAGATGAAGGTATAGGCAATAGGAGGACGAGGTACATGAAAGTTAGAATATGATTCTGTGTTTCTAGCTTTAAATTGCTTAGATATATTTCACGTAACTACTACTACTACTACTATTAGTCTAGAATTTTTCATTTATGTTTCATTTAGAATTCATTTATTAGACTAAACTATTATTTAAATATATACAGGAAAAGACACAAGCCCTAGTTCGGATCGTTACTCGAGCCGTTACACTAGGTGCCGGCGCCGTGACCGTACTTGAGACTTGGTGTTCTATGACTTGTTTTTGATGGACTTTATGTCCTTGTATTTATTTTGGACACTTTATGGCCATGGTTTATGAACTACTTTCCGTGGTGGAATGACTTTTGTTTTATTGTGGACAACTATTATGATATTTGTAATGATTGGACACCGTTAAAATATGAATGCTAAGTAGGGCACCAAAACGTAAATTTTATGGTTTGAATCATTCTTGATACTTTCCTAGGCAAAAATAATTCGGTACGCAATACTCATATATGAAAATATAGATTTAAATGAGGAGTGCCGTATGAACCGACAATGCTCTAGACAAACATAGAACACTACCAAAAACAAGAGTTTGCATAAATATCATATTTTACAATATGATTCTATGAACTAAAGTTTTACATAAAAGTCGCTTTGTTGTCTTTAACTCTGAACCCTTGATGATAATTCTAAAATCGTGTTTCGTAGCAGTCGAGATCAACCACTCTCTTAATGTTGTTTCGGTGGGAAAAACCTATGCAAAACAGGTTTGAATAGACCCAACTATAAAATTCAATAATACACTCATTTTGTACTCCAGATAACGCGTTGGAATTTTTTAGGGAATCTGAAATTTCCTTAAATAGTCATGTCGGAAAAATTTCTACACAAAATCCGTTGTCTTATTTGAAAAAATCTCGGGTGTCATTTAATAGTCCTGTCAGCACGTATTTCGAGAAATAAATTCGCTCCAAATTACCCATTTTTTACTACAGAAAAATGCTAGCATCATTGGATTTTTTGACACAAACACGTTTTATGAAGAATAAATTTCTACAAATATATATTTTAATGTTAACACATTATACGAGGAAGAATTACATCCCATTTTAACCAATAATAAATACGGGAGTTGATTTTTAAATTTCCTTTTTCATAGCCACACTCTTTTGCGTCCATTACAGCCTATTCATTCGAAGAAAATTCAATTTGGAAATAAATATCCGAAATATATAACAAGTTTTGAACTTTAATTTTTGATTTATATACCAGTACTTGGATTTTAATTTCCGAACAGAATGAGAACTATCAGATAGAATAACACCAATCGGATACTAATGTTCGAACTGGATCAATAATTTCGGAAACAAATATCCGAAATTTATACCTATGTTCGGACTTTAATATCTGATTTGTACAACTTGAAGTTGATTCTAATTTCCGAACAGAATGAAAACTATGAGATAGCATGATACTATTCTAGTTTCTGAACAGGATGTCACAGACTTGACAACTATGAGTTTTCAAATAGAAATACAACCATCATTACCCTTTACAGCTTTCAATTCAAATGGGCATTCACATTTTTTGGTGCCCGTGAATCGCACTCTCTTCTTCACAGCTACCTCCTTCCCATCAACCTTCTTCACAAACGGCCTATACTTACCGTTCCTTTCACATGAAAACCTCATCATAAATGTGCGATTCTTAATACATTTCTCAGAACCCTTAATCATAATGATAAACCCGTATTGTTTACCAGTGTATCTTATCCAATCTACCAACGCTTCATCGGATGGAAAAACCTACACACACATAAAAACAAAAAATAGCCCGTAATATAAGATTGCACATGATAAATGCTCTATCAAAAAAACTCACCGTCTCCGTTGTAAAATACTCCACATAATCATATAGAGGACGAGTGGAAGTAGGTATAGTCGATGACCCTACATAACTACCAAGTGTTGAAGTGTCACCCTCAAAGACAAACCAGTAAGTGCAGGATTCTCTGCAGTTTCATTCAGATATTAATATCTAAAAACTGGCACCAAATTCGGATATAAGAGTCCAATAATGTTGATAATATTCGGATATTAATATCCGAATAGTTGTACATAGTTCAGACATTAGAGTCCAAAAAATTAGTAAAGTTTTGGCACTGTGTGTCCAACTGTGTCGGACCAGAACTGAAATTGAAAATGGAGGGTTTCTGAAATTGAAAATGGAGGGCGGGCTTACCTCTTTCTGTGGTTTTTGCTTTGTCACTACAACATCTGTAACTTATTTCTCAACTTCTATTGTGTCCATTGTGTGATCTTTCGACCCCAAATCGTGGTGTATTGATGGGTCAACTATTTTTTGTTTATCAATGGAGGGAGAGGAAGCAATCGAGGTTTTCATTGACAATTTAGGAAGAAGAGGAGGGGAGGAAGATAGACAGACTTGGCTGCTGGTGGGAGGGGCCTACTGGTGGGTGATGACTGCTGGGTAGGGATGAAAATGGAGGAGTTTGAATGGGGGGAGGGAAGAGACGTGGTCTGGGGAGGGAGGGAAATCAGGAGTATGTGGTTGTATGGAATGGGTTATGTAATATTCTTGAAGGGTAAAATGGTCAAATAGCATGAGGTCTTAGGGGTATCATGGTCAAACTACACGAAGGCATTTTTGTCCGTAATTGATAAAAGTTTTAATCGACTGCGAGTAGCAAGAACTACGGTGCAAATAGCAGCGCCCCCGTAGAAACTGGAAACTAGAGAATCATCACCGCCTCTCTGGATCCATCAAAACCCACAACGGTCGAAACCCCCTTTTCTTCTCTCTCAAGTCTCGACGATCTCCTCAAACCCCTTTTATCTCCATCGTTCTCTTCTCCTACCCTCCCCATTCGAACAAACGATCTCCTACAGTCCTTCGCAGAACACGACATGGACGACGACGATGACTACCACCTCCAGCAACCAAACAATTAGTCAATACCAAACCCTAGTTCCACCGCCTCCTCTCCACTCCGCACCCTCCCTAGCTTCACATTGATTGAGGAAAAAACAAGTTAGATATGAACAAGTGGAAAAACAAAATGTACCAAGCCAACCGAGCCCTAAATATGAACAAAGCAAGCTGGTTATGATGATATACTTCTTTTCCCCCATGTAGTCTTAAAGATCAAGTTTGCATATCTGTTGAGATAATGGTGCTTTCCTCAATCAACATCTTGGTTTCATTCTCTTCTCAGGGGGTTTATTAAATTTGTTTAATATTTTTTTAGCATGACTATGAAACTATCTAACTTGTTTCACATTGATTCTTGAAACGCCCTAACCAAGCCCCTCGAGCCCACCCGACACCTCGTCAAACCCCTTATCTCCATCGTTCCTTTCTGTGAATACAACGACACGAAGATTGAGCCGGCGCAGTGCCGCCGTTGTTTCGGATTTGAATTCGTCTCCACTAACCGAAGATGTTTTCTAGGGTTTTGTCGCCAAGCACCAGCCTAGGGAAGTGCACCGTGCGCCACCACCCTCCTTCCTAAGCAACGCACACCACCACCGCCGAACCTAACGAGGAGTATTCGATCGCTTCTACTACGGACGACGAGTTCGGGTCCACCAAGTTTTTTTTTTTCCCCCCTTAAAGAATTTCTGTGTGTTGTTGCACATCTTTTTCTTGAAGAGCTTTCCGAATTTGAATTGAACCTAAAAGAAGAAGAAGACCTTTCGGAACGCCGTCGTGTCGGCTCTCTTTCTCTTTTGAATTAGGGTTTCAGGGAATATAAGTATTTACGGCTTCTAATTATATTGTTGATGTTTGTATTTGAGTTACAGACTTAGGGTTTCTGATTATTAACTATTATAATTATTTCAGGAATATTGATTGTTGATTTGATTCAGCCAAGCTTGGCTCCCGATGATGTACTCTTTTATTCACTGTGGGCATGCAACAACTTCAAATGAGTTTTGATTTAATGCCGCCCATGCATGGATTCTCATGCTATAAATTTGTATGTATCTATTTATGTGTTGTGTTTGAATTTTGTTCACATTGGTGGGATTTTTGTGCGGGAGATCTAATTTCTAACATATGTTCATGTAAGATTGTTCTGTTTGAAACACCACTTCTTAAAGCTTCGCTAAGAGACTTTTTCGGTCCTAGAAAGCAAGTAGCTGTAGCTTCCTCTTCGGCTACAATGAAATAGCGTGAAATAGAACATAAAAGTTAAAGTTTGTTACTAGACCAAAGTTTAGGGACTTTTATGCAAGCAAAGGACACACGTCACACACACTTCAGTTGAAAAATAAAAGTCAGGAAGCTTTTTACGGGATTCTAGGGAAAAAAGTCATAATGCACTAGTCTTGAACTCAAAAAAGTTGAAAAGGAGGGTTTGAACTTCAATGTGTTCTTTTTTAATTTGTACCTTTCATAAGAACACTTCAGTTTGATTTTTGAGAATTTTCTTTTCCCACGAGCAAACATACCTCCGACGGCCTAAACAAGGGATAAACAACCACTTCTTAGTGTCTCCACCCCCCCCCCCCCCCCCCCCTCTCTTGTACTTTCTGCTTCTTTAAGAGGTCTTCTCATCTTTTAAGTAGAGTTTTGGTTTCTTTTATTCTTAGCTAATGATAGTTAGTTTTCAGAGTAACCCTTTGATTCTATCTCTACATTGTACACGTAATAGCGATAGTAAGATAAGCTCATGCGACCACACCAACCAGAGAATATATTGTTATCGGAAATGGATTGGCCTGTTGGAGTTGTGGTGAAATTTTTCATTTTTTGCTTAGCTTGAGTAATTAACTACTTTATCATTTGATGATTGGCTTTAGAAAGATATGACTGGTGTCTTCATGGGAAAACATGCATGAATATGACTTCAGTTTATTATTATTCTAATATTTTTGGGTAACTAGCTTCACATTGATTCTTGAAACGCTCCTAAATATGAACAAAGCAAGCTGGTTATGATGATATACTTCTTTTCCCCCATGTAGTCTTAAAGATCAAGTTTGCATATCTGTTGAGATAATGGTGCTTTCCTCAATCAACATCTTGGTTTCATTCTCCTCTCAGGGGGTTTATTAAATTTGTTTAATGTTTTTTTAGCATGACTATGAAACTATCTAACTTGTTTTTTCCTCAAAGTAGCCAAAATGTGGGTTTCTTCCATTTTCAAGAGAAATGTCGTTAAAAAGAGAATAGCCCGCTTCAGAATGCACAGGTCATTGAAATTGCATGAAAGAGAGGTACATTTTGTTTTTCCACTTTTTCTCACAGTGTAAGTTGAGAATGAGAAAGCTCTTATCCAAATGTGAAATTCAAGTATTTGATATAATTCCACCTTGCTTTCTTATAGATCTGATGCGGTCATTTATTTGATAGTCATTTTAGGTTATTGTCTCAACAGGGCCATTTTTCTCTGCAGGTATCAGAAATAAGTGAATATGATCTGTTCGATATGTTCTCTGGATCCAACGACAGAGTACATAAAGCAATTAAGGCTCTCTTTGTTACTCCTCAGAGCAACTTCCGTGTTTTCTTGAACGGTTCCGTAATATATGGAGGCTTGGGTGGTGGGAGTGATAGCATTAGTCATATGATTGGGAAAGAAGACGTTCTCAGGTCTGTGATTCGGATAGATGATGGCCTACGCACGACAAATTTCCTACACCTTGTGGCTGAAACTGTTTTCAGATCAGGATTACTAGATTGGCTTCTCAAACTTCAGAAACTTGATGTTTGACTCAGGTGCAATTCATGCCTATTACAACTTTATTTCTCAGCCTTGGCCAAGGAAAGAGAAGGATATAGAATTTTCATTTAGTAGTGTATTTCTAAAGTCAACCAACCAGATATTCGATTACAAGGTATGCAGCAACGCCAGACATCATTTAAAAACTCTGACTTTAAAAAAGCAGCATGTGTGACTGACTGGTGTCAAGTTGTCAACTAAAGTTAGGGATGAGTGTGCATCATATGGTTTTCAGAAACCCTGAAGTATGGGTTCTTACATAGGATTGAATGGTAGTTTGGTGCATTATCATTTTTGTTTATTGTTTGTTGTTTTTTGCTTGCTGTTTTCATGATCATAAAACATGGAACTTGTTCACAAACTGTACCTGTTTTCATGGAATTTGTTGACAACTTGTTCGTTTATAAAATCACGAAAAAGATTTTTATTCGTTCCCAAAATTGTCGCTGCTCAAACATTTGAAAGTGAAAGGTGTTTTTGTTTTAAAAGAGAGCGTCTGAAAGTGTTGAATAGCAACCGAGCGTTAGCCATTGCCATTTTTCACATTAAAAATGGATGACACCTTATGACTGGAATCTCTGTTTTAAAGAAAAAAAGTTGGCAAATTTTTGAAATACCCTGTTAATC
Organism: Rhododendron mucronatum var. ripense; assembly: GCA_019656295.1. Taxonomy (NCBI): domain Eukaryota; kingdom Viridiplantae; phylum Streptophyta; class Magnoliopsida; order Ericales; family Ericaceae; genus Rhododendron; species Rhododendron mucronatum. The sequence continues at coordinate 834,573 of BPLT01000067.1, forward strand.
AAAAAAAAGTTGGCAAATTTTTGAAACACCCTGTTAATCAGGGGCAATGTTCTAAATGGCACTTGGCGCTAGTAGGGCGGAGACCCACCTCCAAGCGCCAAGCCGTTCGGCGGATTTTTTTTTAACAAACCATTATCCAATCAAACTATATTCCATGTATCCATAATGCAAGTTCAAATTTCAAAGTATAAACCCACATGAAATTAAGTAGTAGCAACTAGCAAATAAGTTAAATAAGACAATAAGTAGTAGGGTTTCGCTCACCACCCTTGTATTATATATATATATATATATATATATATATATATATTTAGGCCGCCAAAGGCCTCCAAAGATGCCGCCGCCGCCGCTGCCGCTGCCAAGTCCGCCAAGGCGGCTGTCAAACACCGCCGAACCTCCGTGGGCGCCAAATGAAACGCCAAGGGCTATTGGCGTGGCGGCAGGGCACCTCCAAGCGCCTAGGCGGCCGCCATTTAGAACAGAGATCAGGGGTAACTTTTTAAATATGGCACAAAACCCAAAGCCAAATTTTTAGGATTCTGTGTACTAAACCAAGGGCCCATTTGGTTTGCTAGCTTATTTAATGCAAAATATGCTCTCTTGTTTTTTTTTGGGGCTACAATTAGATTATTAGCTTTAATTCTTGTGGGAGAATGAGGGAATAAGACACAACTTGAGCGAAAAGCAAATAAGTTGGTGAAACTAAGGAGCCCTGATTGATCTCATCTATAATACAATTCACGACGGTATGATGGCCCACACATTTTCTTTGCATAAATTTTCACCGTTTGATTTAGTACACAATTTTCTGCATAAATCTCCACCATCTATTAAAACCTTGGCATTTTTGTAAATACTTTGCATTTTCTGGAATAAATGGTTGAGTAATAATTTTTTTAATTTTGGTAATGATTTTTTTAGTTTTGGTAATAATTTATTCTCCACCGTTTTAAATTACTAAATGAATCAGAATCAACGGCTTGCCTTCTCTATTGAACGTCACTCCTCTCTCTCTCTCTCTCTCTCTCTCTCTCTCTCTCTCCCAGAAACCCTAACCTGTTTTCTTCTACGTTTGAATTTCTGCTCTCTCTCTTTCTCTCTCTCCTTTGCTTCTGCCTCCATCCCTTTTTTTTTTTATCCTTGCCTCCATCCTTTAGCTCGCCTCTATTCTTAAGTTATCCAGTCCTCTCTCTGTAATAGATCTAAATCCCCTCCTCCATGAAGGTACGTCTCTCGGATCTATATTACTTCGATTTTGTTATTTTCGGGATTAGCAAAGAAGTTTTGAATTTGTTACTTCGATTTTGTTATTTTGGAAACCCAGCTTTGTTATGCCTATTTTGCAAATCGGTCTCTGATTTTCTATTTTGAAAAATTTAGGTGGTACATAAAATTTCTCCCCAGTATTGCTTTGGCAAGGTCTTTTGATGCTTTCTTCTTTTTTCTAATTTCGTTTCTCGCCCATAGTGTATTCCAAATTCTCTGTAATTCGTTGTTTTTTTTTTTGCTCGACGTAATTCGTTATTTATTTCAGTCCTCTTTCTTGATTTGACAAAGTAACTGGTTAATATTGCTGTCGTCCCCTTGGTGGAGGCAATCCACAATTATGCACAATCTCATTTTTAATTTATGTTCTAATGGTCATTTCAATTACTCCTAAGGGGTTTGGATTCGTGTGCAATCTTTACAAAAACAATTATTTTGAATAGGCATGTTTCTGTAAAACTTATATGTTGCCAATCAAACAAACTGTTTTAACATGTCTTCTTTGTATTCTTAACTAAAATTCATTGGAGGTAATTGTGGTTTAATGATTCGTGCAGCAAATTTTTAGCTGACGATGGTGCTGTGACAAACCAATCCTCTCCATCACCGAGGCCAGGTAATTTCAATTGTTCGATGCCAGGCAACTTCATTTGTACACTTTATTGCTAGAAATCTCTCTACGTATAGATTTTTTGTTGTTATTTTTCTTGGTTCAGGCAATTTCATTTGTCCACTTTGTTGCTGGAAATCTCTCTGCGTATAGATTTTTTGTTGTTATTTTTCTTGGTTATTAACAGTTTATTTTTTCAATTCGCAATTGCAGTTCTGTTGTGCATGTGAGTTTGGTTGGGCTTCCTGTATCAATGAATCAAACTCTTCCATTTTACCTTCAATGTTTATGGTTCCTATTTTCTCTCTTTATTATTGGGATAGATGAATGAAAATTCACCATATAATCGTTCTTGATGCTAATTTCATTTTTTTTTCTCTTTCCAGGTATGGTTGGTGATTGTATGGGTTAGGGGCAAGAGTATAATCGCCCTCTAATACTGTCATCATCATCAATATTGGACGCTTGCTTAGCGAGTGGTAAGTTTTTAATCGAACTTGATGCCAAGCATTGATTGTGAGCTTTATTGTATTGATCTATGGGTTCTCTACTTTTGACCATTAAACACGATTGAAAAATCAAACAAACACGGTACTCTTTCTTTCTCTCTTCTACCTTCGGTTAGAGCTCTCTTCTCCAATCACCACTCCGATAGGGTTTAAAGTTATTGGGCAAAAGGGGAGCTCCTTTTAATTTGTACAGCTCTCGAACAATGCCATGATGAGTTGATTTTTCTTTTAGGGATGCAATTCAACGTTTGTTCTTCCCCAGGTAAGAACGGCTAATTTAGTTTGCAATAAATATTTGAAGAAGTGCTTAGGTATGGCCCAAAACACATTTTTGTTAAAATGATGTAGATTGACTTCTCTTCCAAACTAAACATCAAGAGACAACTATGATTGTTTTATCCCAGATGATTTAAGAGTATAGTCTTATTCCAGATGATAGTGGTGGATAGAGATTAAAAATGTTAGAACTTTTTATTCTTTTATTTATGTCCTTTTAACATTTATTTTCTTAACTTTTGACCATAAGTCCGAGGCTGTGCTTCTAAGTTTGATTTTTGAAAGAGTTTATAATAGTCGAAAAAATTGTACAGGTAAATGCTTTGGGAGTGTCGTAGGCACGGTCAATTCTATAGGAAATGTTGGATCTACTGAATTTAGATCTTCTTTATGCAACAGTGTTTTTGAAATTAATTTCAACGGAATCCAGACGGTCTAATTGGACCAGATTACATAGGTCATGCCGTCATGGGGTAACATAACAAAGCACTGTACAATTTGGCCAAAGCTTGCCAAGAGATCGTGAGTGTTCTCGTGAATCGCGGGTACGATTAACAAACAATTCAGTGTCCTCCTCTTTGAAGTCAATAGCAAAATGTGGAGCATCTCTAAACTATAACTTTCTCTTCTTTGAGTAGAACTAAACTTCCAAATTCATGCAAGTCTTCTCATTTGCAGACGTTCTCTCATTTTTTGTTCCTTATTGCACTATGTTTAGGTTTCTCAAGATGAGGCTGTGAAGTAGAAAGAAACTCTCGCAAAAGAAGTGGGGTGCCTTAGGGGAGATCAGCAGCAAGTACAGACCTTAACAGCTGAAGTTTCCAAATATAAAGAATGTAGTGGAAAATCCTTAGCTGAGATTCTTTGATTTGCTTGAAGACATTTAGATAACGCTTTAAATTTTCAAGCCATTATATGCAATTCTTTTATAACCTTTTACTGTTGGTTGTAACTCATCTCTTTCGTTTGGAATATGACCTGCGGTTGCAATTGTTGACTCTCTTAGTGCATCTCTTAGCATATGACCTGATTGGCTTTGACATTTTTTATTTCACTCTTGGCATGTTTGTAAGAATATGGCATGGTGAGTTAGTTGGTTTTTTCTATTAATAAGCAGTACTAATTCACAATGATTTAAGGGTGATTTTGGACTATGCATTGGTCACTTGAGAGGTACTGTGCGAATCTATGTGTGTGTATGTGTGCATTATATATGAAGGTCTAATTAACTGATTCAATGGACGTATATTGCGTGGAACAAAATTTCCTCTTCTTCTTTGGGACTTTTATATACAATTGGTGAGGATATGAATATAGATTGGAAAAACTCATGTGTCTCGAGTACCAAGGTTACTAGAACGGCAGAATCTTTTATTTTTGTTTCATGTGCTTCCTTTGGGGTTATCATAAAGTTAATACCCATGCTATAAGATAGATTTTTTGGAAGACTTTAACACCAACTAATGAATTGCATGGATAATTTTATCCGGAGTGTAGTAGGTGTGGGTCATTACCTGGGGGGGGGGGGGGGGGGGGGGGAGTGTACGGTATGCAACTCTTAAATCTAAATGAAAGGAAACTTAGGTCCAACATAATAGCTTCTACTTAAGTTCATATCATATGTAGCCAAATTTGCCAATCGTCAAACAATACATTTATACAATTAAGTGTCTAATGAAAAACGATTTTGATCTGGAATTAAAAATAATCTTGAAAGGTTGGACCTAAGAGGTTAGGAGGACAATGAATTGTTTCCTGATCGTTCGAGCCGTGCCTTCAGGCACGGGCAATCTATAATACAAATCGCGATGGTGTGGTGGCCCACACATTTTCCCTGCATAAATCTTGGCCGTTGAATTTAGGATACATTTTTCTGCATAAATCCTAGCCCTTGATTCAACCCTGGCATTTTTGTAAATACTTTGCATTTTCTGGAATAAATGGTTAAGTAATAAAATTTTCAGTTTTGGTAATTATATTTTCGGTTTTGGTAAGTCTTGGGTGCTAAAGGCTGGTAATGAAAATCTATTACTATCAATGCCGGTAATGAAGGCACGTGCTACTAAATGCATAAATGCTAGTAATGCATTTTTGGTAATGAACCGTGTAACCATGAAAATGCTGCTAATTACATTTTTGGTAAGTTTGAACAAGTAAATGTGGGAGACTAATTTTCTCTCTTTTTTAGTTCTGAACCTTTGTTTTGTCCTGATCTCTTTGTTCGGTCCAACTCCAAAAAATTCCAAAAAAAAAGAGAACAAAAGAGTCATACATGTGGAGAGAAAAAATGGAGAGAGGGCAAGAGTCAGGGAGACGGGAAAGATAAGTGAAAAGAGAACGTTTAGGGAGAGAGAGACATAGAAAATAGGAAACAAATAGTGAGAATTAATCTTTTTTTTTTTTTTCAGTTCCTCACGTTTTTTTTTGTCCAGATCTTTTGTTCGGTCCAACTCTAAAAATTTTCGATTATGCTCGGTTCAAATGGGAGTGTGTTCATTAAATTTTTGGTTACTAATCTTTGCGCTCCAATGTATAACGAGTTGCAGGTTTATTGAAGAGGACAATTTGTCGGTGGATCGAAGGAGGAGAAGGTTAGACCATTCATAAGTTATTGTAGTTTTCTTCTTCATTTGATCGTGGTTCTGTAACATTGAACTTTTATATATGTTTCCAATGGAAAAGTAGGGGGCGAAGTGAAAGAGAATTTGTTTTTGTTCATTTTGATGCACCATTACTAAGATCAATTTGTAAACTTCTTATGTTTCATAGTAGTATAAGTTGAATGTATTGGTATCTCTTTTTCCTCTTTCAAAGTACGCATTGGTATCTCTTTGATGCATTTAGGTTTATGGAGATCTATGCATTTGAAGAGACTATATTTTCTTGAATATTGAATGGATGTTGTTTGTACACCTTGCAAGTGCATATGGTAAGAAACAAAAACTGCATTGTTTTCCTCTCCGAAGCTAACTTCTATCCAATTTTTTATACCTTCCTTTCTCTATTTTCTTTGACATGGATTACTAGAATTTGATGTTGACAAAAATTATGATTTGATTTTTAATTTGGTTTCATTTTTGTGACATTAGTTTATAGCTCACTTTGGTAGCTGTAGTTGAATGAGATGTGATTGACTTGGGACATGCTTTATTTCTACTAACAAATTTGCATTGGTTAACTTCAGGTGATACGTAGGACTTTGTTGAGGTCATATTGTGCTCACTAGATCATTGTTGTAGTGTCATAGGCACGGGGAATATTGACTTGGATTGTTGATTTGACTTGAAGCTCGAGTATGTTATTCTGGCTTTTAATTTGGAGAGTTACATTATTAGTCGATGTAGTCAATAGTATGAGTAACTAATTTTTTGTGGTGACAAAATTATGTTGGTATGTGACTTTAGGCATGATCAATTTGCTCACACCTAGCTACCTTAGGCCACTTGAAATCATATTGAATAACGAATTCTTCAATTTGTGCCTTACAGCTCGGGCAAGCGCTATAAGAATATAGTTACCTTAATTTTTATTTGTTCTCCATTTCAGGTTTCTCCTATCTTCTGCAGCCTCCCGCAACCTCGCTACATTGATGTCTCCATGCTTTAACCGGTTCAACCCATAACTCAAATTGGTGGTGATTTTTATTTCGTCTTTGAATGATTTCGGTGTCCACAGTAGAAGCCTTAAAATTTTGGCTACTTCGATCTTTGCGTTTTTTACATTTAGTTTAGGCTTTTGATTGGAAAGCTAGATTTTGGGTATTTATATGGTGTTGACAAATTAGTAGCAAATGTAGGCTATAAAATCCCTTTTGGATTAGGGGACTTTAAGTTCGAGTTGCTTGAGCAATGCTATAATTTTTGCAGTTTTTTACCATCTTCATTATCGTGATAGCCAACTGTAGATTGGGAAAATGAGTGGACAATGAAGACATAACTCCACCTACGGTTGATTGACTTATATTTGTTTTATTCTCATTATAGCACGTAACAGAATCTAAGTAATTCAGCCCTTTTTTAGTAAGAGCTGACCAGGTATGCCAAGAGATTTAGCGCTGCCGTTTTGAACATAGTCACCCTCCATCACTCATGTTTGTACCACCAGTTTGTGCAGAGTCCCCATCAGCATATACGATGCTACTGATTTTTTATCTAGAGTTGTCTCACTTTGTCAATATGAAAATGCTAAAAGAGAATGCAAAATTGTTAAGGGGGTGTTTGGGAGCCAACTTTTTGACTTTTCATTTTTCACTTTTTGCCTTTTTGGCTTTTGAGATTATGATAAAAATGTATTTTGTATTTGGTAGAGTGTTTGGACGATATGTGCAGAATGCATTTTGCAGTAAGAGTAGTGTTTGGAAGATATAGAATGAAAATGAATTATGGATTGATTTTTTACCATGTTGCCCCCGGTTATTAATAATGGTGTATAATGTATATAAATAATGTTTGGGTTCAATTTATTTAAAATTTAATTCCGAAATTCTGCTATCTACATGAAGTGGTGTTTCCCGTTTTTTTTTAATTATATTTTTATTATTTCAATTATTGTTTGTTGTTACTTCAATTATACATGTATCTTTTTTCTTTTTTATTTATTTAAAATTATTTTAGTATTCCAATTTTCAATTCGGTTGAATTGGTGGAAAGATCTTGTTTTTTTTATCATTTTATCTTTAATGGTGATTATGAAATTTTGAATTCATAGAATCAAATATCTCTTAGGGCTAATCAACGAGATCCCTAAAGTCAAAATTTAATTATGGCCATTTAGGATAAAATGATTGGAAAACTAAAATCTTTCCATTGGTTTAACTATATTTTTAAATTTAGTTAACTAAAATCAACGAGATTTTTAACTATATGTTTAACTATATTTAACTAAAATCAACGAGATCCCTAAAGTCAAAATTTAAACGGATTGAAATTTGGAAAACTTAATTTTTTAACTATATTTTTAAATATATAAACTCTCAATCAACTGTTGGATCTTCATAAATAAAAAAAAAGGGCAACGGTCGGATCTTCATCAACAAAACAGCCAACGTTGGCCCCTGTTGAAACCATTCAACTATACCGATAGACAGATAACGTTCAAGACCAATGGCTTTGTGGGAATTTACATATCAAGATAGAGGGTAGAGTTGTCTTTTTGCCTGGCTGGATTTCAAAATGAAAAAATGAGAATTGGAAAAGCTCCCTTTTACCAGATTCTCTGTTTTATTTTAGAAACGAGAAATGGCAAAATCTATTTTACCCAAAACTCATTTTCTCTTTAAGTGCCAAACACCCAAAAGCCAAAAATTAGAATTGAAAAATGTGAAAATGGGCCTCCCAAACACCCCCTAAAGCTTCCATTTTCATTTAGTGATTTTTCGAACCATTGTTTTCCCTTTTTATGTGAGAGTAACATCTACTATTGCCATTTTTTGCAACATGAATAGGTTTGGACATCCTTTCTTTTTTGGGGAGTGAAAATGGAAATTAAAAAGGCTCTGAGTTGGGTGAGCAAGTCCATATTATTTTGGTTCCCTTTGTATAGATCAACTTTATGGTAGTTTCATTCAATCATATGGTCTTACACAATTTACGAAATTATATGGTATTTTTGGCTCAATTGGTTGTATGAAGAATGATGCAATTGAAGAAAAATTATTGTATCATATTCGTAGCATAGCTAAATGTCTGGTTTCTATCAGTCCGTCTAACTTCTTAATTATTGGCATTTCATTCGAGCATTCTCACCTTTGTTAGTAAAGTATCTCACCTTTTTTTGGGATCTTCACGTATGTTGCCTTAGACATCTTACTACTTATTAGTGGCATTTGATTCAGGCATTGTTTGATTGAGAGTTATATTTCATGCTCTCAGTAACAAGTTTATGTAAAGATGGAGGTTGAAGGACTTTAGCTTTATAGTGGGGGAGGACAAGTTGCTGTATGGGATTAAGTCACGAATATATATGGCGATTGCACCGCCCACCAGGATAGAATGGCTCGACTACTCCTTTGTCTCCCTTTGTGACGGCATTGATTTTAGTTTCTATTTGCGGTCACACCAAATAACTTTCTTTGATAATGTACTCTTTCATATTAACTTTTTTTTTTCCTTCCTGAAATGATTGGGGTTGGTCAGTGGTTTTTTTTTTCCCCGGTTAATTAGATGTATAGGATTTGTTTCTCCTATCAAAGTAGGGAAAAAGAGCGTGCACTTTGATGCCCGTCTACGTGCTATGTTCATTTCTTTGGTGTATAACCTGTTGGTGTCTATAACTTTTGTTTTGACTATTTCATTTTGGCCAAAATTACACACTCCTCAACCAAGAAAGAAAATTACACTATTCGACAATTCATTTTAGTTGTGTTCAAAAATGTGTTGCGCCGTGCCTTCAGGCACGGGCAATTTCTAGTATTTGCATGTGTTATGAATCTATGGTTATCTTGATGTATCACTAGTGTTTATTACATTTCCTCCATATGATAAGTGGTGATTTTATCTCCTGATGCTTTCATTTATTACTGCTGTGGTACATGTACCATACAGTGGCTAAATTTCAAATCATCAAGTTTCTAATGCATAAGTAATATTTTTTTTTCCAGTGAATAGTGTCTTTTCCTGCCATATGTATAACTTACAGAAGTTGCTATTTTCTAGGCATCTTTTGTTGACCTCGATATGAAGCCTTTGAATAAGATGGAACACTATTTTGAATTAAACCATTAGATAGTCAGCTGCAACGCTCACATTACGAATGGAGAACATCAAGCGGGTAACTCTGTGTCCATTGAGGCTTATAGAACTGCATATTCAGATCAATCCACACGTGGAAGATGTTTCTCATGCTAGAGATCCTGCTGGTAACATCTTTGTTTAATAACTCTATTTCTGTATTTCCATCTTCAGTTGTATTGCTGTATATATTGGATATATAGTCGATCTTCTCCTTTCTTATGCATCCCCTTCTTTTCAGCCCTCTTTCCCCTTCATTTGTCCGTCCTTGAATAAATGAGAGCATGGAAGTTTGAAGTCTGGCTAAGTTTTGCGCTGGAACTTTAATTTTCCCAAATATTGGTTATTTACATTTCTCTCCTCTCTAATTTTGCGTGAGCCGCATGGCATATAATTCTTATTTCATGCCTGTTTGCCAATATGCTCCCAACTTCTATGTAATATAAACTTGGTACCTACAAACGGCTGTTTGTACATATAGAGCATCTACCACTCATAGTTGTCAAAGGCGCGCCTAGACGCAAGGAGAGGTGAGTCGCACCACCAGCGCCTTGCTGACCCACAGGCAAGTCAACTTGAAAAAGGCGAGCAAAAAGTGCAAAAAAACGAAAAGGCTCTAAAAAGCGCGCTTCTTTCAAATCGATCAAAAAAGCGCACACAACACAATTATTTTCAGAAATAAATATTTTTTTGCATAGGTAAGCCTCTCTTCAAAAAAGCGCGCACCTCACCTTGCGCCTCTTGCCTTGCCTTCCCTAAATTCCTTCTCTCTTCGTTCAACCCAGCTTTACAAGTCTTCATTAGATTTTTTTGGGTCATTCCTTATTGGGATTACATGGTCGAACATTCCTGTCATTTTGTTGTATCATGAGGGGGCGATTCATGATCTATAAACATGTTGACAGACTTAAAATTGTTGCTTTTGTTGGCATTGTACTCTTCATAAGAGGGGTATTTAGCGGTTGTTCTGTGAGTAGAGAGTTAAGTTTCTATGCAAATGCTTAACCCATTTGGTTAGTTGCTATTTAGGTAGGTAACAGAATGCTCTGATTTCAGAAAGTTAACCCTAAAGACATGCAAGTGTTAATATCTTCCTAGGTGCTTCACTACAAGAAAAAAGGGAATACCCGATACTTGGTTTCCGGTGTTTGTGACTTTGTACAAAACCCCACTAAAAGTTCAAAAATTACTGTTGCGGAGCGGAGACCTCATCTACCTTAAAATTACACTATCCCCCTTTTATAAAAAGCCTCCCAATTGCTATCGTGTAGAACAAAAAAAGAAAAGAAAAGGAACAAGCGCTCCTCTCGATCTAGGGTTCCCTAACCTTCGTCCGTTCGCGTCCTCTCGATTTGCGGCTCCCTCATCAGCTCCTCTTGGTACGTTCTTCTCTCTTTGTCTCTCTTGCTGTATCTGTATTTCTCTTTGGTATCTATGCGGGGGAGTTGGGTTGCGGGGTTGTAGGCTTCAACTACGGTTGGGTTTAGAGGGAGCGGATCGAGTTAGGGGTGGGGAAAGGGATATGGGTTGCAAAGATAGGGTTGCTGATAAAAAAATAAAATAAAATTTAGGGATTGTGATTAGAGGTTAGACAAGTTAGGGTTTGTGGTTAGGGATTAGACAGATTTAGGGATTTTTGGTTATATTGTGGTTAAATCTGGGGCTTTTGTAGACATTGATCAACGGTTTTACACTGACATTGGAGCTCTTGAATAAGGCCACTAGATTTCCTGTTTGCTTCATGTTCTTATGCTATGGGTTTAGATTGTGCAACTAAGCAGTTTCTTACTCTTTTTTGTTTTTGCCTCTCTTTTCGATTCCACAAGGTTTCCCCCCGCCTTCTTTATGTGTATTCTCAAAGTAACACATGTTTGGATTAAAAGAATGTTTTCAATGGTGCTCAATAATGGGGGAATTGTCTCTGTTGTTGTAATGGTGTTTCTATGAATGTCATAGTTCATAAACATTTAGTTTTTGCAGGAGTGGGAGGAGTATGGGTTTTGCTTCTTGGTGGCCAAACTCAATGGACTGTGGTCCCTGTTGTCAGGCCCGGCACTGGGCACAGGCCCACCAGGAGGTCGCCTTGGGCCCCCCAATTTTGGGCCCAATTATAGGGTCCCCAAATAGAAGGATTATAATAAATGTTATCTATGTCTATTATTTTTCACATAGTTTGTTGATGGTTCAGTGGGTAGATGTCCTCTTTCTACAATCTTGATGTGAGTTCGAGTCCCATTAACTACTAGTTTTTAACGAGAAAACCTTTTGAACCTCAACAAAAAATACCTTAAACTGCTACCGCTAAGGCTCGTACCGGTGACGCGGCACACTTTCAAAGGTTGGACAGGGGGATTGCCAATGTGCTACAAGCCTTTCATGTTATCAAATTCGAAATACTAATATATATACAAACAATGGAGGGCCCCATTTAAAAATCCCGCCTAGGGCCCTAAAAATCTCAGGGCCGGCCCTGCCTGTTGTAATGTTGATTTCTATTAGCAGCATAATTGCAGCTGATACTTATGCTTTTGTTGGTGGCAAAGTACTTGTGCTTGTATAATCGAGCTGTTGGACTTTGTTATCTTTTAATATTTGTATACCATCTTAGATCCTTGCTAATATATCATATAACTCCTGAATTTTTTTTCTTTTTGTTAGCCAAAACAAATATATACTATGTTGATTTCTGGAATATGTCATTTATGGGAAAGAAGAATGTTCCATTCCATCTTAGGTGTTCTGAAAAGGGGTTTTCAACATCTTTTTTTGTCAGAAAGGCTCCTGTTGATCGCTTCGGTTGGCACTTGCAGCTCCAAAATTTGTGTCTTCTTATTTGGTTTTGTTCAAATGGTTTTTAATTGATTGGAGGGAGGAAAAATAGATACATTTCATATGACTTCATTGCTTGATTTACCAACTGGGTCGATCGGACATAAGTTTCCCAATTAGGAATTTTGCTTACACTTTGTTAGTGATACTTTATTTGTTTCTTTTTTGATGGCTCTATTAGCATTTTTATGGGTTCTATTTTGGGTTTCCGATGTTTGTAACAGGTTGCCAAATATCTACCATCTATTGGAAGTCATTATCATCAATGCTATTCCATTTCAAAGCCAACTCTTGAACTTCAAATTATGGTGATTTATGTTCATTACGTTCTGTGACTCTCTTAGAATTCTTTTAGGTTTCTAATTTGTCATTCATTGAGTTTCGCTCTTAATACTTTATTTTCCTTTTATGAGTTGGTGGATTTTCGCAGTTTGTTTGTTTAGATTTTGAACTTCACAGCCAACTTTTGAACTTCAAATTATGGTGATTTATGTTCATTAGGTTCTGTGACTCTCTTAGAATTCTTTTAAGTTTCTAATTTGTCATTCATTGAGTTCCGCTCTTAATGCTTTATTTTCCTTTTATGAGTTGGTGGATTTTCACAGTTTGTTTGTTTGTTTTTATTTTGAAGGTTGAATCACAAGTGGAGCTTTGAAGTATGGGTGGGGGGATTTTATGTAAGTTTTTTTTTTTTTTTTCCATTCATTTTCGTAGTGCATCTTACAATATACCGACCCAGATGGATATCGGTACTTGATCACTACATGTTTGGTAAAAACCTTTAGTGAAAAACCCATTTTGACTGATAATTCTAACTCATCAATTAACCTTAACGAAGGGTTTAAGCATCTAAATCCTTCACTGGATAGTATTTTCATTTCTTTTTTAATGGATACGCAAAAGGGGTGATATGTGTAACTGTAGAAAGATTTCCTTAATCCACAGACCGAGGAATATGTGTGAGAAACTGATTGGCATGGCTGTGCTAATTTTGGTATGATTTTTCCAATTGGGCCCTTCAATGGGAGATGCTCAAGTTATGGGGTCGGGGGCATTTTGGTCATTTTGCGGGTTTTGGGTGGCGCCCACGTGCACCGTTTATTTCCAAATTACTTTAGAGGGTTTTCAGACTTTTGCAATTTTCCTCATGTGTCCTTTTTGGTTCTTGCGTTTCTTGTTTCTTGTCCGTTTGTGTGGGGTTTTTTTTTTACGGAATGTTGATTCACACAATATCTGCCTATGTCAGTAGTCTTGATGTATGTTGCCTTTCTCGCTGCAGCAAAGGGCCATGAGCAGAAGCAAGATGTGAAGGGCTGAGGTCTTTGCAGTCTTCGGATCTCCTAATGCTATTTAAGGTAAAGCCCATCAAATTCCCTCCTTTATATTTGAAGAGATTTTTATCTATTGAATTTTACCCCCTTTTTTTTGATTCATTAATCGTAAGATATTATTGTATTTCTTCTTGTTTGAGATCCATCAGTGCATGATTATTTTTTGTAAACATGTGTCAGTTTGTTTTCTTTTTTCTTCTCTCTCATCCCTCCATTTGGTGAAATCAGTAGGTCAACATTTGGGTCCGTTTTGTCCAATCAAGCCCTTCGATTGGCAAGCCTCAAGTTATGGGCTCGGGGGCTTTCCGGTCTGGTTAACTTATAGAAAACTTTTCAGCCTAGGGTTTTGTTATTCGTCCTTGAGTTTTGATGCACAAAAAGTATGTTAATGTTTTTAGGTAAAATAAAGTTTAGTTGTTTGTTATGTTTGTGCTAATTTTGATTAATAACGATGAATATGATGATCGTGATTTCTTCTTCAAGACTTGCAGATCATGGTTGGTCCGTTCAGTAGAAGATCGTGGGAATCACTGTCCACCGTTTGGATCGTTGCATCCACAAGCTATTAGAGGTAACCATTTCAACTGCAAATAGCTATTTCATGTCATTGAATATCGTAGTTCATTTCCGTTGGTTTTTTGTTGTTTCCCTCTTAAATCTAAATTTTGAGTTTCTGAAATTTGGGCCTTTTGTATTTTTTGTTTGGAATTGGTTGATTTAAGTAATATGTTGTGTCAATTTGTTACAAATTAGGTTTTTCACTTGTGCTGATTTTTAGAGAATGTAATCGAATATAAATTGTGCACCAGGTCAAGTTTATGAATCTCACTTTAGGCTCTAAAATCTTGAGAGTTTAACCTAACCCTCATGCTATGACCTTTGCATGGACATTTTACTCTTAGTTTTTCCTTGGCTCTAGAAATTGGATTATCATTAGTCATGGCCTATGTGAAATAATCAACTTGGAATTGAAATGAGTATTAACACACAATGCGTCTTTCAGTTGCATCAACTATGGTGGTTATTAAGTCTTTCATTTCGTAAGTGTCAGATTTGGGCAAGCAACCTCTCTCTCTGCTATTAAACTATGCGTGCCTCTCTTGCCCTTACCCAGCTCTAGGTATGTGTTCCAACAGCTGAAACTGGACACATAGATGGATATTGTGTCAAATTGAATTCATTTTGCTATTTGTGCTTTCATGTTTGTTAAATGGGGTATAGGTTGCCCGGCCTTAATTTACTAAGTTCATCTATCCTAATATGTTACAGTTGTTGGGATATCTTGGTATTTTGATAGTTTCTATTGTCATACGCTCTTGCTACTATTTATATAATTACTCCTGTATGATATGTATATCCAGTTGTATGATGTCTACTCTATGCGATGTTGTTTTCCCTCGAATTATGAACATGTGTGCAAACCAAAAGGCCCTTGAAACCATAGGTTTTTTTGAATGAGTTGTTTCACCAAGAGTTTTGTGTATAAGTACTCATTTCCCAATTTTATCGCATAGTGCATATATATATTTGTTCCAAGGCTGTTGTTTCTGTTCTAGAATTGTGTACGGTGTAGTCTTTTCTATATCTTCGCTATGCTTTAACAATTTTTTTACTCAAAAAATCAAATCCAAATTTTTTAAAAAAAGGGCATTTTATTTATTGCGGGTTTACTCTAAATGCATAGATAAATTATTATTTGCTCTGCCAGCACAAATAAATGTGCATGATGGTCGTGCTTCAATCCACCTATGTGTGAGAAATCAATTGGCATGGCTGTGCCATTTTGGCAAGATTTTTCCAATTGAATTCCCTAGTTGATTCTCCTCCAATTATGTGTCTGGGGGTAGTTCGGTCATTTCATAGCATTTGCAAGGATTACCATTATGCCTTTCAAAACTTTTAACATTTTCCTTCCATGTCCTTTTTTAGCAGTTGATTTTGTCGGGTTGAGCTACTTTTACAGCTCCTTTGGATGGAGGGGTGAGAGAAGAAAAGAAAGGGGAGTGATCTCCTTTATTAGTGAGAGAAGAAAAGAAAAGGTTGTGTTTTCTCGCCACCCCAACCAAACAATCGTGAGAAATCAGATTCTCAGGGCATTTCCGGCGACGAGAACGGTCTCCGGCGAAGCTCCGGCGACCAAGATCTCTCAACTCCCGCGACCAAACTCAGTGTCTCCCATCTCCGGCGACCAACGGGGGTGTCTGTCTCTCAACCGCAGAGACTGCACAGCACTCCGTGGCCCGCACGCACTCCTCTCTCACGGAATCTCACCAAAGTCGGTGAGAAACGAAAACAGGGGTGTAAGGGGTTCTCGTCTCCCTCCCTTTCTCCCCCTCTCTCACCTGCTACACCATCCAAACACCTGAGGTGTTCGTCTCTCCCTCAAACTCCTTTCTTTTCTCGCGAAGTCCCTCCATCCAAAGGAGGTGTTAATGAGGGTATGGTTGTAAAATTGGGGTGGTGTTAGTTAGTCAATGCTGGTACAGTGGTTGGGGTGTGTAGACGATGGCAGAGCCATTGAGCTGTGACGGTGATGTTTGCAGCTGTAGGTAAGAAATGCATTCACATCTCCTCTCATTTTCTTGGTCTGGTCAGAGAAAACACACACACACACACACACACACACAGAGTTAGTTCCTACTGATGCTCATGTTGCCGATGAAACTCCCCATCTCCAGATCCCCTTGCATCACAATTCCTCCCGTCTCAGTCCAATGTCGTTTCTTTAGTCACCTGTTCTCCTCTCCAATATCAAGGTTAGTTAGGTCTTCTTCCATTTCTTTGATTTTGAATCTTCACTTGTACCTGAAATTCAATAGCTTCTGTTTCAGATTCGAATTGGATGCTCGGATTCTATTTAGGGCATTGTTTGAATGCTTTCCAAATCACTTATCCTTTTCCTAATTGTGTTGGAAAGTTGATCGGCGTCGTCGGCTGCCGGTATTGTGCCAGTGCCGGCAAGTAAGAGAGACGATTCGCTGGTGCTGCAGCATGATGGGATCCATGGCACATTCTGTCACTGCAAGAGATCGTGTAACTCCACGAGAGGTACATAAATCAATTACCATTAATTTCTTTTAATTACTTCTGTATGTAAGTTTTGGATATTGGTTGAAAAAAATGAGAGACTGCGATGTTTGGAAACCCCCCTTTTCAAGAGCTTTTGTCAATGTGAAAGAGCTATTTGAGTGGCCTTATTATTATTATTATTTTTTATTGATTTGGTGGTTAGGGAAACAATGAGTTTCCATGTGGATTTACATTTTTAGTATCAAGGAAAAGTTTCTGGAGTTTAGGTGTTCAAAAGTTCTCTTTGCCTATATTTATTTTTGTTTTTCTTTGGAGTTTAAATATTTTGAAAGAGGTGGTGTTCCACACTCCGCAGGTGACACTGTGTGGTGGGAGTGTGGTTTGGTTTCAAAGACGTCGGAGTAGAGAGAGAAGAAAGTGATAGAAGCCATGGGCAGATTGTGCTAGAGGAGGAGCGACTCTCTGATCATGTTACCAATCATCTTTGTTGTAAGTGCTTCTCTTTTGTTTGCTCACAGAGCTAATTCTTTTGTACTCAATCATATGCTTTTCAGAGTTTTATATGTTTATTTTTGTGATTGGTTTATCAAATATTATGGATATGGATGTCTCACACCGTATGTCACTTGAAAATTTTAAATAACCTCTATCACTTCTTGTACATAAATCATCAGTCAATTAAAGTGTTTAGCAAAGGATGAGTAAAGATTGCTAATACTATATATTGGTTGCGGATTATGGATGCAGGAATTACTCTCTCCGATTCGTTT
This sequence comes from Rhododendron mucronatum var. ripense, assembly GCA_019656295.1. Classification (NCBI taxonomy): domain Eukaryota; kingdom Viridiplantae; phylum Streptophyta; class Magnoliopsida; order Ericales; family Ericaceae; genus Rhododendron; species Rhododendron mucronatum. The sequence goes on from BPLT01000067.1 coordinate 851,922, forward strand.
GGAAATAAACATATCTTTGGTTCTAGGTTTCTATATGTATAGAGTTGTCTGAACTTCTAACACCGTGTTTGGTTGCATAGGTTTCCTGTTGGTGATAATGGATGTTTGGTTGCATAGGTTTCCTGGAGGTGATAATGGATGTTTATGGTTTTGGGAATGGAAGAGTGGTCATATTCCAGGCTCACAAGGACACCCCTCGTAGTGAATTTTTTAATGCAAGGTTATTCTCTCTCTCTCTCTCTCTCTCTCTCTCTCAGTGTGCAAGTTTTCCTTCTGACCTCAATGTTTTTGGGCCTGTAGGTGGAGGTCATTGCTTTATCTAGCTACGAAGAGAAGGAAGAGTAGTTTCAATTATTATAACTTATGATTTTCAATTATCCAGCAGCACTTTGAGCATGTTTCTCTCGGTCATTGATAAATCATCTCTAGATTTGCACTCGATGCATATATTCTTCAATCAATGCCCCAACCTTGTTCAGCTCTGGGATTTGAAAACCTCCAGATTTCAAAATATTTTGATCCCTTTTAAGTGAGTTTGTTTTCCTTATAAAAGAAAACTACTGAGCCCCAATAAAACCATGGCGTCTGTTGAAACACAACATTCTAGCACTTAATAAAAAGTCAGCTCCCTTTTGGTTTTTGCTGGCAGAATCATATTGCAGTCTTAGTCTCACATTTTTTTATGTGAATTTAAGTCCTAAAGTTCCTTTGGATTCCCAAACAAATTTGACGTAGGTAGAAGGAGAACGGCCAAATCTGCAATTTAGCATCTATTAGTTATGCCGGTTGAAATTTTAGAGGGTAAATTTGTGAATGTATGTTTAAACTGAGGAAATCTATGTCCAGTAGAAGTTAAAGCCAACCTATGCTGAATATCCGATTACGAAGTGGAGGGTGTCTATGTGTAGTACTAAGGTTGTTACTTCTGATTTTATGGGGGATTAACAGGCTTGCAGCCTTTTGTGTCCTCTTATACAGGTTGCTCAATTGAGGCAGCGTTTTTTCCCTTCTATTGCTCCAGGAGGGCTTGATGGGGATAGAAGAGGTGTAAGAGGTGTTGTCCCTAGCTCAGGATTTTCTTTCAGTGCTCAGCAGAAATGGAAAGTTATAAAAGAAAATAGGGACCTAGACCTGCTCACAAGGTTATGCATTAATATTGCAGTTTGATTGATAGATAGCATTGGTTTGCACAACACAGTTCTTACTATTGACTTGTATTATTAATTTCTCAGTTTTGGATAGTTAGGTCATGGTTGCCACTGTCAGGTGTGAAGAGATTGCCAGTGATAAGCTAAGATGCTTTACCTCTGATGAGGTATTTATGCATCTATTTGCTGTTTGGGTTGCTTTCTCTAATAAATTAGAAATCATTCATTATGCATTTTTTATTTCTTTGTTCCGAATAGCGTTGGTTGGCATTGGAGGAAGCCGTTCAATCTGGAAGCTCAGTTCAATCTTAGATACGTATCTTTCTAAGTAAGTTTGAAGTCGCAGACGAGTAACTCTGAACTAAGTCAGCTTGAGTTTTTAAAGGCCAATGGACTGTAATTGAAGCCTATATTCAGCAAGTCTTGTCCATAAATGCTATTTTTATTCATTTGAGCCATGAAAACATACTTGATCTTTATGAGTTAATAATAGAAATAAGTAACAGCAGCACACTAGCTTATAGGAAACATGGAAAAAAATTGTAGCAATGACTTATCTCTTATTTCTGCACCCTTCCATCAAAGCCATAATGTTCTTTATTTACTCTTTTTTTTTTCTTCTTATTTTGCAGATATGATAGGGAGGCTTTCTACTTTGATGAACTTGTGAGAAAGGCAAAGAGACAACAATTAGAGTCTAAGCATTGCAGTTAGGAACATATTTTTGTTCATTGATGAGCTAGAATCACATTTTGTCATTTACATGCCTTCATGATAGCTGTTATTTGGGAAAATACATGTGAAACATATATTTTCATGTTTATGCCAAATACATGTGAAACATATATTTTCATGTTTATGCCCTCTTGTTGCAAGGATTCTATTTGAATGCATATTGTTGTTGATATCTAGGATTATGTTTGTATCCTTTTTGTGTGAAACAGGAAATTGACTTGAACATTTATTGCCCTAATAAATCATCAACAGGCACGAAACTTTCGTGCAACAGTACCTTCTGTGGACAAAAAATACGATGTTTGTCAGAAAGTAATACTTGTGCTTATCAAGTTCAATATCTTTTTAATGGTACTTCATCTACTGGGATCTTGGTAGAGAATGTCTTGTACTTAACTACAGAAGACAGTCAATTAAAAGCAGTTGATGCATGGATTACATTTGGGTGGGTAATGTCTTGAATTACTTCATTGTCAAAAACTTCTTGGATATTTCCTATAGGTACTGTAAACCTCTATGTGGTTAATGTCAATATCAGTGACGTTTGATATCATTTTTAGTGAATAATATGGGGTTGCTGTTATTGACATTGATTTTCAAATCAACATTCAACATACTTCTCTTTTTACTTTCGAAATAGCAATTTTTGGGTGGTAAATGTAAATATGATGAGGTTTATTTCTCTACTATCATCACTTCAACAACCATAAACATATATAAATTATCTACTTGATTGCCAGTTAAACCAATGAGCATGCGAAAACGTGCGAAGCACGAGCATTACACTAGTTGGAAGAAATGAAAAAAGTACTTGGAAATGGTGCTGCAAGTGTGGGTCTTGAGCTTCTGGAGGCTTATCTACCTTGATTGTTGGCTAGTTCCATGTCCTTTGATTTGTTCTTTTGTTTGAAAATATTTCTTTCCTTTGATTGTGGCTGCTCAGCTGTCTTATTCTACCATTGCAGGGATGCAGATAGACCAAAACGATGATCTCTTCCACTAAGTTTCTTGATGTGCTGAAGACTTTGAATTTCTTATCGGATTTTGTTTGGAGAGCATTTTTGGGCTGTTGGCACCCTAACATTAACTCATTCTTGTATGCGTGAGTTAGAATATTTAGGCTACCAAACTCGTTGTTTGGTCTTAGGTCGGTATTTTTCTTGTTGATTTCTGGTTTGTGAGAAATGTGTTCCTCAAAGATTTAGGATTTCAATATGATTTACCAAAGCTTCCCATACTAATAGGTTTCTTGTTCTTCTTTGTATTAATTCTAGGGGAGTTCAAAATGAGGATGGGAAAGTACAGATGACTCGGGATCAATTTTGAACAATCTATCAAGTAAGTAAGAGAATTCTCTTATTGGTTAAAACTACTAAACATTAAAACTACTCCTTTAGCTCATTGTACACACACTCGTCATCATTTGGTGTTTTGAAAGAAAAAGAATTGTTTTTATGTCTCTTGGTCAAGATTTTGTTTGTTCTATTTTTGGTTTTATGTTTTATGCTGATAAGGATTTAAGGATTTCTAACTCGTTGTTTGGTCTTAGGTCGGTATTTCTCTTGTTGATTTCTGGTTTGTGAGAAATGTGTTCCTCAAAGATTTAGGATTTCAATATGATTTACCAAAGCTTCCCATGCTTTGATTGTTTAGGCTTTAGGGTCTTCGCGCGCGCGCGCGCGCGAGAGAGAGAGAGAGAGAGAGAGAGAGAGAGAGAGAGAGTTGGCTTACTAAATACTTCCTCCATCCCAATTTGTTTGTCCAATTGTTGAAATACGTATCTTTCAAAAATATACTTATATCTTACATTTTATTATTATTATTATTTTTGAAGATTTTGTATAATAAAATTAATTGAGATCTTTCAAACAAGATCCATATTGCATATTAAAAACATTACGAATTGAAAATTATAGCCAATTCTTTGAGAGGTCAAACGCTCTCAAAAAGTCAAAAAGGGGACAAACAAACCGGGACGGAGGGAGTACTAACTAAACTGAACTGTTTTTCGTTTGTTATTAGTGCGTGTTGAAGATCGTAGTTTTATCTATTTTAATATGTACTTTCTATATAAAGGGAGAGCACAATTTGGTGTCTCCGAATTTTGAAGCTCTGTCACATTTTTCATTTCCAAAATTGTCCATAGAAACTAACTTAATTCTGAGTCAAATCAATTCCTTTGCCCCTAACGATTAGGACATGAAAGGAAAAACAAAAAGTAAATAAAACTACCCACACACTCCACGTCTATGATGCACCGACACGGACACCGAAACCGACACCAGGACACGGGAATTCTAAAAAAATGGGGATATGGACACGGCGGGGGACACGCCACGTGTGTGTGTGTGTGTGTATATATATATATATAAATTATTATTGTTTAGCACCCAGAAATTTTAAAAAATTATAATTTGGCCCAAATTTTTTTTAAAAAAAATTACAGTTTGACCCCCAATTTTTTCAAAAATTACAGTTTGGCCCCAAATTTTTTAAAAAAAATTGCAGTTTGGCCCATGCTGTGTCCCCAGCAGTGTCCCCGCCATGTCCCCAGTGGTGTCCCCGCCGTATCCCCAGCAGTGTCCCTATGAAAAATTCAAATTAAATTATGGGACACGCCACGTGGTGTGTCCCGTACGTGGCCCCGAGGTATCCCCTCGGTGTCCCCGTGTCCGACACTGCGATACCTCGACCTCTAGAGGTGTTGGTGCTTCATAGCTCCACGTCTTAACTTTCACATTTCATATTCTAAAATAGCCCCCTGCTTTCAAAGCAGTACATAGAAAAATCCAAGAAACAAAAAGCATAGAAGTCCCTACTAATGGAAATAGCTTTATGGATCTCTAAGCTCTCTCCCTGCATTATTATGTGGATAAGAGTTGATTGTTTTTTCATTTCTTACTTGTTGAAAATTCCTGGTTGAATTTTGTCAAGACATAAGAGAACAACATGCAAGGGGTTACTACTTTGGTCGCAAAAGGTGAAGTACAGCCATGGTTGAGATCAACAAGGTATAACACTTCTTGTTTATGGTGGTTATTATTTTGATTTCTGTTAGAGTTTAGATTTACATGTGAACAAATTAATATAAAACTTATTGAAACGCATCGCATTCCTTTTTGTCATAGTCTACATTTATACGTGAACAAATTTATATAAAACATTAAAAAAAAAACTAGAGGCCGGGGGCACACGCGATGCGTATGCAGTTCAAATTTTGTATATTTTTGTGAAAATATGATCAAACGAACAATCTATCAATATCCTATGCAAATGTTTTTGAGCCGCTAAAGCATCCAAACCCTTGATTCTAATTTTCTACATTTTCTGAATTATTTTGTTGATAGAAATTAAAGAGAGGGAGAGAAACGTGGGGAAGTGGGGAAGAGAGAGAGGGGAGGGGGAAACTTGGGAGAGGGAGGGAGAGAGAATTATTCTATGCCTCTAGGCACCATCATGTGGCACTCCAAATTTATTTTTCACCACACATCTTTCAGTTTATAGAATGAGACCAATGCTAATATCCATCGAACACGGGACCAAAAAAAATATTAAACTGTCTTTTTTACTATCAACTAACGTTTGTGCACGTTCAATGCATGGGAGCACCATCACGTGGATAGAATGACGATCAACTAATGTGCTTGCTTGCATCAAACACGTGACCGTAAAAAATATTTGACTCTTTTTTTTATGAACTAGTATTGTGACCGTTCAATACACGGGACCGAAAATAAACCACTGTGATTTTTTTGTATCCCATGCATTGAACCGGCACAAACGCTAGTAAGAATACAACTATTGTGCATATTCTATCAAATTCAACTTGCACACCCATCATGTGTACTGAGAAGTTTGTGATCAGAAAATTAAAGCTCACTTATTTATTAGGGATCCATAGAGTATGTTGACAGGGACCAAGGGCATTCTAGTATCTTTAGGGTTGGTTGCTTGGGCAAGTTTGGATCATTGGATCCTAGATTTCTGTTCATGAGTTTTCCTGCGATACATTAAAGTCTTTGCTAAATTTCCGAGTTTGGTTGAAGGGCATTCTTGGAAGAATCAACTTTTAATGTCTTTGGTGCTTGGTCCAGGCGAGAGACTATAGGGGTCTTCTTTTGCTATCAACCAATAGAACAAGGGCATTTTTGTTTACTCAAGTTGAGTTTATTTTTTGAATTACTTAGAAGAATTCTCTAGTGTGTATTTCAATAAATTAGTCGGGAGTGAATCTCTTTTCCTTTGTAGGGCAAAGTTTGGGTTTGGACCTCTAAATCTATCCGCTTAGGTCAGAACTGCATTGTGTTGGGAAGCGTCTTTACCTATTTTTAACGTTCATTTTTTTTGCACGTGAAAAATGACCCAACAGAACAAAGAAACCATGTAAAAATCCTAAAATGGCTTGAAATTTTATAGTAAAGGTGTGTATGCCTCTTTGTTGGGCTTGTCTAAATTTGTTGATGTCTTTTTGGCAAAAATTTAGCCATGCTGTTTGGACTAAATGTCTAAATCTTTGTTTAAAGGGGTTGACTTTAGCCAATTTTTGTTGACAATATCGCACTTCAGATTCAGATACAAACGGGAAGTTACAATCCCTAAAAATCGATCTGAAAACCCCTACTGTGTTAAAAGTAGGTCAAGATCCTTAATCTGACAGGAAAGGTATGATTGAACCTCGAATCCTTCATAATGCTCGAGGCATCACTTATGTTGAATGGGATCCTAACTTAGGTTACAGCAAAGAAGAGAATCACCCTCTCCCTCCCAAACATAATCAGGTTTCAGCTTGTCTCCAAGCTAAAACCAGAAACTGGGCCTCCCTTTCGCTGCTCTAGGCCCATCTAAAACGAGTTGGCGTACTTTCCTAAACTCCAAAATGGGTAGCATGCTGCTGTGGATATTGATGAAACAGATGTTGATGAGGGTAGCTGGAATCATTGTCTTATTGGGCATTTCCTTGATGGCAAGATGAACTTCACGTTATTGAACTCTATGTCTTGGAAAATTTTGAAGGATAATGTCCTATTAGTCGAACAGATTGGATTGAGATTCTTGTTCAAATTCAAGGACAAGGCTACTAAGTTGAAAGCATTGGAGGATGGCCCTTATTTCTTTTCACGTAGATTCCTAGTTCTACAAGATTGGCATTGTATAAAGCACCAAGTACCAACCCTCTTAAAAATTCCTGCTTGTATTAAGATTCTTAAACTCCCACTCGAGTTTTGGACAATGGAGTGTTAAAGCAAGATAGCAAGTACCATTGGTAAACCCCTTCATGTGGATCAAGCAACAGAGAAACAACATAGGCTTGATTTTGCTCGTATATGTGTAGAAATAGATGTTGGAATCGAGTTGCCAGATGATGTTCAAATTACAGTAAATGGGGAGTGTGTGTGGTGGCACTACAATACCAATGGCTTCCTCCAATTTGTTCAATTTGCAAGGTATTCGGGCACCATCAAGGTTCATGCACCAAACAATCCACCTCAAAACCCATCAAGGAAACATGGCAAGTAGAGTGGAAGGGCAAAGACCAGGTCAATGCTGGTCTTGTTGCTCAGGTAAATGTGAGTGACCCTAACACCTCTACCAGTCAATCTGTCTTAGACCCTACAGTTGATGCATCCCCTCATATTCCTGTTGCTGAGATTAGTCCAATTGAAGAGGTAATTGCTGATTCAGTCGTGGTTGCTCCAATTACAGAAACTGTTTAAGGGTTTTTTTCCAGTAATTCCTATTGATCCTGACCTTGATCCATTCAAAATTGTTGGATTGGAGTATCCAACCGCACCAAGTCCAAACCAGATAGTCCCAACAGCCCTAACAACTCTGAATTAGAAGAGGAAGCAGTTCATGGGTGTGGTACACCCATTTCTGGCCCCTCAATTCCAGATGTTAAAGTGGTGTATAGAGGTTCGAAGAAAAATGGCATATCCAGTGGCAACAGGAGCAAATCAAAGGGCTCCAACAACCATAAAAGGAAGTGTTCCTTCCTATTTATTACCTTTTGTCTCAATAAGCATATTCAGCTCAGCTTACCCTTTTTTGGTGCGGATTTTGTGAACATTAACTCTTAGCTTTAAAAGCTTTGAGCATTTGAATTAATTATTTTCAGTCTAAGTACTTCTGTTTTTATGTCTAGTTCTTCACTGCATTTTGGTTCCTGGAATATAAGAGGTCTTAATGACCCCATAAAACAAAAAGCTGTTAACATTTTTGTGAAACACCATAAGCTATCTCTAGTTGCGCTTCTTGAGCATAAGATTAAGGAATCTGGGATAGATAACATTGCTAAATCCATGCTCCCTAATTGAAAAGTTGTGCATAATTACAGATTGGCTCCATTGGGGAGAGTTTTAGTGTCTTGGGATCCACTAGTTCTGTCATTACAAGTCCTAGCTCAATCGGACCAATACATCCACTGTGATGTGGAGGCCAAGGATGGTAATTTTCAGCTCTTTGCCTCTTTTGTTTATGGTAGTAATTGCTATATTGATGGACAAAAATTATGGCATGATATTCAGCAGCATCAGTGCACATCTCCTTGGGTTGTTCTAGGAGATTTCAATGCCATTAGATTCCCATGTGAGAAGGTAGGAGGTGCTGCTTCTTGGCCTTCCTATGTGAATGAATTTAGTGACTTCATTAACCAATTAGAACTTGAGGATCTTAGGTATTCAGGCTGCTACTTCACTTGGGCCAACAAACAAGACTCACTTCATTTTATAACTACCAAATGAAGCATGGATTAAAATTTTCACCTGTTCTCATGCCCATTTTCCTACTCCATGGTATCTGATCATTCTCCAGTAGTGGTTTTTCTTACCCCTACTCCCAAACCTACTATCAAACCTTTCAAATTCTTCAATTTTCTAGCTGACCACCCTCAATTTTTGTGTCTGTTGACTCTCTTGGTTCATAATTTCAAATTGTCATAAAGAGATGATAGTCAAATTTAGTTTTTGAAAAGTACCGGTAGTTATTACTAGAATTTGTCAGTTGTCACAAAGAAAAGGAATGCCTAAAGTCTTATAATTGGATTTCATTTGCAGCTCGCGTACCAGCAAAGCCATGGTCAAGAGCCATATAAATCGCTCTAAGATGATGCAAGGTTAGTAAGTGTCCACCTCATAATTGCAACTTCTTAGTTTTGTTTAACGCCATCAATATTCTTGCGACTATAGTTGGGACTCGATGCTTTTGTTGCTGCCTGCTTGAGTTATAACAATTACTTCATAGGTTAAAATCTTTTGAATTGTATGTGGTTTTTCCGCTTGTTTTGGTTTCTTATTCTCGGTTTAATTTGCTGGATGTTTGATTCTACTCAATGAGTAGTTATACTTCTTTCTCTAGAAAGCGTAATTGTTTTGGGTAGGTCAAGGATCGAACTTATGATCTATATGATACAAAATTGCAAGGCATGCACAATATGAGAGGTTATGCTTTAGGTGTGTCTCTTACGTAGGATAGGGTCAGACGCCACTTTTTAGATCAGAGAATATACATACTCTGCATGCTTTTTCACTTGGGTTCTCATGTTTCATAGAGATCTTCATATTGGAATATGGATACTCGCTACTCAGAGTATCCAGTATTTGAAGAACCAAATGGACTAAGTTAACCTTTATAAATCGCTCTAAGATGATGACAAGGTCAGCAGGTGTCAACCTCATAACTGCAACTTCTTAGTATTGTTTAATGCCATCAATATTGTTGCAACTATAGTCGGTGTTTTTTGTTCCTGCCTGAGTTATAAATTATAATTATATCTTCATAGGTTAAAATCTTTTGAAATGTATGTGGTTTTTTCGCTTGTTTTGGTTTCTTATTCTTGTTTTCATTTGCTGGATGTTTGATTCTATTCAATGGATTGTTATTCTTCTTTCTCTAGAAAGCTTATTTGTTTTGGGTAGGTCAAGGATCGTTGATCTTTATGATATACATAATTGCGAGGTTTGCATAATATGATAGGTTTATGATATATATAATTGCATTTTTTGTTTTGCCTTCAGTAGTGAAAGAATGACTTCTGTTTCAGGCCGGTATAATATGGGGACTGTGTGTAGGCCCCTATGATGCTAACAAGCTTTGGTATAAGGAATTGAATCCTAATCGCTTATGTATAATTATGTGCTAAGTTTAGTTTTTCCGTAAAAGAATTTGACCAATAATCCATTTTAAGCTATTCCCTGTTCTGTTTTCTTTCTTAATTATAGGCCTCAATCCTCGTGCTTCTTTCATGGTAATTTACCGCTTTTTTCATTGCTTCTGCAAAACTAAACACAAGACCTAGCATGGTCCCCATTTTGACCAGCCTACGGTGCCAATTCATGAGTGGATGTTTTCTTGTAAAAAAATAAAAATAAAGTATGCTGGTTTCCGTGGAAGCTTTTTTTTTTGGAAGGTAGCTGACTGCTATGAGTGTGTGCTATTTTTATTGCTACGGAACTTTGAAATGTATCTAATGAAATCTATGTTTGGAGTTACCTATTGATAACTATAATTTGGTTGTTTACATGATTTTTGTGAGTAAAAATTTGAGCTGATCTTTGGCTCTTCTTTCCATCAGGATTTTTGAAGAATCGGAATGTGAATCGAAAAAAAACTCTTTCCATCATGTTTGTGGTTTTTTGTGGGTTAAGTAAATGGCTCTACTAGGTGTTATTTCAGTGTCAGGAGAAAGGCCTCAAGAGTTCTGGATTTCTGGTTGTGGGGTGGGACCAAAGCAAATTAACCGGCAGACATCGGCTTTGAGAATTAAGATCGGGCTTCGGTGTCTCGTTGCTCTAGCATGACTCAACCGAGATTGAGATGAAACCTGAATTGGGATTCATAGTTCTGAACGTGATAACCGGTTCATTCAAGTCCTGGTCTAGTTATTCTTTACATTTGCATTTCTTGAGTTTTAATTACTCATTTAAATATATGAAGTTTGTAGGTGAGTCATAAGCAGAGGGTTACAAAACTGAGATCTCCAAGCTCAGCAATAGCAGATTCAGGTTTATTTGAGAGTAAATTTATTTTCCATTGTAGAGCAAAGTTTGGGTTTGGACCTCTAAATCTATCTGCTTGGGTTGGGACTACATTGTGTTGGGAAGCGTCTTTTGTTTTTAACTTTCATTTTTTTGCACTTGAAAAATGACCAAACAGAATAAAGAAATTGAGCAAAAATGCTGAAATGGCTTGGAATTTTATAGTAGATGTGTGTACAACCCCTCTTTAATTTTTGCAAAGTGGGGTTGGCTTGTCTAATTTTGTTGATGTCTTTTTGGCAAAAGTTTAGCCATGCTGTTTGGACTACATGTCTAAATCTTTTTAAAAGGGGTTGACTTTAGCCGATTTTTGTTGACTTTAGTCAAAAAGAAATTTAATAAAAATTTTAGTTTGGCCAAACAGACAAGAATATTTTCGTTTTCATAGATCCATCTTTAGACCGGTTTTGATGTGTTTTAACTCTACTAAACTGTATGCTTTTGTTGGTTAGCTGTGTATAGACGGATCACGACTCGTGATTTTTTTTTGGTAGGCAAACTCGTGATTTTTTGATAACAAATTTTTTTCCTAATAAGCTTCCACAATTCTGTTTATTTGTGCTGTAGAGAAAACTACGTACAGCTCGTGTTTAGAATGGACAGAATAACTGCTACGTGAGACACTGTTATGCAGTACTAAAGCAAAGCTGCTTTCTATGCGGCTTGATCATGATTTTGTTCAAATTCTGTTTTATTATTGGCGGTGTTCATAACTACTGTGTCATTTTTGTGAAAATAGACACTTGAAAAGCTTTAGGAAGGTGAACAAATTGACAAGTCTTTTATACAAAAATAAATGAACATCAGATTCGCTGAGCGAAGAAGAAGTGAGAGAGCTGTTGTAACCCAAGAATTTGAAATTTGAATTTGTGTATGAGGTAAGTAATATGATGAATTGAAAGAGGGCTAATGAAGTTCAACTCTCTGTTTTTTATTATTGTACATGTGATACATTCTTTGTTAGGTTTTGTTTGAGAAGGCTAATGTGGTGTTTGAAAGGGGTGAGACAATGGCTGAAATGGGTGCGGAAAGTGTACTTTGCTTAAACTTATTATGGGTTTAGAGATGCCCAGAAGAGGTGAAGTTCTGCTTGGAAAACATAATGTTCTTCAAAATATTTTTAGCAGAATCAGGTATCTTCCTGTGATCAGCTAGATTCTTGTAGTTTTGTTTGGTCCATTATTTCTCTGTACGAGTAATTATTTAATTCAGGCAGAGTCACTTGATTTGGATAAAACAATGCTTGAGACTGTGGTGGAAGTTGCGGATGACTGGCGAATTGATGATTTAAAATGGCTCCTTCGGCGTTGCAATTTCAAACCTGTTATGCTTGATAGAAGGTGCCCCTCTTGAGTGGTGGCGAGAAGGTTAGTGCTTTTCTTCTGTCTTCGTTTTATGGAGCGATTGCACTTTTGTGGCTACAAAAGAATCTATCTTTACGTTTTGAATTTCTTATCAGAAAAAACTATTGCAAGGGTGTGAACGTGTTTGTTAGGGCTTGTAGTATGTGTTCTATATCGCTTAACCTTTTATCTCATTTGCCTGTTGAATTTAGGCAGGTTTCTCCTTTTGCAAGTTCATGGTATAGGTCAAACCCGCCCTTTCTCATCTAAATTGGACCTCGTCCTTCGAGGTCTCTTTTATCTTTCCCTTTGCCCATCACAATTTGGTTGCTTCTCTTTTGGTAATTTTTTTGAGAGATATACGTGTAGCTCCTGTTTTGGACCCTCCCTCTTCCCGCACACTCTAGAAAAAAAAAAAACGGAAATACACCGTGAAGGATATTTGGAATACTTTCTCAAAATTGCCCCTATAAAAAGTGTCTAAATCACTAAAACCCTATAATAGAAAAGTGCACCCTAAAATCCTATGAAAGTGCCTAAACCACTGAAACCCTATAATAGGAAAGTGCACCCTAAAACCCTATTAAAGTTCCTAAACCCTACCAAACCCTATGCTACCCTACCCCTACCCTACCCCTACCCTATAATAGGAAAGTGCACCCTAAAATTAAATTTGATCTGTAAGGGCAAAAAGGTAACTTTTCCTATCTGCTTAGACTTACACGCAAGTACAAGGCATCTCAATCCTTAATGGGAATTAAATGGCCCTTTTCTATACTTATTGGTAATTTGCTGAATCTTTTATGGTGGCTCAGCTCTATATCTTATGGTGTGGTTCTACCTGATGCTCATTTGTTGTCTTTCTTATTTGACAACAAAAACGGTGGAGAGGATGGACGAGGCAAGCCAAGGAAACAATAAATCTGTCCACACAGACAATCTGTGCATAGATTGTGCACAGATTTTGTTGTGGGGCCCACCATGGGTCCAACATAAACGATCCGAGCCGTTCATTAAATGTAAAATATTTTTTCAAGAGTCTTCACGAAAAATCAGCTCAATCTGTTATCTATAGGTGCTCGATATAATCATCTAACTTTTCATTATCCGGAAATCTGAATAAAAATTTAGATGTTCTATTCCTTAATTCTGAGGGAGTAAAATTAAGGCCAAAACTGGAGAGATCCTACTCCAGTGCCACAAAAGCAGTTTGTTCTGCTGAATTGGAAAGTACTGTTTGCCATGAAGAAGGAGCTCTCTTTGGAGACCTTATCTCTGAGGGTGGTCGTTTGGTAGGATCAGCAGATGGGTGTGATCAACCCACTGTTGCTGTCAGTTCTGTCTCCCACTTTTCCAATATGCCAATTCAAGCTGCTACAGAACTGGTTAGCTTTCTTAATATGCGTCTTTTTTTCTCCTGATTGGCATCCTTCTATTTACAAGGATGGTTGCCGAAAGCTAACGGGCACCCATATGGATGTTCTGCTCTCCATACTTTACTGTCAGTGTTGTTGTTATGAAGAGGTGACTTCTGATAAGATTGGGAATATACATGGACTTCGCTTTGAACTTCTGCAACACCTTCTCTTGCACCATGCGTTGTCTTCTTCACTTGAGGAATATCTGGTTGAGCAAATTCTGAAAGTTGAAAATGGTGTTTTTGTTTACAATGAGCAGACCCTGACCTTGCTAGCTCATGCTGTTATCTGTAAGGCAGGTTCGTCTGGTATCTAGTTGAGAACCATAATCTTCAAGATATATGTTGATTTCGTTGTGGAAAAGGCAAAAACAGTTTTTTCAAGCTGTCCTAGCCTTAAGGAACTTGTTGAGACTCTGCCCTCTACTTATCACATTGAGATTCTTCTTATGGCATTCCATTTATCATCTGATGCCGAAAAGTCAACACTGGCGGGCATTCTATTTTCTTCTTTTATTCAAATTGACGATCGTTCCTCTGGTTTTTCACCAATACACAAGTATCATGCTGGACTTTACTGATTTCACGATTGGTTTTAGTGCTTTGCCATATGATATACTACCCGCATGCTTGCCCTTCATCATTGCTTTTGGTATTGAGATCCAAGTTGAGGGATGCCCAACTTACTGGAGTACGTCTTCCAAATACTGGCAATGATCATTTGTCACCCTGGGCATTGCTTGCTGTGGAGAATTTGATGCCTGGATGGATCAGAGATGGTCCCATCAGCAGTAACATGCTTAATCAACTGATTGATATTCCACCGCTTCCTGCTTCAGTGTGTCGAGACAAGATGGTGATTGGCTGCTTATCTTTGAGTTGGGGTGACTTATGTGCGACCTTCTCGCGGATTCTGGGCCATTGGAGAGGCAAAGTAGCTGAAACAGTGGATGATCTTGTCATTGAAAGATATGTATTTGTGCTTTGTTGGGATGTTCCTATAATGGGTTCCACATTGGAACATCTGCTTCACTTCTGGAGTGGCAAACATACTATGGACACCTCAAATGTGGAGCATTTATTCTGTTTTAGCCACTCGCTCTTGGGCCATTGCGGTGTTATTGCAGAGGACGTCAACTTCTCAGAGATGGTTTTTGCTGTGCTTCAGCATTTGCATGCTGTAAACTTGTCTGGGGACAGTGGGGAGTTAGGATTGGATTTTTTGAGGAATGGTTCATGGCTATCTCTAGTACTGTCTTTACTTAATGCTGGCATTTGGAGGTATTGCTCGAAGAATTCAATTACTTTCAGTGGCCCAGTATGGTCAGATCAGACATCCAGGGACAATGAGCTTCTTTCTATTGCTGAAGGCCTGGTTTCCAGGGTCTTTGGTGCAAATCAAGTTGCAGAGTTGTTGAGGATATTCTCTTCTTTGCTAAATAGATACTTGTGGGTTTATCAGAAATCCTTCCTTTCTGCCTTCAGTAGTGTTTATCAGAAATCCTTCCTTTCTGCCTTCAGTAGTAGCAAGCATTCTACCCAGGAATCATCACCTTTGTTGCTTTTGAAATATACTGGATTTGGAAAATGCATGCAGGATGAGCTCCTTGAGAAGGAAGGAAGGAATCAATCCAAGTCAGCTGGAGTCTGTTTATGATCTTTTGTCGAAGTTGGACGGTTCCATTGACAAACTTTCTTAAGGAAACCAATCCAGATAGGTCTTTTGGGAATTTGTCTTGCATTGTTTTCCCTGTTATTTTCAAACTCCAAGTGGGAGTCTCGTTTCTTGTGCTCTTGGCATTAGAGGTATGATTTACTTTTTAGATGGGCTGCTTAACTGTAGAGATACTATAAGAGTTGGCTCCATGGAGACTGAGGTATTTAGACAGATTCTTGATTCAGTCATGACAATCAATTCTGACAAAGTTTTTGCAGTATTCACCGAAATTGTGAATCAGCTTACCGCAGCTTGATTGAACGTTTGGAAGTGCCTGATTATAGCTGTTTATATGAACTGAAGCACATGGAAGAATTTCTAAGGTTGATCAATCTAAAAGAAGTCAGTAACAGCAGTATTCATGAATGGATAGTTAACAAGGCCATTGACTTCATGGATATCCTACGAAAGGACCCCTCAAGAGCTGTTGTTTTCAGATTTTCTCTCTCTGGGGAAGATGTTTCAGCCCAGGTCAAGGATCTTTATGGTTCACAACGTGGTGATTTGTTCGTTCTGATGGATTCATTGATATTGTACCAGGAGATACATGTCCTGGTATCAAACAAAAAACACAGTTGAAATTCCACGGCATGGATTTACTTTTCCTTTCACAATGGTTAGAAAGGCAACTGTTAGGTTCGATGGTGGCAGATTCAGGTGGGCTTGCCTGTGTAAAAGCAAGTTCAGTTTCTCTAAGGGAATCAACCATGGATTTTATTGTATGCCTTGTATCGCCATTTTCTGAACAGCGATCAGGAGAACTGCAGAGCCATGTTTTTGAAACCATGCTGGTTTCTCTGGATAATGCCTTTTTGCTATTTGATGCTCAGACGACAAAATCCTATTTCAGTTTTGTTGCTCAACTGTCAAGAGGTGAGACTTCAATGAAGGCCCTTGTGCAGCGGTGTCTGGTGCTGATGAAGAGGCTGGCTGGTGATGAGCATCAACTTCAAGGTCTGAAGTTTCTCTTTGGTTTTCTTGGTGCCATTTTGAGTGATTGTGGATTGAATAAAAGTACCATTGACAAATCTTTTGGGAAGTCTTTGTCTAGCAATAGTTCTGGTATGGGAATTATGGCCTCACGATCTCCAAGTTCAGGAAAAAATTCCGAGACCTTGGTTCTTTCTGCTAATCAGGAAGGGGGATCCGCATCTCTTGAATGTGATGCAACTTCTGCGGATGAAGATGAGAATGATGGAACATCAGATGGTGAGGTGGGTAGCATGGACAAGGATGAGGAAGATGATTCTGACAGTGATAGGGCTCTTGGTTCCAAAGTTTGCACATTTACATCCAGTGGCAGCAATTTTATGGAACACTGGTACTTTTGCTATACATGCAATCTGACTGTGTCAAAAGGCTGCTGTTCTGTGAGTGCCAAAGTTTGTCATCGTGGTCATCATGATGTATACTCCCGCTCAAGTCGCTTCTTTTGTGATTGTGGAGCTGGGGGTGTTAGAGGTAGCAGTTGCCAGTGCTGGAAGCCTCGGAAATTTAATGCTAGTAACAATGCGCCCACTCGTGGCTCTGCTAATTTTCAGTCTTTTCTACCCTTTACTGAGGATGGAGATCAGCTTCCTGATAGTGATTCAGATTTTGATGAAGACGTCCCTATGGACAATGATAACTCTATTAGGTTATCTATTCCAAGAGAGGTTCAAGATACAAAGCCGTTGATTCTTAAAGAACTTGAAGTTGAAAGTCAGGTGCTTGAACTTTGCTCTTCATTGTTGCCTTCTGTAACTTGCAGAAGGGACTCCAACCTTTCAAAAGGTAAGACCATTATACTGGGTGAAGATAAAGTGCTTTCTTACGGAGTCGATCTTTTGCAATTGAGGAAGGCATATAAAAGTGGGTCGACAGAGCATCTCCAGCCTTCACCCATTCCCCCCCCCCCCCCCCCCCCCCCCCCCCCCCCCCCCACACACACCACAAATTTGAGTCAAATTTTGGATAAAAACCCATTTTGGGTAGGCACATCTCCGATTATCAAACATTTTTAATTTTTAATGGCAAAATGGTAAATAGAGCCAATCAAAACAGATCGCGTCTCCACCTTCCTTCTTTGTCTGCTCACAATCAAAACCACCACTTTCTCTTTCTACATCTTCTTCGTCTGCACCTCCAGCAATGATCGGTGTCCAACTTCAAGCAACACAAAGCTTCGATGGACAAAGATCTGGCAGCACAAATCTCCAACGAAGACAGCTCCGGCAACGCAAAGATCAGACGACAAATCCAGCGAAGAAAGCTTCAACGGTCGGCAACTCAGCGACTCTAGCAAAGGTCGACTGGCTCCGATGAAATACAGAAGCTCCAGCTAGGTCTCTCTCTCTCTCTGTAACTAGCCATTGCAAAAAATGGGTCAAGGCAAAAGTTGTCTTAGATTTGGGAGAAAAAATGGGTAAAACCCTAAATGGGGAAGGGTTTGGAGAGGGATTTTTGTGGTTTTTACCCAAATTTTGAATTTGGGTCTTAAAATGGGTCAAGATTGGAGATGCTCTTAGACCTCAAGATAAAAGCGGATTATCCTAATGCCAAGGAGCTGAAATCTCAATTTGCTGGTGGATCACTTGTGAAATCATTGCTTAGTGTTAGCATTCGAGGTCAACTTGCTGTTGGTGAAGGTTACAAAGTGGCCATATTTGATGTTGGGCAGCTGATTGGGCAGGCAACCGTTGCACCTGTGACAACTGGCAAGGCTAATGTGAAACCCCTCTCTAAGAATGTTGTCCGATTTGAAATTGTTCATCTTGTCTTCAACCCTATGGTAGAGAATTATCTTGCTGTAGCAGGCTATGAAGATTGCCAGGTCCATACTGTAAGTCATCGTGGAGAGGTAACTGATCGCGTAGCTATTGAACTTGTTTTGCAAGGGTCTTATATCAGGCATGTGGATTGGGTTCCAGGATCGCAGGTTCAGCTAATGGCGGTTACCAACCAGTTTGTCAAGATATATGATCTTTCTCAGCACAACATCAGTCCCATGCGCTACTTCACATTGCCCGATGACATGATTGTGGATGCAACACTTGTTGTGGCAACCCAGGGAAGGATGTTTCTTATTGTTTTCTCAGAGCTTGGATGCTTATTCAGGCTAGAATTGTCAATGAAAGGAAATGTTTCAAATTGTAGGTAAAAATGTGCTCGTGAAGGGATCGTCTCTGTACTCTTCACCTCCTTATAAGCTACCCTTGTTATCTTACCAAGATGGAAGCACATTGGTTGGCCGGTTAAATCCTGATGGAACTTTTCTTACTGAGATATCTGCAATATATGAGGATGAGCATGATGGTAAGCTGCGACCAGCTGCATTGTATCGCTGGAGGGAATTGCTTGTTGGGAGTGGATTATTTGTCTGTTTCTCGACTCTGAGGTCCAATGTTGCCCTTGCTGTTTCCTTGGGGGAGAACAAGATGTTTGCACAGAACCTACGTCATTCAATGGGTTCAACCTTGCCTTTGGTTGGGATAACTGCGTACAAGCCATTATCCAAAGACAAAATCCACTGTCTTGTTTTACATGATGATTGCCGTCTCCAGATATACTCACATGTTCCTGTTGGGGTTGATGCTAGTTCAGCTGCTTTGTCAGAAAAAGTGAAGAGACTAGGATCTGGTATTCTTAGCAATAAAGCTTATGCTGGTTTAAATCCGGAATTCCCACTTAATTTTTTTGAGAAAACAGTATGCATCACGGCAGACGTGAAACTGAGTGGTGATGCCATCAGGAATGGCGACTCGGACGGAGCTAAGCAAAGCTTTGTATCTGAGGATGGGTTTTTAGAGATTCCCCCCCTGCAGGATTTAAGGTACTGTTGCTGTCTGGTTTAGCCACCTATTTGTATTGTAACTGCAGCCTTCTATCATTTTGTTGTTGTTTGGTTTCTTGTTGGCATCAGTCATCATCCCCCATGATTTCATTGCATGTGATGGGGTACTTATTTTTTGGGATGACCATATGCTTAACTATTATCATGATTATAAGCTTCCTTCAGTAATTTCATTAATAGTTCTAGGTACCACATACTATTTCTTATCGACTATTTAGATTATAGATATTGTTACGCTTGTGATTGTCTTGTTAAAAGTAGTTGGACATGTGGAAACTAGAAATTGTTTAGTAAAGAAAAATATAGTCATCTGCATTGTTAGGTCTTCAACATAGGTTAACTCTTATGCACATTTCTTGTGAATGTCCTGGCTGATACGTCTTTATACTTTGGTTTAAAGTGTGAGGAAAATCTTGTGAGAAGTTGCATGATTTGTAACAAAGTTTGGGTTTGCTTTACTGAAATTAATACTTAATTATATACAGACGGATAGGTTTGGGTGCGTCCCATATCCTGTATGTGTCAATACCATCCGGAAGACTGGTTATGGTATGTTTTATCAAATTGATTTAGATTGTAGGGCACATTTTCTAAAAGCTTGAGCTTTTTGGACGACTAGTGACTTTAGATGGTTTCCTAGTTTTGTTCTTCTATCGAATGTTTCAAAAAAGAAAAAGAAGAATTTAGTAGGGCTGTTGATGGTTTGGTTTTGGACTACTTTAGAACATGACTTGTGTCATTGATGTTCGTGGTGATTATTAAATCGGCCTAATGGTACATAGTAAACCCTTGGTTTTGTTGGATGCGGAATTGAAGTGACCAGTGTTTAAAAAGCTTGCCTAAGTGTGAAGCAAAGCGAGGCGCAGTTCACATGCATCAATATGCTGAAGCGAGGCGAGGGTGGCAAAGTGTGTAAAGCATGCGCCTCAGGGCTAATTGCAAGGTGCATGAAGAGGGCGCTTCAGTATCCACTTACAATAATCTTTGTGTTCAATCATGCTCATCCAATTTTGAAGAGCACGCTTCATCGCTTAGGCTCTAGGGGTCCTTGGTGCTTTGATTTGCCTCGGGCTTTAAAAGACACTGGAAGAATAATCTGATTGTATGCTGAAGAGCAAATAGGATGACAAGAAAGGATCGATGAACTAAACAAGAGAGTGGAGTCAGGTAGCGGTTGGTCAAGCTTGGCTTGAGAAGTTAACGAGCTTCAATCAAGCCAATCACGAGCCGTTCTTGTAGCTTGTTTTACGTCTATTTAATTTGGCTTGCATTAGAATAGTGTCTATGAAGTTACCAGTTGTACCAAAGATTGAGCTATTAGGAAAAGGGTCTTAACAATTTTAGTTGAAGTGTTAAACTATTCAACACCCTCCCTCATGTGCAACCACCTTATCTTGCATGTGGAGATGCAAACATCCATAGATAGAGCGGAACATAATATGAAGGGGAGAAGCAAAATGTGAACGGGGAACAAATGCAAAGGGAGAGACTTGAACCAAGACCTCTCCCAACGTAGACTATGATGCCATGATAAGTTACCAATTGTTCAAAAAGCTTAAGCTATTAGGGGCACAACTAGTGACTACCAACTAATGCAAAATGGACTTCCTGGCGAGTCCACTACTTATTGTGCATTAAGACTACCAGTGTACCAAGTTGAAAACGTGTGCCTCCTGGTGTGAGGTGAAGATACGAGATGAGTTAAATTTCTTCTCTCTAATTGCCTTAGGTTTTTGCTATGTCGTTTGGTTGATGGTATCACAATAAATAAAAGCTCTAAATCATTGGTTGAAAACTATCTCTTTTATGCCTCTTTCTACCCATAATTCTATGAGAAGACCTCTCTTGCGAGTTTTGTCCACTCACTTCTCCATAATCTTTGCTCGTTTTTGAGTTTTACATTTTCCTGGAGTAATTAAGTTGGGCTGTCTAGAGATGTTCCACTTAACTAGTTCTTTGTAGGCAGATATAAAATGAGGCGAGGGTATGCATAGCGTGTCCACCTTTTAACATTTGATAACATACTTTTAGGTACATCAAGTTTACAATACTAGAAAAAGAGAAGAATTATATATTGAAATCTTAATAAACGTATTTACAAGAGAGGGGTATATATACCCAAGAGAATGAAACATAAAAGGAAAGAAAATAAAATCAAGCCAAACCAAACCGAGCCTTACGTCCCAATCACTTGGGGTCGGCTACATGAATCCGTTTCCTCCATTGAGCTCTGTTTAGGGCCACTTGTTCACACAAACCCATTATACTCATATCTTTGCGCACTACAACATCTAATGTCAATTTAGGTCTATCCTTCCTCATAACATTGCTACCTAGAGTTATCCTATCCGCTCTATTAACTACTGCATCTTCTGGTCTACGGTAGTCATATCAATTAGGACTAATATTATGGGATTGCATATCAATCAAATCCCTAAGAATCCGGGTCAACTATCAAGCCGGATATGATGTGATTCCAACACTCCCCCTCAAGCTGGAGCAAAGATATCAATCATGCCCAGCTTGCAAAGAGCGGTCTTGAGAAGAGATAGCCCTATTGGTTTGGTAAGAGCATCGGCAGCCTTTTTCAGCGGATGGAACAAACTTAGTAACAATAATTCCCGATCTCACTTTTTCTCTAACGAAATGAATATGAACTTCAATATGCTTTGTTCTTTCATGGAGGACTGAATCAAAGGATAATATAATAGCTGACTTGTTATCACAGTACAGTGTAGAGGGCATACATGCAGGAAACCCCAATTCTGCAAGAATGGAGTGAAGCCACAGGATTTCACAGGATCCTTGGGCCATTGCCCTATATTCTGCCTCAGCAGAAGATCAAAAAACCACAGATTGTTTTTTACTCTTCCAAGAGAGAAGATGGTTCCCATAGAATGAACAAAAACCAGATGTGGACCTCCTATCTGTGATGGACCCAGCATAGTCAGCATTGGTGAAGCATGAGATTTCAGGAGAATTTTTCGAATCATAGAATAGACCAAGACTAGGACATGACTTCAAGTACCGCAGAATATGATAAACATCTAGATGAGAAGTGCGGGGGGAATGCATAAACTGGCTAACCAAACTCACTGCAAAAGTAGTCTAGTGTGTGCTAGGTAGATGAGCTGTTGATACATTGACGTTTCCGGTAAAAGATCACCAGACTCAGCGGTTAATTTTACATTTGAGTCCATAGGAGTGGATGCAGGCCTATAGCCTGTCATCCCAATATCTCTCAGGAGATCGAGAGAATATTTCCGTTGTGAAAGTGAATCCCATGCCTAGAGCGAGCAACTTGTCTGCCCAAAAAGTATTTCAAGTCTCCCAAATCCTTAACTTCAAAAACTGAGCTAAGGTTCTTCTTTACTTGTACAATCCCTGACCTGTCATCCCCTGTCAAAATAATATCATCCACATATATAGACAGAATCACACACTGTCCTTGGGAATTCCTTCGGATGAAGCAAGTGTGGTCAGAATGACACCTTGAAAAATTCAGTGTAAGTACTACATCACTAAACCGAGTAAACCAGGCCTGAAGAGATTGCTTCAACCTATACAGAGATTTTCGTAAACGACACACTTTACCAGCATACTCCCCCTCAGCTTGAAAACTCGGAGGGGGGTCCATATAAATGACCTCATCTAAATCCCCATTTAGAAAAGCATTCTTAACATCCATTTGGTGTAAAGGCCACGAATAAGACGCGGAAAGGGAGATAAGCAAGCGAACTGGAGTGAGTTTTGCCACTGGAGCAAAGGTGGCAATGAAGTCCTTCCGTGGAACTTGAGTAAAGCCCTTAGCAACTAGCCGAGCTTTGTACCTATCAACAGAACCATTAGCTTTCTGTTTCACAGCAAACACCCATTTGCACCCAACTGTTTTCTCCCCTTTAGGAAGAGCCACTAAATCCTAAGTACGATTTTTCTGTAAGGCACCCATTTCATCTTGCATAGCAGTCACCCAATGGGGACTCAACATAGCCTTCCCGATAGACGGTGGAATGGAAATAGAATAAAGCTTCCCAATGAAAGCCTGAAAAGGGATGGACAGTGCACTATACGAAATATGATGCTCAATTGGGTGATTAGTAGATGAAGAAAATGAAAAAACGGTCAGGGGGTCGACGGTCCCTAGTGGGGTACTGCCGGGTAGGGGAGGAGAGAATAGGAGGAGGCACGGTACCTTCATTCAAAGGGGATTCTTGCTCAGGGATATGTATACACAAGCTCTGGTGTACCTGTTACAAGAGTATTGACAGTATTGAGAATAGGAACAAGACTCACAGTATCGAGAATAGGAATAGGACTGGGCACATCCTCACTAGGAACCGTAGGGGAGGAGAATTTAACAGAAGTATGATTGACAAAGAAAGGATTATCCTCCCAAAAAGTCACATTGAGAGAATTTAAAATTCTACGAGAAGAAGGATCATAACATCGATATCCTTTAGACATAGAGGAATAACCCACGAATGCACACCTAATGGAATTGTTATCCAATATTGTTCGAGAAGGACTCCTATTCTGAACAAAGCAAACACAACCAAACACCTTAGGAGGGATAGGGGTTTTTCGGGTTGAAGAACAGTAAGAGGAGATTTTCCTCCTAAAATCCGACTAGGAACACGATTAATCAAGCAGCAGCAGTAAGAACTGCCACATGCCAGAAGAGTTCGGGAACATACATGACTTGGAGAAGGCATCTCGTGACACCCATAAGATGATGGTCTTTTCATTCAGCAACACCATTTTGTTCCGGGGTATGGGGACATGTGAGTTGTTGAAGAATACCACGTTTATTCAAGTGAGAAACAAGGTCCCTTGTCACATATTCCCCCCATGATCTGACCTCAAACTCTGGACCACAATATTGAACTGAGTTTTAATCATGGAAAGGAATCGGCAAAAAATTTCAAACACTTCGGATTTTTTCTTTAGAAGATAAACCCAAGTGCACCTAGAAAAGTCATCAATAAATGTAACATAATACCAATGACCAGAGAGAGCAGTAACAGGAGAAGGCCCCCATACATCAGAATGAATTAATCAAAAACAGCTGGAGCACGATGCATTCGAGGAATATTAGGCTTATGACAATGTTTGGAAAGCTCACATACTTCACATTTAAACTTAAATTGTTGACAAGCAAGAGGAAAAAATTGGAAACATTGAGCATAAATACTGAAAATTAACATGCCCCAATCGAGCATGCCACAATGATAAATCTTTAGAAGAAACTGAAATAGGAAAATCAAACACAGCAGAGGTGGTTGCTTGTAACACAGGATCAGGGGGGTTAGCAAAGTAGTATAGTCCATCACGCTCATATCCCTTGCCAAAAATCCTCTTCGAACTCCGGTCTTGCAAAAGATAACAAATCAGATGAGAAGATGACAACACAATTAAAGAATTTTGCGAGACGACTGACCGACAAAAGATTGAAGGCTAATTGAGGAACATAAAGGACTGACGATAGAGTAATATCAGAGGAGATTCTAATGTCCCCTTTACTACTTATGGTATTGACTGATCCGTCAGTCAAACACATAAAAGTATGAGTGGAAGCCAAAGGAGTAGAAAATAAGGATAACTCACCTGTCATATGGTCATTAGCACTAGAGTCGAGAACCCATGAGGGAGTTCCAGACCAAGCATGAAATGCAGTGCGAGTGTTCATTAGCACCAGAGTCGAGAACCCATGAGGGAGTTCCAGACCGAGCATGAAATGCAGTGGGACTGTGGGAGTACTTGAGGCCAAAGTGGCAATTGTAATTGCGGAAGGCATAGGAGCCGGAATGGATGTGGGCCTCTGAGACATTAACATTGCTACCTAAGCCTGAAGTTTAGCAACAACTGAAGGATGAGAATTAGAGGCCTTGACAGTGCCCGCAACTCAAAATGGGGGTCCAAACTTTTTCTTGAATTGAGCTTTCAACTTTGGGTGAAGTTTCCAGCAGGTGTCTTTAATATGTCCGGGATCTCCACAATGATGGCAAGTTTTCTTACCCCCAATAGGACGAAAACTCGAAGAAGCGGCAAATGCCATCTGATCAAATACAACCCCAATAGTTGGTGATAGGGTATGAGTAGAAATAAGACGCCTACGCTCATCACCTTCCATAACAGCAAAAGTATCCAAAAGAGATGGCAGTGATGAAGTATTGAGAATCTGACCACGAAGGTTTTCAAAATCTGTCTTGAGACCCATAAGAAAGAAATAAGTGTGAAGACGATCCATCCTTTTCACGGCAACGTCTGCTGTTGCCTCGAAATCACTAACTAGATCATACTGGGCTAACTCATCCCACTGCACCTGCAAGTATCCAAAGAATTCTGACACAGACAAACCCAAACTCTCCTGAGATGCACGGGAGATCTCCTTATGTAACTCAAATATACGAGCTTCGTTATGAGAATGAGCATACATTTTTGTCAAAGCTTTCCAAAGGCTGTCTGCCGTCTCATGATACATAAACATGTTGAAAATAGACGGTTCCATAGAGCTAAAGAACCACCCAAGAATAGTCCAATTATCAATATCCCATTGTTCTATTTTGGGATCACCATTAGTGGGACGAGGCATTTTACCCAAGAGCCAGGGCATCTTGCCGCCTTCCACCACCCCCCCCCCACAATTGTTCTATTTTGGGATCACCATTAGTGGGACAAGGCATTTTACCCAAGAGGGTGGGCAAGATCAAAGAGACGAAAAGATTGGGACCAAGCAGCAAAATTTCTGCCATTCAATAACAACTCAGGCACAGGCGGAGACAACTCAGGCTTGATTATAGACGCACCAACTGATGACTCCCCACCACCAGTGGTTTTACTTCCATCAGTCATTGTGAAGGCAGCATGAACAGAAAGACAATAAACCTGGTGGTGATAAAGAAAGCGAGCTACACACTAATCTGTTAGCCCAAGAAAAGTAGAATAGAAAGGGCACACAAGGCCTTTCTACGACATCAAGAAGTCATACATGTGACCAACAGTGACCTAAACGGATCACAACAATCAAATAGAGAAGAAAACCCTAGGTTGCTGTCAAAAGAGCAACTAGTGGAGAAACTAGGGCAGCAGCGTGGAGAGAGAGAGAGAGAGAGAGAGAGTGTGGCTAGGGCTAACGGTTGGAGAGATAGAGAAAGAGAAAGGTTGGCTCTGATACCAACTAGAAAAAGAGAAGAATTATATTTTGAAATCTTAATAAACTTATTTACAAGAGAGGGGTATATATACCCAAGAGAATGAAACATAAAAGGAAAGAAAATAAATCAAATGACTAATATTATGGGATTGCATATCAATCAAATCCCTAATCCGGGTCAACTATCAAGCCGGATATGATGTGATTCCAACAGCAATGTTATCTTTGATATAAACTTCTCTAATTATTACTAGTCATCTTATTTTCGCAGATTACTACGGTGGATAATTTAAACATCTTTTCTTGGTAGTAAATTTTTTTTTTTAAATTTGGTGTTTCTTGTTTAATTCTTCTTTGGTTTTTGTTTTCTCAGATCACTGTTTCAAATTCCAATCCCGACATAGTCATGGTTGGTTTTTGTGTCCATGTGGGAAATACATCAGGAAACGATATCCCTTCTGAGATTACTATTTTCCAGAGAGTGATAAAAGTAGACGAGGGCATGCGGTCTTGGTATGACATTCCATTCACAGTGGCTGAATCACTTCTTGCTGATGAAGAATATACAATTTCGGTTGGACCGACCTTCAATGGCTCCACATTACCGAGAATAGACTTGGAAGTTTATGGTTGAGCTAAGGATGAATTTGGCTGGAAGGAGAAGATGGACTCAGTATTGGATATGGAAGCTTGTGCTCTTGGTTGTAATTCCTCAGCTGCAGGATCAAGGAAAAAGTGTCGTATCACGCAATCTGCTCCAGTTCAGGAGCAAGTGGTTGCAGATGGCCTTAAGCTTTTGTCTAGGTTCTATTCACTGTGTAGGTCACAAGGATACTCAAAGTTTGACGATGTAAAGCTGGAGCTGAGCAAGCTAAAGTGCAATCAGTTGTTAGAAACAATATTTGAAAGTGATAAGGAGCCTTTGTTGCAGGCTGCTGCTTGCCGTGTCTTGTAGGCTGTGTTCCCTAAAACGGATATGTATCTCCGAGTAATTACCTGTTTATACTTCTACTTGTTTTATGTTCCCAATCCTTACCTTTCTCTTTTTAGAACATTTACTTTTGTTCCTTCATACATTATCTCTATACTTCTTGCTTAGGTTAAGGACACATTGCGCCTTCTCGGAGTGGTGAAATCCACCATCATTCTGACTTCAAGGCTTGGAGTTGGTTGTACCACAGCAGGGTGGATTATTGAAGAGCTCACCGCCCAAATGCACGCAGTTTCTAGGATTGCATTGAACCGCCGGTCAAACTTGGCCGCCTTTCTGGAAACAAATGGTAATGTTGCACATATCCTTAGTCATAATTTTCATTTGTACTTGTGCTCAACTTTGCTGCTCGACTCAATCTGGTTTTTTTCATGTAAGTTAACGTTTTTGTAACCATGATGCTTCATGTCGGAATTTCGATGGTTTGTTGTTCAAGTGGCCCTTCTTTATGATGTGGTGCTCCTCATTGTGCATTGGTGGGTTTTGAGGACTCTGTTTCTTCCCTGGCCCCCTTTACCCTCACTTGTTGCTTCCTTGATGATATTCTTTTATCTTTATGGTTGGGTTGGGGTAAAGGAGAAAAAGAGGGGGAGAGAGAGAGAGAGAGAGCTTTTTCTTTTGTGAAGGTGAATTCAAGGTAGTACTACTTATACAAATGCATAGTCTGAATCTTTTTTTGAAGGACAGGACTTTGTTCTGCGCCCTGGTCGTGACTAGTCTGACCTCACTGGGTGAGTAAGGACTGACAGGTCTTCTCTGATTTGATTTTTGTGTGGTCATTTTAACTGCATCTTGCACGATCCATGTGCTGACTAGGTGCATCCAGCCCTCCCATTTCATGGGAATAGTTACAAGCTGCTGCTTATGGTACATAGTTTCATTTTGATTGACAATGATCACATCCATCCCTCATCATATATTTGCAACTTTGGTGGTAATATTTATCCTTATGTTTTGTCAATGGCAATTATCACTTGTTCAGATGGTATATTGTTCTTAAAGGTTTTAGTAAGCGTAACACAAACCTGTTTGACTTTGTGGTCGGATTTGTGCCACGGCAACATGCCATTCATTGATGAATAGTAGGATGAAGTTTACTCTCTTCTGTAGTATGATACCATCTATCTATTCTAATATATAAAGGGAGAGCACCACTTTGGTGTCCCCCTTTTTTGAAGCCATGTCATGTATTTTCCTTTTCCATAAATGTCTTCTAAAAAAATAAAAACACAATACAAAACAGTTTACCGTGGGGATATATTAGACATTTCAACACCAAGAAACCACCGAAAACAGTTACCACCCTCTACGTGTCCTCCTACTCCACAAACTGCACACCTTTCCCTTTTCTTCTCCCCAAGTTCTGAAACTCCTTCAATACAGAAACAAACAAAAAACACAAGACACCAACAATTGCTACCAGTTGTCCTGCAATTCTGTGAATTCTTCTTTTCCTCAGGTACAATACTAGCCTTTCTGTTTTTACTTTTCGTTCGTTTTTGTATTTACACTATCAGTTTACACTTGGCTTCCCATTGAACTCACCTGTCACTTTCATCCTTTTGGACTCCTTCCTACTAGTCTTCCACTTTTTCTACTTCTTTTACTTAATCTAATTCATGCTTCCTTTTTTCTTTTCCATTAACAATTGTTTGAGCAATTATGCTACACATAAAATGGTACGGGGGAAGGCAGCGGTAAGGTCAGTTTTTGTATTGGCTTTTTTTTTTTTTTTTTGCAGTGAATAACAAATTTCCAAATGAGTTAAAAAAGGAGTTAGAAAATTTAGTTTACAGAGAGAGGCTGAGTCTTTTTTTTCCCAGTTATAGTATGATTTTCTGAAGTACTTTAAGTTTGAGGAAGAATAAATTCCGTGTGTACGTCATAAAACTAGAGGCCGGGGCACATGCGATGCGTGTGCAAGTCGAATTTTGGAAAATTTTGCCCAATAGCTTCCCACTCGTTTGATCAAATTTTGCCAAAATTAGACTTGCCAGCCTCTAGTGTACCTAATGTTGAGTAGTTCTCATAAGGCTTACTTGAGAGATGTCTCATGTTGTGTCCCATTTTGGCAACTCACTGGTTGATAAGGATTAGTTGAGCCTACGTGGAACTGTGTTTTCATTTATAATTAGTCTCGACTGGTTTTCCAACTGTGTCAGCCATGGTTATTCTATTAGGTACCACCATGTTAAGTATCTTGTTCTGTAGCTATGTTACCAAGACACGATGAAAACCTTGCGGAACGTCCTATTGTGGAAGTGATGTGTAATTTGCAAGTGTGAGGACACCCCTCACATCAATAGCTAGCTTTTGCCGTTGAGTTCTACCGAAAAGAATGAAGTTCCTATTCCTTGCCTTGTCATGATTGCTTGTTTCGTGTTTGTGAACTTCATACCAATCTGCCATAGTCATTCCAGAAGCATTATAGTGATAGTCTGTCCAATTGGTGCTTTAGTTCAACCCCTAGAAGTCTGCATGCATGAGTGGCAGTAACAACTAAATTATAGTATATGTGACTGTTGCTTTATGGCAAGTTGGCAACCTGTAATAGTCTGCTTGAATAGGACCCTAGGCCGGCTTAAGGCCTGCACTGCACTCCTTGTCTTAAAGGCCCAAAATGGAGTCATTGCGAAATGGACAGCCATTAAAAGAAGTATCATTGTCAGAAGGCCCAGGATAAAATAAGTTGGGAAAAGCTCAGCAAAAAGAAGACCTTGTCCTGAAGCCCTGTTCGTGAAGGCTGGGATACCTTCTTAATTATCCAAAAGGGGAAGAATTTTTTTTGCAATGACTTGAAGTGGAAAGGCTGGAATAGAACCCGCCTTATCCAAACAACAGAAGAACTTTCGTGTTCAAACACTCGCAATAGTAGAGCCTCTAAGTTATGAGGCTTAGTTTGAGTTTGCTCGTTTGGGTTCTTATTATTATTTAAATGCAAAAGGCTCCAATATGAGAAATCGACTTCGATCCTGGCATTTATCTTTTTACTTGTTGGTTGAGCTTCTGGGGTATGCAGACGGCTTTTATGCCATGCTACTTGAATATGGACCACATTTAATCCCAGTCTTTCTTAGAAGATGGTAATATCTTATTACTTGTTGATGTCTTGTAGATGGAATAGGAAGATAGTTGAATGAATTTGTTGATAATTCTTATTCTAAAGACTCTGAACCCTAGTCAGGTCTGGATAATGAATGCATAACCTGCCCCTGCTCCAATTGGCTTTTCCTGAAAGCTGCCGTTGGGGTTGGGAGGGAATAATATGTGGCAATCCAGGTTTGAAATTTGGAATGCTCTATGTCGTCACAATGTTAAAATCAGAAAGGTCAACATTTACTTCTGCATGTTAAGTATATATGTACTAAGTTATCTGCTTTGTGTTGGTAATTTGGTCGCCTAATGCAAGTTCAGAAGTGGTAGATGGGTTAATGCAAGTATTGTGGGGAATATTGGACATAGAGCAACCTGACACACAAACTATGAACATCGTTATATCCTCTGTGGAGTTAATTTATTGTTATGCTGAGTGCCTTGCTTTGCATGGGAATGATTCAGGAGAGATATCTGTTGCCCGTGCTGTTTCATTATTGAAGAAACTTCTGTTCTCCAATGAGGCCGTTCAGACATCCTGCAGGTATCTATATGTCCTTAACTGCCTGTTTCTTGTCTCTGCTTTCGATTTATTAAATTAATTGCTCTCTCTCTCTCTCTCTCTCTCTCTCTCTCTCTCTCTCTCTCTCTCCAGCTTGGCTATATCTTCAAGGTTGCTTCAGATGCCATTTCCAAAGCAAACTATGTTAGGTGCAGATGATGCGGTGGAGAATGCATCACCTATTCTTTTGCCTGCTGATGTGACAGCCTCAGCTGGTGGAAATACTGAAATCATCGTTGAAGAAGACTCTATTACATCTTCTGTCCAATATTGTTGTGATGGTTGTTCCACCGTTCCTATACTTAGGAAAAGATGGCATTGCACTGTTTGCCCTGATTTTGATTTATGTGAGGCATGTTATGAAGTGCTAGATGCAGACCGTCTTCCTCCACCACACTCAAGGGATCATCCAATATTTGCAATTCCAATTGAAGTGGAAACATTAGGTGGGGAAGGCAATGAGTTTCACTTGACGACAGATGATTTCAGTGACTCAAGCTTGTTGCCAAATGCAGCTGAAGTAAACAATCAAAGTTCTGCCCCATCAATTCATATGCTAGAACCCAATGAATCTGAGGAGTTCTCCACCTCTGTGATAGACCCAGTTACAGTTTCAGCATCAAAAAGGGCCGTAAATTCGTTGCTTATTTCTGAACTTCTCGAACAGCTGAAAGGGTGGATGGAAACCTCCTCTGGGGTTTGGGCTATTCCTGTTATGCAGCTCTTTTATCGATTATCATTTGCTGTAGGTGGACCTTTTGTTGACAGCTCAAAACCAGAGAGCTTAACTTTGGAGAAATTAGTAAGGTGGTTTTTGGATGAGGTTAATCTGAACAAACCTTTTGCAGCCAAAACTCGTTCTTTTGGAGAGGTCACTATCCTTGTTTTTATGTTCTTTACTTTAATGCTCCGAAATTGGCATCGGCCCAATGTAGATGTTTCTGCACCAAAATCTAGTGGAGCAACAGATACAAATGACAAAAGTGTCATCCATGGTCTACTTTGTCTTCAGTTCCTTCCTCGTCATCGTTGGATGATCAAGAGAAAACTGAATTTGCTGCTCAGCTGCATCGCGCGTGTGGATCCCTTAGGCAGCAAATTTTTGTTAATTATCCAATGGATATCCTGCAGCAGCTGGTGCATGTTTTTAAGTCCCAAACTGATAGCTTTGACAATGGGAATGGTGCAAACCCTGGTTCGGGATGTGGGGCTCTGCTAACAGTCAGAAGAGAGTCACCAGTGGGTAACTTTTCTCCGTTCTTTTCAGATTCATATGCTAAATCACACCGGACGGACATAATTGCTGAGTACCATAGCTATTGTTAGAGAATGCTTTCCGTCTGGTTTACAGTTTGGTTAGACCAGAAAAGCATGACAAGGCTGTGGAGAAAGAGAAGACATCCAAGATATATTCTGGCAAGGATTTGAAACTAGATGGGTATCAGGATGTTCTCTGCAGTTACATCAACAATCCCCATACAAGTTTTGTGAGAAGGTACTCGAGGCGGCTTTTTCTGCATCTATGTGGTAGCAAGACTCACTATTACAGCGTTCGAGACTCTTGGCAGTTCTTGAGTGAAGTTAAGAGGCTTTTCAAATACATAAATAAATCTGGTGGCTTTCGAAGTACAATCCCCTTCGAAAGGAGTGTTAAGATAGTGAAGTGCCTGTACTATAGCCAAAGTAGCTATTGCACGGCCTCGGAACTGGCAAAAAAATTGTTCGAGGCATGGAGATGTTTGCCCTTTCTGATGGATGGTATATTCTGTTTCGAGGAAGAGTCTGTTATTCATTCTCTTAAACTTCTGAATTTGGCTTTCTGTACTGGAAAGGACATGAACCACGCCTTACAGAACGCCGAAGCTGGGGACACAGGAACAAGTTTGAACAAATCAGGAGTGCAAGCTCTGGTGTCCAAGAAGAAGAAGAAAGGAGAAGACGGTGGTGAATTTGGTTTGGAGAAGTCTTATTTAGACATGGAGGCAGCTGTAGACATCTTCATTGCCAAAGGGGGAGATACCTTGAGGCAATTCATTGATTGCTTTCTGTCTCTGTACGGTCGGAAGCCAAATGTGTTCTCTACGGCGTCTGGCATCATGGAAAGCAGTCATTCAAGGAATCCTTGTTAGCGTCTCTCTTGCATAAAGTGAAATGCCTGCCAATGTATGGCCATAATATCATTGAGTATACAGAATTCGTCACCTGCTTGTCGGGGAAGCCTGATAACATTTCGAAGCAACAGAACACTGAAATTGTGGACCGATGCTTGACCCCTGATGTGATTAGGTGCATCTTTGAGACACTTCACTCCCAGAATGAGCTTTTGGCTAATCATCCAAATTCACTTATATACAACACTTTGAGTGGTTTAGTGGAATTTGATGGGTACTATCTCAAGAGTGAGCCTTGTGTTGTTTGTAGCTCTCCTGAGGTGCCCTACAGTAGGATGAAGCTAGAAAGTTTAAAATCAGAAACGAAATTTACAGATAATCGCATCATAGTGAAATGTACTGGGAGCTATACCATCCAGAGTGTGACCATGAATGTTCACGATGCTCATAGGTCCAAATCAGTTAAAGTCTTGAACCTCTACTACAACAATAATCCCATGGCTGACTTTTCTGAGTTGAAGAATAATTGGTCATTGTTGAAACGCGCAAAGAGCTGTCACCTTGCTTTCAATCAGACTGAGCTAAAAGTGGACTTTCCCATTCCAATCACTGCATGTAACTTCATGATTGAGTTGGATTCTTTCTACAAAAATCTTCAAGCTTTATCCCTTGAACCGTTGCAGTCGTCCTGTCACTGCACAGGATTTGTAGTAATTGCCATGAGAATGCATATCAATGCAGGTAATGTCGCAATATCAATTATGAGAATCTGGATTCTTTCTTGTGCAATGAACATGGGTATAGCAAATATGGTCGCTTTGAATTTAATTCATGGCAAAGCCGAGTTTCATTTTTGATAGTATGGAAAATGATGAAGATATGAAGCGGGGACTGGCTGCTATAGAATCTGAATCAGAAAATGTTCACAGGAGATATCAGCAACTGCTGGGCTTTAAGAAACCTTTGCTTAAGATTGTGTTAAGCATTGGTGAGAACGAGATACTGTCAGCAAAAGGATTCTGTGCAGCAAATGATGGTCTCTTTGCCTGAACCTTCATGTAAGATAAACCGTAAAATTGCACTTTTTGGTGTCCTATATGGTGAGAAATGCAAAGCAGCTTTTGATTCTGTTAGCAAAAGTGTGCAGACACTTCAAGGCCTTCGGCAAGTTTTGATGAACTACTTGCATCAGAAAAATTCTGATGGTGCAGTTGCATCATCCAGATTTGTGGTATCCAGATCACTAAACAATTGCTATGGCTGTGCTTCTACATTCGTTACACAGTGTCTGGAAATACTGCAGGTGCTATCAAAGCGCCCAAACTCAAAGAAGCAACTTGTTTCTGCTGGCATTTTATCCTAGTTGTTTGAAAATAATATTCATCAGGGTCCTAAAACTGCTCGTGTCCAAGCCAGGGCAGCTCTTTGTGCTTTCTCAGAAGGTGATATAGATGCGGTGGCCGAGTTGAATAGTTTGATGCAGAAGAAAGTCTTGTACAGCTTGAACATCATCGTTCAATGGACATCGCCCTGGCTACCCATGAAAAGCTGATGTTGCTTTCAGAGGTGTGTTCTTTGGCGGATGAATTTTGGGAGTCAAGACTGCGAGTTGTCTTCCAGTTGTTATTTTCTGCAATTAAATTAAGTGCCAAGCGTCCTGCTATTTCTGAGCATGTTATTCTTCCTTGCCTGAGGATTATAGCTCAGGCATGTACTCCTCCAAAACCAGATACGACCGACAAGGAGCCAGGAATGGGAAAGCCCGCCTCTTCATCAGATGAAAACAACTTAAATCCTTCTGCACATTCCAGTGCTCTTGTTAGTGGGGCTAAGACTGTGCCTGAATCATTAGAAAAGAGTTGGGATGGTTCTCAAAAGACTCAAGGCATCCAGTTACTGAGCTACTCAGAGTGGGAGAAGGGAGCTTCATAACTTGATTTTGTTAGGTGGCAGTATAAAGTTTGCCAGTCTGTGAAGGGAGGTCAGAGGTCTCGGCCACAGATATATGACAACGTGGCTTTGAAATATGCCCTTAGATGGAAGCGCCTTGCTTGTAATACCAAAAGTGAGTTTACATCATTTGAGCTAGGCTCTTGGGTTACAGAACTTGTATTGAGTGCTTGTTCTCAATCTATTAGGTCTGAGATGTGTATTCTGATTAGCTTACTTTGTGGCCAAAGTTCTTCACAGCGGTTCCGGTTGTTGAATTTACTAATGTCATTGTTACCAGTTCTGTTGGTGAAAATGCTGCTGAGTACTTTGAAATGCTCTTTAAAATGATTGATTCTGAAGACGCCTGTCTTTTCTTGACTGTACGTGGAAGCCTAACTACAATTTGTGAGTTAATTAGCCGAGAAGTGGGCAATGTTGAATCCCTGGAGAGGAGCCTGCATATTGGCATTTCACAGGGCTTTATTCTTCACAAGCTTATAGACCTCCTCGGAAATTTTTTGGAGGTTCGCAATATCAGATCCAGGTATTAGTAATTTGCATGTTTTGTTTGTAGAGGATTTTGTTCTTCATAGCCATTCTTTAATTTGATCTTGATGCCAGATTCATGCGGGAGAAGTTGCTGTCTCAAGTCCTTGAGGCCTTCATCATTGTCCAAGGCTTGATAGTGCAAAAGACAAAGCTGATTAGTGATTGTAATCGTCCTTTAAAGGATCTTCTTGATGGTCTTCTACTGGAGATAACGAAAATAAGCGGCAATTCATATGAGCATGCATTAGTGGTTTGCAAATCCATGGAGAGGAGAGAAAAGGATGGGCTTCTTTGGTAAGTAGGATATTCTTTGTGATCTATCTTTAACAGTTTGTTTATTACTCCCTCTGTCCCATTTTAAGTGTCCTCTACGGGGAATTGAGCTTTTTAAGAATTCAAAACTTAATTTCCAAAATTAACCTTAAAAACTGTGAAGGTAATTAGATTAGATGTGTTTAAATTGTTTGTCTTGCAATATGGATCTCAAAAAATATGTAATATCGATTTTGATAGATCTCAATTAGTTTTATTGTACAAAGTTCTTAAAATCGTGAAAAATGTTATAAATTGAATCATATTGTTGATCTAAAAATAACACAAATATCAATAATGGTCAAACCAATTGTGATGAGAAGAGTAGTTTTGAAGGGTAAAATTGGAAGTTTGACATGTTTTGATGGTTATTTTCAGAAAGTGAACACTTATTTGGGACATCCCAAACTAGAACACGGACACTTAAAGCGGGATGGAGGGAGTAATTTT
This sequence comes from Rhododendron mucronatum var. ripense, assembly GCA_019656295.1. Classification (NCBI taxonomy): domain Eukaryota; kingdom Viridiplantae; phylum Streptophyta; class Magnoliopsida; order Ericales; family Ericaceae; genus Rhododendron; species Rhododendron mucronatum. The sequence continues at coordinate 888,299 of BPLT01000067.1, forward strand.
TTTCTCCTACATTTTTCAGAAACTTAGAACTCCTTATGACAACCAAGTGAAAGTCAATTTGGGAAAACTGTTTGCCATTATAGATAGAATTAATTGTGAAGCTTAGCTTTTGTTGAATTCATAATATGTATCAAGTATGCCTCTTGTCAAAACTGTTCTAGTTAAAGCTTGGGCTAATTTGAGAACATTCTTTACATCTCTATTATTATAAAACAGAAGGGTGTGGGGACAAGTTGTTGGAACGGCTTATATTCATTTGATCCAAAGGCTGTAGTGCATTCTCCCACTTCCCGGTTAAGTACCCATGGTTTTCACCTAAATCACACAACTGTCATCCCCTTCCAACAGAGATGCATAGTGCCATAGGCACGGGCTAGCACTAGTTGTTTGATAAACTACCACTGTTGGATGGCCGTCCAGTGATTCATTATCAGGTTCTATACTATCTCTTCATGCTTTTTGGGAATGCTTTTCTCAACACATTTTGCGCATAAATTAACAAGTAGAATTGATTGATTACCAATGTACAATTAAATTTCAATTGTATTTTCAGTTTATTTTGGAGCAGCTATGCAATCTGATCTGCCCTTCAAAAGCGGAGCCTGTATATCTTTTGGTTCTGAACAAGGCACACACCCAAGAAGAATTTATCAGGGGATCAATGACCAAGAATCCTTATTCCAGTGCTGAGATTGGTCCTTTGATGCGTGATGTTAAGAACAAAATGTGTCACCAGTTGGATCTATTAGGCCTGATAGAGGACGACTATGGTATGGAGTTGCTAGTAGCTGGAAATATCATCTCTCTTGATTTGAGCATTGCTCAAGTTTACGAACAAGTTTGGAGAAAGTCAAATAGCCTGTCTTCAAACACCACAACTAGTAGCACGTTGCAATCTGCTAATGCTGTCACGTCGGCCCAAGATTGTCCTACAATGACTGTTACTTATCGCCTTCAGGTTATTTACTGCAAATTTTAGTGCCTCTAGCATTGTTCGTTGTTTGTGTTTTAGAGCAATTTGAAGAGGAAAATTTTCTTCGCAAGTTTTGTGTAGATAACTGGCCAATGCATATTTCTTGTACATTTTTTCCTCTGGAATCCGTACCTACGGGTGTTCTCAAGTATGTCAACCCTGCCATTCAATGCTACGTTACTGCCTTTCTTCCCTATTTTGAAGCATATGTAATCCAAGAAGCAGACACTATTAGGACAATAGCATGTTGTATTGGACAGCTGTGTTGGATTGCTGACACGACATGACACTTATCGACCACTACAAAATATGTGCCTGTCACTTTTTTGAGTTGGACGCTTGGGGGATACTCATCGTAGTCACTTAGATATCGACGACACATATTATCTATCTATTATATTGATAAAGGATAAAGGGGGAGCACTGTGTGGTGTACCCTCTGTGAAATTGTATGGACTTTTAAGTTTCCTAAATTGTCCCTAATCTTTATTGTATTTACACTGTAATTGTGTTGTGTAGAATAACTGCTTTTGACAAAATAGTAATTCAATTAGAAAGCACCTCATCACGTGTAACCGTTCGTATTTTCCTTATTTTTCTCCACACACGTAGTGTAACCGTTTGAATTTTTCTTTTTTTTCTCCACACACGTAGTGTGTGCCCCACTTCTAGCAAGGTTCTAAAAGTAACTCATCGTAGTTGTGCGGGAATGCAATGGTTAGATATGTTGGTGTTTAAGTTAAGAGTCTTAAGACTTGTTGTTTTAATTTCAAATATTGTTATTTCTCATTATCTTTGAGCATAATATGCGAACATATCACCTATTGAAAGTTTTAGAATTCTTGTGTTGAACATGTCTTTACATCTTAAATTTGGCATGCTGGCACTTCTGTGTGTGGTGGTGGATGCACTCCATCAAAAAGACCAAGAAACAAGGAGAATCAGAAGTCAACGCGTTTGAGAAAGCGCATCCAAGTTAGAAGTGGGGTTAGAGCTACTGATGTCATGAGTCATCATGGCAAGCATGTGGTGTAAAATATTAATTCGGGTGCGGAAGATAGACCTCTGGGGAGCTATCCTCTTCAATATGTATCCAACAGAAGACCTATAACAAAAGAAGAGAAGAAAAAAAGAGTTAAAAATGGCACATGCAGCATCAACCCCAGACAGTTTCATAGTAGTAATGCCAGCTTCACGTACATGTATGTAGCAGTCCGAGCTCAACTGTGGTTCCACAAGTTGACCACTTCCACTTCCTTGCCATCTTCGGCCTCCGTAGAGGGGGATGGCCCGCACCACTCGCGCTCGGCCTGAGCCGAGGCCTTCCGGTCATCGGCTTCGCCTCTATCTCGCGTCCGGCGACGGGAAAGCTCTACATCGATGTCGGCCGAATCCGCAGTTGGCTCCACTGGCGACACTCACTTAGCCCGACTCCATCCGGGCTTGGCCTCTCCTCTGTGTTCGGCTCACCTCTTCACCTTCTGGGCTCGGCCACCGTCGGTTGCCGACGCCGTAGACAACTCCTGCCCGGGCCGCGCGCCCTCGGCCTCGTCCACCCTCGTGCTCGGCATTCCTCATTATCTGACACGCTCGGCCACCCGTGCGGTCACGTGCCCACCCACGTGCGAAGACGGTTACGCCTGATAATCATGAGCGCACATGGGTCGTGCCAGCTCACCCCCCCCAAAAGCGGTTACCAGATCTGGGCGGTGACGTCACGATGACGCCGCTTAGCCCACGCCAGACACGTGCCCGTGCTTGGAGAGCAAGTCGAGGGAGCTCTATAAATACCAAAGGATAACGCCTCTAGAAAGGTACGCACTCATAAACGCGCTTACTAAAAACCCTAGTCACTCCCTTCTCTCTCAGCACATACTCATCCCCACGCCGGAGGGCCTTGCCGGGCAACCCCCGGCCAGGTCTTAGTCGTGCGTTCACTGTGCAGGTTAGGCGGAGAAGGCTAGGCAACCACCACACCAGCGGAGGTGCGAAGCGGAACGAGGACCACGGGCCACACAATTGGTGAACCTGACGTGAAACTTCTCAGCTTCTGATCCAAACGGCTCAGACCCTCCTCCAAACCACCTTCCTCTTCCAAAGACAGACGACAAACTCAACCGCGATGGGCGGAGATCCACAAGACGTTACCGTTTCGGGGGCCAAAGACGCCAGCGGGAACGTGATTCTCCCACCGTTTTCGGAGAGGCACATGTCCATCTCGCTTCCCCCCAGCTCCGGGCTGTCTCCAGCCACGGAGGACGTAACGGCGGCCTACATCCGCCTTCTGCAACGAAGGGACGATGAAAGGGATAATGAACTGGCGGCGTTGAGAGCGGAGGTGGCCCAGATGAAACAGCATCTGAAAGTTGCGTCGCCGGCAGCATCTGGATCCACCGGAGGTGGAAGGCGGAGACGAAGAAACTCTTCTCACCCGCCCCCTCCACCTCCTCCGCCGCCACCACGCGAGCAACCCTACGACGCGGGCCACCGCGTCTCCGCGAAGGACCGCCTTGGACCTACTCCAGAGGCGGGCGACGCCAGAGAGCTCATCCTCTACAAAAAACCCACCACATCTGGCCCGCATCGCTCAAAGGCCCACCGCGAGCGGACCCACACAAGAGACACTGAGTCTTTCACGAGTACGTACTCGACCGGTCGCGCGGAATTCTCTCGCACAACGGCCTCGCGCCGTAGCCGAGATTCCGTCGAAACCCGACGCCACGTGTCTGAACGACTTGGGGAGATCCCACCAGAAAATTTGGAAACTGAGAACCGCGTTCGGCGGAATGGGAAGGGTGTACGAATTGATGGGGCAGAGAACGAAAACAAAACCTGCGGCGGCGGAGAAAAATCGGTGGCCCACCACCATCGCGCACATACAGATCTACGGGACAAGCTGCGCAGCCGAGTCCGCGAGAAAACCTCGGAAAGGGAAAAGGACACAAAGCGGACGAGGACGGACGAGCTCGGCAAACCGCCGCGTCCAGGCTTTGAGCGACAACTGAAAGACCTCGGCATCTCCCCTTTCACTCCCCACATCGTCAACACGGTCGCCGAGCCCAACTTCCATCTACCTAAGTTCACAAAGTTCGACCCGGCCACCTGCGAGGCATACACCCACCTGATTCACTTTCGCCAAACAATCGAGCTGTGCACCACCAAAGACGAAATCAAGTGTAAGGCGTTCCCGTCCAGCCTCGGCTCCCTTGGGCTCCAGTGGTTCAACAAGTTGCCCGCTGGATCCATACGGAACCTGGCCGACCTCGAACGCGCCTTTAACACCCGCTTCATCACCAGCAACCGCACAGCAAAAGAGCCTGAGTCCTTGTCCCAAATGAGGAAGCTCCCAAATGAAACACTGAGACAATACGCCGAGCGGTACTGGCAGCTCTTCAATGAAATTCCTGGGATAGACGAGTATTGGGCCGCGCGAACCTTCAAAAATGGGTTGGAGTCCGGCAGCAAAATTCTCGACGAACTGGCTATTCGGCCACCGCACGGCATGGGGGAGTTGATGCGTGTGGTCGAACGTTTTTGCGCACTTGAAGAGTTCTACGCGGACAGAGCCTCTCAAGGAATTCCAAATTCAACGACATTTCAACCGACGACGGCCCCTCAGCTACCAACCGCAACTCAACAACACCATCCAAAGAAGCAAGTCCACAACATCAAAGAAGGTAAGAAGCGCCAGCCGAAAGAACATGATTATGTGGCTGAAACCACCCACTTCAAAGAGCCCATCTGGTCTTTCCTGAAAGAGATCATGCGGCAACCGTGGTTCGAATGGCCGCAGGGCAAGCTCGGCACGGATAATGGACAGGCGGATCAAAACCCAAGGAAAAAGTGCTCGTATCATAACGAGCTCGGCCACTATACGACGGCGTGCGCTCCGTACAAGGCACTATTGGAACGGCTGGCGGCCCAAGGCCATCTCGACCAATACATCGACCGCACAAAAACTCCGGCCCGTCCACCTGCTGGAAATTCCAACCCCAACGAACCAAGGCCGATGATACACGTCATACACGGCCCCGGTGACGAAAGAATCAGCAACGCACCTTCGGCAGGACATCGATCGCGCGTCCTCCTCTAAACATGTGCTCGCCCTGAGGCCTGGTTCCAAACGCCCGCACCCAGAAGAGCTACCCAAATGGACCATAACATTCACCGAGCGCGATCTTGAATGCGTTCAAACCCCACATGCCGATGCTCTGGTCGTCACCGTGCAAATTGGTACCCACGACGTCAGACGGGTCCTTATTGATCAAGGCAGCTCCGCGGAGGTCATGTATTATGATTTGTTCAAAAAGCTTGAACTCCCAGAATCGGCCCTACAGCCCGCCGAGGTCCCCCTCGTCGGATTCAATGGGGCACCCGTATGGCCCCTCGGTCGGATATTCCTGCCAGTCGTTGTCGGATCACGCACGGTGAGCGTCGAATTCATTGTCGTCACCGCGCCGAGCCCGTACAACGCCATTCTCGGCTGTACCTGGCTACATAGCATGCAAGCGATTGCATCGACTTACTACCAGGTCGTCCGATTCATCGGAGCCAGCGGCCGACAGGAGGACCTGCGCGGCGACCAGGTGGCATCTAAGAAGTGTTATGTTTCTGCCGTCCACAATTCCATGAAAGCGAAACAAGTACAATGGGTTGAAGTCCCGGACATGGCGGTGATCGACGACGTCGGACAAAGAGCTGAGGACAAAGCCGAAGAGGAGCTCATCCCCATGGCCATCAATGAGGATGGCTCCCGTTTCTTCTTGCTCAGTTCCTCCCTCAGTGACGCTGACCGAACAGAAATGTTCGAGTATCTGACAGAAAACATGGAAGTCTTTGCGTGGACGCCTAACGAAATGTCAGGGGTCGACCCTCAATTCATTTGCCACTTGCTCAATGTCAAGAAGGATGCAAAGCCTGTGGTCCAGAAAGCGCGGCGATCGGCCACGGAACATGCCGACGCTGTCGTTGAAGAAGTGAAACGGCTGCTGGAAGCTAATGCCATCCAAGAGGTACAGTACCCAACCTGGCTGTCCAACACGGTAGTTGTCAAAAAGAAGAATGGCAAGTGGCGAGTTTGCGTGGACTACACCAACCTCAACGACGCCTGTCCGAAGGATTGGTTCCCACTTCCGAAGATTGACCAACTGGTTGACGCAACGGCGGGGCACGCCCGACTAAGCTTCCTCGACGCTTATCGTGGCTATCACCAGATCGCCATGGACCCAGCCGACATGGAGAAAACAGCCTTCATCACCCCCTATGGTATTTTCTGTTACCGCGTGATGCCATTCGGCCTCAAAAACTCCGGCGCCACGTTCAATCGCGCCATATTCAAGATGCTGAGCGAACAAATCGGTTACACGGTGGAAGCTTACATTGACGACCTCGTCGTCAAAAGCCAGCAAGCGTCCAACCACCTTCGGGAGTTGAAGGAAGTGTTCGACATTCTCAAACTCCACAAGCTCCGCCTCAACCCCGAAAAGTGTGCGTTTGGCGTGAGCGCAGGAAAATTTCTCGGACACTTAGTCACGCGGCGAGGCATTGAAGCCGACCCCACCCAAATCAAGGCAGTCAACGACCTTCGGCCACCACGAACAATTAAGGAAGTGCAACGACTCACAGGGATGGCGGCCGCTCTCAACCGCTTCATCAGCAAATCATCCGACAAGTGCCATGCATTTTTCCATGCTTTGAAGGGCAAGAGCCGACGCAGTTTTGAATGGACTCCAGATTGCGACATTGCTTTGGCCGACCTCAAATCATACTTAAGCTCGGCTCCGCTGCTCGTGAAACCGAAAGCGTTCGAGACCCTTTACTTGTACCTTGCTGTCTCCGCTCATGCCGTCAGCTCGGCGCTTGTTCGGCGAGAGGCGGCCAACGACTTGCCCATTTACTTCACCAGCAAAACACTTCTTCCCGCTCAAACACGTTATCTTCCCCTGGAGAAGCTCGCTCTAGCCTTGGTCTCAGCGGCTCGAAAACTGTTGCCTTATTTCCAGGCCCATACGATTGTTGTGCTAACCGAGCACCCTCTCAAAGCTCTCTTCCGTAAGGCAGATCTCTCCAATCGTGTCTGCAAATGGGCCATCGAATTGGCGAATTTTGACATACGCTTTGAGTCACGGACGGCAGTAAAAGGACAAGTTTTGGCTGACTTCATCGCAGAACTCACACCAGAAGATACGGCGGTCCTCAACGCACCGCCACCCGCTTTAGCCGAACACAATTCTGCGGATGCACCCTGGAAACTTTTTCAAGGCGAGACTTGGCGCCTGAACGTCGACGGCGCTTCCAACAGCAACGGCGCCGGCGCAGGGGTCGTCTTAGTTTCTCCTTGTGGGGCACTTCATGAAAGCTCCATCACCATCGACTTCCCCGCTACCAACAATGAAGCCGAGTATGAAGCACTCCTCGCCGGCCTACGCTCCGCAATTGCGATGAAGGCTGCCAGCCTTATTGTCCTTTGTGACTCCCAACTCATCGTCAATCAAGTACTCGGTGACTACGAAGCTCGAGACCCTCGCATGTCGAAGTACCAAGCAGCCGCCGCCGAGCTCATCTCCCACTTCAGTCAATTCAGTATCGAACAGATTAACCGCGAGCACAACGCCCACCCTGACGCACTGGCTGGGCTCGCCTCGGCATCCAAAGCCTCGGAGTTCCGAACCATCAACTTCGGCAGTATCTCACAGCCGTCTTTCGAGCCTGCCCCAGCGATCCTCAATGTTGAACTTGGCCCCAGCTGGATGGATGAAGTCGTCGCGTTCCTCAGGCACGACGTCCTCCCCGAAGACAAGAAAGAGGCTTTCCGCGTGCGAAACAAGGCCGCCTACTACTGGCTTTCTGATAGCGGCCAACTCTACAGGAAATCCATCTCTGGGCCCTATCTCCTCGTCGTCCATCCCTCTCAAGTACCTGAAATTGTTGCCGAACTTCACTCAGGCAGCTGCGGCTGCCACTCTGGCGGTCGCTCCCTTTGCCAACGCGCCATCAGCCAAGGCTACTTCTGGAAGAACATGAAGAAGGATTGAGAAGAGGCCGTCCGCCGATGCCGACCGTGCCAACTCTTTTCCCCAATCCCGAAACAGCCGGCCCAGAATCTCTCTCCAATTACCAGCCCCTGGCCCTTCGCCCAATGGGGGCTCGATATTGTGGGCAAGCTGCCGACGGCTCCCGGGGGCTACAAGTTTCTGATCACCGCAACAGATTACTTCTCCAAATGGGTTGAGGCCGAACCTCTCGTCACGACAACTGAAGCAGACGTCCGCCGATTCGTCTGGCGCAACATTGTCACCAGGTTCGGTGTACCATATGCTATCGTCTCTGACAACGGCACTCAGTTCGTCGGAAAGGATCTCACCAGCCTCTGTGCAGAGTTCGGCATACGCTTTTTCAACTCCACACCCGCATATCCCCAAGGCAACGGCCAGGCCGAAGCCACGAATAAAACTGTTTGCGCCGGGATCAAGCGTCGGTTGAATTCCAAACGAGGGAAATGGGCTGAAGAGTTGCCCCGCGTCCTATGGGCCTACCGTTCCACGCCTAGGCGTTCCACTGGCCAGACACCATTCTCCATGGCCTTTGGCATGGAAGCTGTCATCCCATTGGAATCCAAGTTCCCTACTCTTCGGACAGAGACATTTGAACCCACCGCAAATGCTGATGCTGTGGCACAGGAACTGATCTTAGCCGAAGAAAAGCGTGACGATGCTCGTCTGAAGCTCGCCGACTACCAGCAACAAGTGGCCAGGGGGTACAACAGGAGCGTGAGAATCAAGAAGTTCAGGCCAGATGATTTGGTCTGGCGGCGAGTCGTGCAAGCTAGCAAGAAAACGAAATTCAAACCCAATTGGGAGGGGCCTTTTCGTATTGTTAAAATTGCTGGTGAAGGGGCCTACGTGCTCGAGGACATGAACGGCAAGGTTCTCACGAACCCTTGGAATGCACAGAAAACCTCAAGAAGGCGTACATGTAGAGGACCCCCAACAATGTGTTCATGTTCGGCACCGGCCACTGCCTTTCTAAGTTTCCTTTTTTGGCTTCGGTTTCAGCTTTTCAATTTCCAGTTGTACTTGATGATTTGATGAATGGAAGGATACTCTCTTTGGCATACTCAACATTATTTTTTCATTTACGTTTTAACTTCGGCTAACTTGGCCAACCACAAACGTTGACCTCGGTCACACCCACATACGGCTCTTACGCCACCTGCTTCGGCCACTCTTACCGCCCAAAGAAGCAGAACGGACGTTCGGTCCACCGAGCCCAAGGCAACCCAACTTGGCTGGCCTTTGGGCTCCGGTTCGGCTTGGCAAGACAATACGGTCGGCCACAGCCCGGTTACACTCACATTTTGGTGAGCAAACCACCCACAAACGTCACATCGCCTGAACGTCGCCTAGGGGCTGCTATTCTGCCGAGCCCATGTTCCAATTCCAAGCTGGCAACAATCCCTCGGCGTTTCACGTAGGCGTCTCAAACCACTCTCACCTTTGCCAAGCACGTCCCCATGCTCGGCACCTCGCCCCAAACATCACGTACTTTACTTTGGTCAAGGCTCGGCCACTATACAACTACGCCAAGTCTGAACCAAAGTGGGGGCTATACACACATACAAACTTCAAATAAACAAGGAAAAGCAAGCTCGGCAAGGCAGTGAAAATGTTGCAAAACAAGTGACACTAAGGAAAGAAGAGTGCAAAAATATAACCATCCATCAAGAAGAAAAAGCATCATTCGCGTTCGGCAAAGAGTTTTCAACCAACGTTGTTTACACCTGGTACGGCAAAATCCACATTCGGACCCGTCCAGTCCAAAAACACAGAAAACTACGAAAAAGGAAACCTAAACAGCCCCATCCACATTTGCACCAGCCTCGGCCAAAGTTGCGTCAATTGGAGGAGCACTGGCATTGGCCTCGGCTTGGGCGTCCTTATCAATGTTCATCGGATCGTCTTCGGCCTGAGCAGAACTGGGGTCGGCAACTTCAGCAGTCTTATCAGCGACTTTGCCACCAGCAGCATTGTCGTCGGCATCATCAAGAGTGAGGTCCTCAACCTCGTCCTCGCTCTCAGGAAATTCCTCTGGAGGGAGAGGTGCGCACTCCTCCTCGGTGTACGGAAGGACAAGCTCGGGAGTTTCTGGTGCTGGTATCGTCTTCATTAAATCAGCTTCGGCCCCAGGCTGCACCACAAGGCAAACGGCCCTGACGCCGTCCTTGTACCCCGTCCTGTAGGCGATGGGGACCCTCATCAGTATGGCATCATTGACCATCGACCGAGCGTCGCGTATATACTCGGCGCCCGCTCGGTCAAATCCAGCTTGGTATGCCGCCCCATCGACCTCCTTCATCTTCCTCTTCTCCCTCCTCAGCACCTTCGCAACCTCCTGCTCGGCCTTCTTCAGCTTGTTCTCCATTTCGTCCTTCTCTTTTTCGAGCTCGGCTATCTGCGCCTTGGCCATCTTCAGGCTACCTCTGTAGCTTCTTACCTTCTCCCGCTCCACCTTCAGGTCCTCATGGAAGCGAGCACGCTCGGCCACAACGAGCTCGGCATCTTTAGAAGAACGAAGCAAAGCCTGGCCAGCCTGTCGGGCAGAAAGAGCATCAGCGTGCAATTTTGTAAAAAGCTGGTCAAAGAACATTTTGAGGGACGAACCGTACCTGAACAAGGTGAGCAGCAGCGTGGACCAGGCTCGGCTGCAGCCCCTCAGGGATCTTCTGCATGTCCTTCGGCAAGGCGAGCCCCTGGAGCATTGCAGCAGCCAGCTGAGGCTCAACCTTGACGGAATCCTCGACGGTGACCACCCTGCCGTCGGTAAGGGCGAAGGAGGGAGCAAACTCTTGAGCAGCGACGGCGTCAGCTGGACCCAAGGACAGGGGGGCAGGTCTGGAGCCACCAGCGGCCGACGATTCAGTCCGCTCAAGTGGTCCCGAGCGCGTCGTCGGCGGTCTTGTCGGGAACAGGTCGTGAGTGACCTTCTGCCTCTTCTCAGCGGGCATGGCCAACACCGACTCTTTCTGAACAACCTTCCCATCACGGATGTTGACTCGAACGACGTTGCGTCGGCCCATGTCGCTAATGTGCTCGGGAACGAGTGTCCGTTGGGGAGTGTTGGTTTCTGGGTGCTCGGTCAGATCGCCCTCTCCGAACCAGAACTCGGCCGATTTCCGGAAGGTTGGCAGCTTCACCCTCGGCAATTTACTTCCTCCAGTAGTCACCCTCTTCCCTCGCCCTTGCCCCTCCGTGCTCGGCAAAGCCTCCTTCCCTCTTCTCCTCAACTTGCCCTTGTAGGACGGCTCGTAACCGAGCAAGGTCGGCGCGTCTCTGCAAGATTGTGAAAGAAGAACGTCGACGTGTGCTTCGACAGATAGGGATTGTTGGGTCTTGGTAATGGCTCGGTGATCTACGAAAGAAACATAAAATACAGCGTCAGAAAGAAACCATGCAAATTCCCTATGCTCGGCATGGAACAAAGTTGACAAGCTACCTCGGAAATCCTTTATTTTTGGCACGCTGAATTTACGGTTTGACTGATCGCCGAACTCATAATTACCACTAACTTCGACGTAAAAATTGGCCCACTTGTCCGTGTCGGGCAGGCCGTCTACCAACGGTTGCTTCTTGCCGCGCGTAGACAGGTATCTGCGCTCGGTCTGGTCGTGCCTAGACATAATGTACGTATGAAAGAGATCAGCGACGGTGAACTCCAAGTCGTGGAGCTCCTTCAGCTTCACCACGGACATCACTATTCTAAAGCTATTGACGGCAAAATAGTGAGGAACGATGCTGAACCGGGCAAGGACCTCCCTCAAGAATGGATGGAGGGGGAACCTTAACCCAGCCTCACATATCGCCATCAGGGGTACGGTGATATGCTCGGGACGGTGCTCCCTCCTATCCTTTATTCTGTTGCTAGCTACTTGGCTAACAACTACGTCGTCGGGAATATCATAGTCTCGGCAAAATTTCTGGTACTCCAGAGGGTCTCCACTAAAGTAGTGGGCGTGTGGGCAAACCTGTCCCTTCTCATAAAGGTCGGCGACCTCGTTGTTCTCGGATTGAGCCTCACTGTGCTCGGCGGAAATACCAGCGGCAGGAGGATGCAGCCTAGATTCGGCCTCTGGCCCAAGTTGGGGCTCGGCGTCAGAATGGGTCGACGGAGTCAGGGAGATTTCAGGCTCGGTGATGAAGTCGTCGTCCCCGTATTCGAAGACACGCTCGGCGTTCGAGTCACTGGTGTCGGACATGTTTGAAGCAATGGAAGAGTCCTGGTGTCGGCTTCTGTATCTCTCCACGCACTCGCGGATCAGAGAGGCTGCAGAATCGTCCCCTGAGCTTTCAGAGTCGGATGAGATGACTACAACCGGGTGAGCCAGACCTATCAAACACAAACGAAAAAAAAATGAGAAACCTTATCGTCTGCGACGGATGAGGATCTCCTACGCTCGGCTACTCTACCGGCCCACCCTATCTACATCCTACATGGACTCAAGCTCGGGAGAAGCCTAAGACTCTACCTACCGGGTTCGGCGTCGGCCAAGCTCTACCAGCCGGCAGGATCGTGCTCGGCTCTGATATGCTCGATACGTCCCAGCACCTTCCAAGCCAACCAGCGTCTTTGCTGGGGCTCGGAAGAACAGGTTGAAGACGAAGATGAACAGTCGTCCATCCCCTTCGTACTGTTCACTCAGAACAGGAAAACCCCCTAAACCCAGGAAAAACAACGAAAAAAGGCGTAAAAATTGCAGAAGAGCAAAGAGAAGCAAGATTCGAGCGTTTACCTGGAAGTTTGACGAGATTTGATGCTGATTCCGCTGAAAATCAAGAGCAGTAGGCGAACGGGCGCGAAGCAGAGCTCTGGTTATGGCGTTCTAGAGAGAGAGAGTCTGTGACTTCTCTCTCTCCCCTCGTCGCCCCTTTAAATAGGCTAGGGTTTGGAAACTCGAGTTTCCCGCCCAAATCATTACACCGCCGAACGATTGGCCAGTGAAGGTTCGACACGTGGCAGTAGCAGAATGGGCTTGCAGGGCCGTACGCGTGCCAGCCGTCGCTCTGACAGCCGCACGCGGCCAGAGGAACACCTGGCACATGGCCATTGGATTTCTGTGACGGTTTGTTGAAAAACGCTGGGGCGCGGCAGAACCCTACCTGTCAACTGTATTGCATGTCCGGCGTTGAAGGCGTTCGGCAAAGTTTTGTTCAACGGCTGTGGATCACGTTCGGCGTTCAGAATATTTTTCCAAATTCGTCCAAGCAATCAGACGTATGTTCGGAGTGTGTTACGCTCGGCCAACGCTTCACATCAATATCAGCCGTGCACGCGGCGACGGCAGAAATTGAGGGGCTATTGTAGCAGTCCGAGCTCAACTGTGGTTCCACAAGTTGACCACTTCCACTTCCTTGCCATCTTCGGCCTCCGTAGAGGGGGATGGCCCGCACCACTCGCGCTCGGCCTGAGCCGAGGCCTTCCGGTCATCGGCTTCGCCTCTATCTCGCGTCCGGCGACGGGAAAGCTCTACATCGATGTCGGCCGAATCCGCAGTTGGCTCCACTGGCGACACTCACTTAGCCCGACTCCATCCGGGCTTGGCCTCTCCTCTGTGTTCGGCTCACCTCTTCACCTTCTGGGCTCGGCCACCGTCGGTTGCCGACGCCGTAGACAACTCCTGCCCGGGCCGCGCGCCCTCGGCCTCGTCCACCCTCGTGCTCGGCATTCCTCATTATCTGACACGCTCGGCCACCCGTGCGGTCACGCGCCCACCCACGTGCGAAGACGGTTACGCCTGATAATCATGAGCGCACATGGGTCGTGCCAGCTCACCCCCCCCCCCCCCCCCAAAAGCGGTTACCAGATCTGGGCGGTGACGTCACGATGACGCCGCTTAGCCCACGCCAGACACGTGCCCGTGCTTGGAGAGCAAGTCGAGGGAGCTCTATAAATACCAAAGGATAACGCCTCTAGAAAGGTACGCACTCATAAACGCGCTTACTAAAAACCCTAGTCACTCCCTTCTCTCTCAGCACATACTCATCCCCACGCCGGAGGGCCTTGCCGGGCAACCCCCGGCCAGGTCTTAGTCGTGCGTTCACTGTGCAGGTTAGGCGGAGAAGGCTAGGCAACCACCACACCAGCGGAGGTGTGAAGCGGAACGAGGACCACGGGCCACACAATGTATACAGAACATTCCTCAAGTCGATTCCTTCTGAACGGGCACTTTCCCATTTGCCTCGTAAGGACCTATGTAGGGGGATGAAAACAATTGGTTCTTAGAATAGCACTAGATTGCAGCGGCTTGCTTGTGCCTCTTCAACGGAACCTTAGTTCGTCGTCGGAACCCTAATTTGCAAAACAAGCAAGGGGTGAGCGCACCTTTGCTTCTCGTAGCAAAGGCTCTCCGATGTCTAAGTTAGTATCACGTACTAGCCGAAAATCCTAATTATCACTAGGAGAACAATATGAGTGCAACCTATTGCGTATTGCATACCTTTTACCTCTAGATTCACCTCATATTTATAGATTTATAGATACTTGCTGCCCAAGCATCCCTGTTGCCCTAGGATCCCTATCTCGTATAGGAACCTAGGATATCTTGGATTCTCGTTCCCTTATCAGTTCATTACCTTAGTCCTTTTAGAACTCTTTTCCATAATTAGCCGAATATCTCATTCCCGTTAGGTATCTTTCCCAGATCCTACAATCTCAGGATCTCATTCCTTAACGAAATATCGTTGTTTCTAGATCCTTCCAGAATGTTCTTTGCACCTGAGGCGGCTTTCCCCAGATTTCTCCTCCTGTTCGGCCTTCTCATTGCCGAATAGGCTATTTGGACCAGTGACCTCACGTGTCACTGGTTCTTTATCTAACCCTTGGACCAGTAACTTCTTGTGTTAACTGGTCCACGGTCCTACACAAACTTCCTGGACCAATAACTTCTCATGTTACTGGTCCATACCGTTGACCACCGTATTGCACGGCAACTGTACCTATACCATGGTCCCTTGTACCATGAGTTCTTTCCTTGTTCGGCCCGAGCAGTCCATCTGGTCCAATGACTTCACATGTCACTAGTCCTTTTCAGCTACTTGGACCAATAACTTGTCATGTTACTGGTCCTGCATCGCCGTCCACCGCCTTGCACAGCAGTTTATCTTATCTTACTTACACCGTGGTCCCACGTACCATTTGCTCGGGCCCTAATTGGGCTTGTTCGGGAATACCTCCCTACACGGCGGTTTCATAGTAGTAATGCGAGCTTCACGTACATGTATACAGAGCATTCCTCAAGTCGATTCCTTCTGAATGGGCACTTTCCCATTTGCCTCGTAAGGACCTAGATGTGACTCTCCATGTTAAAGAGAAAGAGAGCAACACATGGCATGCTAGATATTATTATGGAGTCTGTGTCAATTCTGGTGGAGTTATTGGTGGTGGGAAGGATTTTGCTTTAAAAAAACCATGGAAGAATTTGATGTATCTGTTCATTATTGCTAGTGGAATACATGACAATATTGTCATGGATGTTAGTATTATCCGAGTTGTCGTAGAGGTAAGTACACTTATGCACATGTCCCGTTCCCCTTCAAAGTCTGGAAGACTCTCAAAATATCCGAGAAAATGAATTTAGAGTTCTAGTGTATCAGTTCTTCTGTTCTTACTTATGTTTTTGGTATTATGGAGGAAAAGTATGGAGTGCTTAAAAAAAATTTGTGGGCATTTTGATGCACACCGAATTACTTTATGAGAATTTTAGAAATACTTTTTAGGAGATACGTATTCGCAATTCCGTCGCTTTAATTCGATTTGTTGTCTTCTCGTTATAATCCATTAATAATTTATTCCTAAATAGTGATATAACAAATAAATTAGTAATTTTAGTATTTGAAAATATTATTCAATTATTACTAAGTAATTTATGTTACTAAAATAATTTTTTTTAATTTTATTTCAAAGATATATATATATATATATATATATTTATTTATTTATTTATATATTTATTTATTTATCCACTACTAGCAATTTATTAGTATAATTTATTCTTTATTGATTATTTTAATCTAATTGTTTTATATGCTTTGTTTTTCCATTCTACTGTAAGTAATTCGACTGATTCTTCCATTAACATTAGTTTATACTCTATCTCCATGCTCTTTTACAAATGCATTTATGCACAAAATACTAAATTTTTAATAGAGAAATAAAAAAAACTAAGTATTAATTAAAGTTTTATATTCTTGAACTAAGATTTTTATTATTTAAAATTTTGATTTACTTAAATAATGTACCTGTTGTTAAATTTATTATATTTTCTTTTCTTTTAATTTCATAAAAAATTACTATTGTAGATTTATTGTATTTTAGTTTGTATTGTTAATTTTATTTATTACCGTACATTTATACAAAACAAATAGGACTCCCTGACTTGATTCGGATCTGCACCTCCTCTTTCCCGATCGAATTTTGATGATCCGAGCCACTCAATGTATTCAGAACGTGATTTTATATGCAATTCGATTGGGAAAGGGGAGTCTCGCACAGTAAGTCCGTGCGGGATCCCTTATTGGATATATATATATATATATATATATATATATATATATATATATAGATATTTCACTACTTGTAAACAATTAATATAATTCATACTTTATTGATTAGTAATTAAACGAAATGTGCAAATTGATTTTTTTTTTTTTTTGGTAAATTAACTTGAAATAGAAAAAAGACTAACCGAATATACACCCTATAAGGGGCATACCCCAGGAGGAAACAAAAGAAAGAAAAGAAGACTAAAGAAAATTGGGACTTGGGCCAAACGGCTACAAGATACTAAAGAAAAGGATACCAATTGTTTCCATACCATCTAAAGCAAAGCGTACAGAAACAACGAAGCAAGATAAGAGTTTGGGTCTATACAAGACAAATAGTAAAATACGACCACACCTTTGAATTTGTATTCCAGGTAGCTTTGAAGGCTACTGAAGAGAACAACCATAGCTCTAATTTGTATTCCATGTAGCTTTGAAGGCTACTGAAGAGAACAACCATAGCTAGAGCTAGAGCCACCAGCAAATGTAAATGCAGCACTAAACTCGTCTGAGATCAGAAAGCTCTAGCTAGTGCATGACTGTGATTTCCTTCCAAATGATTGAAGGACAGTAGTAGCCACTGTGGGCCAAGTAAAACTATAGCAGATTTCAAATGGTACAGCAGCAACTAAGCATGAACAAAGCTATAGCAGCAACAACAACTTGCCTCATTAAACAGTAGAAGTAGAAGAGCAGATAGATCAACTACTGTAAAGAATCAAACTGGCATCCTTCACTAGCAGTACTCAAATCCAGCACAAAGCGGTAATAGCAGCACATAATAGTAATAGCAGTACTTGAGTCCAGCACAATAATAGCAGCAGGACGGCAATAGCCGTAGGAAACAACATTGGGATATGATTCCAGATTCTTCAAGTACGAAGCATGTGATGCACAGTCAAATGAGCCAGCTAACACAGCTTGAATTCAGCACTAGAGCCACCAACCAAGTGGCTAGCACCAGAGAATGAGTAGACTATCAATCTCATAGAAGCAGCATGAAAGAAATGAGCCAAAACAGTCCTATTGCTTTATCTGCTCCCCTTTTTACTCCCTCAAAGCCTAACTCACCAATATTCTAAAAGCAATAGGGAGGACCATTACGCCCTCAACTCTCCCTCGCCAAAAGACTCCCACTAACTTTTACCTCCACTCTCAAGAAATTTGGGGCTCAAGCACACAACTCACAGGCTCACACATATGGTGGTTCACACAATCCAAAGGAAGGAAGCAAGGAACTTAGAATTCCAGAGCTAGAATCACCAACAATAGCTTGGAATTTCCTCATATTCCTCTCAATCCACACATGATAGATAGTAGTAAATACCAACTTGCTAATGACAGTTTTAATAGCCTGGAGACACCCCAATTTGACCTAACGATTATTTCAAGTCCCACCTTAGGGACCATTCCGATGATGAATGGATACAATGATTGCTTATTGACTTCTCGTGAACCCATGGACTTATGGTGAATACTTTTAGCCACTTAGAGGACCCAATCCAGAGCCAAATAGCTTTTCAGACAGAAATACAGTATTCTAGGAAAATCTATCTTTCAGCTGTAACATTGATCTCACGGCCTCAACATCATTCTTTCACCCGTGACATATGTTGCTTGAAAATCTCCTTAAGAGATTGATTCGTCGTCAGCAGCCAGATCGATTCTTCGGCCGCCAGAACTATCCTTCAGCTGCCGGATCCTTTAACCGGCTGCTAGATCGTCTATTTTCCAGATTCTGGAATGTTCTGTCATATGTTTGATCCGATTCTCAAAACCTTAGCAGCCTTTCTCCAATGCGTTTGGGCTATGAAAGCAGAATCGTCTAGAGATCTTATTGCCCTAGAATTCCTTATTAATTCACGTCATTTGATTGGCCGGAGTGAGTCACCAATTGCCTATATAAAGGGCCCTTAGAGTTCCGAAATTAATATATGTTCATACACCCTTTCTAGCCATGAAACTCTGCAAATATACTCTCTCATATCCTCTCTACAAAATCCCTAACCTCCCGAAGGCAGCCGCAATCGGACGATCAAATCCCGAAGTACAAACCCTAACCCTAGGGTTTTTGAGAAACAAATTAGTCAATCACTCTCAATCCGAAGCAATCAAGCAACTGAGGGATCAAGGTGGTGAGGCCCAGGGCCTTTGGTTCATTTTATTTATAGTTTATGCATACTAACATTAGCGTTTTAATTCTCTGTTAATTATTTAGTCTGGTGTGAAGAAGAACATCGGCTAGGGAATCAATCCTTCCGCCGGTACATTAATCCAGGAGGATCCCTCGGCCGTGATATCTATTCACCGGTCGCGGGATCCATCTCCCTGGGACAACCTGTTTTGTCTTATCTATTTCTGATGCATGTTTCAATTATCGTTATGGCTCACCATTAACTGTTTAAAGGCTAATAAATAGATTATTTGTTTAGAATTAAATAAAGCATGAACGAGTCACATGTCGAATAACTATGGGCCAGTCTTATGGTTGGGCAAAGAGGGGTGCCTAACACTTTCCTCTTATTGTGCTTTTGGCTCTCGTACCCGGAATATCTATCTGTTTTTCCTAGTTTTCAAAAATTAGATGGCGACTCTGTTTTGACGATAACCTTTATCGTGTGGCGATGTTCCTAGCTATGAGAATGTCCACGATTTTGGTTCATGAAGCAAAAACCAAACAAACAGCATGATCAATCTGTATATCACGACCCTAACTCGCCCCTTGAGGTCTTAATTATGACAAATGCCAGTGATTTCTCACTAAGGCCAAATCACAAATCAAATATCATCTTAACAAGTGATAATCAAAAGGGACTAAAATATAACAGCGGAAGCAAAAGTCAACTTTTATTGATAACAAACCAAAGTCTTACATAGATTTTACAAACCAAAAGGCAAACCCCTCAGAGTTGTGCTTACTTACAAACTCAAAAGCTAACAAACCATGTACAAAGCTAAGTGTCTACAAACATAACTTCCTTTCTACAAGTTTCCAAAAAGAAATACAACACATCCCAAAAGTAAACACCACACCACCCTACGCGTCGCTTCCTGAAAGGTGGAAAAGAGAATATATAAGTCAAAACTCGTGTGAATGATTAATACATAACTCACATGCCTTCCATGAATAATGCAAAATAATTTGATAGAATTTCAAAACAAAGAACTCAAATCCATAAGCCAAATATAATGCACATTCCGCTATTCAAAATTCAAAAGCTACCAGGCATCCCTGGTAGTGGATAAGCCAGACGTCTACACATTATCCCAAAACACACACCAACCTCAAACACCCTTGCTAGCCGTTAAGTCATCCCCTAGCAAGACCGGACAATGGGAATGCCATTAAATAGATTCGCAAATATTTCACAAATAGGTCCACCTTCCATTGGTATCCATGGAGTACACAATTTATAAAATATGTTCAAATAAGCTTGATAAGGAAACAAGTTCAAAACCATGTGTTTAGGTATTAAATCACTCACCTCGGCTCTACGAACTATCCAAACTTCCTAAAACAATTAGGCAATAAAAACATGATTAGAAGATGCTAAACAAGCCTGTGTTTATGAGCATAAGGTCTTGAGGTAAACATATGAAGTTAGATAGCTAGCCTCAAGAAAATAGTCACAGAATCTGCAGTTTCATCCACTTTAACGCAAAAATTGACTTTGCACAAAAATAACTAAGACACAATCTTCATGCATTTTTTTAATTCTATGAGTCTAGTTTCAAAATCAGAAATCGGATTACAATTTCATCACTTGAGCAAAAAATTATAGCCATTTTCCCAACACGTGTCTGTGCAGTCAGCACAGTCTGAAACTACGCGCTGCAAGGTTACAAATTTCTACAGAATTTAATACTTTGAGTCTGACCCTGAAATTTTTACCATAGACAAAAGACTCATAGAGAAACTCTCAATAAAAATCTCATAATTTTTTGGAGTTTTCGAACTACCTTAACAAAATTCCCTAAAATCAGGTCAGACTTAGAAGTTTCAATTCTGCAGATTTTCCAGAAAAACGCAGCTTGTTCCTCTCTCGATTTCTGACTCCAAAACCTTCCAATACATTTCAAACTCACACCCAAACTTCACTAATCATACTCAAACTTAGATATATTAAAGAGCTATTTTAAGAACATCAAATCCATGCATCAAAACAAGTTTTAAACATCCAATCTAAGGGATTTCAAGTTAGGTTCTTGAGTTCTTTAAGAGTTCAACCCTAAAACACAAATTCAACTTAAACCAAACATCTAGAGCAAGAATTCATCAAGCAAAGCATGATATTCAAGTCAAGAAATACAAATTCAAGTGTGAAGAACATGATTTACCAAGTTAAGAACTTCAATCTAAGGCAAATAAGGTTTTCTCTAATTTTTCCTTCTTCTTCTTTCTTCATGTTGTTCGGTTCTCTCTCTCTCTCTATCTCTCTCTCTACGTTGAAGATAGATACAAGGTAGGAACAATGTAGAAGTTTAGAACCTCTCACCTCTTTTGTTTTATCAGACTTCAAGAAAGGTTATCATGTGTGTGTGGGTGCATGGCCTATCATGTGCCCTAATTCATTTAACAAGTAAAACAGACTCCTAACTCACATAATTGACTCAAAACATAGCAGATTATCAAACTCTAATTATAATTAAGATTAGGGGTGTTACACTATATGGCGAAGCCCCGCTTTGGGAGGTGTCTACAGTTTTTGGCGACTCTGCTAGGGACTTGAGAGCCATAACCAGAAAGTTCGACATAAGACTAATACATGCTTTATCCGATATGTCACGGGCTATGTTAGGGATTCCAGCAAACTCCACAGTCATTTGTACCTAGTGGTATATCAAAAACGGAATCATCTGATTACCGCCTATGATGGGCTGGTGAAAGAACTGGTGCCCTTTTGACAACGAAGCACCCTTGATACCACCCAAACCTTACATGTGTTAGAAAGCCATAGAACTTTTCAAAATAAGACATGAACCTGCAGGCTAGGAACCTACTTGCATTTCTTTATAAAAGTTCTTCCTCATACCCGTTGTACATATGTATGTTGTAAAGTTCTCTTTTGTAGGTTAAACCTTAGGGACTAGTAAAGCCAAAAAGAAAAGGGTAAGCTAAACCAATCTAACTAAACGAAAAAATTTCAGGTAAAAATGGTTGCATCACTGTTCATGTTCGATTCGCACTTTCAAATTGTCACCAAGCTGTCTAGCCCGTTCCATCCTGTTACAAAGATTCTTAACCCTTCCAAGTATATCACCCCTGTAGATCAACCAAAGTCTACGGTGTCTCTGAAGATAACCACATCATGTTCACAAGAACCATCGACGATGAAAAAGTATAGGACATAATTGAAGAAAAAGGGCTTCACAGGGTCCCAATCTACTTCTATGACCCCTATGCACCTACTGACAATTACTGACCAATAGATGAGGTCGACAACCTCGAAATTTAAGGAGTAAAGGAAGGAGAATCTGTTGACAATGATCCACTAGACAAAGTGTCGCTAAACCTACTCTTTGATGAGGGGGTTACTGATGATGAAATAAAGGTGATCCTCCCCATCACAGATAGGTTTGGCAATTGGTGGGGATTTGTTGGCACACGAAAGCTGATAACAGTGATGATGAAGAGATTGGAGCTCAACTAGAAGAAGCAACAGCAGTGGCAAATCAAATGGCCCTCCAAGACTTGCAGGGTAACAATAATGAAAGTGCGAATCAAGATGACAGTGAAATGTTGATGATCAACCTTGGTGAAGAAAAAGATTGCTCTGAGCTGATTGAGGATGCCGCTAAAAGGGCTTATGCAAACTGGACCGTAGAACACACTCTAAAATACAAAGTAAAAAACGTTGACTCCGATCTTAGTTCTGATTCTGATTCCGACGTCGAGTCAACCCAGTCTGAGTCTAGCTTCTCATCTTTTCAAACTACCAGGTCTAGTGAAGAAAGCACGGTCAAAGCACCAAGGCATGATATTTATTTTGAATTCGACTCTAAAATGTCTCTTGACAATTTTAGCAATGAGAAGGAAGATTTAGAGTATTTCACTTTGCCTATGATTAACTGTGCGGATTTTGACAATCCAATTTTTGAGGAAGAAATTTCAAAAGAAACTCTAGAATTCATTGAGAGAGAAGAAAAAAGGCACGCTAAACCTTTTTCTGAGGAAATAATCACAGCAAACGTAGGCTCCGAAAATGAGCCCAAATTGGTTAAAATTGGTGCAACACTATCTTCTCAAGAAAGTGAAAAACTAATCCTTTTGCTAAAACAATACAAAGATATTTTTGCCTGATCTTACGAGGACATGCCTAGAATAGACCCCGAAATTGTTCAGCCCAAAATTTCCCTCTATCTTGATGCAAAACCAGTTAAACAAAAGCTAAGATATATGTGCCCTGATTGGGTCTTAAAGATAAAAGAAAAAGTCACTAAGCAAATCAACACTAGATTTCTCATAGTCACCGAATATCCTCAGTGGGTAGCTAACATCGTTCCAGTACCAAAGAAGACTGGGGGAATCAGGGTCTATGTAGATTTCCGAGATCTCAACAAGGCCAGTCCAAAGGATGACTTTCCATTACCGCACATAGACGAACTAGTGGATAACATCACAGGACATGCATTGCCATCTTTCATGGATGAGTTTTCTGGGTATAATCAGATTCTGATGTCTCCTGAAGATAGAGAGAAGACTACCTTCAGCACACCATGGGGAACCTTCTGCTACCGAGTAATGCCATTCGGGTTGAACAACGCTGGAGCCACTTACCAATGGATGGCGACAACACTGCTGCACGACATGATGCACAAAGAAGTGGAGGTATATGTTGACGATATGATAGTTAAATCAAAGGAAAGAGAAGGACATTATGAAGCACTCCAAAAGTTCTTCGAGAGGATTATGCAATACAAGCTACGTCTTAATCCTCAAAAATGCACTTTTGGGGCAACCGCTAGAAAGATGCTAGGATTTCTTATTACTCAAAGAAGAATCGAAGTGGACCCTTCCAAGATACAGTCTATCATGGAGATATCACCACTAAAGCCAGAGAAGGAAGTAAAGAGCTTTTTGGAAAAAGTGCAGTTCATCAGCAGGTTCATTTTCAAACTCACAACCACCTGCGAACCTCTCTTCAAGCTTTTGAAGA
The DNA here is from genome assembly GCA_019656295.1 of Rhododendron mucronatum var. ripense. Taxonomy (NCBI): domain Eukaryota; kingdom Viridiplantae; phylum Streptophyta; class Magnoliopsida; order Ericales; family Ericaceae; genus Rhododendron; species Rhododendron mucronatum. The sequence continues at coordinate 912,022 of BPLT01000067.1, forward strand.
AAGATACAGATTTTGAGTGGAGTCAAGATTGCCAACAAGCATTCAAAGCAATAAAGTACCATCAGAATCCACCTGTATTATCACCACCCATCCCTAGAAAACCATTAATTCTGTATCTCTCAGTGATAGACACATCCATGGGATGTATGCTAGCGCAAGAAAATGATGCCAAAGTAGAGTGTGCCATATACTACCTTAGCAAAAAGATGATGGACTATGAAACAAGGTATACTCCTTTGGAAAGAATTTGCTGGGGCCTAGTGTGGGCCACGAAGAAACTAAGGCATTACCTGTTAGCACATTCGATAGTCCTGGTTTCTCTTTTAGACCCAATCAAATATCTTTTCGAGAAACTAGCACTTATTGGAAAGCTGGCTAAATGGTTATTGCTGGTTGCAAAGTTTAACCTCAAGTACATGACAAGGAAATCAGTAAAAGGAAGAGTTGTGGCAGAATTCTTAGTAGATCATCCTGTAACAGAGGCCGAGGCAGAAGACTTCATGTTCCCAGACGAAGACATATTATTTCTCTTAGACAACACCTAGCAACTTTACTTCGATGGAGCATCAACCAATGTGGATATGGCATAGGGGTATTGCTAGTTTCCCCAAACAGCTCCTATATCCCTCTGTCATATAAACTGAGGTTTGAAGTCACAAACTAAGCTGCCCTTCCTTTTCAAATCTTTAGTAAAACATTTTTCAGGTTCTCATGCATTTCAACATACAAACGACAACTCATATAGTCTAATTATTCTTAGAGTGCAAGGATAAACTACGTATACTTAGAGATAATGAGGACAGAAAAATTTACTGTTCTTCTTGGCGGTAGGGCGGCTACGGAAAATAAGTTGACGATCGGGCGGAGTGACTTGCTACGGAAAACTTACGGTAGCTTCAAAAGAGAAAGGTTTCTCTCGAAACTAGTTCTTAACTAAATTACTAAACTTTTTGGATCGAGAGTGGTCGAGTGGCGGTCTTGGATGAGTTTCTTGAAGAACTCAAGAATAAAAGAAGAACTTTAAGAACAAAGTAAGAACACCAGAATTCTAGAGAGAGAAGTTGAAGGATGGAAGGTGTTAGTTGAATGGTAAGAATGGTGTGCTATTTATAGCAAAAACCTTGGCTCTCTCTCTCTCTCTCTTTACAATGGCCGAAAATCTCTCTCTCTCTCTCTCTCTCTCTCTCTCTCTCTCTCTCTTTCCTATGGATTTGTTCCATGGTCTTATCCAATCAAGCCTTCCAAGCATACCATGACTTGTCTTTTTCATTTTAGGCTTAAGGGAATATAAGGCAAGTAGGATTTTAAGTTTTTTAGGCAAATTCTAGATAATTATAGTCTAGGAATGGGTTGCCATGTGGTAATTAGGCTTAAAGGCTAAAAAAATGTAAGGAAGCATAGCTTTCTAGGATAAAGTAGGCACATGCACACACACCTTTTTCTCTCTCTCTTCCTTTTTCCCCATGTGTCTATATATATAAATATACACAAATGGTGTTCCTAGAATTACTTTATCAGTTAGATCTTGGACTAATACAAAAGAAGTTCGAAAACAAACTTCATTTTGGCAAATATGAACTTTGGGTAATATATAATTAATTTGCATTTTACTACCATTAGCAGAACTTAATTGTGCAGTTGTTTTGTGGAAATACATAGTAGGGACTAATCCTTCTTGTAGACAGTTTAAATCTGCTCTTGAATCAATAAGAGCATCAACTTCTAATTTGAAGTCTCGTATGATCAAATTAATTTCAGTATACCATTTGTGGTAGTAATCTTGGTAATCATTATTATGCTGAGTAAATAATTGATCATCAGAATTTTTTAATTCATTAATATTATCATCAGAATTTTTTAATTCATTAATATTCTTTTTAATGAGATTAACTTCATATTTGAGATCTTGTGTTGTAGTTTGTTTAATCTGTTTTTGATTTGGGATAGTAGGGGAGGTGCTGTTGGAATGAGTAACTTTTTTAGTAGTTTGTTTTTTGGAAACTGTTGTAACTGTTTTAATCTTTTTATAATACGTTTCTAGGTAAGTGAAAAAATGAATTTCAGTTCTTGTATCTTCCATGAATTGTTCCCATTGAGTAATTATTTTTGTTTGTTTAGATTCTGAATATTTATTAGCATAATCTTTTCTTTTCTGTTTATTAGCTTTTGACTTGAATTCCTTATATAATTTTTTAAAATTAATATTGAAATCTTTATGTAAGACGAGTAATGTTGGATGAGTTGGGTTTGAATTTACTTCTTCAAAATCTGTTTGAGTTGGAGATCCTTGGGAGGTATCTTCATTCTCAAATTTTGACTGTGTAGAATAACAAGGTTTACTAACTTGTGAACTTGTTTCAATTCCTTTAATGTCAATTCTAGGATCAATCAAATTTTTGTCTTTCCTAGACATAGTGGGTGATCTATCAATAGTGACTGAGCTATTTGACCTACTTAATTCTTTGATTCTCAGAGGAGGGTTTGCCCTCTGTTGATCAAAACTTATTCTAACTGTACCATCTAAGTATTGTTGAATATAATCTAGATCAATAGTGTCATTTTGGAGTTTCTGTGGGAAACTCTCATTTTCACTGAGCCAACTGGCTGGTAGCTGGATGTCATTCCAGGAGATGGTTTTAGGAACTTGAATATTAGCGTTTGTGCTACTTTGAATAAGGACAGTTTTGTCTTTAGGACTCTTGACTAATGCATGAATGTTCAGATTAGTTTTCATACATTTGTAATAAAGACGGTAAATTAATGCAATTGACTGACTGCCTTCAAGCATTTGGGTGATTGCTCCAGCAGTTTGAATATTCAAAGTTAATGCTTTTAATATATTTTTATCTTTTAAACTAAGGGGTAAATCTGGGTAGCAGTTAAAATAAACTGGACCATTATGTAAGCTTGACTCCATTAATCCTAGTAAACTATCACTATAAACTGTGAATCTACTGTCTCTCAAAGATAGTAAGACAGAGGAATTTAATCCCTTTCTTGTTAATGGTTTAATAGCAACTTGTATTAATCCTACATGAATGTAATTGTATCCTCTTTCGAGGTGACGTTTGACTGATTGTTGACTAAGGAGAGAACATCGCTCTTCTTGTTTAGTAATAGCATAAACATGTTCAGCAGTTTTAGCTACTTGGTCAGTACGGAAAGTATTATCTAGGAAACTTGACTTGTAAATTTCTTTTACTGGGATTTTGGGAATATTCCAATTGTTTAATCCTGTGTCTAAATCTTGGTACTCATGTTCTTCTTGGTTGAATATATCCGGCAAGTCAGATAAAGAAGCCATTGAAGAACTAGCTGAAGGACTACACCTAAATAATCTATTCATTGTTTTTTAAACCTACAGATACTTCTTAAAATATTTTATCCCTAAGATTTTTTAATTAATATTTTAATTAGATTGTGATGAGCGACACATACCCTACTGCACACATACCATAGAAAACTCCCAACCCATTTCTCTGCCCTACCGCGGGACTTACACTCGGGGACCTTTTACGGACTCTCTAAGGTGGCCAGTGACAAGGTGGTCGACCGAGGACAACCAGAATTAAAATACTAACTAAAGTCTCAACAGGAATAAAATACTAAATGAAGTATAAGTAAGAGTAAAACAACTTACAGATTACTAGAGTTTAATTCTTCAACAATTTCCTACTTGGCTTTGATACCATGAGGGGGCGGAAGGAGGGATACAGAGGGAAGAACATGGGTTTATCAGAGTGGGGTGTCGGTCAAGGAGGGGGTGACTGATTGTACTTAAAGGAGGGGGAGAAGGTAGAAGTACAGCACAGTAAGAGCAATTATATAAACAGTAGTGTAAATAGTTAAAACAGTAGTGTAAATAGTATAGTATTCGTGAGTAAACAGTAGAGTGAACAGAACAGAACAGTACTACGAATAGTACGAAATGAATAGTAATTTACTATGAATAGTAAATGCAGTTTACTGGTAATTGAATAGTACAGATGAATAGTACAGTTTACTGGACTTGAATAGGTAAGCTGAACAATCTCAGACTTACAGTGAATACAGATGTAGAACTTCAATCTTGACTAAGTATGGGCACAATTGTTGTAAACCCAAACTTGTTTACTATTTTGACTAGTTTTATTCTCTCTTCTCTCTTTCCAACTCTGTCTAACAAATGATATCTCGGATCCTTTTATAGAATAAGGTCCTGAGATTTACAAGTGCTGAGTGACTCAGCCATGTGACTAAAGTAAGTAACTTTTGACTAAAGTAGGTGACTTTTCTCTTTCGGTGAAGAAACATTGAGTAAAGTAGGTGACTGTTCTGCTTTCGGTGTTGGGAAAAGCAGGAATAATTGTTGACTGTTTCTACTTTCGGTGCAGATGGGTCAAAAAGTAGAAATGATTTGTTGACTGTAGCTGCTTTCGGCGAATAATGGGCCAAAAGCGGGAATGATCATTACTTTTGACTATTGCCTCGGAATCCATTGCTGGTTGTATTTTCAAGCAAAGGGGTCCTGGGCATCTTGAAAAGCTGACCCGTATGGGTCCCTGTGAGATGTTGCTGTTGCTGACTCTTCTGATGATGTATCATCATCTTCTTGACTGGCTTGAGCAATTAATTGTTGTGCCAATATCAATAGTTGGGAGCACTTGGTTTTTGACTTGGATTTAGTAGGCTTGGAAGAGCTTGGTGTTGGGCTTCCAAGTCTTATAGTGGAGAATGTAGGTGAACTTGGTTGAGTAGGATGTGGGACTGGTTGAATCTTTGCAACTGGAATTGTGACTGGTGTTGGAATTTTGACTGGAAATTCCTGTTTGACTTGATCAATAACACGTTGATACTTGTATTGATTCCACCATTTGACTAAATACTGTCGAATGACTATCTTGTTATTGATACCATATCGCCATTTGAAGATCCATGGGACTTTATATTTTGCCATGAATAACAATAGGACTGGAAATTGACTAGTGTGACTATTAACTGGATACAAAGTAGAGAAATAGTTGACTTGGTCCATGAGTTCAGTTGGGAGAAGGTCAGGAATGGCTCCATTTTGGTGCCACCATCGGGAGAACCAAGATGGGATTACTGATTTGAATTTGTGATCAAAAGAAATGAACCAGGAGTGAGAAAAGGATTCATTCTCGTGGAGGATAACTTTGAACCAAGCATCAATATAATCATAATAATTATATTGAATTTGATGATTAGGGAGGTTTCTGAACAGTGATGGGTGGCCTCATTCATCAAGGCTAACTATGTTGTGAATATGGAGGGAATGATAAATGACTTTACTAGGATTGACTCGGTCAGTAATGGGTTTTATCACAATTGATTCATGGTGGAGGAGAATGTCTCTGTAAAAAGAAAGGTTTTTATCTGGGTGAGCAGGGATGAAATGGCATCCTGTAGGGAAAAAGGATTTGACTAATTCAATGGGGTTATGAATATTTTTGTGGACTGGTTCAATAGAGAAAAGATTGGTGGTGACTGGTTTTAGAACATATTCTGTAGTTCTAGCTGGATAAGGGAACTTGTTTTGACTAGGTTGAATAGTTTGAGGTGGGCAAAAAGGATCAACTGGTTGACTAGATGAAGGAGCAGTGACTAATGCAGAACTGTAACTGGTTTTGGGAACTTGCCCAAGAACTTGGTACCTGTTTCCGCAATTGGTTGGAGGAAGTGCAAGCTGGTTCTTTGGCGCTGAAGTAGGTTTTTTGCTTTTCTCTGTGGGTTTGTCTGCCATGACTGTGAGTTGGAGTTCTGCTGCTGGAAAGCGGAGGTAGGTTTAAATAGGAAAATTCATTGGATGCTGCTAAAAGATAATTTTTAATAGCTGGAAAGTAGTTTTGGATGAATAAGAAATTTTTAGGTCTTACTAAATAAAAATTCTCTGGTAAGAAAATCAGGAATAGAATTCTGATCTCCTTTAATATATTCAATATCAAAATAAAAAATACTTAAAATTGACTGCCATCTAGCAAATATTTGTTTACTAGCTATATTTTTAACATCTTTTTCTAAAACATATTTGGCACTTTTACAATCAATTCTGACTAGAAACTTTTGGTTTAATATATCATCTTGAAATTTTGAAATACATAAAACTAATGATAAAATTTCTTTTTTAATAGTGCTGTAATTACTCTGTGCTTTATTCCAAAGACCAGAGTGAAACCTAACAATTTGCTCAGGGGAAGTAGGATTGACTTTTTGTAGGAGGATACCACCATATCCTATATCAGAGGCATCTGTTTGAATAATTTTGAAGGAATTGACTGTAGGAATACCTAGACATGGTAATGTTTTTACATATGTTTTGACTTGTTTGACTATGGAGGTGTGTACTAGTGACCAAGGAGGAGGATTGTCCTTTAATCGCTCAAATAAAGGCTGACAAGTTTTTCTAAGATCTTTATAAAATTCTGCTATATAATTTAATGATCCTAAAAATCTTTGTCATTGATTTTTGTCAATAATTTCATCAGGAAATTTATCAGCAAATTGAATTGCTCTACTAATTGGTGTTATGGTTGACTGGTGGATATCATATCCTAAAAATCTTATTTTAGTCTGAAATAATTTAATTTTGGGAGCTGAGATGACTAATCCATTATGTTTTATAGTTTGAATAAAAGAATTTAAATGTTTCCAGTGTTCATCAATTGAATTGGAAAAGATGAGTACATCATCTATGTAGACTATAATAAAATGACTGAACGGGTTAAATATTTCATTCATTATATTTTGAAATTCACTAGGAGCATTCTTTAATCCAAAAGGCATTACATTCCATTCGTAATGTCCAAATGGTGTAGTGAAAGCTGTTTTATATCTGTCATTAGGGTGTAATTGGATTTGCCAAAATCCACTTTTTAAATCAAATTTGGAGAAAATGACTGCATTTGTTAATCTGTTAATTAGATCTTTTTTATTAGGAATTGGGTATCTAATCCATTCTAATACTGTGTTTAATGGTTTGTAATTTATGACTAATCGTGGCACGCCACGTTCTTTCTCTGCATTTTTATTGACATAAAAAGCTCGACATGACCATGGTGATTTACTTTTTCTAATAATATTATTATTGAGTAGTTCATTAATTTCTTGTTTGCAGGTTTCCATTACTTCAGGATTCATTTGAATGGGTCTAGACTTTGTAGGGATTTGGGTTTCATTAAATTTTTTTATGTATGGTAAGGTTACTATGTGCTTTTTCCTATGCCAAAAGGCACTGGGAAGACTAGAACAAACTTCTCTTTTAAGTTTGTCTTCAAATTGTTTATTCTGTTGAATAAATAATTCATTGGTCAGTTGTTCTTCAATTTTCTTGTATTTGAGTTCTTCTTGTAAAAATTTTAATTGGTTCACTTTTTGGTTTATTCTAATTTGATATGTAGGGTAATTTTTTAATTGTTTTAGTTCTCTATATTCTGGTTGGTTCAGGAATTTAAATGTTACTTGTTGTCCAAATGGTTTAGTAGTAATTCCTTCTTCAGTAGTTGTGAAGGGGTAAAGTAAGCAAATAAATGGTGTTCCTAGAATTACTTTATCAGTTAGATCTTGGACTAATACAAAAGAAGTTCGAAAACAAACTTCATTTTGGCAAATATGAACTTTGGGTAATATATATATATATATATATATATATATATATATATATATATATATATATATATATATATATATATATATATATATATATATATATATATATATATATATATATATATATATATAGGGAGAATCTAGAAAAGTAACTTTGAAAAAAGTAATTAGGTTCAAGGCTATTAATCTTAGGTTTGCATGCATAAACACCTACAAGGAATCTAGGAAAGTAACTTTGGGAAAAGTAATTAGGTTCAAGGCTATAAATCCTAGGTTTGCATGCATAAATACCTACAAGAAATTTAGGAAAGTAACCTTGGGAAAAGTAAGGCTAAGAAATAAATAAAAATGAGATTTTAAAAGTAAAACCAAGTAATAAAATTCAAATATTTAAGAAATTTTTATTTAGCAAAAATCAGGGTTGTTACATCTACTGGGCTGTTGGCAAAATACAGAGAATAGATTTGGGCAAATAGCCTTATATGTTAATGTTATTGGCATAACATGAGTCCAAATTTTCAGAGAAAATCATATCTGTCAGTATTGTCACCATTATTTTTATTTTTTATTTTTCAATCAAATATTCACCATCAATAGTTAACATCTTATTCTTAATCAGCCAAATCTCTTCTTCCCCACCGGTCACCATCTCTGATCATCATCTTCGGCGCCGGTGGCTAGTAACCAACTCCAGCACCAATGCCGACGATTTTTCTGGCCAACTTTCCAGAGCCAACCAACTTTTCGGTGAATTTTGCGGCACCGGTCATTTTTCAGCAAAACATTCCAGTGCCATCGACTTTTTCCCGCAATGATGTGGTGGGAGGGGTAGATAAATTTTATTTAATGTAAAGATATTTTTGTCTAAGTGAACCTAGTGGGTTTTAAAATAGAAATAATGGACTAGAGAGTAAATCTCCCGTTTCCACTTTTGCGACTAAAGAGTAGATCATACAGTAAGCCACTGACGTTGTCTTTGAACCCTTTGAAGAGCTGGAGAAGGAATTCATGCTTGCCCTTAGTTTCCCTCAAGCTTCTATTGCTCGGAACAAATACTCTGATGAGTGTGAGGCTGCTATCAACGAACAAATCAAGTGGGTGAATCTTGTATATTTTTTATTTTGGGTGGTGGTGAAAGATGGATGCGAAATATGCGGTGGGTGGTGGTGGCGCTTTTCTGGTGAGGTTTTCTTTTTTTCCTGGAACAGATCATTCCAAATCTTTTAGGTTCTTGGAATTTAAGGAAAAGAAAGGAAAGTTAAAAAAAATTTCCTTCTATTGTTTGAATAGAAAAGAAAGAGAGAAGAAAATAAAATTTTCAAGTTTAGTAAATACTAGTTTTTCCCTCTCATTTTCCTCTCATTTTTCGCCCATTTTCGTTTCCCTCTTTTCTTTTCCTTAAGTTTCAAACAAAGCCTTATGTACATGTGGCGCCACATAGCAAAAATAAGGCGCCACGTATTTGATTAACGGAACCGCTAGTCCAATTCAGCACATTTCGTTACCAATTTAATAGATTTAGACAACAAGCCGTTAATTGAACAATGCTTCAGTAGTTTAGGTGTTTAATTGAAATTTAACAAAATTTGGATGCCTATTAGACATTGAAGTCAAAGTTTGGAATATTTTGATATTTTCCCGAATTGGTATTAAATAAACTTGACTTATATCAATTACAATTGTCTGAGGAAATATGTTTATGAAGTTAAAGTTGATTAAATCTTACATTTGGTCAACTATAAGTCGTAGGATAGGTTGAATAAATTAGCATGTTATCCATTAAAAAAAGATGTGGTGACTAAAACTTGATTATTAGAGCTTAAATACTACTTTTTTTTGGCTAAAAATGTGAGAAGAGTGATACATTTCAAATTAGTGAAATAATTGTAGAGATTTGTATTTTCAAAAATCGTTTAAAGGATTTATTAATGTTAAAATGTGGAATAAATGAGAGATTTTATTGAATTATTTGATTTGGGTTCAATGTGAGAAGGTTGTTTATAGAGGGGTGCTTGTGCAATTTGTGATTTTGGGAGTATATATATGTGTGGGTGTGTGTGTAGGGAAGAGAATTCCCCAAAATTCTCTCTCTCTAACTCCCGATCTCTCTCCCTCTCTCGGTTCCTCTCCCTCTCTCACTCATTCTCCCAAATTTCACCAAAACAACTCAAAGCCCATACGAACCGACCTTCAATCCTTCTTCCATACACGTTTTGGAGCACGGGTTGGGCCGGATTGATCTCGGAGGAGGTGTATTACTCTCGGTGTCAATTTTGGAAGCTAGGGCTCGATCTCTCGTTGGGGTTCGGCTTTGATACTCGAGGTAGGGATTTCTTACTCACTCTATAGGTTTCTGTGATGATTTTGTGCTTCGTTCGTGCCTTAGATTGTTGTGTTTGTTGTTGAGTTGAATCCCTGAAAATCTGTAGAAAATCTGCTCGGACTGTCATTGTATCGATACTACTCTGGTTAGTATCGATGCCAGATTCTCTGGAACGGTTTAAGGCTCTGTTGTATCGATACTAGTCTGGTTTGTCATTGTATCGATACTACTCTGGTTTGTATCGATACCAGATTCTCTAGAATAGTTTAAGGTTCTGTTGTATCGATACTAGTCTGGTTAGTATCGATACAAATGGTCTTAAGGACTGTTTTGTTGTTTTGTTCCAAACTCCATTGTTTTGACTCCCGGTCACTTCTAGTACTTCTAAAACACCTTTAAACCATCTTTAAGTTTGGTTGTTCGTCCTTTGAGGACTCTTTGATCGTTCTCATTCCCGAGACACTCGTTAAACATAACTTTGGTATCGTTGTAGACGAATGATATATATATCGTAAGGGTGTTTAGGAGTGTCGTAGGTTATGCGAGGCTTTGTGGTGAGTGTGAATGGGTAGATGAGTGTCCGTCTAATGATCCGAAAGGTAAGACCTAAATCCGTGTTCTCATGATCCGTCTTGTTGTTTTCTTCCAACTCCTTTGGTGCTCATTCCATGAGGTCTAGGGGTCGATATTGGCAAGGGGTATACCATAGGGTGGTGTTGGGTTGGTACTTTACGTGGGGTATTGTGATATACTTAACGTGTATTAATTTATTAGTTGGAGTCACGATATGGTTAACAGTTTGGGACGTTTTGATATGTAATCAACGTGGTGGATTGGTAGATCGTTTAGGATGCTTGAAGTGTAATCGATGTTGTGATAGAATTGTTTGGGATGATTACATTGTGATTGATTGATCGACGCGTATGGATATGATGAGATATGACACTATGGGCATCACTTATATGTGATGTGTCCCGGAGTATGTAAATGGGCATCACTTATATGTGATATGTCCCGGAGTATATAAATAGGCATCACTTACATTTGATGTGTCCTAGAGTACGTGAGATACATGCAAACACCTTGATTAATGAGATATGAGATCTTGATTCTTGAGAAAAAGAAAGAAAGATTGATTTTTACTACATTGGATTGATTAAAAAAAAAGAAGAGGATTTTCATTAAAAATCCTCCGGTATTCTTGAGCGAATCAACGGATTCTGGTATTCAAGCTCGAATCAACGGAGCTTAACCCGTATTGGTCTTGTTTTTCACAAGTCATTTTTGCAATCGAAAAGGGAAGTTTTATGGAAAAGAGATTGGATAATCGGGAATGTGAAACAGAGATAGATTGTTGTATTCATGCATGGAGTAAATGGAAGTGGTGGAGAATCCGTTGTAGGTTTGTTCAGTTTGATGTGGGTTTAGTACGGCTTCTAGTTGACATGTGCTTTGATAGGAATTCCAGTAAGATGCTTAGAACATTGAAGTCGATGTCCGTTTGTCTATTTTGGTAGAACTTCGTTGCTCATGTTTGTTCATTGAAACTCATTCATTTTTGGTGCATATCTCATCACGTTTTCATATAGCTTGTGTAAGGATTTCTCTACTGGGCGCGTGTTTGCTCAAACATATTATCATTTCAAGTACAATTTAAAAGAGGTGACATGGCGTACTTAATGTGCATGCATGATCATAGTATTGAAAGGTATTCAAGAGGAGTATTTGGGAAGAATGGTTATTGTAAACAGTAACGTTAACTTTCTTCGGATAAGGGTGTTTGACAATTTGGGGTCTCAAGCCAGAATTATAAAATTTGTATTTAATTTGAGAACAGGGAAAAAAAATGTTATTTGGGTATTACCTGTACTTCTGTGACGATTTTATTTATTACAAATGGTTATTATTTATGTTGAAAATCGAGAGCGTGACAATAATCATCTAGCTTTTTGTAATTGCTGTATTAAATGCTTTTAGAATTCTCTTTGAAGTAATTTTTTATTTTTTATTCCTTTATGAATTATATTTAAAAGCCCACATCTAAAAACAGTTGCATCGAGTCCCAAAAACTCAGAGTCTCAGAGCTAGCCCTGGTTCAATCTATTTCTTAGGATGTAGAGAATCTGTTCTCCTACACCTGATTAGTTATTAGAGGGTGTTTTGGCTTAATAATCTTTTTGAATAATTTTTTTATCTTTATTCAATTTTTTTGTCTTTTATATGCTTAGATTTGTTAAAAATAACTGATTCCATCGACGAGAGGAATCTTTAAATTAAAATTATAACAAAAATTATTATATTTTGAATTAGACAAAATAATTCAAAAGTCTATAGGTTTTGAATTATTTTTGTCTTTATCGATCTTATTTTTAAGTTTCGATCATAAGCTCTCATCTTTTAAATTTCTTTCATCAAGACCAATTTCATAAAATATTATTAGTAAATGAACAAAATTTTAATAAAAATAAAATAATTAATGGAAAAGAATTATCAAGGCCAAATAGGGGTAGATATGACAACTGGGCAGGGCCGGGGGTGTGGAAAAGATCCATTTTCCAACACTGAAGAAGCCCCCACATTTCTATTTTTCTCTCACGTCTACTTTCCTCTCACATCATGACCGGTATACTTGGTAGCCCCTCCTATTGGATATGGGGTTTATTCGCCCCACCCCCGCTCATTTTTTTTATTGAGAAAATATGTTCTATATTCTAAAATAAGTGAACACAAACAATAAAAGTTTATAAAATAAATATTACAATTTAACCAAAATTTATTATCTATAAGTAAAATGAAAGAAATAGTTAATATTTTATGTGGTATTTTAGTTCTAAGGGTAAAATACAAGAATAAAAATAGTTCTTTATGCATAAAATGATTTTGGGGCGGATATCCGAATAGGTGGTCAATCCGAGCCCGACCAAGTTTCATCGGTTCTCCCCCAATCCGACCCGACCCCAAAAAATACAACAAAACCCCGCCCTGATCTGGGTGGGGCGGGGCGGGGCGGGTTAGAAACGGCCGGATTGAATTACCTTCTCTAAACAGGGTCTTCTATTATTTGGACGATGGGTACTCTTAACCCGAGCCACTCGACCCTTTACGTGCTCCGCTCCGCTCCACAACGCCAACAAATTGAAATAACAGAAAAAGAAGAGAGATTTTCAATTTGATTTCTGCAGTACATTTTCTTCCCTTCTATTAATGGATTTGATTCCGGTGAGCTTTAATCACCGCCCATAATCTCTCAACTATGTGTACATCCATCTTCACGTATACGCATCATGCACGCATTTGTGTGGCTTCATTTCCTGCAAATTCATTAGATTTTACCTTGATTTTATCCAGTGAATGTGGCTAGGGTTTGACAAAGCTGTGCGATGTTGCAATTTGATTGTTAGAGTCCGTATATTCTAATATGTCGCTGATTTTTATGGTAAGTCTCGTTTTGAAAGGGATTGGGAATCTCCAGCCCTGACCCACTTATCTTTACCCAAATTTGGGTAAAAAATTCCATTTGGGCATGTCTTCTCCAATGCTATACCCTTACTTTAACCCCAATCTAGAGGGTTTTTTTTTTTTTTTTTAATTTGGGTCAAAACGGCACATTTGTAGTAATTACAAAGTGAAAAAGAGGTGTTGAGAAAAAAAGGTGTCGATGTCGGTCTCCCCTCATTTGGGTGAAAAAATGGTAAAACTCCAAAAGGGTAGGCAAAAGGGTATGCCATTGAGAGGGTATTTTTTACTCGAATTTTGAGGTTGGGTCGGAAAAAGGGTAAGAATTGGAGATGCTCTAAGTACTTTAAGTCTTTGCTTCTAAACGGTATGAATTTTATGTCATAGATCTGGAGCTCAAATTGCTTCTTCGTCGCTGAATGATAAACACATGTTGACCAGAAATATAGCACCAAACTATAAAATTTGTTCCTATTTAAATGGCGTCAAATATGGAGTTCTTAGTTCAGATAGGATTGGTGTGGCATCTAGTTATTTTCTGCGTGCATTACTGTAGCCAGCTGAGCCACTTGGATCACTTTCTGAAGTCTTTTCCTTACGAAGGGTGCCCTACCTTAGTATTTGATTAGTTAGAGAAAAGCATGCCCTTTACTTTAAAGAAATTGAAAAGGTTTTGAAGTTAGCAAATTCGGCTATGCCATCTCCTGTAAGAATATTCGAGGGTGTGATGTTAAGAAAACAGGAAAATATTCCATCAAAGCTGATGCTAGCGAATTCGATACTTTCCGTGCTCTTAGCTTGGACAGATTTTGCAAGCAGAGACTGGACAATTTGCATAAAATTTTGAGGGGAGGTGTGATGCCTCCCTTGACAATCCCACATGTCTGTCATTTCTACTAACCATTGGCAGCTCTACGCTAAGCAATGGTATCCAAATGAACACCCCCATTGTCATAAGATACGGATAGATATTTTTATAATTAAGGTTAGCCCATTCTTTGAACACCCTTTGCAATAAATCTTAGCAACCCTGCACGGTTATTTTGAACGTTTAACCTTATTAATCTTGAATATGATAGACAACTAGCTGCCAACACAGAGAATGGGAGTTTTATGCTACACAAGTATCCGTGTTCTTTAGTTCTGAACATAGTTGTCAGAATCGTACGATTCACGATTCGTATCGTACGATTCGATACGATTCGGCTGCCGAATCGGAAATATCTAAGAATCGTAAGTGAATCGGTGATTTACGATTCGTATCGTACGATTCGATACGATTTGGTGGGTAATCGATACGAATAGGCTACCGAATCAGAAATAGCTAAGAATTGTAAGTGAATCACTTAAAATTTTCAAAATTCATTTTTTACTCTTGTTTTGCTTCTTTTGTTGTTTGAAAACGGTTCAAATACTTTTTAAAGGTCTAGTATTGTTATATGTCATCTTTTGTCTATGTTATATGGATAGATAATAAGAAAAATGGATTTATTACGAGAGTAAATCGAAAATGAGGAAGATAAATGGAATATAACAACCCTATAGACCTTCTAAGGGTTTGTTTTGTACTTATAACTCTTTCGTACAAAAAGAACCATAAGTAGGCTTTACGAATCATCATCTCTTGGTAGTTGCAATAGAAACAACTTACCTAATATTCCACGTTATTATCAAATCATTATTTAGAAGAAAGTATTTATTGATTTAGGCCTAAATCTTTCATTTGTAGTATATATTGTTGTTACCCTAATCAATAAGCATAGGTTTCTATGCATTATAGAAGTCATGACCGAATCAGAGCAATTCACGATTCGATTCGATTCACGATTCGAAAAATGACCATTTCGATTCTCGATTCGATTCACGATTTGACAACTATGGTTCTGAATAATACTACAAACATGCAATTTAAACTATTGGACTAAATGTACACGTGGCACTACTATGTCAATGCATGGTGTTTACTGAACTAATGGCACACACACAAACATGCAATTTAAACTATTGGACTAAATGTACACGTGGCACTACTATGTCAATGCATGGTGTTTACTGAACTAATGGCACACACACATTTAGACACTAGTTGATAAACTACATGTTTATGGAGCCTTATTGTTAGTTGTTACTAATGTACATCGCAAAATAATCTCCAATATGTACATAAATTTCATCCCTGGAATACAAGTTAAATGGTTTGTTTGCATGTTTTTGTGAAAAACGTTAACATAATGTATTGTTTTTAATCATATATAGGAGTTTTAAACATAAGTAGAATGTCAGTTACTTAATGAATACCCTCAAAAAAACATCCGGAGCTGCCACTGGAGCCAACCAGCTCTGACAGTACACTGCACTTGGCCCCTAATCCACAAGTGATGGGTGATCCCAAGAAGCACCGATGAAGAGGTCCCTAGGCCCTTCTCTTGACCTGGGTAGGTTGTATATCGTAGATACTTTGTCATCGATCCAATTCCTATCTCTTAGTCTCTTGTGCCACTGACTCTAATGGCGTCCCTTTTGCATGAAATGTTATTGGACTTGGGGAATTCAATGAAATATTATTGAGCTGCATGATGTTGAGGTGGATTGAATATTTGAATGGCAACACAAAGAGTGTAGATGGATGTCTATTAGTGTAGTGCAGCGCCTTGGATTTGTTGTACTCTTTGCCTCGGCTGCCGTGGAGAAGATCAGTTTTGGATTCCTAGTGGTGTGTGATGGGCGAATGTTGTTTCTTTCTTCCTTTTTACTGTTATTCGCATGATGAAAATGCAAATGGTCAAAATTGCTTTACTAGTAGAGTATAGACTTTTTCTGTTCTATATGATGTGTTTGTAAAGTATGGTTGTCGACGTACATCTGAGTAATGTCCTCTTTATAGTTTATAGTACCAGTCCTCTAAGATCCTTCCTTGTTCTGGTTATCAGTTCTGGACTTCCTTCTTCCATAATATTGGGCTGATTTAAACCGTCTGCGAGTGTTTCAAATTCCAGTAGTAGTATTACATATATTAATTGAAGGTCACTAGCACAACAAATGGTACAGTATGGTGCATACTATGATATCTTTTATTGGTTAAGGGATTAAAATGATCTAATCAATCATACTACTACAATAAAAAAGACAGAGAAATGGCTTCGCAAATAGTTGGATGTTGCTGGTTACCTTTTGATATGATGATTGATGATTTGGTGAAGATTGGACCACTTTAATTGCCCACCCTTAAAACACAAAAGGGGGAAAAGATAGGAAATGGAAGGATGATGTTAGAAATGTTGTAGGTGCCAAATGCCAATGCTGATCTTTTTCATTTTTTAGGAAGTAATAACATTGCCTCAAATGAATACTAAAATGAAATGTTGAAATCGGTGTTGTTGGAATATTTAAGTAGTTGTTATGAGTCTTGTCCCACATTGGTTAAACAAGTCTTGTAACAAGTTATCTCTTAATATAAATAATAGTTATTTGTGTTAGGGTTTATTAACACCCTATACACTTTTCTTATTCTCCCAAACAACATGGTATCAGAGCCACCCTTAATCCAACCCTAAACCTAATCATAATCTTAACCCACGCCCCACCACCCATCATCACCACATACTGTTACTGTTCACCGCGAGTACTGTTCACCGCGGTACTGTTCACACGAGCACTGTTCATCGCGGTACTGTTCACACGAGCACTGTTCATTGCGGTACTGTTCACCTTGAAATTCCCTTTGATACCCTAACCCCATGCACCAAACCTATTCAAAATTGCTGAAAAACCTTTGGAACTCTTGAAAAACCCTAATCAAACCTTAATCACCCCCCATCGAGCCCGAATCAACCCTCATTCACTATAATCCACTCTCAAAACTCCTAAATATGGTTTGAATCCCCCTGAATCGTGTTCAAAACAACCCAGAATCCCACGATTTATGTTCAAAATAGTCTGAAAGGTTTTCGCTGGCAACCAGATTTGTCTCACGTTGTTCGTTCAGTGTTTCTAGCCTTGTTCAGATGGGATCAGTCACATGCATCTCGATTTATGTGTTGTGTTCTGAGGTATCGATCTAAATCTCGATTTGTTGCTGTCTATGTCGCCTATTGGTTGGTGTTCTCGATTGGTTACCGTCGGTAATATGAATGTTTGGATTATTGAGGTCTGTTGATTTTATTATTGTTATTAGCAAGTATTGTTCCATGATTTGTTTATGGTCGTCGACTTGTTGGTAGACGGAGTTAATTTTCGATTGTTTGGTTGATCGCATATGATCTTGTGCTGTTGATGATGTTGGGTGATCATCTGGTTTGGTGATTTGTTGGTAGTTGTTGATTCTATTAGTTGGTTCTTCTTGGTGGTTGTTAATTCAGTGCAATGGAGGAGAGTGGTGAGTTTGCTTCTGATTTTCGTGGTCGAGATGGGTTCAGTGATAGGGTTTTTGGTGGTCGTTACCCTAATTCTGGCACTCATTGTGTAAGCCATGAGTTTGGTCAAGATGGTAGTAGCAATCGTCGTCGTGGATGTGTTCCTCGACATTGCACCTATTGTAATGGCAACAATTATACGGTTCAGTATTGTTGGGATCTTCATGGTTGGCCTTCTACTCGGCCGGTTACTCATTCTACTGATGCCACAGTGACTATTTCCGCGGAGGAGTACCAATGCCTTATGTCACTTCAGACAGGTTCCTCCATTGCAACGCTAACTCAGACAGGTTCTTCCGTTGCGTATGTTGCATCTTCTTTTTCTTCTATTCCTTGGGTCATTGATTCTGGTGCATCTGATCATATGACTGGTACATCTACTATTCTCTATAGCTATCGGTCTATTGATAAACCATCTCGTGTTACATTAGCTGATGGCTCTACCACTGATATTACTGGTTTAGGTTCTATTTCTGTCACTTCTTCTTTGACTTTAGATTCCGTATTACATGTTCCTCGTTTTCCATTAAACCTTATGTCTGTTAGTAAACTTACCAAATCTTTAAATTGCTCTGTCACATTCTTCCCCGGTGGTTGTGTGTTTCAGGATCTCAAGACAGGGAGGAAAATTGGTGGTGGTACTGAACGTGGTGGCATGTATTACTTTACCGACGATGTTCACCCTAGCTTTGTTGCCCTTCAGTCTTCGGTGACACCATATCAACATCATTGTCGTCTTGGTCATCCATCCCTTCAAAACCTTAAACGGCTGGTACCTTCATGTAGCCGTGTTAATGTTTTGCCATGTGAAGTCTGTGAGTTTAGTAAACATCATCGAGTGTCTTTTTATCCTAGGGTTGAGAGTCGTGTGTCTCGTCCTTTTCAATTAGTTCATTCTGATATTTGGGGTCCAATGCGCGTTCCTAACGTTTTTGGCTTCTAATATTATGTTATCTTTGTTGATGATTACTCTCGTGTCACGTATCTTTATCTCATGAAAGAGAGGTCAGAGTTGTCTTCTATTTTTAAGTCATTTTATACCGAGATCAAAACTCAGTTTGATACTTGCATTCGTATATTTCGTTCTGACAATGCAGATGAATATTTTCATAATTCTCTTTCTAAGTTTTTTGATGATCATGGTATAATTCACCAATCTTCTTGTGCTCGGACTCCACAACAAAATGGAGTTGCCGAACGCAAGATTAGGCATTTATCAGAGGTTATGCGTGCTTTGTTATTCCAAATGCAAGTTCCTAAGTCTTATTGGAGTTATGCTGTTCTTACAGCATGTTATTTGATCAATCGTATGCCATCTAGAGTCCTAGGCAGTCAGATACCCCATACGATTTTATTTCCTGGTCAGCCTCTCCACTCATTACCCCTACGAGTATTTGGGTGCACCTGTTATGTTCATGCTCTTGGTCCTGACCGGGACAAACTTGATCCCCGGTCGATTCGGTGTATTTTTCTGGGATACTCGCGCACTCAGAAAGGGTATAAGTGTTACTCACCGTCTCTACGTCGTCATTTTGTTTGTGCTGATGTCACGTTTAATGAGTCATTATCCTTTTACTTGGGTCACCGTACTCCAGTTGACCTTCCTGCTGAAACTGAGTCTGTGTTTCCTATTTGTGTACCATCTGTGCCACCCTTGCAGGTGCTTGTTCGTCGGCAGAAAGTATTAACAGCCCCACCAGTGCCTTCCGCCGCGCCTCCTCCATCTCAAGATCTAGTTCCACAACCACCGACACCTCCACCACCGCCACCGCCACCTCCACCTCCCCCTTTATCATCACCTGGTCTTCCTATAGCTCTTCGCAAAGGTATTCGGTCTTGCACTTCTCACCCTATTGATCGTTTTGTGTCTTATGCTCACTTGTCTCCATCCCTTCGTGTTTTTACTACTTCTGTTTCGTCTGTTTTTGTTCCTAACACTGTTCGGGAGGCCTTATCTATTTCCGAGTGGCAGACAGCTTTGGAGAATGAGATGTCTGCTCTACATGACAATGGTACTTGGGAGTTGGTTCCTCTTCCGCCAGGAAAGTCTACTGTTGGTTGTAGGTGGGTCTTTACGGTCAAATAACATCTTGATGGGTCTGTTGAGCGTTACAAAGCTCGTCTTGTTGCTAAGGGATATACTCAGACTTATGGTGTTGATTATGCTGAGACTTTTTCTCTAGTTGCCAAGCTTGGTTCTGTCCGGCTTCTTATCTCTCTTGCAGCCAATCTTGGTTGGCCTTTATTCCAGTTGGATGTTAAAAATGTCTTTCTTCATGGGGATCTCCAGGAGGAGGTTTATATGGAGCAACCACCCGGGTTTGTTGCTCAGGGGGAGCGTAATCAGGTATGTCGTCTTCGCAAAGCACTATATGGTCTTAAGCAGTCTCCTCGGGCCTGGTTTGGCAAGTTCAGTGATGCAGTTTTGAAATTTGGGATGAGTCGCTGTCAGTCTGATCATTCGGTTTTCTCTCTCTCATCTGACCGAGGGAAAGTATTATTGATTGTTTATGTAGATGATATTATAATTACGGGCGATGATCAAAAAGGTATTGATGAGTTGAAGGTATTTCTGCAGAGTCAGTTTCATACCAAAGATCTGGGAAGGTTGCGATATTTTTTGGGTATTGAGGTTGCACGATCTAAAGATGGCATTAGTTTATCATAGAGAAAATATGTGCTAGATATTCTAGATGAGACTGGTTTATTGGGGTCGAAGCCTGTCGATACTCCTATGGATCCTAATGTCAAACTGTGTGTTGATCAGGGGGAGTTGTTTTCTAGCCCTGACCAATATCGTCGCTTGGTTGGTAAATTGAACTATCTTACTATTACACGTCCAGATATCTCGTTCGCAGTTAGTATTGTGAGTCAGTTTATGTCTGCTCCTCGTTTTCCACATTGGGAGGCTGTTCTTAGAATTGTAAAGTATCTCAAGGCCCATCCAGGACGTGGTTTGTTTTATCGAGCTAATAGTCACTTACGTATTGAGGCTTTTATCGACTCTGATTGGGCAGGAGGACCTTCTGACAGGAGATCCACTACAGGATATTGTGTTTTTCTCGGTGGAAACCTTGTCAACTGGAAGAGTAAGAAACAAACAGTGGTTGCACGGTCTAGTGCAGAGGCAGAGTATAGAGCTATGGCCCACACGACATGTGAGATTGTATGGGTGCGATCTTTTCTTGAGGAGATAGGATTTAGCGTGCAATTGCCAATGAATATGTATTGTGATAATCAGGCCGCAATTCACATTGCATCCAATCCGGTATTTCATGAGAGGACTAAGCATATTGAAGTTGATTGTCATCTGGTGCGTGAGAAGTTAGTTGGTGGTGTGATAGCTACTCCCTTTGTGTCTACAAGTGCTCAGTTAGCTGACATATTTACTAAGTCATTGTTCAAGCCCCGGTTAGAGATGTTATGTAGCAAGCTGGGACTTTGTGATATCTATTCTCCAGCTTGAGGGGGAGTGTTGGAATATTTAAACAGTTGTTATGAGTCTTGTCCCACATTGGTTAAACAAGTCTTGTAACAAGTTATCTCTTAATATAAATAATAGTTATTTGTGTTAGGGTTTATTAACACCCTATACACTTTTCTTATTCTCCCAAACAACAGGTGTAACTGCTTTATAATTTGAACACGATTCTCATTCTTAATTACTTTTGTGCGCAGCCTACAGGGGAAAGCTATGCCCACCCAAAGCTATGTTTCTTTCATGTGGTGTTCAAGGTATGGTTTAATTTCCTTTATTAGTTTTTCTTCATAGTTCCCATCTTCCTATTATAATGTTGCACTCGTGTGATTTGGCAGGCAGCAGCGTTGGCTCTCTACATTCTTTCAGCTCTCTTTTTCAATAGCTTTGTCATCATTTTTGTGACCAGTGTTCTTCTTGCTGCTCTTGATTTCTGGGTAGTCAAGAATGTAAGTGGGCGAATCTTGGTTGGTTTGAGGTGGTGGAATGAAACAAACGATGAGGGTGAGAGCGTGTGGAAATTTGAATGCCTTGACCAAGAGGTTAGTAGATCATATTTATTGCAGTTCCTAGTATTCATCAATTCCGGTTATCATACCATTACATCTTCCCTGAGAAGTCTTTTGGTAGATATCATGAGCCTTTACCCATGAATATCCAATCAACTGTGTCTAATAGATTGTTTATCCTTGTTTATAATAGTCATTAGCTCGGATGAACAAGAAGGATTCCTGGCTATTTTGGTGGACCCTTTACCTGACAGTAAGTAAATAGTACTGATCCTAGCATATTATGACGGACTTAACCAGTCTTGGTCCCACCTTATCCCTTGTATAATATGCATTCATTAATTTAAAGACTTACATGGACAGAATAATGTACAGGTGCTTTTGACAAGTAAGTTAAATACCATGGTGAAATGTTGTTCTGAGTTTCTCTTCACCGTGTCCTTGTTCCGAAGTTGTTAGCAATGAAAACGTATTTTCTCATGTAGTCATGTTCATAATGTCTTGGGTTGTTCTTCCATGTTGCAGGCAGGTGCATGGATTGTGCTTGGAGTATTCTCTCTCATAAGATTTGAAGCTGATTATCTCCTCATTGTAGGAGTTTGCTTGACCCTAAGCATTGCCAATATTGTTGGCTTTACTAGATGTCGCAAAGGTGCGTAAACTTCCTATTCTGACTTTTCCACTTTAATGACCTTCTGACACTTTCTGCATTTGGTTTTTGTTTAGCATGTCGTGTGTTCGCTTATATGCAAGTTCACCTCTCTAAGAAGTCAAATTCCTAATGTTTTTCCTATGCTACTGCATAGTACAATTGTCACATTTTTATAGAGATTTAACTTTATGACGATAAATTGTGGAAATCCAGTACATTTTTTTTTTTGGACAGGAAGTTCAGTACTTGGCTTTAGTCGGTTTAAGTAGATTAATCAGCAATAGTTTTTGCTATATCGGACATAATCATGCTGGGGAATGTAATTTTAACAATGCTGTTCCCAACCATTTTGGCATTAAAAAGCTAACATAGAGGTAGACCCAAAATATAGCACTGGAGGTGATCCCATCTGGCCCCTATAGTTCCCATCTAGTCAACTTTCTCCTCCTCATTCCAAATTTCCTTCTTTACGTAATGTAGATAAAAAAGTCCTAGGCTACTAGCTACATTCTGTGTTCTAAAAATTGGAATTAATCGGCAATTAATCGCTGGTAGGGCCTATCCGACTAGATCCGACTAATTGTTATGCGCCGATTAATTTGCCGATTACTTGGCCTCGAAGTTGCCTACCGCCCAGCTAGCACCTAGTGACTCTTAGAACATTGGCTACATTACGCACATGTTCCATCTTACATATCACTATAATTATTTTTTTTTTTTTTGAGTCGGTAATATCAGTATTTATGAGCTTGAAAAATTATACCACCAGCCCTCAAGGCTAATACATCTAAAGTCCAACTCTGCATCTCCACATTGTTCTGGGATTAAGGCAGTACTTCTTGAAGAAACTTGATTTGTAAGAACAATAAAAGGGTACACGGATGTCCACCTTGATGAAAAATGCCGTCGTGCTGAAAGAAAGGACATTGTGAACTCATTTGGACCTGACATCTGAGCCTTTGCCCGTAGTTGGCCCCATTACAATCTTTCAGGAACGTCATGCCCTGCTTCACAGCTATCGGAACAACTATTGGTGTGCACATTGTACAACCTTCTGCAGAATCGTTTGTTCTCTCCTCTTCCCAATCTGTCACCAGATTCTTGATGAAATTGTCTAGTTCATCCGAGTTACGAATTTATGATAACTATGTACTTCTACTCCTACTACTTCTTGATTTACCCCAAAAAAAAAAAAAACTATGTACTTCTATCAAGTTTAGCCATAAACCCCTCCTTCTGTCTCCATTTAACCTTTTCCATATGCATAGTGTGGCCCAACTCCACCTTTTGTTCTTGGCTTCTATTGATTCTTCTTTTGTCAAAGTCAAACCAACCTCTTCTTTCCTATCTCGTTACTTAATAGGCCCAAGGACCATATTCTTCTGATTGGTAAAAACCCAAGTATCCATAATCCTTACTCTACCTTGCATCTCATTTTAATAAATCTCAACTTCTTAGCTGCAATGAATCCAGGTTCTACTTCCACGTGATAGCTCCCCACCATGCTACACTTTACCCCAGAAACCTGATTTTATGCTGCCAAGATGAACTAACCTGCAACCAGCAAATTTCTGAATGAACTGAATGGAATTTGCTACTTTCCAGAAAGGCTTGCCGAAAAATCAAACAAAGGAGGTTCATTTTCTCATGTAGTTTGCCAGTCTAACCAACAATTCTTTTCTGCTAGTTAGACTTCTATGGTTGCAATGATTCTATCAAATGGAATTAAATAACCGTTGACCGGCTGCATCAAAATCGAGGTTCATATGGGAATTGGAAAAGAAAGCCCTTGCATTTTTGGGTCGGTCCATGAGCTGAGATGCATATCTTTTTCCTGACAGAGAGAAAGAAAAATAGCCCTGCTTTAGCTGTTCAGGGGGTGGAATGAAAGGCGGTTTACATACAACAGAGTCAAGGTGGTTTAACCATTTAAGATTATTTGGAGAGGCCTCGTCTCATTTTGCGCTTCCCAATAATCTTATGCTATGGGTTAATGGTCTTAATACAGGAACCTGGGACCTCCTACTTGGAAGATATGAAGAATCCATCAAATTAAAAGGGACCTGGGACCTCCTACTTGGAAGATATGAAGAATCCATCAAATTAAAAGGCGTCACGACTCATCACTATAGTTGCATTATGTGTAGAGTGTACCTCACTTGAACAAGTTGCAAGTTCGCAAGGGAGGTGGGGTCAAATGACCCCACTAACTGTGTTGAAAGGTCTGTTGTTCGTATAGGTTTTGATTACGCGACCCCACCCAAGTTATTAAATTGACCCAAACACCCTGCAAATGTTAGGAAATACCCCCTACTACCAGTCACCGGTCAAAGATGAAAATTTCCTCATTGCTTTCAAACACACTATGTCTTCGGGATCCTTTACGCCAGTTTCATAGCAGGAATTCAGACGTATTATGAAAGAGTTCATCTTTTGATCTTCCATGAGTGATACGAGTACTACTTCCATTGAAGATTTTAGTGTTGCTCCTTTTGTTTCTGCCAAAAAAGCATGTGCCTTCTGCTGAGTTTCCATGGGAACATGACACCTTTGTTGTTCTTCTATTTGTGTATGCTATGGTTTTTTCGTTGATTTGCATGCCTGTTTTTATGTTTCATTTTGCATTGTTTTCTCAATCAAGAATTTGATTTTCCTCCGCAGATGCTAAAAAGCAGTTCCAAGCATTTGCGTCTCAGGCCATTGCTTCTCGATTCTCATCCACAATACTGTCGGCTTTCAGTGTAGTATGAAGAGAAATATCACGCGAGAGAGACAAGGTGATTGCCAAATATTGTGCCAATTTGTTCGGCCCTTGTGAATTTCTTGCCCTGTAATATCATCAATGTGGTTATTCGGATAATAGTAGTTGTCACGCATCGGAGATTTAGCATGCAATTAGATCTTTGATGTAAATGACCACAAGCAAGTACATGGATCCGGATAACGTGTCATTCCATATATTCTTATACACTTCTGAAATTTATGCATTTCGTTACACTTCGATACATCTTTTGACATATATACCAAGATTATTTGCTCTTATTGGGTTGTGGTTAGAATTTACCAACACATTGTGGGATGGTGGTTAAAGGGTGGCAAAAAAAATTAAGAGTTCAGCATACATTCTCATACACTCCCTACTGAATTTTGTACATATGGTTACATTCCTGGTGCATTTTTTTTTTTTTTTTTAAGTATATACGCAGATTATTTGTTCTTATTTGGTTGTGGTTGGAATTTTCCTCTTGGTAAATGTACTTGCACAATCTTGGTGATCTCAATTTTACAAATGCAATTTATTTGCTTCAAAACCTTGTGTAGAAATAGAAAAACCCATCAACAGTAAGTATGAAAATTTAAAGTTGTGTTTGAAATCATACTATTTGATCGTATATCAAATTATCAGTAAACATGTTTTTTTTTTTCCCGCAGGATAAAAGCATCAAGGTTTTCCTCTTTCGGTTGTTTTATTAGATTGTTTCCGCAATAAAGTGTATTATTTGCAGTTTTTTTTATCTATGAAAGTGAATTTTTTGATTTACAAATTACACATTGGAACAGAAAATGTCTACTTGAATAGAATATAGGAGTATTTTAATTTTTGAATCTACAGCAACAAAACTTTGATGGCATTGTAATTTTTTTTTTCTGACGGTTAGGGTGTCCGGGCTATTTTACTTGCACCTTAATTAATTGCCACTCCGGTCAAAAGTAGGTCATCCACGCCAAACTAGGAAACTCATAAGAAAATTCTCTTTGCGGCTTAATCCAAAAAATAAAAAAATCAATTTTATGAAGAGCAAATCCATCACCCAACCTGACTAATCCTAGAGGCCAGTGGCATTGTAATTTCAACTCCTCATGAGATAGTCGTTGGCAGTTCAAATAAGATGCCACAAACTCTTTCTCCCCAATTTTATGTATCGGGTTTCCTAGAGTACGAAAGAGATTGAAACTTTAATTATTATTTTTTTTGGTACAAAAAACTTTAATTAATAGGAGTACTGAAGTAGGAGTATATATGTTCAGCAGAAATGATACGCCCACCGCACCATTTGACCACCACACAGAATGGAAGGTCCACTCCGGATTTCGCACAGATGATTCGAGCTGTTCAATAATTTTAAAAAAAATTCGAGTGAGCTCGTGAAAAATCAGCTCAATCTAATATATGTATGTGCGGTGGCCAAATGTGCTGTGGTCGTATATTTTTGTTACTCCCTCCGTCCCATAATATTTGTCCGGACCGCAAAACGGAGACGTAAAAATAATACTATTTTTGTAAGAAAAGTTGGGAAAAAATTCATCAACTTACTAGATCTCGACGAGTTCTTTTAACTTGTGAAAAAAATTAGAATTTTTTCTTGAAAGAAATGTATTATTTTGTAGTCTCCGTTTCGCGGACCGGACAAATATTATGGGACGGAGGGAGTATAATCAGGTACTATTATTTACGCTCCCAATGGAAAAGAAAAAAATTCGCATGCCTTTTCCAGCTATAGAGTTTTTTTTTGGTAAAACAGGTGGTGTCAAGGCAGTTTGTGCGTATCTCAAACTAATCTTTATAACCCTTCTCACAGCCTTTTCACACACTTGTGGATGGGCATGAGCAATGAGGTGGCCTCAAGAGTTGCAAGTAAGGGGAATTGAACCAAATAACTTATTAAACAGCAAACCTCTAGTTCCCAAACCAATATCACCAAGCCGACTTATCTGGAGGTTTTTAAAACAATAAAATAAGATAATTTGAAAATAGAAAATGATTTTTGTGACGCCCCGATTTTCGAAAATAAAATCGGAGGCATTAAATATTAATTTTTGGAAATTTATTAAATTAAATTCAAAAATCCCAAACAGATAATTCATCCTAAAGATTCATCTATTACAAACCATTGTGAAAATACTGAAAATAGTCTTCGTGGTAATAATCTAGACAAAATAACAGAGCTGTCTTCTAAGATCGATACGAATCCCAAGCGTATACTCGCTCAGTCTCCATATCCGGATTCATCTCTAGGTAGTATCGCCCTCCTTTAGGATCCTGAGTCTCCACTTGATTTTCTGCAAAATCTGACACGGATGCCAGACAATCCGTGCCTGAGTGAAAAAGTTCACCCCGTTATATGATCCAACCCAATCACCCCTTCTTACATTACAGTTAGCAGGTAACAATATATCATCAATGCAGAAAAGTAAAACACCCATAAATCTATTCATTATCGATCGATAGCTTAACAACAAGGAAAATCTAGTCATGCCCAGACCATAACTAGGGTTTATCTATCTTAATCACCACATCAAAATCACCAAGGGGCTCCCACCAGTTCTATCATCACAAAATATCGCTGGACCACACTCCAGATTTTATCAACACAAAATATCGTTGGACCACCTGCCAGATTTTATCAACACAAAATATCACTGGACCACCAGCCAGGTTTTATCATCGCAAAAACGTCACTGACCAACCGTCAGGTTTTATCGTCGCAAAATGTCACTGACCAACCGTCAGGTTTTATCATCGCAAAACATCACTGACCAACCGTCAGGTTTTATCAAAACATCACTGGACTTACTTTGCCAGGTTTTATCATCAGAAAATATCTCTGGCCCTATCCGCCAGGTTTTATCATCACAAAACATCTCTGGACTACCCGCCAGGTTTTATCGAAATATCACTGGGCTTACTTTGCCAGGTTTTATATCATCACTGGACTCCTGCCAGTTTCAATTCATTACTAGGCTTACTTTGCCAGTTTCAAATCATCACATCCAACTCATCACATCTCAACATCCTACCTACAGGCAGATCTAAAAATAAACTTTCCAATTTATCCATTACTTAACACCGTCTAAATGAACTCTATTCGCATACCACCCCATGTCTCTAGGTTCCAATCTAACATATCAATCACAAATCAGAGCAATATACAAATAATCACAATGATAATTGAAATAAATAATAAGCGTAGAAATCACGTAACTTTTTATGAATAAGCCGTTGCCCTTAATCTTGTATGGTCAATAAGTTAATAATAATGCAAGAAACTTTTATCTAATAAAAGTTTTTATAAAAATAAATAAATCTAGGCTTGTATAAATTTTATTTAAGAAATTAGATTGATTAAAAAAACTAATTAAATTAGCTAAAAATATTAGAATAATTATCATGACCTAATAAGAGTCTTAAAGGTCTTATGTAATATGTTTGAATGTCAAAAGTTGGGTTCGGAAGGTCTCGGGATTATTTTTAAATGAAGACGTTAAATAAAGTGGCCGAAAGGGAAGTAAATAAATAATAAATAATTACTAATTAAAATATGCTAAGGTTAATAAGGTTTCATCTTTAGAGTGTAAGGAGTCTAAATAAAATTACTCGAGAATTAATAATAAAGTTTATAAGGCCGTAAGGTAATTTTGATTGGAAACACTATAACTATAACAATAAAAATAAATAGTAAATTAAATAAAAAATATTAAATTAACAAGTTATCACCTTTGAGATGCAAGGAGTCTAGGAAAAATAGTTTGGGTGTTAAAACGTTGCTTGGAAAGCCGTAATTATTTTTCGTTTGTAAACTTTGAAAGATAACTAATAAATAATTAAATAAGTAGATAATTAAATAAAAAATATATGACCTTAACAAGTTATGATTTTTGAGGTGTGAATAGTCTTGGAAAATAGTTCGGGGGTCAAAAACCAAGTTTAGAGGGTCGCAAAATTGATTTGAACTAAAACAGTCCAAACCGCAAGGTTGGACCGAGTTTACCTTGCGGCTAGACCTTCCGCCGCAAGGTTGAACCTAGCTCTTGCGGTCCGAAGGTTGCGGTCGCAAGGTTCGGGACAGTTTTGATTTTTTTCGTTTTTCTCACGGTTTTTCATGCATGGATTCGTTCGGGGTATAGGGTTAAGCATAAAAATAATAAATATACTTAGATGGAGGGTTGGAATGGATTATAATATCTCGATTGGATCGAATTGAATCAAAAACGAAACTTAAATTTTTTGAGGAGATGACTTCGGTTTCTTCGATCGGGAGACTTTGGGACTGAATTGGATGATGTTTGGTGATACTAGGAGTTGCAGGAAGAGTTTGGAACGATCGAATTGGATTTCGGTTGGGTCTTGGTACGAAACCCACTTTTCTCTCTCTTACTTTCTCTCTCTAAAACTCCATGGATTGGAGTTTCGTTTTCTCCGAATTTTCTCTCTTTTCTGGACTGGTGGGGCGTGGGAAGTATCGTGGTATGCCCTAGGGTCGGAGTAATGGGGTATTTATAGGTAAATTTTGGAATAGAAGGATAAAATTGAATTTAATCGGAACTCTAACTCTTGGGCTTTGAGATGGACGAGATAAAGATAATTTCGTGATCCGAGAGGAGATAGAGACTGGGTAGGAGAGGGAGAGATGGCAAGAGTTTGCATTGCATGCATGTAATTTAAAAAAAATAAATAAAAGTTGGATAATTAGGATAGGATTTGTATATATCTATGAGATAAATAAGATTAAGATAATTTTATTGGTATATATCTATTAAGGAAATAATTTTATTATTACGAATAATATTTTTTCTCTTTTAATGATATTATTAATGCTATTAATAATATTAACTCTATTATATAAAAAAATTAGGGTCGAAAATCCGGGTTGTTACAATTTTAACACTTCTTTTTCATTTACTAACTCTTTTTTTTTATTTACTTTATTCATGTGAAATTGCTATTTTTTTTTATTCGAATGTGAAATTGCTATTCACATAGGAAAAATAGCTAATGAGAGAGAGAGAGAGAAGGATCAAAGAGAGAGAGAGAGAGAGAGAGAGAGAGAGAGAGAGAGAGTCAATAAAGGCCGTGGCTATTCGCAGCCACGTATTTTCTCTCACAGCCTGTTAAAATTTTTCAATTAGACTCGACAGTTAGTTACTGAAATTGAGATACATTTTCAGCATCCAATTACCGAAATATGATATTTTTTTCAACAGCTATTTACCGAAAATACATGTTTGGCAGTTGTCTACCGAAAATTGAATATATTTTCGACATGTAGTTACCGAAATATAATCTTATTTTCAACAGCTATTTACCGAAATGCTATTTATGATTTTCAACAACTTCTTACCAAAATATAGTAGGCTATGGGAGAAAATACGTGGCTGCGAATAGCCGGCCCCATCAATAAATAGAAGGGCAAATTTCACTCTGACCAGCTAAGGTATCTAACAATAACAAAAGGTACCCCTCAATTTTCAAAACGACAAAAACCTCCCATATTTCACAGTTTGGATTTCATTCCGTTAGTGAAATGGACAGAAAATGTATGGAAAATGAAATCATCAATTTTATTTAGTTCTACAGCTATCTTAGGGCTCTCATTGAAAGTCCTAGAGCCAAAAATTAATTATGATTATTTAGGATAAAATGATTAAAAAAATAAAATCTTCGCACCGATTCAAACGGAATAAAATTTGGAGCATTTAAAATTTTGCTCTTTATTTGGTTTTAGGGCTTTCAATAGAGAGCAAATACTTAAGTGCTTCAATTTTCAATCCATTTGAATTGGTGCGAAGATCTTATTTTTCTGGTTATTTTATCCTAAAGTGCAATAATTAATTTTTGGTTCTAAGATTTTCAATGAGAGCCCTAAGATAGCCATAAAACTAAACGAAGAAGAGATACTTAAGTGCTCAAATTTTCAATCCGTTTGAAGCGGTGCGAAAATCTTATTTTTTTGATTATTTTATCCTAAAGGGTTATAATTAATTTTTGAAAGCCCTAAGAAAACCATAGAACCAAATGAAGAGCAGATACTTAAGTGCTCCAATTTTTAATTCGTTTGAATTGGTGCAAAGATTTTTATTTTGTTATCATTTTATCCTAAATGGTCATAGTTAATTTTTGGCCTCAAAGCTTTCAATGAAAGCCCTGAGAGAGCCATAGAACCAAATGAAGAGAAGATACTTAAATGCTCCAATTTTTAATCCATTTGAATCGGTGCGAAAATCTTATTTTTCTGATCATTTTATCGTAAAGGGTCATAATTAATTTTTTGCTCTAGGACTTTCAATATAAGAGCCCTAAGATAGCTGTAGAACTAAATAAAATTGAAGATTTCATTTTCTGTACATTTCCGTGCATTTTCCACCCATTTCACTAACGGAATGAAACCCAAACTGTGAGATAGGGTGGTTTCTGTCATTTTTAAAAATTAAGGGGTATCTTCTGTCATTGTCGGATGCCTTAGGGGTCTGAGTGAAATTTATCCTAAATAGAAATAGAGGATGAGAGAGAGAGAGAGAGAGAGAGAGAGAGAGAGAGAGAGAGTCAATAAATAAAACTAGAGGATGAAAATCATTCCCTTTGAAAATCTTCTCTTCCAAGACACCTTCATGGCTTCTATAAATAAATAAATACGCGCCCCCAATGAAATGCAACTTTTCTAGGTTCTCCATAAAATATCCAGGTCGACGCGTCTCAAGCAGTTTCCTACCTATTGACTCTTGCCAATACACCAGTTTTCTCGCTGCCCAGTCTCCACAAGACGATTTGTTTTGGGATTTATTTCTGCATGTACATACTACACAGAATTCCTCTCTGTTCATTCATGTCTATGTGATTGATTCTAGTTCTTCGTTATGCACACAATCACTTTGATGAACATGAAGCCCTTCTGTAGAACCCTCATCAACCGGTACCGCAATTCGGCTATTTTCGGCTTCCCATCTCTGAATACCCATAATTCATTTACCACTGGTGCGTCAAAATTTAACTTGGGTTTGGAGTTTTTGGACCATAATCGTAGAATTCATAGCTACACCCCTCGGTTCTTGGGCTTTCCTCGTGTTGTTGATAGAACCCAGAAACCATTTTGTGCCCCAACTTCTAGTTGGGCACAACCCAGGGTTTTCTCTAGAACATGTAATGGTGATGGTGCCTGTAGAGGTGTAAATGTAATTGCTAAGGTTGCATTAAATTGTAGGAGTTATTCGACCTCGGTTGAGACCCGCGTGAATGAAAACAATTTCGAGAGGATATACGTTCAGGGTGGCATGAATGTGAAGCCTTTAGTAGTTGAGAGAATTGATAGAGATGAAAACATAGGGAGAAATGAAGAATCTAGGGTTGAAGAAGGTGTTGAGGATGTAAGTAATGAGAATTTGAAGGGTTTGAAAGAGGTTGAGGTGGTAAAAGCCGGTAAGGAAGAGTCGGATATTGAGAGGGAGGCATGGAGGATATTGCGGAAGGCGGTTGTGACGTATTGTGGGAACCCAGTTGGGACAGTGGCGGCAAATGACCCGGCTGACAAGCTACCACTTAACTATGATCAGGTCTTCATTCGTGATTTTGTTCCGTCTGCCCTTGCTTTCTTGCTCAAGGGGGAAGCAGAGATTGTGAGGAACTTTCTCCTCCATACCTTGCAATTGCAGGTAACCTTTTGCTGAGTGAATTCAATATTTGCTATCCTTGTGGATATTTCGCAGTTCTTGTTAGACTGCCAATCCGACTGTGATATTTCCTTATATAATAACACTCTTGTAACCTCTACTTGTGCTCAGAAATTAGTTTGTTTTCTACAAAAAATTACTATCTGATGTCGATTTTCTCTATCTTCTTTGCTTCTCCTCCAAGCAATGAGAAAATTCAAAATGTTTGTTTCCAACTTAAGAAATTTGTTGTATAACAAATGTCATTGTTTTCATTCAAATCCATTTTTTACTTCTACTTTCTCATTCAAGTGCCATGCTGCAGCATCATTATGCGATGGTTTTAGCATGCTTAACATATGGCCTTTTTTGTTTTGTCTTACGTGTGCTGGTTCTCATTGGACATTGGATTGTGATGGTGTCTTTTGGTTTAAAAAGTTTGCCTTGATGTTATGTGTCGATACATTCTTGCCATGTGCCATGTGGATGAAATAATGATCTATATTCATGCAGTTACCGATGAATCTCAAGCACACTAAATTGAGTACATTTTGCTGTCATAGGTGACTGAAATGTGGGGATAGTCATACTCGGGATTATAGGTGGTGGGAGATGTTTGATTGATAACTATCGTTTTCATGAATTCTTTACCATTTCCTTGAGGAAATGTGGTACTCCAAGATTATGAAGTATAACAATATATGTTCCATCATATAGGAAGGTTTCTAGTGAGAAAGTTGCATCTGATGATATTCATTATACTACTTTTGGCATATGGCCATCTCATCATGTTTCATATTTGTGAACCCTTCCAACTGTTTTCCGGTTTTTCCATTAGAGTTGGGAGAAAACAGTGGACTGCTACAGCCCAGGGCAAGGATTGATGCCAGCAAGTTTTAAAGTTAGAACTGTCCCTCTTGATGAAAATAAGTATGAAGAAGTCTTAGACCCAGATTTTGGCGAGTCAGCCATTGGACGTGTTGCACCGGTGGACTCTGGTAATCTTTCTCTTTCTGCAAGCTAGTGAGCTACCAATTAACTTGGAAATGTTGTGAAGTCAAGCTTTTTTCAGTTGAGTAAGGCGCCAAATGAATTTTAACATTTTGTGATATCTTGACTCCTATAATAGGGTTGTGGTGGATTATATTATTGCGTGCTTACGGGAAGGTCACTGGTGATTACACTCTACAAGAAAGGGTGGATGTCCAGACAGGCATAAAACTGATTTTGAACTTGTGTCTGTCTGATGGGTTTGATATGTTTCCTTCGCTGTTGGTCACTGATGGCTCCTGCATGATAGACCGACGAATGGGCATTCATGGTCACCCCCTTGAGATTCAAGTGAGTTGCTCTTTCCTTTGTATTGTATGAATGCCCTGTATGCCTTGTAATCAGATTCATGGCTCTATATTGTTGTTACATTCTTGTGCAGATCAGATGTAAAAATCGAGTACATCTACAGATAACTGCTGTAATCAATTCAGACTTTTGCACTAGAAATGGTTAGCTGTTGTTTGACTTGACTCCACAATACATCTAACATGGGCTCTTCTATTTTCTCCTCATTACCATGTATGATGGATATGTTTTCAAAACCGGTACCCAAGTACCCCAATGTAGACACTTTGATCCTCAAAATAAGATCCCAATATCCCATTAGTTGAAAAAGAAACCTTTTTATAGCCTTTTACATGGCCTGGAGATAAAAAATTCCTTTCTTCTTAATATCATTGGATTTAAGTAGGGTTTCAATAACTTATACAAAACTATAGTTTTGTAGTACAAGTACTTGTTCAGGAGTTTCCCTGTACCCATGCCCAATTTTTTGACATATCCCAACAGCCTAAATCGTTTACGAAGCCCTCACACTTTGCCATATAACTTAGCACATAGGGCTTTTTCCTCTTCTACGTGACAATTTCTTTTGAAAAAGGTCAGTTTCACTTTAGTCATGTGATAGATCTTTATCACCTTGAGTTCTAGCTTGTCCTGCATATCTTATTGTGGTTAGTGTGGTACAAAATATTGGGTTTTCTCAAAGGTTTTTTGAGAGTTCTTGCAAGTTTTTCATGGTGTCTGGTTTGGTAGATATTTAATTGGATAGGCTGTGATTGATAGCAACGTGTAGTGGTATGTTTTGTCATTTATAGTCTTGAAATGGTTTCCTATTAGCCCTATTCACTAAGGATTATATGACCTGTGTTCTCGGTCCTTTTTTAAACTATAGTTGTTTTACCTTCTCTGAGTTTATCTTTATGTGTTCTATTTTGATTTCACAGGCTTTATTCTACTCAGCTTTACGGTGTTCGCGAGAGATGCTCTCTGTAGATGACATATCCAAGAATTTGGTGAGGGCTATAAACAATAGACTGAGTGCATTGTCATTTCACATCAGAGAATATTATTGGGTTGACATGAAAAAGATCAATGAGATATACAGATATAAGACTGAGGAATATTCCACAGATGCCACTAACAAGTTCAATATTTACCCTGACCAAATCCCTCACTGGCTGGTGGATTGGATTCCAGAGAAGGGCGGTTATCTGATTGGCAATCTACAGCCAGCTCACATGGATTTTAGGTTCTTTACGCTTGGAAATCTCTGGTCCATTGTTTCATCTCTGGGTACTCCTAAACAAAATGAGGCTACTTTGAATTTGATTGAAGCCAAATGGGATGATCTTATGGGCCACATGCCTCTTAAGATATGTTACCCTGCTTTGGACTATGAAGAGTGGCGTATAATCACAGGCAGTGACCCAAAGAATACGTGAGTTCTCTTTGATAAACTTTTTTGAGCACTCTGTGTGTGCGGGCGTGTGTGTCCATAGCAAATGGACTTGTTTCAATTCTTTTTGTATTGAGCATCATTTCATTGACTCTTGCAGGCCTTGGTCTTATCACAATGGAGGATCTTGGCCAACCCTTTTATGGCAGGTAATTTCAGATTTGATGCAAGTCTATTTGTACCGAGGGATAATCATTTATTTAATCTGTTCTATATTGAGTGTTCATAGGGACTATATAGTGCCCTGATAACTTGATAACGCATGTGCAGGTTTTACTCATTGGGTACAGTAGCCAGAATCATAATCTGTTTTGGCCCTTTAGGGGAAGGCACTATGACACCAACCTCATGATAGAAACAATTCATGTGCGAACTTGTGCTGCCATTGTTGTTAGAGTGTTTTCTTGATTTTGATATAAATGAGAGAGGACCAATCTGGATTCCAACTTTCTTGCTTTCCAATTAAAAAAGATGATGTCATGTATTTCTTCTTCTTGTCTTGTTATAAAAAGTTGGGGAGAATGGAGGTGAAGAACGCTTATATGCTCAAATAAACCGTAGTTCTATTTCTATATACTATCTATGAATATTTTTCCACGAATCATTGTAGTTGAATTGTTGAACCATGTGGAATATTTTTCCACGAATCATTGTAGTTGTATTGTTGAACCATATTCCATATGGTTTAGAAAGGAAAAAATCCAGTTCAAACAAGAATAACATCCACTTTCAACTGGCTTGTCCAATCTAATTTGGTTTTGAATCAAGTGGAATACTGTATATCCTTGGCACTTTTCCATCTGCTAGAAATTATGCTATGTAAAAGTTTTTTGTTTTTTGGTTTTAATTTTGAACTTTTACCATAATTCTTGCTGTTATTTGAGTTAGAAATACAGGAATGTACAGAATCTTTATTTTAATCCGTTCCCGCTGTCAAAATTGTTGAAAAGAGTAATGTTAAAACACATTTCTCTGTTTTATATCTCTAGTTTGACAAAGTTAACAGGCTAGCCTATTTGGCAAGATAAAGTTACCTAAACCAGAATATTAATTAAATCTAATTTGCTATGTTTGATAACCTGCTTAGTCCAAGACAAGCATGCTTTACCCTAGGTTCTTCAGCCCTTTTAACTCAGAATTACTTGATTAACTTTTCATTTCCTTTTGCTTTCAATGATCATTTACAGTTCACATTAGCATGCATGAAGATGGGCAGACCTGAACTAGCTAGGAAGGCACTTGATTTGGCTGAAAAGAGGCTTCCGAAGGACCACTGGCCTGAATATTACGACACAAGAAATGGAAAATTCATTGGAAAGCAAGCTCGACTTTACCAAACATGGTCAGTTGCTGGGTTTTTGACTTCTAAAATGCTCTTGGAAAATCCAGAGATGGCTTCCCTCTTATTCTGGGATGAAGACTATGAACTTCTGGAGGTTTGTGTCTGTGGTCTTCGCAAATCTGGCCGAAACAAATGCTCACGAGGCGCTGCAAAGTCTCATATTCTTTTTTAAAAGCCTTCTGTACCTATATAGCTGGTACTTGAGCATAGTGAAATGTAGATTTCCAATACTAAATTTACTGGTAGAAAATGTGACATCAAATTTTGATTTTTTTCCCCCATGTTTCTGTGTACAATATTCATTGTTAACTGCTGTCAGATGAATTACTTTAGTTGATCGGTGTTGGATGTTTGTATAGCGGTTATCTGAGATCCAAAAACAGTACCTTGTCTCCTTGGTCATCTGTAAGTAGAAAATCAGTATAGTACTGTAGATGTACGTTATATTTTCTTGAAATCTGCAACAAAATGTTCTTCAATTACGGATGAATGAATGAATGCATGCATGCTTTATTCTTGAATTTTCTTTTTTCTGTTTCGTCGGAGGTTTCATTGGTGATTGATAGACATGGGAGTAATACTGTATCCTCGGCTCCCCACCTATTCTCAAGTTGATTCCCTGATTGGGATTTAGATTTTTGTTCTCTGTTTAGGATATCCGTTGCATTTCTCCCAACTTCAGGTAGTAGATTTTTGTAAGTGATTCTGAAGTGTGGATTCCGTATTACAGACTTAGACAATCAGAATACAAAAGATGTTTGGGAGATATTTGGAAAATTGATTTATTCAGCAGAGTAGTGTTAAAGTGGGTAATTTGCAAATAACTTTTGAAGGTGAATTAGATCAAAATTTATAATCCATCGGAGAAAATGTGTGAAATTTTTTTTTTTATCAGCAAAGAAAGGTTTATCTCATTAATAAAAATAATACAAAACAGAAACACTATAATGATACATCAGAAAGGATCATGCACATACGGTAGTACCTCACGGTCCTCACCTATCACTGCACCTCGCCTCACATTTAAAAAAAAGGGGAAAAAAAAACCACCCAAAAATTGGTAAGCCACCAACAAATACCCAAACAAAACCCAGCCCAAACAAGTGAATTAGGCCTAGACACCCAAACCTAACTGCAAAAGGAAAAAAAACCATAAAGCCTGGCCAACCTAACACCTCCAACCACCACCGCCACCATTCACTAGAAAATGGGGCAGCAGTAGTTGGACAATCCACTAGACGTAAAGAGAGGAGATTGGAGTGAATCTATTTGGTTGTGTTTGGATATTATGTTGGTTGAGGATTTATACAAGATTAGTCGTAAGTGAAGAAGAAAGTGAATAAGACAAATAAAAAAAATTGGGTAAATCAATGGAAAAAATTCTTGAGCTTCATGATCGAAAAAGAGCCTAGATGTTGGTTGCATAAAACTCTGTCCCTTCCAACTTGAAGGAGTTTTGAAAATAAGCTTTGAAGTTCATATTATTTCAAATAGAGATAAATCGTCATGTATTTTCATTCTCATGTACAGGAATATGAGTTTTCAAGAGATGTCTTTTCAAGTTTTCATCCATATGCTTTGTATTTCAAGAGACGTGACTCCTGTGAAGAGTCACTTGGAATTCTATAAAATAATAATAAAATAAATAAAAAGCTATCATCCCATAAAAGTTTTAAATATCTTGAGAGTCTAGAATTACTCTCCCTTCTCCTCCTCTCATTTTCCTATATCATGATTCATGATGGCAATTAAAGAAAGACTTGGCACCTCAGTTTTTTCACCGATCATGCAACATGGAGACATATTGTTAGATTTATGGGTTATATCTTGGAGTGATATTCGACCATCACAACCTATACGAAGGGAGGTAATTAGGCAAATACAGTCTTAAAACGACGACTTATTGTGCCTTCTATGGATCTCACCTGCTATTTTCCTGACACTTACGGAGTATTATCTAAGTATCTTTGATTGAATGTGTTCATGGTTTTAATGTTTCATGCCGTATCTTTATTGTTTAGTGTTTTGTGATAATTAGGTGATAAATTCCCATGGAGAAGTTCTGAAGTTGACCACAACTATTACTTGGAAAGAAGTTGAAAAGGAAAATGGGGACAAGTTTGTCCTTCATAGACAAGGGATTAGCAAAATCAAGAATATGCGCGCAGAATCATTTGGCTGCCAATTGCTTATTTACTTATTGCTTATTATCCACCAGTGTTGTGCCCGTTCAATACATGAATACCGAAAAAATTAGTGAAATTAAACTTCTTCTTTTTTGTCAACCCATGCATCAATGGGTTGCCATGTATGGGGCTTTGGAATTTACAAGACTGACTTAGTAGCGTAAAAAAAATGATATTATATCTGTATCAACGAGTACAAACTATTTGTGAGCTCGTTTTGGGTCTCAAAAAAATGATCAGAATCGTTCATTTTGTTTAAAATACTTTGTATACGGTCCTTCCAAAATAAGCTTAATCCGGTAATGATAAAGGTGTTTACAAAACATCAAACTTTGCTTTAAAATTTAGCACAAAGTTGGACATTTCGTGGACGCCCTACCCGATCCTAGATTGAGCTTATTTCTTGTAGGGACCGTAAGCAAAGTATTTTAATCAGAATGCGCAGCTCCGATCATTTTTTGGGACAAAAAAAAGTTATACCAGTAGCACCTCTGGTAACGTAAATGGTTGAGTGAGGGTAGTGGTCTGGTTTTAGATGTTGCTCTTTGAGCTGGTTGTCTTTGTTCCTGGGGTATGTCCCTGTTCTGTTGTTTTGGCATTTGTTTAATAAAATTTAATTTACCAAAAAAATCAAAAATACAAGTAGTAGTTGAAAATTTAATTTCTCAGGTATGGATGAGTGGTTAATTAATTACCCATCAAATGTAGTTGAATGGGCCCTTATAGTGGCCCTACCCTTTAAAATGTGTAATTACG
Organism: Rhododendron mucronatum var. ripense; assembly: GCA_019656295.1. NCBI lineage: Eukaryota > Viridiplantae > Streptophyta > Magnoliopsida > Ericales > Ericaceae > Rhododendron > Rhododendron mucronatum. The sequence continues at coordinate 951,954 of BPLT01000067.1, forward strand.
GGATAGAGAAGTCTCGAGGGACACATCAGTTTTCAACCTGAACCTTCTTGCCCCCCAAGGGTAATCTATTTTTCTCAGAGCAGACCTCGTGAGCCATTAACACGTTTCCATTTACTGTCATAAATTGGCTACCCATACAGATAATTATTCTTGAAAATTTGTTGGTGAAGTGAACTACGAAAGAATAATTTAAAACAATATATGAGAAGGTTCAAAAACAGTAATTTAATTTTTTAGAAAACTAACGTAAGACAAAATTATTGCAAAATGTTGTAGTTTTTGCGGGGTAAATTTGTAGGAAAAACTCATTGTAGTGGAAAAGTTAGAAACGTGGGACAGACTTTTCCGTACTTACTTTCTTTACCTACCTGAACACGTAAAATGCTAACAATTGGATTAAATTTAATAAACTTTTATTCCTCACGGTGATTTATTTGTGCTATTGCTATATCATTCGGCTGGATCCAATTAAAATCAAATTTAATTTTCTGCAGTTCAAAAATCAAATCAAGTCAAATTTTGAGCCAAAATTGCTATGGATCATCAACGGCCGATCTGTTCTATAAGGACTATGGAGAAAGTGAAGGAAATTTACACACATACAAGTGCCAGTCATATAGGAAACAAACCTAGCCGTCTTCTCTCTTTCTTTCACTCCCTCCGCAGAAGGTTTCACCACCTAATGCGGCGGAGAGGGGAGGGGAGGAGAGGATTTGTCCTTGACGAGTGTTTTCTTTTATCCCAAGTTTCTTGCTTTTAAAATTTAATAACTCCTCCTGTCCAATGAGGGTTTTTTTTTCTCGATCTCAAATTTGAGAGTTTTTGTGTTTCTTTCTCTCTCATTTTTCCCGGCTTCTCCTTCATCATCAAGGTGCCATTTTGAGTTTCGACAAGGGTGGTGGTGATGGTCCTTCGGCGGTGATGATGGCTCGATGACAAATCAAATCGGTTCGATCGGCTTCCCGATCAATTCATTTGGGGAGGGTGTCGTCAGTATCGTATGCTGAGGCCATGACGTGCAAGAAAGCCTTACAACTTGCTAAGTTGTTAGGCTTGGATTAATTTACGGTAGAAGGGGACTCCTGGCAATTGGTTCGGATTTTGGGTAGCAAAAGGTCTTGCCCTATGGAAGTGAAAGTTGTCATCGAAGATATTTGTCGAGCAGTTGATCGGTTTAGGATTTGTGATTTTCTTTTTCTTCATAGATCGGCAAATGTAGTTCACGCACTTCGGCGATTTTGGGTATGCAAGGTTTTTATATTCGTACTTGGGAAGCTAGATCTCCTGATTGAATATTAGATCCTTCATAAAACGATAATCATCCTCTTTGATACCCTTTTTGTATCAATGGAAGTTTCCTACCATGTTGGAAATAAAAAATAAAAAACAAACTGTTCTGTAAAAAAAACTGTCCCAAAATACTTAATAAAGCAATATTTGATGATTTCCCAAAGCATAAGCTCTATATTAATCTCTTATTATAAGCAGCACTTAAAAACAGAGGACATGACCATTGGACCACAGCCAAATGGGCCCATGTAACCACTTAAACAACTTTCCAATCCTCCTTTTTTTGGCTAAACAAGTTTCCAACACTCAAAAGCAAAGTTTTTAATTAGAAGAGGACCTCTATCTGTTCTTGATCCAGAATAATGACCTCGATCTGTTTGTTAACGTCAATATTTAGACCTCCTTCACTTCCTGGGGCTCAGCAACCTTGAATAGACCATTAGCTTCCTTCACCACCTCCTTAGATGGTGGCTCCTCCACCTCGAAAGCCACCACCGGAAAATCCCTCGAAAGCCCCGCCGGAGTCTTGAATGTGATTTTCCCGGTGGGCGGGTTATTGACATAGATGTCACTGAGGGTGAGCCAAACCAACAACTCCTTGGCCTTAACACCTGTTGGGAACAAAGCTAGCTTAATCGCACCTCAATAGCAATTAATGAGATGCAACATATACAAATAACTCAAGAGTGTTGGACCACCTTGGTTGCACCTCGTTTATTTTTTAGAACTATTCCCATTGTCCACTAGACACCAAAACGTCCGGACCCCTTGACCAAAATCCCTCACCTAACTTATTAGTACTTCATCTTAAATGCTTCATACCATTGCCAACCTATGCTAGGGTACTCCCCGTCCCAAAATTTAGACATTCACTATGAAATTTGAAAAAACCTAATTTTTTCAGCAACAATTCAAAAAATTGATGAAATCTTTAATTGGTGCAAAGAAATTTACAAAAGTACTCAATATTTCGTCCAATAATTGCAGACTTTTAAAAGTGGAAAATAATCTCTGCAAACAAAAAGAGTACCTCTGCATTTTTACAATCCTAAAAACAACCAAGCCAGAACCAAAGGAAAAGCCATTAAGGACATGTGAAATAGTATCAAATATACTAGACTAATGCCATGTAAAATGTCAAAATAAACGGAAGAGAAGGATCACTCGAATAATTAATTTGGTGAAAAAAATTGGGAGACTATATTTATCATACAAAAATTTCACTAGAAACGAAAAAGTTTTTTGAAAATAGTCAAAATGGTCAAAGCTAGTTAGTTTTTTTTCGTTTTTATTAAATTTTTTTACTTTCCAATTGTGTCTAATCTAAATGTACCAACGGTAAAAAAAAAGTTTGTTAAAATGCTAGTAAATATATTGGCTAAAGACGAAAAAATACACGACCATGTACAATTTTTTTTTTATTTCATAAACTCATCTTCAAAAAACACAACTAGACATAAGTTAAAGAAAATAAAACCACTCATAAAATTGAGGGAATTTTTTTTTTTTTTTATGAGCAACAAAATTGAGGGATAGAAAAGGAATTCTTGAAAAACTGGTCACCTGTGAGCTTCTTGATCTTGTTAGGCTCCACAACAGCAGTGACCTCGGTTGCATAGGACACCAGCTTCCCAATCTTGTCAAACTTGTGATCCTTCTTCTTCTTCTGCTTCAGCCAAACAAACCCAGTCTCCTTGACATACCCACACTCCAAAATGTCTTCCAACGGAAGAAGCCCATTGGGCAGGCCCACCTCTTTCAGTAGGAACTTTGTTTTCTCCTGACAGATTTCATCTCCATGGTAGATCTCTGCTTTGGCTTTGATCTCTTCTGTCACCAGAGACATTTTTTTTTTGCTTTGAATTTGGTCTCAGGATTCTTCCAATGGGGTTGTCGTTAATGAGATGGGGATGGAAGATGGGAAGAGGTGGTGAACATATATAGATTAGAATCTATGTATGTGCCCCCTCAGTTTGGAGGTATCTGCAAAAATGCCATTAGGCTGGCGATCCGGATCCGGATCCTCTATGAGAATCGTGTGAGGGTTTTCGTCCAGACTTTCCATCTCGACAATCAATATTTGGACTGAAAACAAACTTTTCCAAGAAAAATGAGTGGTCTGGATAAAATCCCTTGCACGATTCTCATAGAGTGAATCCACATTGAGGATCTTGATCCGTTCTGTGCACCCTAAAAAATTTAAACAAATTGTAAGTTTTTTTTCCCACAAATTGAAATAACTCATTAGTATCTAACTTGTGGGAAATTGTTTAGATTTTTTGACGATTGTAAATTTTCCAGGTCCTCATCTTGCGTAAGATAGAGTTATTTTTGTGAGTTAAGTTTTGGTAGCACATTCCCAAAATTGGTACACTTCGGGGTTGGTGTTGTGCAGCTGCCGCACAGTATCGTGTTGCACGGCTCGAATGTCGTCCGTTTGGCAATCCAACGGTTCAAATCTCCTCGTACGCTTGCATTGCAAAATGATGAATTTCGTGAACCAAAGCAATGTCTATGTTGTTGCTTATTTCGTTAACATTGGAGAACATAAAGTGTAGAGTTTTTGCAAGACTATTTTGTTAAGAAAGAGGGAACAATGGGCGTGATATGTTTTACATGAATAATTTTCTTTCATGATAATATTCCTATTTTATGCTTGTCTATTGAGATGAGTGCATTAAATCGGTGTATTGTAATACTGTAATCTATTACATCTCTAATATGATGTATTCCACTAAAAATATTAAGTACTTATTTTTTGAATTAAATATAGTGTATTGTAAAAGAGTGACATATCTTGTGAAATGAAAGATAAGTACTTAAAAAATAAGAACCTTAGCGGAATAAGACCACCACAATTAAGACATGTGACCACATTTTCCAAATGCAAATTCATGGTTTTTTCTTTTGTTTTCCAAAATTAAAGTGCTATTCATAATTGGACTTATGTGGAAAATTTAAACCTTATTGATGCGACATGCATCGACAATTTAAACCTTATTGATGCGATTTATAGTACTCTTTATATACATTTGAAGCTTGTTTATAGTTTAATGTCAAATACCTATTTTTTATTAGTTGTATGGTTTTTCTCATTGAATTTTGAATAACTTCATAATGATCGATGATGCAATTAACTTTCTAGAGCGTTTTGTTATCTTAACCGTTGTGGTCTTCATAGACATTCTTATGCACTGAGTAATTATACAATAATCTAGGAGTACTGTCACGTAGTATTCTAAACCACTTTCCAACCACACATTCTTGTGGGGTCCATACATTTAGTGTTAAATCCCACAAATATGTGTGATTATAAAGTGATCCGGAGTCCCACGTGGTAGTACTTCCGGACTATTGTATAATGTCACCTTATGCAGTACTTTTCATGAAGATGGGATTTCAAAATAATGTTCCCTATTTTGCATTTCGTTTACGTATCTACTTATATTTCCTGTAGATGTAGTCAATATTGCTTTTATATACTTGTAGAGATACTAGAAGGTGCAGTGGATGTATTTTTTTTAATTTTAATAACGGATATTCGGGTCAGCTTGCAACATCTCAACAAATGTTAGGGTCCTGAAGTTAACGACCGGACAAACTCTTTAGTAACCTTAAGGTTTGGAATGTTGAGCCTTCATGAGATTTAAATATGCAACCTCATGAAAAACAAATACATATTACTTTCTTAAGCCCATTTAGCCAAAACTCCTTGGGTTGCAGTACTGTAGCTACTGTTTGGAATTATTTTAAAATCACAAGAGTTGTGTTCCGCTAATAGTTCTAAAAAAATAAGTATTTATTTAAAAAATTTAAGCTTAAAAATAATGGTCTTATTGAAATATTTTTTTTTGTGCAATATGGATCTTGTTTGATAGATCTTAAAGAAGTAAAAAAAAATCAAAAAATACATTATTTTTAATTTTAAAAATTGTAAATAAGTACTTATTTATTAAGAACCCGTAACAGAACAAGGCTGTGTATACTCACGTTTGGTTGCTGATTATTTTTAAGTTTGAAAATTGTAAATATGTTGAATGTACGGGATAATTAATTAATGGGTTGCATTAAATTACTGATCATAACTTGTTTCGTTAAAGTGGATAAAAATTATTGAAATAAAAAATGGAGATTATTGTTGACCTGCTAGGTGATGAGGAGGGAGAAAAAGTTTGGATGGGGGCACTAGCCACTAGGTAAGCTAATGTTTTTTATTTTTCAATCGATGAAAGAGATCATCAGATATGAAGAAAGTAATAATTAATACTAAAATGAAGATTTTTTTTTGGCCACTAGCTAAGCTAATTCTGATCTCCCCAATCCCCATTTTATAGTACTTGTTTATCCCCATCCGGAATACTAAAAGGGTCCGCTGTTTGATTTTGATATCGTATTTGCTTAAAATAACCTTGGATATGGCATACGGGTGTGTTCGGTTTTGCTTATTTTATATTTTAAAATCTTGTCGTATTTGTCTCCACAAATATCGGGCTATGAACAACGGGTATAAAATGTGTATTCACTCGCCTCAATATATAGACTATCGAGATATATATACTATATATAATTACGATTAATTCTTTTATTGATTTAAGGGGGCCGGGGAAAGGGGAACAAGAACTAGTTACTGAAAATTGAAAGCAATATTGTAATTTGAATGAAGAAATGTGGGTAATTTAGTTTAAGTACACGGTTGGGGTATTTAAGGCTGAAATTAAAGGGCAGAGGAGGTGGTTGGAAGGAGTAAACATTAACTACTACTACTACCTAAGTGTGAGAATTGGTGGGGGGAAGGTGGCCGGACCTATTTATTTATGGTACTGCTACTCGTATTTATTGTATTAAGTATTAACGATCCTTTTAATTCTCAACAAAAAAATAAAATACAGAAGGTAGGTGCTAGCAACCCTTAAATTAGAATCAACTGATCCATTAATTGATGATCGATTTTTGGGTAGTCAAACATTTGCAAGCTACTTGCCAAAAAAAAAAAAAAAAAACATTTGCAAGCTAGAAAACCTTCAATATTTTTTGGATTTGTTTCTATAGGATAGAGATAATAATAAAAGAAAGTATCTTTTTTGTTAGGAACATATGTGAAAGGTTGAGTTTTACATCGGATAAATAGAAAAATTGTTGAACCTTAATATGTAATTGGATGGCTCACCAGTTACAAGACTTAGCCTTTTAAATGGAAATGAGTCATTCTATGTTTATTGGGTTCATGTGATGTAGTATGGACTCCATAAATACTTCCTAATGAATTGGACCCGCGCACATGGGTAAATCTCAGGCAGATCAGACTCCCAACATTTTTTACACATACCAACGAACTGACATAGACTCACTTTTTTTTTTGTCAACAAATGTATAGTACGATTCTATTAAGAAAATTAAAGCCCAATGACACTACATAATGAAGTTTATTACAAATATTTTACACAAAGCAAAATGAATCATCTAACTAGCGTATAACGAGAAAAACACAAGGCACCTTGCCACCCGCAATTCAAAAACAAAAATTTAGAAAACCTTGTTTTTTAGGGGGAGTCTAGTGTGATTTTAATAAATTTTAAGCCAAATTATAACGCTAAACATAATTAGTTAAGAGGATCTACGGCTATTCTTATTTTGGAGTCTTAAAAAAGAGTAGACACATTCCTCCTCGGCATCCACATCTCTCTCTGCTCCCTCTTCTACACTAAACTAGCAAGCCAAACCCTAAAAACGTGGGTTTACCGGCCTTGCTATCATGCTCTCAATTTTAAACATAAATAGTAATAGCTTTTCATAAATAAAATATAAAAAATTGGTCTTTGATCCATTATGTGAATTCCATAAGCTCATAAGTTCACCTATTAATTTTGTAAGGTATCAAGTTCATTTTAAAAAGTTCATAATATGCCCAGTTCACTCTCTATACCTTAAGGTTTAGAAATTTTCCAATCTGTTTTTTGTTAATTATTTACTTCATTCAATGTTGGACACATGAGGCAAGCTAGAACTTGAACTGTTAGCCTTGTTCGGTTGTGGGTTTGAAAATTTTTTGGGTAATGAGTGAGGAGAGAAAATAGGGTAATAATTGGGGATAGCCAGAGATGGCTCCATGTGTTGCACTCCATGGTCAACTGAACACCCAAACAAATTTTATTTGCTTAGAATACATGTAAAATTATGGGCAAGTCTTTCTTTAAACACCCAACTCAAATATCAATGAATATCCAAATTCTAACAGTCTTGAACCCGTAAGCCAAAAACAATTGAACACCCAACCCAAAATCAATTGAACACTCAATCACAACTCACTTACAGCCCATCAATCCAGGTGGTTTATATTTGAATACCTAATACATTACCTCAAATAAAGCTCATAATCATAATAAAAGAGTTGAAAAAAGAAATAGAAAAAGAAGAATCTATTGGTGCAAGTATTATGCTATGCGTTCTCTCTCCATCTTTATTGTCGATGGTCTAAATGTGTTGATTTGACATTTATAATAATTACTTTTTTTTGTTTAGTTAGCTGATAGAATTACAGAAAAAACTTTTAAAAAAATTCAAATACATTGCAAACCCCGTTAACTTGAACAATATCCCTTCAAATTTGAGACTACGATAGAAAATCTCCTCACATCATCTTAAAGATCAACATATTTTCGAGTACCCCAACATACTCACTACAATTTATTTCATAAGGGTTTTAGTAGATTGATACGCTGGTTGAATGTTGGACACAAAATATGAGAACTCATCCAGGACAATTGTAAAATTTTATCCTCTCAATAAATGTTGACACTGTCTATCACGTAATACGACAACTTTCAAAACTGTAATTTTTTTTTAAAAAATAATATGTATTTTTAAGTTCTCATTTTGCTTGTAGTTAATTTTTTTAGAATAAAGGTTATGTTTTTTGACCACACTATTTATACAACTATATGAGACTTTATACTTATATTGTTGGTTAATAGAATAGCTAGTAGAGTTAAGGTAATTTTTGAATACCCTATTAAAAATTCCTAGAGCCGCCACTGGGGATAGGGGTAATAAGTGGATAAAGATAGAGAGAGAATGAGAGTAATGATTGAATATAGGGGTAATGAGTGGAAAGAGAATTGAAAGTAATGATTAAAAATATAGGCAATGAACAAGGGCTTAAGTACTTGTCTCCAATCTGAACGAGCCGTTCAGGGAATAAAAGGAGTTGAGCCACTCAGCCACCCTTTGTTTATCGAAACATGAATGTGTGTGTTATAAGTTATAACCTCTTATAAACCTTTCTCTGCTATCAAGGCCGGCTCAATCACAAAGCCCAAGAGGTCTAGGCCTTGGGCATCCCAAAAAAGCCAAATTTTAGGGGCACTCTACTAATTTTTCTATTTGGATTTGAGTAGATGTCTTTTTTGGCCCAATAGAAGGGGAAAAAAGGCCCATTCCAAGTTAAAACTCGTTGGGGCCCACACAGATCCAGTAAGAGCCCAAAAAATGCTTGGTGGCATTTTTGTAAATAAGAGATCTAAATGGTCCTTTTAATTCAAACCCTTCTCTCACAGTCTCACCGTCTCACGTTTTGCCCAAAACAAATAATAATAATAATAAACGAAGAACAAACGTACGAACGAAAGATTCGAACGGACAATTCTCTCACGTTTTGCCATGAAATTGAAGATCTGGTCTGTTGGTGATATCACTTTCACCAAACGAAGGGGGAAGGGCACTGTGTTCGAGACTTCGAGGTTTTTATTTTTTCTTTTATCGAAGCTTTAAAGCTTCAACAGTTGGTCTATTGGTGATTTTATATTACTTAAATGTTGAAGTTTGTAATTTAATATTGCTTATGAGAAGTGAGACTCTCTCTAATTAAGTTCAGTTGAGTAGTGATAGTGATATTAGGGCTTTTTTAATTCTCCAATTGATTTGTGTTTAAGCAATTAAGCTTATTGGAAATTGAAATGCAGGACCAGTATATACTAGTATAATACACACTGCGGAGGCTTCAAATCTGTAAATATTCTCTTATTATGCAGAGCTCTAGCTGGTCATGCTTAGATTTGTACGTATGTTGTTAAATGCAGAACCCTAGCTTGTGGTGCTTAGTTTTGTGCTGATTTAGTTGACATTAGTTGGTGTGCTTAAATTTAAAAATATCTGATTATCTAATTACCGGTTAGTGCATCATTAATAATAATGTTATAACGCCTCTTTTTTTAGTTCTTACTTAGGTGCATCATGCCTCATAAACATCAACTATTTGGTCATCAGAAAAGAATAAAAAAGCAAAAGATATATTAATAAATTCTCAAAAAGGAGCTATTAAAAAGTTCTTTTCAAGTAACGAAAATGTACAAAGCTCAGTCGAAGAACATGAAAATTTGGTGATTGATGTCACTGAAAACTTGGTGAATGAAGAACAAGTAGAAGAAGAACAAGTACAAGAAGAATGTAGGGAATTGGAGGGTGAGGAAGCCTCTCAATGTATCAATGAGAGCATAATGAAAGTTCGAGGGATGTCAATCAAAATGAAGACTTGAATGTTGAATGCGCTCCTGTGAACATTGATGATCCATGTAACTGGGATAACATGGATCAAAAATCAAGGGACTTATTGGTTCAAAGATGTAACGCCCCGATTTTCCAAGGAATTTCGGGCGCATTATTCTTAAAATATGCTGAATTTTACAAACCTCTAGGCCCCTATATATCCTTATACAAAAATTACAATTTCAAAATAATACAAAAATCTATGTACATTTATTTAACAAAAGCAATTCCAGAGCGTTTCTAGTTTTGACATGAATTCCAAGCAACGTTGGCCCAGACTCCGTTTCAAGGATCCCATCTGTATCAACTGCTCCAATGTGGAATCCTGCACACTCTGGCAAATTGAAGGCCGAAGCAAACGATTTGCCAGAATACAAACGTATCCGTGAGTGATAATTCACCCAGTAGAATAATCTCAATCCTACCAACCCCTTACTCTACAATTAGCAATCAATAATAACAATAATATTACAATTGATAATACACGACAGGTACAGAATTATAGCACATCATCTTTTTCTTTACTATCCATTATTTTACATGAAATCTAAGGATCATGTCCACGAGATCCTTTCCTCCCACACCCACTAACTACAACCGTCTCATGGGTCCACCCTTCCTCACACCTAAGTTATGTACCGAGTATGTTCTCACTTAAGACTATAACAGGAGAATCGAGTCATCCCATGACGCATCATACATTAGGGTCGAACATCCACTACCCCACGCTAACTATAACCGTCTCATGGGACCCATTCTCTTTCCCAAGAGAAACTTCCCATGACGTATCATACATTAACGTCACAACATTTCTCAACACTGGGCCCCATTGGTTACCCATTTCAACACAGGGCCCCATTGGTTACCCTTGCCATTGCCACGGCTCAAATCACATTCCACAACCTCACACTTCCAACACTTTACCATTTTTCCTTTACTTAACATCGTCTACGTGAGTCACTACTCGTAACCCACCCAGTGAATCTAAGTCCATTCTAACATGTACAACATAATTCATTCGATAACAGCTCAACCCATAACATGATACATTTCAATGAGATAACAATATAACAATTGATATGAACGAATAATTAAACACGCAAGGGATTTGGATTGGGCCTATCGATGCCTTTCGAGTTATTTAAATTTCATTAAACAAGTATGTTAATCTTGATAAATTTTGAGGATTTTCATTAGTGTTTTCGAAATTCGTAGGATATTTATAATCCAATGAATTTAAGAATCCCAGTTGTCCTATTTTTTAAAAAAAAAATTAGGATCGTACAAGTAGTTGTTTAATCTTTTGTCCAACTATACTCAAATTAATTCTTTTCTCTTAGCATTGTTATTAGGCTAGGTAATAGGAATCCTAACTTTCATTTAGTTCCAGAGTCAAAGTCTAAAGTTTTTATTACTAATTTGATAAGTTTACTATTTCATCCTACTATTTTATATATATATATATATATATATTAACTAGTCATACTTTAATTTACGTAGTACTTTAGGTGAAAACAGTATTTTGAAACATGACGTTATAAAATTTTATCCTTCTAGAGATTTTAATTAATAGACTATATATACCTACTGGATGGCCTAATATTTTGTCAAATAAATAAAAATATTTATATTTCTGTAACTTATTTTGTACCCTTTTTTTTATCATAAAAATACAACCTATTTATCACCATTCTCAATTAATCGTCATTATTCTACTGCAATAAAGTTCAGTGAATGTTTACTTATACATTGTAAATCTACATTTGGCACGAACATTTAGTATATACCTGGCCATGTCACAACAGTAGAAAAAAAATATCAAGTCAAAACATAGTCTAGGCCAAATCCAAAAACTAAAAACTTACAGGGTCAATGTGTAATATCAACCTAACATGTTATAACCATTTCGTCATGCTACAGTGGCTTCCAAAAGAAAAACAGAGTAACAGTTGGGTTTCTCAGTTTCGATCCACGGCTTCAATTGATTCTATTATAACTAGTTTAATTTAACATTTAGAGATAAATAATTAGGATTATTTAGGTGTAATCTCAGCAATTGAAAACCCACTCGTGGGTCTGTTCATTGCCGTGAAAAAGCAGAGGAAAATGGCCGATCTCGACCGTGCGACGTCAAGATCGATTTCTTTCATTTCGGATCATAAAATCAATACGTACTCACATAATATACTTAGGAGAGAGTAGGGAAGTGATTATTCTACCTTAAATTCGGTCGAAACTGCGAAAAATGAATTCCGGACAGTTTCGGTAAAAACTAAGAAGACGGCGACGACTGGGACCTCGGGCTGGCTTCGGGTGAGCGGTGGATGTTTCTGATAAATTTGAGAATGTGGGGTATGATGTTTGAACCGGATTTTTGTTTGGTGAATGTAAAACCGAAACCCATTTCTTTCTCTCTCTAAACCACCATATTTGGAACCCAAGCTCTGGCTCTCCTCTCTTTATTTTCCTACTAATTTATAGTGGTGGTGATGTTAAATTTTTCTTGAATCTTTGGAGTGAGGGAGGGTTTTATAGGCGAGAGTGGAGAGATGGAATGTGGACGTGGGTGCAAGAATGGAGGGAGGTGATGAATGATGGCTGCTGAAATTAAGGAGTAAAGACGGGTAGAGGTGGTTCGGCATTGGGAACAAGAAGAGAGAGAGAGAGAGAGAGAGAGAGAGAGAGAGAGAAGGAGTCGGCAGAGAGATGAGGGAGAGCGAGGAAAAATAGGGCAGTAGAATCCCTTAAATGTAGGGTTTGAAAGTCATCACATAGCCCCTGATTCATACAACTAACACAACTCGTTAGTTCACTCTCTCCTCGTGAGAGTTTCTCTCTCCTCGTGAGAGGTCTCCACCCCCTGTAGTGGTGTTCTCCATCCCCTGTATTGGGCGTCCGGCTCCCATGCCCCAATCTGGTTTTGGGGCATCATGCCCCAATTTTTTTTTAAACCGTTGGATCTCTTGATTGAATCTCAGCCCTTGATCCATCCCCCCTCTCTCTCCTCTTAACCTTCTAAACCGGTTACTCTTCTCATTCTCTCTCTATCGCCTCTTGCTTCTCACACTCGTATCTTCTCTTCTCACGCCAGAGAGCAGGACGCACACATAGCCATGGTCTCCTCCTCCTGTCTTCTGCCATAACAGTCCATCCACACCAACTCCTCCACAGGGACGCTCCTCCACAGCATCACTCGAGGTACTTGCCCTCTCCCTCTCTCGCCAAAACACACGCACACAGTGCGGGTTGCGACGCCGCCCCGCCTCTTCCCTCACCCCCCCCCCCCCCCCCCCCCCCGCCCCCCTCTCTCTGGGCCGAACCCACGCTCTCTTTGGGCCGAACACACACAGCGTGGGTTGTGTCTGGGTTGCTTGGGAAAAATGGGGGAAGATTTAGGGTTTTCACGCCAAAACACAGTGGACCATATGCCTTAATGAAGCCAAAAGTTGTTGTTCCCACAGTCAATAATCCATTCCACGCTGTTTGACATTTCCGGGGCTCCGAGCCCCGATATCAGCTGTAAGGGTAAAACCCATTTCGCCTTTTCTCCTCGGTTGCTTCCTCCTTCAAGTATTTTGGGTTGTTTTAGTAACTATTTTTAGGGTTGAGTACAGGTGATTAATTTTGTGGAATACCCAACAGCTAGGGTTCTATAGTTTTGTTTGTGCAAGTAGTCTCGGCATTAAAGCCTTTGTGCCCAGTAACCTCTGATTACAGTGTTTCCTTAACTTAAAACAGGTCTATTATTTGAAGAGTTGAAAGAAATGGATGAAGAATGCCGTAATGAAGTTCCGAAACACCCTCGTAATGCATGGATATTTTTTTAGTATGTCTTTTAACAGCTTTGTGAATCTGTTAATACAATGGCATAGATTTGTGGTATTGTAATTTGATTTGTAATTTGTTGGTGTAGCCAAGAACAATGCAAGTTAAAGGATGATGATTCGTTAAAGCCAATGGTAACTATTTAATTTTTGCTATATGGGTGTTTAGAATTATGTGGATTTTGAACTTCTCAAACTAGAATTTGTACTCTTTCAATAATTGTAGTCAATTGAGGAAATTTCTGAAAAGTGGAAAGCTTTAGGAGACCATGCTAAGCGAAAGTACAAAAAAAAATCTATCAAGAGTTCCAAGAAATACAAAGAGCACAAAATTAAGCTTGATCTTCCGAAGGCTCCGAAGGTGGTAATAGTATCTATGTTCATTCATATGCTTTTCAGTTTTAATTGCTCTCATGAAATTGATTAGAGTTGTTGATTTTTTGTTTAGAACACCTTTATTTCAAGGACTCAACTTAAGGCGGCTTATGGTAGAATGCAAGAACTTAATCCGCTTCAAGTAGAGAGTGTAAAAGCTATGGGGTTTGGAGGTATCTTACAACTGAAATGTACGAAGTTAGATCGATCTCTTTGTGAGTGGTTGGTGCAACATTTCGATCCTGTGTCTCTTTGCTTGCATGTGCATGGTAAGGACTGCATAATTACACCACTAGATGTCAACCACATTTTAGGATTACCATGTGGTGGGCAGAGGGTGATCCTTGAAGGGGAATATACCGAAATTCATGAATTCTGTTTGAGGCATAAAGTAGGTGACCAAGGTTCTATATCTTTCGATCATTTACATAATTATTTGATGAAAAGCAAAAAGGACGACGATGACTTCAAGGTTTCATTTGTGTTATACATAATGGGGACTATTCTATGTCCAACATCAGAATTTGCAGTCAATAAGCGTTTTCTCCATGCATTAAAAGACTTGTCCTCTGTAAGGGAGTTGGACTGGAGCCAATTTGTTCTTAAGTTTTTAGCCGAAGGCATTCAAAAGTATCAGAAAGGACGCAAAGTGATTCGGGGATGTCTATTGTTCCTAATGGTACATCTTTTCACTTTGTTTATTACTTGAAATTTTTTTTGAATGTTGTATTGATTATGTATATCAATTTTTGATTTTCCTATAGTTGTTTTACTTAGAGCATTGCACGCCAGCCGAATATTTCACTTCCCGGTGTGGTATGCGACCTTCACCCCGGCTCTCAGCTTGGGGAGATAAAGACATAAGGGAGAGAGTTGGTTGGTTTAATAAGACAAGAAAACGAAAAGGTGAAAAGGTAATGTGTAGCTACTGTTGACCAATGAAGAATCCTTTTTGCTGCTACTATTGCTTCCTGTTACTGCTATTTGCTAGTTGTTGCTGCTGACTGCTGTTGTAGTGGTAGTAGCTACCTACTGTTGGTGTTTTTTAGCTACTTATACTATTATGTTGCTATTTTTCCATGAGGATCAGTTCTAGAAATGTGCCTGTCTTGTGGAATGGGACTGAATAATCTCATGTGGTTGCCGTTTACCTGTCAAGATGTTATGTGCAACACTTGAGCTTGAGTGCAATCCAAAAGTTCTGTTGTTACTGCTAAAGCTATTTTGACTGTTGAGAGATGGTTCTTGTTATTCAGTGAGTCCTTTTTTCAGCTTCTAAGCTATTAGGATCCTCAAAAGTGTGACTGTCATGTAACGCTGTCTTGATCTTTCCCATTTTTCATAATAGGTCAAAGTCATTATTGAAGATGGAGTTGGCAAGAGAGAGAGAATGATGAATCAAGAAAAGGAGGTTGACCATGATAAATCAATGGAGAATGACCAAGTTAAAAATCTAACTAGTATGGTAGAGAGAATGTCGAGCCTATTAGAAGAGACATTGGCCACTATGCATGAGAAAGATCGTAAGCGTAAATATTCTGGGACTAATGGAGGCATTAACAAGAAAGACAATCCATCTGCCTTGGAGGAACCCGATGTCGGAGGACATTTCGAAACTAAGAAGGCAAAATTCACCGAAAATGCATTATCGGATCAAATGACATCTCCTCTAAAGACAAATAAGGAAAAAGGCAAGGAGGAAATTAAATTGAATGCTTCATCAAATAGATTACGAAAGATGGCAGCTAATGTTCGCGAGGCCTTGTCTCGTACGGCTCCTGCAATTGATGGCAAGAATAAGTGGGAAAAGAAATTGAAGACAAATAGGTTTGACAAATCTCAACCACTGAAGAGAAATGCCAACAAGGTAACAAGATGTGAATAATTATTATATTCTTAATTCTATTACGGTTCTCATTAGAATGCGTGCTTGCTAATTTGTAGAAGTCTACCATGGAAGCGGAATCCAGGAGGGCAGATGTAATGGCCACACTTTCCAATGAAAAGCAGTTGATTGTAAGATATGTCTTTGACCATACCCAGTCTGAAAGGTAGGAATTCTTACAAGGCAAACATAATTATACGTATTTAATTGTTAGACTAGTAACAATCTACTTTATTACTTGTAGGGAAATTCTTTGTGACTTGGGCATAGAGCACTTAAATAGGCATGATTTTTTTTCTGCACGGCCGAATGAGTGGATTGAGAGTGGACTGATAAACCTAGTTGCTTTGAAAAAAACTCTACTACAAAAGAAGAGGTACCCGAATGGATTATGGCCAGCATGGTATTTGCCCACCTATTTTTCGGTATGTATTTGTCATGCATTACTTGTTATAATGTTTGCGAATGTGGTTACAATTATTAACGTATAAGTGCTCCCTTTGTAGAATTATGCTTTACGTGGTGGTCTGAATGCCAAAAGTTGGGCCAAACAATATACGGGAGCTCATCGATACACGGGGGAACCCCAAGCATGTGAACGGGTGTACATCCCAATAAATGATTCAGACAGCCATTGGTTTATGTGTGTAGTAAACATCCGCCATGGGATTGTATACATACTTGACTCATTGCCATCTCCGACGGAAAACAAAAGACGAGCTGAATTGGTCACACGTGTGGTAAAATACTTGGACGATTTATTTCAATACTTAGATGTGCCACAAGTCAAAAAATTTAGTATGTTCCCATTTGAAAGACTAAAATGGGTTCCAATTCAAGAAGCTGCTGATTGTGGCGTGCACACCGCCAAGTACTTTAATTTGGAGCAATTTATTCAAGACGAATTGATTATGGTAACAAACTAGTTTTATATATAACGTCATTTCTACCAGTTTATATACTCAACACTTGTTCCTAATTTTTGGTTTAATTTCTTAATTGTAGCTGAAGTTCAGTTCTGCAGAGGGTAGGATTGGCTTAGTTTTGGACTTGATCATGTTTGAAGGGAACAATGTCAAGGAAAAGATTATGGAGAAGGCTAAAAAGAAATATCCCAATCCTAAAGGGAAAAACTGATGATATTGTGGTGGAAACATTGATCATATTACTGCTGACCGTGATGTAGCTGCCTTTTTGTTAGTTAACATGGCTGCTGCCTTTTCGATATATATTGTGGCTAATGTAGAAGGCTGACTTTTTGATAGTTAACATGCAGCTGCCTTTTTGTTAGTTAATATGGCGCTGACTGACCATGTAGATTGGTACTAATTGTGGCTGCCTTTTATTATTCGGAATAGCTAAAAACTTATGATATGTATTCAATGATATCGGGGCCTTTCTTTGTTTTGATGAATGTTCTGAAATTTTATGCATGCTTGTTGCGAATGAAGGAATACCTACATTGTGGCTGCCTTTTATTATTCGGAATAGCTAAAAACTTATGATATGTATTCAATGATATCGGGACCTTTCTTTGTTTTGATGAATGTTCTGAAATTTTATGCCTGCTTGTTGTGAATGAAGGGATACCCTACCATTTTAGTCGTCATGTCATAAAACTGGAGGTGTTTACCATATCAAAGAGCATACTTACCACGAATAGAGGACGTACTTAACTACAACTGGGCATTCTTACCATTGATTTTGGAAGGAAAAATAGAGACTGAAGGTGCTTACCATGATAAAGAACGTACTTACCACAAATATAGGATGTACTTAACCAAAATAGTGACTGAAGGTGCTTACCATGATGAAGGACGTACTTACCACGAATACAGAATGTACTTAACCAAAACTTGACATTCTTACCACAGATATTGGAAGGAAAAAATAGTTACTGAAGGTGCTTACCATGACAAAGA
The DNA here is from genome assembly GCA_019656295.1 of Rhododendron mucronatum var. ripense. NCBI lineage: Eukaryota > Viridiplantae > Streptophyta > Magnoliopsida > Ericales > Ericaceae > Rhododendron > Rhododendron mucronatum. The sequence continues at coordinate 969,791 of BPLT01000067.1, forward strand.
ACATACTTACCACGAATACATGATATACTTAACCGAAACTGGACATTTTTACCACATATTCTGGAAGGAAAAAATAGTTACTGAAGGGACTTATCATGACAAAGGACGTACTTATCACGAATGTAGGGTGTTTATAACTAAAAACTGAACATTCTTTCCACGAATATTGAATGTTCTTACGATTACAAATGAAAGATGTTTAAACAAAGGTTACGATTACATTTTCAAACTGCATACTACATTTCAAACTACAAACGATTACATTTATCGTTCAGAACCGTTGCCGGGAATTGTTGACCATCCTCCAAAGTTGGTGCCTAGGATTTGGGCCTGAACACTATTTGGATTTGTTGACCAACCAGCAGCCTGTATAGTTTAAAAGTTATAATAATTAGTGAATGAACAAATGGATACTAGTCTAATAAATGACTACATAATAAGAGACTTACCAAATTATGTTTGACACTAGAAGAGACATTGGCAGTGAATGATTGTGGGTAATATGCAGATGAGTCTCGCCCAGTAAATGATTGTGGGTAATATGTAGATGAGTCTCGCCCAGTGAATGATTGGGGGTGAACTATGCTCGAATCTGATTCATTCTCGTTGATGTTTCCCATATTGTTTGGTACTAATTCCGGGCATTTCGTTCGCGTATGACTAGGTAGTCTACAATGGCCACATTTTCTTACCTTTGGGATAAAGTCCTTTGCCAAATTTTGGCTCCCTTTACGCTTGATAATGACGGGATCGCCAATACCAAAATGCATAGATGTCCCCTCAACATTGTTCTCTTCTCCCGTTGCTCTTTGCTTGCTTTGAACATCTAACATATATAGCTCTCTCATTTTGAATGATAACCTTGCGATTTCTTCTTTTGCCTCATCATATGCATTGGTTGACTGTGAAGCATAAAAAGCCATTTCGACACATGCAGTTGACAATGCACCATACCTTGTCGTTTGTGTTACCCATTCCGGCATGGGTGTGCGGCCATGAAGAGAGGAGGACTTGGCCATTTTTGTCCACCTTTGTGAGATCAGATAAGAGGGAATTTCCCTCAAGTGCTCCATTTTCATTACCGAAATCATATGACAACAAGGGAATCCAATTGACTCAAATTTCAAACAAGAGCATTTCATGATCCCTTCAGTTGGCTGATAGTTTACTGACCACGTTGCATCCTCTTGTTGATACCGAGATAAGTAGTAAACCCGAAAATCTTCAATCTCAACTTTATCCACCCGAAACAATGATTGCTCTTTCTTAATTTCATTGCAAAATTTCTTGAATATGCCCCGAGAAAATGTATCAGCTGCATGTTGTTCAATGCGTTTCATGGCTGTAGAAAGAATGGGAGAACTATTCTCACTCTATACTTGTGCCTTAGCCTCATTATGTCGAAGTTTAGCAAGAGCCCTATCATATGCTTGAACAAATTCAAATAGACGTAAACGTAGTTTTAGGAATCGATTCATAAATGCATTCATTCCCTCAACACGTTGCGTGCTTTTTGCTCCTGCAAAAAAAATACCTCGCAAGTACCCCTCAGCCCACAGGTGTCGTTTTTTGTAAACCTCTATCGCCCAATTGTTTTCATGAAGATTATAGTTGTCCACAAGATTTGTCCATGCAATTTCAAATTCTTCTTCCGTTGGCATTGACATGCATTTTTCAAAGTCACAAAGGAATCCGGGAACATGGACATTACTCACAGCATTCTTTTTCAGATGCCATTTGCATAAACGATGACGAGCATTAGGCAACACAGTTTTTATTGCTCTCCTCATGGCCTTATCTCCATCTGTCATTACCGACACTGGCATTTTTTCATTGCCCATGGAATCAAGAAACTTTTCCAATACCCATGTATAGGCCTCAACAGTCTCAACAGTCAACAATGCACACCCAAATATCGCAGTCTGAAAGTGACTATTGACTCCAGCTAGTATCACAAAAGGCTTCCCATAAGCATTCGTTCGATAAGTAGCATCAAAAAGTAGCACGTCTCCAAAGCACATGTAGTCTGTTAGAGATGTTGAATCTCTCCAAAACAGCTTATTTAACCGATTTTGCTCATCTACGTCATACTTGTAATAGAACAAGGGATCATATTCTGCTTTCGCACATAAATAGGCTAACGCACCTTCTGCATCCCCATCCGCAACCTCTATTTTGCGTTGAGCTGTAAAATGATTGTAAAGATCTTTTTGCGTGTATCCAACCTTGTCATATCCACCAGATTGTTGTGCGGCAAAATCCATAATATGACTTGTTTTAATGCCAACTTTATGCATCGTATTAGCCGAGGCTTTATCGGGACTACAAACCTTCCTATGGGAGCGGAGAAAGGGCACACCCATAGGCCCTATCAAGCTGTGGTTGTGGAAGCTTACAAAGTTAGCTACCACGTATTTGTTTGATTTTCGATCTAATTTGAGATGAAATATAGCAGGACATCCAACTCTAGTTAGTGCCATCGGCTCTTTTTTTCGATTTTCTCTTCCCATATATTTAGCTTCTCGATATCCTTCTTTTGAGCAAACCCACTTCCTTGAAGTAACAATACCCTCATTGTCCTTATGAATATTATCCTTCGGACACTAAAGCCTTTCACTTTGGCATATGCAATATAGAATCTTTCTCCATCCTCATCCGAATCGAATATCATTTCACAAACATCTTCTTCCGTTAATTCATCCAACCGATAATCGTCAAGTCCGTCATCGACACCATATCTATCATCATCGCTATGTCCATCATCATCACCATATCCATCATCATCGCTATGTCCGTCATCATCACTAGCGCCATCACTAATGTCTATCATTACATTCTTCCCTTTCAAACTGTCATCCATCCCTTTGAATCTGGTAAAATACAACCACAATCATTGCTAAGTGTTTTCATATCTAGTGGTAAAAAACGCAGCAGATTATGGAGATAATTCTAAATCTGCTCAAATAGGATCATTGTTTGTGGTAAGTATTTTCACATATCGTGGTAATCAACTGATATACATTATGGTCATTTTTATCTTGACAAACCAACAACAAATCAAAAACATAATCACTAACCATTTGCTAAAAATAATAAATCATGTTCAATATCTAAGAATCACAACTAAATAAAGACTATAGAATGTGGATAAACTTACTTGGTCAAATTCTTCAATTTATTGTTCTTTAAAGTTAAAGAGGTTCTTCAACATTCATTCTCTGAGACAAGAAGGAATATGTGTGGAAAAGTGAAAAATCAGATGGATAAGTTTGAGGAGTTTAAGGTAGGTAAGGAAGAATTTCGTATCTTTAATGAACTAATATAGGGTAGGTAAGCATTTATTGCACAAGTTCGAAAGTAAGTGAATCATTTTCGAAAGTAAGTAAATCCTTTTTATAAGGTAAGTACTAGCAAGAATTGTGGTATGTACACATATACCATGAACAACCGAATATTGTGATGGTAACAAAAACCAGATGACATGGTATAAATAGCCTGATTTTGTGGTAAGTATAATATTTATGACAGGTTGGTACGCATTTATGTAACATAACTAATGTACCATAATGAGGGTAGTTAATAAGGTAACCACCACAATAAATGTGATGTTAGTTAGTTCTACTTAATTTGTATTACCTTGTAATTAAAACATAATACCTTAATGATTTAAAAAACTAAATAATGTATTGAATGGGTCATTAGAGATTAATAGTTAGTGGTTACTCTTACATTAGTCAATTTTATCAATCACTTATTGATTGCAACTAAGAATACTGTTAACTACTACTTCTACTAATAACATTGATCACTATTAACCTACATTAACCAATTCATTTTAGCCAAGTATATTATTACACAATCATCACTATATCATCACTTATTGAATATGATCAATCAATTAAGCTCTCAGTCAAATAATTCTGACTACTATAGTAGATTATAGAGATTAATCGCAACCCTACCACTAATTGACTAGTCTAATGTCAATTATAACTACTAATTGTTGTAATATCATGTTAAACAATTGCATATATCATTTCAAATAAATTATGAAATATATAATTAGGAGATTATTACAATTATATGGTTTATATTTATTATTTTTAAAAATTTGTTATAAGAAACATATATACACAAAGTAAATTTTTAATGGAATATATTAACAACATTAATTGTAATTTATTCAAAACAACAAATGAATAATTGTTTTCTCAATAATATTTGTAAAATACTTTTTAATTAAAAATAATTTAATGAAATATATTAACAAGATGAATCTAAAATCAAGGTAATTTTTTGTCTTAAATGTTTAGTTTTCAAAATTTGTTATAAAGAATTTGTTTACAAATTAAATATTATTAAATTAAATTCATATTTTCACCCAATATTTGATAATCTATTACACAAATAATTAGAAAAATGGAAAAAAAGTAGGGTGAATGTGACAAAAAGTGATATGAACTTATAAATTTTTAATAATTAAAAAAATTCTTGCAAAAAGGTACATTTTCCGCCTAAAAAAATTTATTTTCCCGCCAAAACCGGCTACCTAGAGAACAAGTTAGAGAGAGAAAGGGCAAAACCGTTAAAGTGTAGTCTTTTGTTGTGGTAAGTAAACAATATTTTGTGGTAAGTGTCAGCATAAACTGTGGTAAGTAGAGCCAGTGTTCATGGTAAGTATAATCACGTTTTTTTCTGAAAAAAGAGACAAAACCACCATACTTTTTGGGAGTGGTTTTCATCCAACGGCTGAGATTCATCCAAAACCTGATCTAAAGGCCCAGATTAAATGGGGGCATGATGCCCCAATACCACTTTGGGGCATCATAGAAAACTTGCTGTATTGGTGTTCTACCTTCGTCCTTATTCTCTCCCCTCCCCTAAACACCTACCCCCCCCCCCCCCCTCCTCTTTACTACCTTTCTTTCCCAACCTCCCCGATCTCTCCTCCACCTTGCTATTCTCCTCCTCCTTGCCTCTTTCCTGGTTACACTCTGCTCCGCTTCCTTGTTCCGGACCTTCTTCCATGGCGGGTTTAGATTTTCTGGATCTTGAAGAAGGTTGTGGGGATAACGGTTTCAACAAGATCCACTGTTTGGTTGGCAAAATTCTCCACGATAAAACTCTCAATAAGAATGCGGTCTCATCCATCTTGAAGAAAGCCTGGAACACCAGAGGGGATTTCTCTATTACCCATTAGAACGATAACACTTTTTTGTTCAGGTTTAAAGATGAGATGGATCGAACCTCAGTTATGAGGGACGGTCCTTGGTCTGTGATGGGCAACCTTCTGGTTCTCAAACCGCTTGAAGAAGGGGTGGCAGTCCAGGCTATGAACTTTAATGCTTCACCTTTCTGGGTCCAAATCCACGGTTTACCAGTGGAAAAAATGACTAAAGCAAATGCAGAGATTATTGGCAATCGGTTTGGTCGGCTGCTGGGGATTGAAGCTATTTTAGATGGCCTACTCCTTGAGAGGAGTTTCCTTAGGGTAAGGGTTGAGCTCAACCTCTCCCAACCACTACCTAAAGGTTTTTGGCTTCGTCGAAAAGAGCCCTTAGGGTCTGATTTATGGATTGCTTACAAATATGAGAGACTTGCTGATTTCTGCTATGCATGTGGTCGAGTGGGCCATGAAAATAGAAATTGCAAATTTGTATCTCGTGAAGAAGGAATCAATTCGGGTTACGATCCAGAGTTGCGCACTGGTTCGATTCGAGGTCCTGGGTTTCCGGTGGTGGATATGGAATTAAAGGTTATTAACCCGGAGCAGAACCGCCGCCCTGTGGTGACGGAGAAGGAGACGATGGCGCGCGGCCGTGAGATTTCTCCGACGCGTGCTGATTCTTCCATGGGAAAGGACAATAGTACGTGTACGGAGGGGGTGCGGCTACCACACTCCACCAACTCTTTTGGGACAGATGTCACTCATGATAGGGCGCCAGGTAATTCTGTACCTCATTTACTCTTGGACGTTTCCTCCCATCCACCTACTTTGAATATCCCCTCCTGTGATGTCACGAATTCCATATTCCCTGGTCGTATGCAAATCCACTCCCTCAGTGACTCCTCGTTCTCAGACCCGATTTCTGATGGGCCCCATTATTTTGTAACGGAACCAAATGATAGTCCCAAATACCCCTCTGGCCTACCTCTGAGTCCTAAAACCTCTGGGCCTGCCCACATCCTTTGCCCCACTCCAAACAAGATCCCTCTTAGCCCAAAAGCCTCCCCAACCCGTTCTCACGAGGATGTCAGCCTTTCCAATGTCTTTGGACGTATTCTATCCCTCAAAAGAAAATGTGAAGACAGTCTGAACCCCTCTACCAAATTAAAAGCCCTCAAACTGGATAATCACTCTCAGCTCCCCGTTATTCCTTCATCCCAGCCTCACCCTGTTGTAACCCTCCCCTATCCCCCTCAAGTGAGTAACCCTATCTCCGAACCTACCCACATCTTTCCCCCCAAACGTATTACCCCTAGAAAACGAATTTCTAAACCCAAAACCTTGTTGGCCCATGAGTACCGTGAGGGTGGAAGTAATCTTGTGGAGATCCAAATTGCTCTGGATGATAAGCTTGGAAGGGGCATTGATTATGATATTGGCCAGGGAAGTGCTGAAGAAGGTACTATTTCGAATGCTTCCAACAAGGAAGGGGCGGTGGTGGCTGGCCCTCAACAGCCACACTCCCAATGCTGATTTTGGCCTGGAATGTTCAAGGAGTTGGGCGACCTTTGACTTCCCGGGCATTGAAGGAGAGTGTTCAATCACATCGCCCCTCCATTATTTTCATAATGGAGACAAGAAATAAAGAGAATAAATTGGAACGACTCAGGCGTTCCCTTAAGTTTCAGCACTATTTTTATGTTAATCCAGTAGGTTCCTCTGGCGGTCTAGCCTTATGGTGGAATAGCGATGTTTCTCTTTCCGTAGATCATGCTTCGAATAATGTAGTGCATACTACTTGTGTCTCTCTGCTTAATACCAAGAAGTGGGCTACTAGCTTCATTTATGGTAGTCCCACAGTTGATCATAAGGAGGAAGTTTGGGATTATATCAGGGACATTGCTTTCTTTAATTCTGATCCTTGGTTCTATATTGGGGATTTCAACGATATTGCAGAGGCTAAGGAGAAGTTTGGGGGCAGAATCCCGTCGACGGCTCGAATCTCTGCCTTCAATGACTTCTTGAATGATTGTGGGCTGCTAGATTTGGGGTTCAAGGGCCAAAGCTTTACGTGGTCTAACAAAAGGATTGGGCCAGATACGGTGATGGAGCGTCTTGATAAAGCCTATGTGAGTATTGAGGGGAAGGAAGCTTTTCCCCAAGCAATGGTCTTCCATGAGTCTGCTATTGGGTCTGACCATTGCCCCATTTTGTTGTGTTTAGAGGAACCTCTCAAAATTCATAGACCCTTTCGTTTTGAATCTATGTGGATTGCAGAAGAAGAATGTGAAGGGATTATTAAAGAGCAATGGGGGAATGTGAAGGATACAGATTGTGGTGTACGAGTGGCTCAAAACTTAATCAGATGCAGGGGGAGCCTCCAGACTTGGCACAGAAGGAAGTTTAAAAACTTGAAGGAACAAATTTCTGTTCTTAAGGGGCACATTCAAAGGATCCAAGAGGCACCCTACTCTCAAATTACAAAAGTGGAGGAAGAGCAATTGGTGACCAAACTAAACAAACTTTGGGAACAAGATGAAATGTATTGGCATCAACGGTCTTGACTGAATTACTTGAGATTTGGGGATAACCACTCCAGGTTCTTCCACATTACTGCCACTCAAAGAAGACAAAGGAATTTGATTCTCAGATTGAAAAATAATAGTAATGAATGGGTCACCTCTCAAAAAGGCATCTCTGGTATCATTTCAAAGTATTTCAATGAAATTTTTACTGATGATAACCGTAGTAGAAATTTTGATAGAGTTTTGAGATGTATCCCTAACAAGATTTGTGCAGAATCAAACCAAAGATTGTGCAGGCCTGTGAGCGATCTAGAGATTTCTACTGCGGTGAATCAACTTGGAGCCCTCAAAGCCCCTGGTCCTGATGGGTTCCCTGGCCTTTTCTTCCAAAAATACTGGGACATTGTGAAAAGTGATGTGTGTGCTATGGTGCGAGAGTTCTTTGATGGCCCTTCTGACCTTGGAAACCTCAATCATACCAATATTGTTCTTATCCCCAAAAATACCCACCCAGAAGCTATTAGCCAATACCGCCCTATTAGTCTCTGCAATTTTGGTTATAAAATAATATCCAAGGTTCTTGCCAACCGTCTTAAGCCTCTGCTTCCTAGCCTCGTCTCCCAACAACAATCTGCTTTCATAGAAGGACGACAAATCCATGATAACATCATCGTTGCTCATGAAGTTTTTCACTACATCAAACATAAAAAGAAGGGCACTAAAGCTCTAATGGCTCTGAAATTGGATCTCAGTAAGGCCTATGACAGAGTAAGGTGGGGTTTTTTAAAGGATGTCATGTGCAAATTGGGCTTCGAGGGGAAGTGGATCGAGTGGATCATGCACTGTGTTACTACAGTAAAGTTTTCAATCATGGTGAATGGTAGAAAGGCTGCTGATGTTACTCCCACCCGAGGGTTAAGGCAAGGGGACCCTCTGTCACCATACTTGTTTCTTCTGATTGCGGACTCTCTATCTTCTTTGCTCTCTGAAGCTGTGTCCAATAAAGAATTAGGAGGTATTCGGGTAAGAAATAGAGGGCCTATCCTCTCACACCTCCTTTTTGCTGATGATTCATTGCTCTTCATGGAAGCTAGTATCAAGAATTGTGAGAAAGTTAAGGAAATCCTGAGCTGGTTTGGGGAAGCAACGGGGGAAGAAATTAACTTTCAGAAATCAGAAATCTTATTCTCCCCAAACACTCAGGTGGAGCTCCAAGAGAACATAGTGGAATACATGGGGATGGGAATCTTGAAGGATGCAGCAAAATACTTGGGGGTTCCTACAAGCTGGGGGAAATCTAAACAGGAAACTCTGGGGTATGTCAGAGACAGAATCTTGACCAAGCTTCAAGGGTGGAAGCAGTTAGTGATGAATCCGGCGGGTAAGGAAGTGCTCATTAAAGACGTGGCCCAGACCATCCCTGCTTTCCCTATGTCTTGTTTCAAGTTCCCTAAAATCTATGTAAAAAAATGAGTTATGAGATTTGTCGTTTCTGGTGGGGGGAAAAGGAGAGTGGGAATAAGATCCACTGGATTAGATGGAAAGAACTGAATAAACCTAAGGAGATGGGGGGCCTGGGGTTTAAAGATTTGCAGGCTTTCAACGTGGCTCTTCTGGCCAAACAATTTTGGAGAATGGTTAAGGACCCAAACTCCTTATGGGCCCAAGTGCTTAAAGCTTCCTATTTCCCAAAATCTTCCCCGTGGGAAGCAAAGCGAGGCTCCTCCCCGTCTTGGATTTGGACCAGCCTCTTAGAAGGGGGTCAGCTGCTGAAAAAGGGGGCACACTGGAGGGTTGGAAACGGGCAATCTATTGATGTTTGGGATGATAAGTGGCTGAAACTTCATGGTAATTCCATTTCACTTACTCAATTAATTCCAAGCAGACATGTAGGTTCAACGAAAGTTTGCGAGCTGTTGCATGAGGGGGATAAATCTTGGAATGAGGAAAAAATCGATGGTCTTTTTCCCACAGAGATTGGTTCAATCATTAAAGCTACCCCTATCTCTTGGACAGGTTGTGATGATGCCCTGGTATGGGGTCTGTCCTCTTCGGGGAACTACTCTGTCAAGTCTGGATACCAACTAGCATTCGAGGGGGCCTATGCTACGGAAGATTTACAGGGCGGTTCATCAACAGAGCTCAGGAGTGCGATTTGGAAGGCAATCTGGCGCCTTAACTCCCCACCTAAGATCAAACATTTTCTCTGGAGGGCTATTAGGAATGCTATTGCCACAAAGGAAAATCTGTTTGAAAAAAAATGTACTCGGAATCCTATGTGTAGTTTATGTGGAATTGAGATTGAATCCATTGAGCATGTGTTGCTTAGATGTGAGTGGACCCATGGTGTTTGGAAAAATAGTGGTTTGTCGTTCTCTAATCCAATTCAAAATGTGGTGTCTATGAAGAAGTGGGTGGAGAGTCTCTTTGTAGAATTTGGGGATAAATTCTCTGATACTCTAGGGACCATTTCTCAGATTTGTTGGGCAATTTGGAAGCAAAGAAACGAATGGGTTTTCTCGCGACAAAAACCAAATGCTGAAAGAACTATTAAGCATGCTTTTCAATTTCATGGAGATTTTCTGGCGGCAGCTTGTTCTCAGGAGAATAGACTGGCTCGTAATCATGGGGATAGTAATGTCTCGAAATGGCAACGTCCTCTTCACGATCGCTGGAAATTCAACTGTGACGGGGCTTTCAACCCCTCGGACAAGTCGGCTGCGTATGCTGTCTTGGTTAGAGATAACAACGGATCTGTGGTCAAAATCAACCATGGGAGGATTAAGGTTTCTTCTGCTTTGGCTGCGGAAGCTTGGGCCATTCGGGTCGCCGTGTCAATGGCAGAGGCGTGGGGGAAAAGGGATGCAATCATAGAATCTGACTGTCAAGTGCTGATTAGGATGCTTCATCCAGAGACAACTCAGAAGGACTGGGCTATTCAAGCACTTCTTAATGATATTATGTCGTTGTCTTTTGACTCTAATTTAGTGTTTAACTGGTGTAATCGTCAGGCTAATAGATGTGCTAATTGGTTAGCCTGTTCGAGTAGGAGATGTCTGATTCCCCCCCTTTCCCCGTGTAATCTCCCTGTTGAGCTTTGCTCCTTGATTCATATGGATCTCTAATAATAGACCTGCTTTTCAAAAAAAAAAAAAAAAAGTCATCACATGATTTTGTTTTTATACTTGCACGTATATGTATGACTATGGAGGAATTTTTTTTTCTTTTCAACTATTGAAGTAAAATGTATAGCTAATTAATTAGTTTATTACATCAACTACTTAACTTAATAATTATGATGTAACAATAATTAAACTAATAGATTAATAAAATTCGGGATGCCAATAAATCTTTTTATTTGAAAAAAATTAAATAAAATAGGTTTAAAAATCCGGGTCGTTACAAAAGAAGTCCCATAAGAAGAAATGGTGATGCTACCTTTTCTAAGGATGACAATGAGAAGAGTAGACATTTCTCTTTTATGCACTATATTCACCATTTACCCAATGGAGAGAAACATGATAGAAAATGGCTAGTATACTCGGAGGCTTTGAAAAGAGTATTTTGCTTTTGTTGCAAATTATTCAAGAATGAAGGAAACAAGACTCAATTGGCTAATGATGGATTTCAAGACTGGAAAAATATTTGTGATAGGCTTAAAAGTCATGAAACTACTAATTGGGAGCACCTCACTTGCATGAACAAATGGATTGAGTTGGAGAGAAGATTTCAGAAGAATCAAACAATTGACAAAAGTGTTTAAGAACGAGTCATTAAAGAAAGGGAACATTGGAGATTTGAAAAGTTAAGACCCTGTCTAAATTTCTATCATTTATCTACAGATTTGAAGATTGACAACCTTCAAATATTAAAGAATACGTTTTTGTTTCCTTTTCCCTTTACTTTAGAACGTTAGTGTAATTTCACTGTCTATTTATTATACTGGAGTATATTTTTATCCTTTTGTTACTCTCTATTGCCTATAAATACTACTCCCCTCCCTATCAAAATGTTTTGTCTGGTACGCAAAACGAAAACTAAAAAAATATTATTTCCCCCAAAAAAATTTGAACACTTTTCATAAATTAAAAAAAAATCGTTGATATCTAGTAAATTTGTTGGCAAGAGATAAGGCTAGAAAAACAAGAGGTGACAACAACAAATTGTAGTATGTAAAAAAAGAAAATGAGGTCAATTTGATCTTAAATCAGTAAAGACATAAAATTATTAAACACTAGAATTTGTAGAGTTTGCTGAGTGCACTCTACTAACTCATCTTTCAAATCATGTAGAAATGTAGGAAATTACAATTTTGAAGCTAACTTTTTGTAAATTATACTGGGAAAAAGCTCTATGACTTTCTTACTAATTTATGGAGTATTTACTTTTACAAAAGCCTCGCACACGAAAGTGGGATGTTACCTATTCCCCTTGTCATACTTTACCAAGTACAAGAAAACAGAGAGATCACTTCAAATCTACGAGGTTAAGGATGGGAGGAGTATATAATGATCTATTCTACGGGGAGATAGAACGGGGAGATAGATTTACTAAACAATAAAGTTATGGGTACATAATATGTACATACTATGTACATATGAGTTTTGTGGGGTCCACCTTGGGTTCCACAAAGATAATTCGAACCGTCCATTATTTTTAAAACAATTTTTTATGAAACTCTGTAAAAAATCAGTTCAACTCGATATCGGTAAAGATTTTTTCTGAATTTGTGGAGGCGAAACTACTCAACTGCTTAGTTTCATGGTAGATTTTACAGCTTCAGCAGCTTAAAAATCGCTTGCTTTACAGAGGTTTTAACGGCGGGTGGTGGGGCGTGCTAGAACCCTACTACTAATTCATTTTCCGCTTTTGATAAGCAAATGCTAATTCACCTTGCTAAACTCTATCCATGGGGATTTTTCAGCAATAGACCTCGGGGCACTTAATAGTCAACTTGAGAATTACATTGTTGATATGCGCTCAAGCAGGCAGTAAGATGAGCTCAAAGGAAGGAGTTGGTGACCTTGCTAAAGAGTTGGAGGAGAAAGAAAAAAGATGTCACATGTCCAATGGTCGACTTGCTCGTGAAATTGACAACGATTTTACCAGTGGCTACAACAACCATGGAAAGAGCATTTCGATTATAAAAATCATAAAGAACCGGCTAAGGAATTGAATGAGAAAGATCAATTGATGAATGATGGCTTGGTTATTAAATTGAATCCGATATATTTTGGAGCATTGACAATAATGCAAAGATTTCAGAATACGAAAACTCGTTGAGGGCAATTGTAAAAGTTCATGTAATTAGTTTCTGTTTGAATGGTTATTACTAAAAGTATTCTTTGCTGACGCAGCAGAATTCACAAGAGATTAGTTAGCGTACTAATCCAAACGAGATAATCAACCCGTCGCAACGAGCAATTCTTGCGCACAAGAATGAAAAAAAAATTCTCTGCAATATTATTAATCTGTCACGCCCTCAATTTTTAACATAAATATAAATGATTTCCATAAATAAATTTCGCCATAATCCTTACGATAACCAAAATCATGTAGAATTTCCAAAATATTACACCTTTGGCTCCGAAGCCCAAATTAATGTAAGTACTGAATGTTCAAGAGTTAAAGATTTACAATATTCCATAGTCCAAAAGATTTACAAATAAAGTTACTAATACATCTCCAACAGAGATTACAGAGATGCCTAAGTAACTCCTTCAATCTTAGCTCTCAAAATAATGATCACATCCAAGCATTCTGAACATGCATGCTATTATTCTGCGTTGGTACCTGAAAATGATAATAGGCTTGAGCTACACTAGCCCAGTAGGAAATTCTACGCTAGCATTATATGCAAAAGAAATGCAAAGATGATCAAGGAATAGGAACATAAACAAGGTCAAAACAGAAATCAACACTCTTGACTTATTAACCTCGAAACAACAACTCAACGATCACCGCTTAACTCACACTAAAACCATTCCCACCTTCCATGCATCCAAAACCATCTCGTCGTATGTGTCATGAGCTGAAGCTCCTGCCAGGCTAATTATGGGACCCTGATATCCCCTGCCAAGCACCCACCTAAAAGGTTGGGCCTTGAGTATTCAATATGAGCATTAGCTCCTGCCAGGCTAATTATGGGACCCTGATATCCCCTGCCAGGCACCCACCCGTCGATGGGCCCCGAATGTTCATCGTTGTGTCGATAAATGTCCAAGAATCTCGTACTCACATAAGGTGTCATTTCAATTCAATTCAAGCGAAGTTCATGCGTTAATCGATATCAAAATTTATCGAACAAGGACAAGGGATGCAAAGGACACACAACGAACTCAAGGAATAAGATTAACAAAACTATGGGGTGATTTGGTGATGTCTAGAATAAGTTAGAAATGATCGGGAGCCAAAACAATGGAGCTTGAAGCAAAGAACAATAGTTGGACTAAGCTACTGTTGTATGGATACTGCGAATTTCAGTATCTATACAACAGGGGCTAAAAATGGTCCAAAGAGCATTGTATCGATACTGATTTACTGATTAAATCAGTATCGATACAACAATAGCTAACAACGTTCCAGAGAATCGTGTATCGATACTGAATTAGTCAGTATCGATACAAACGGGTGTTCGTCCAGATTTTCTGCAGATTTCGGCGATTCCAACAACAACAACAACCACAACAACCAAAGACACGATTTAAGGCTAGAAAACACTTCTATTACATATATTGAGAGGTAGAATCCCTACCTCAAGGCCGAAGAACGAAACCCACGAAAATACGAGCCCTAACCTTTTGAAAACCTTGATTCGACCGAAATACTCCATACCGAGCTCTAATCGACGAAGAGCAAGCCCAAAATCACGTGTAGAATGAGGAATGAAAGTTAGTTTGTGAAGGTTTTAAGGAGTTTTGGAGAGAGAGGGAGAGAGCCGAGATGAGAGAAAGAGGCGTGAGGAGTGGGGGAGAAAAATGATCTCCTACTCTCTCACCCTCCTATATATACTCACATATATGCTAATTACACTTGCACCCTTCCACAATCAATTGAAACACTCCAGCCCAAAATCACATAAACACAATTATTTCATATTTCTTTATTTATAAACGTTAAAATTAATTGAATTAAATACGGGTCTCTACATAATCAAAAAGCTTAAAAAGTTAATAATTGAATAGGTTACAGCCCTTTTTATAAGACCCTAACCCTAGAAATCCTACTGTAAAAGAAATAATAAATCATGCCAAAACAAGCGGCATTAAATAAAAGATATTTCCTAATTAATTAAAATAAAATCCTAATTCTTGTAGACCAAGAATCCTAATAAAGGTAAAAATCAAAATCAAACCGAATACGGAAAGTTAATAATTCTAACCTAAACGGAAATATTCCTAGCCAAAATCTTATTCTAAAACAATAAAAATAAAATACAAAAACTCTCAATTTTTGTCCTACATCAGTCTCCTTTTCTTCAAAAGAACTCGACCTCGAGTTCTCGTTGTTTGAAATAACTTCACACGTTGGCACTTGTCTGCATCAATTTTGTACCTCAAATTAATTTTCTCGAACATGAACTTCAACAATGTGCTCCACTCTCCTTGTCCTTCAAAATATTCATGTCCCTTCTTCCAATAGGTTGCAAGTTGACAACAACATCGACGAAACATGGAATATTTAAACTTCTTACTTCTCCTAAAATTTGTCAAACAAAGGTTTTCATGCAATAATCTTTTCTCTTCATGCTTCTCCTTATTGACAAGATTCACTAGATGAATATTGGGAATCCATTCAAACTTTTCCACTCCAAGAAAATCGACAAAGTAACTTTAGCCCTATCAAAGATGCAATTATGTTGTGAATCCATCGTTTGGATATACGCCTCAAATTGATTGTTAGACAATCCTTTTGAAGGTATTTCATTCGACACCCCTGTATTGATGGCGAGACCCTCCTCCTCAACACAAATATTAGTATCAACCATCTCCAATAGACAACTGTTTCGGTCCTCAACAACTTGATCACCAATATCAATATTATTATTTTTAATATCAACTTCAAATATGACCTCATCAACGGCTTCTATATTAATTGTCTTATCACCAACCTCCGTTTCAATTTTTGGTTCATTAACTTGAATCACAACCTCTTTGACAACTTTTTCAACGACATCTTTGACAATAATGGTTGTATTTTGTTCCTTTGGCCCATATTTTTCCTTCAGTAATTCTTCATAATTCCATGGCAAAAATCTCTCCACCCAAAGTATTTTAATTCTCGACCATGCATGAATTCGACACTTGCCCAATCGATCTCTTGACGATTGTAATTTTAACCACCATTGTAGCGCCGGGCCCTAAGCTTCAATAACAAAAACCTCCACCGTTGTTCGAAAGGAGTTTTTGTATACTCAAAAAAATCATCAATGTCCAATATCCAATCCAAACGATCTTCAAAATATTCAAGACCACTAAATTTTGGCAACTTATCGTAATACCTGAAATTTGCTTGCCACTTTATTGACTGATAATCATCATGGTTCTCGAATGACTCGCCTTCAATTTCATTCCTACTATCATATTGATAATAAGAATATCCTCCGGAGACGTTTTGGTGAATAGGTTGGTTGCGGGCAAATCCCTCAACGCGGTTCCTATTCTGGTTAGGAGGTTGGCGATGGGCAAATCCCAACGCGCGATCCTTCTCAACCCTTTCTGGCCTTTGGCGGATTTGTAGAGTCATCTCCTGCAGCATCTCACGGATCTCAGCGAACTGAGCGTGGGTATCCTGACGGATACCTGTCAACTGTGCTTGTTGATCCTCCACCACCTTCCTTAGGTCAGTAAGCCCACGACCAACGTCAATGGGTGTGTCTTCTTCTGTGTTTCGTGCCATCGAACCAGGCAAAGCCTTGCTTTGATACCACTTGACGCGGCGGAATTCACGAAAGATTAGTTAGCGTACTAATCCAAACGAGATAATCAACCCGTCGCAACGAGCAATTCTTGCGCACAATAATGAAAGAGAAATTCTCTGCAATATTATTAATCAAAAAGCTTAAAAAGTTAATAATTGAATAGGTTACAACCCTTTTTATAAGACCCTAACCCTAGAAATTCTACTGTAAAAGAAATAATAAATCATGCCAAAACAAGCGGCATTAAATAAAAGATATTTCCTAATTAATTAAAATAAAATCCTAATTCTTGTAGATCAAGAATCCTAATAAAGGTAAAAATCAAAATCAAACCGAATACGAAAGTTAATAATTCTAACCTAAACGGAAATATTCCTAACCAAAATCTTATTCTAAAACAATAAAAATAAAATACAAAAACTCTCAATTTTTGTCCTACATCATTTGCTTAAGATTTGAGAGGTGTAGATTCATTTGTTTATTTAGTAGATATGTTAATTGTGACTTTACAGAAAATTAAAATAACAATACTAGTCAAAATCCCTGAAGTCGCAACTGCAAGATGACGGTAGCCTTGGATCACCTAATTTTTGCCAAAAGATAGTGCATCCACTTAATAAGAATACTAAAATCAACTCAGAATGATGAAGTTATCATTTTAGGCTCAATTTCTTCCATCTGAATGAAATATGATTTGATAATGCCATATTTTAATTCGACTGTAAAGCAACATAAGCATTTTAACTTATGATTTTGCCTTTGGCATCTAATAACAGTACCATTGCTGAATACAGGAAGAAGATTAATAGTAAATGTGGTGGCCTCGGTTATCGTGTCGGTAATCGGGCCGGACATACGAGCCAATGTCTCTCCAGGTCTGGCTGTCGAACCGAAGAGTGCTGTTGCTCCTGGCCTTGGGTTCGGTAACGCGCCAGGATATTCGCTCCGGTTCAATGCTTCCCATGGCGTTTGAGTAAGGTAGTTACGATGGACAGGCCCCACGTCAAATCCACTACAGCAGCAATCGTTTGATTAGGTCATGTGCTCCGTAACCGCTTTGCTCCCTACGTCATGAATGACGTCACCAAAAGCGGTTACCCGAGCATATACACCACGCGTTGGCTTGAAGGCCAAGTAAACCTAGGTCTATAAATATGTAGGGAGGCTCATTGTGAAAGGTATGCCGTTCTTCCCTAACCCTAGACCTAAACCTCACCCCTGAGATCTAACTTGATCGTCGGAGGGTCACTGGGCTTCCACAGCCCTAGTGACTTGTTGCGGGTCTGAAGGTAGGAGCGGAGAAGGAAAGAACCTAACCCCACACACAGTCTAGGTCCTGACAAATCGAACCCCTACAATTGGCGACTCTGCTGGGGATCTAGCCACTCATTTAACGTCCATTTCTCCCTTCCGCTCCGCTCCTCGTTCCTGAATCAAAGATGGTTGAGGTCGCGACGCACACCACGATGGTACCGCCCACGGGCTCGGTTCCCTCGTGGACCACAGCCTGGCTTCCGGCGGAGCCATCCCCCTTGGGAAGACCCATGTATCCGTCGGAGTTGGCGCCGGAGTCTCAACTCCAGACGCAGGCCCATCTTCCGAGCTCCACACCTACATCCGCCATCTCGAGCGGAAAATCGATGATCTCACGACAGTGATGGAGCGCGACAGACACATCCGAGACAAGTTGGAGGAGATAAAACACCTCCTCCAGTTCTCCCCGTCTCACTCCTCCGGGAGTCGTGGCGGAAGGAAGAGTCGTCATACCCGTCCTCGCAGCAACGAAGTCGGCCACCTGCTGGAGCACAAATCCCGCCCCTCAGTCAAGAATCGTCTCGAGCCACCAAGACCGGTGGACACCCTAGCCACAAAAGAGACGTCGCGCAGGGACCGTTCCCGCTCCCCTATGCAGCTTCAAAGGAAACCATCGGCCTTTGACAGGCTCGGGGCTGGAAGCGTCTCCGCTTCCTCCACCCACTTCGTTTGAGCGGGCAAAACTTGCCGAGAATCTACCCCTAGCCTCACAAGGGCATCCAGGGGAGATGATGGCGTCGTAGAGCTCCAGACCAGGGGGTACCGCGAACGCCTGAAGAGCGCCAGAGCTAGGAGCGCCATCATCTTGCTCCTCGGTGGCGCCCACAGCAGAAGCCCGGTCACTGAGCGCCTCGAGCCTTCCGCTCGAGATAGCTACCGAAAGCATCGCCATGAGCGTTCCCTTCAGAAGTCGGTCAGCGTCACCCCGAAGAGAAAGGAATATGGCAGGTTGGACAAGCTCGTTTCAACAAAACGTATAGCGACTGAGCGTCCAAACGGTTTCGACCGTTCGATCCGACCTCATCGCGACGCGCGACTTACACGGCTCACAACCTCCCCCTTCACAAGGGAGATTGACTCGGTCACACCCCCCCACCCCCCCGAAGGGATTCGCCCAAACCCAAATTTGCCAAATACGACAGGAAGACCGAGGCATATACTCATCTGGTTCAGTACAAGCTCGTCATGTCTTTGTTTCTTCGGAATGAACCCTCGGACGACGCCCTCCTGTGCAAAGTATTTCCTGCCAGCCTCGGCAACCTGGGCCTCACCTGGTTCAACCAACTGCCGACTCGGTCAATTTCCTCGTTCGATTCCCTCTGTGATGCCTTCATGGCCCGATTCGTGACAAGCAATAAGCACGAGAAGGAGATCGATTCCCTCCTAGCCCTCCGCAAGAGAAACGATGAAACGCTCCGGCAGTATGCCGGTCGCTATTGGGAACTATTCAATGAGATGGAAGGTTGCGATGGCGTTATCGCAGCCCGAGGATTCAAGCTCGGTCTCACCTCCCATGACGAGCAGGTCTATGACGACCTCTCTCGCCATAAGCCCAATTCTATGAAGGACCTTATGACTCGTATTGAGGGTTGGTGTCAGCTCATCGAATCCAAGGCGGAAAGGGGCATCGGGAAACCTACGAATTCGAAGACATTAAACACCTCAATATCCACACCGGTTCCGGCACCTGTCCCAACACCAAAGAAATAGGTCGACACCATCAAGCAGTCGCAGAGGAGAGGATCGAAGCCAAGCGATTTCAACGCCGAGAAAACCGTCTTCACCATTCCTATCTACCGGATCATCGATCAAGTGAAGGACCAGCCCTTGTTCTCCTTCCCAAATCAAAAGCTAGGGACCGAAAATGGGAACATCAAAAATCCCATCGTTCGATGCAGTTACCACAACGAGCAGGGTCACTTCACCACAGCATGCAAGCCCTTCAAGGCCTATTTGGAGCAGCTTGTCGCGAGTGGCCACCTCGGCAACAACTTCATCGATCAAGAGAAGACAACGGTTCGGGCAAAACGTACCGAAAACAACACCGAGGAAGAAGTCCAGACGATCCACGTCATTCACGGCCCTCTCAACTCTGAGGCCGCTCGCATCATCCGAGATGAGCTGAACGCGGCCTCCTCCTCCAACCAGGTCATGTTGGTCGGTCCCGAACCGAAGCGCCCCAAAACAGACGACGGCTCCAAATGGACGATAACATTCACCGAAAGGGACCTCGACCGTATCCAGCTTCCGCACAACGACGCCCTCGTGGTCACGCTACGCATCGGAACTTTCAACGTCCGTCGTGTCCTCGTGGACCAGGGCAGCTCGGCCGAGGTGATGTACTTCTATCTGTTCAAGGATCTAAAGATTTCTGACACCAAACTCCGCCCCTCCGAAGTTCCTCTCATCGGTTTCAACGGGGCCTCGGTTTGGCCCATCGGCACGGTCACTATACCCGTCCGTGCCGGATCGGTTGTTCTTGACATAGAATTCGTGGTGGTCGACGTCCCTAGCCCTTATAACGCCATCGTCGGACGTACCTAGCTTCACAGGCTAAAGGCAATCGCCTCCTCCTACCACCAGGTGGTACGCTTCATCGGTGCTAACGGCCGCCAAGAGGACTTGCACGGCGATCAAATTGCGGCCAAAAGGTGTTACGTCAATGCCGTCCGAAGCAGTAAGAAGACGTCCTGGGACAACCTCATCGATGTCCCTAAGACTCCAGTCCTAGAAGACGTCGGTAGACCAGTCACCGAAAAGGTAGCCGACGACCTTCTTACTATCCCCCTAACCAACGACGACTCCCATTTTTTCTTTATTAATTCCTCTCTCTCGGACGCTGATCAGGACGAGACAGTCGCTTTCCTTAAGCGGAATATCGAAGTATTCGCATGGACCCCGTATGACATGCCCGGGGTCGACCCCTCCTTCATCTGTCACGAGCTCAACATTGACCCCGCTAAGCACCCGGTCGTGTAGCGGGCATGGCGATCCTCCCCGGTTCATTCCGACGCCGTCATCGAAGAGGTTAACCGGCTCCTAAACGCAAAGGTCATCCGAGAAGTCCAATACCCAAATGGTTGGCCAATACCGTAGTGGTGAAAAAGAAGAACGGCAAATGGCGGGTTTGTGTTGATTACTCCAATCTCAACGACGCTTGCCCGAAGGATTTCTTCCCCCTTCCTCGGATTCATCAGCTCGTCGACGCCACCGCCGGCCACGAGCGGCTCAGCTTCTTGGACGCATACCGAGGCTACCATCAGATCGCCATGAGCGAAGGGGATGTTGAGAACCCGGCCTTCATCACCCCCCGTGGTATCTTCGGTTACCTTGTAATGCCCTTCGGTTTAAAGAATGCCAGAGCAACTTTTCAACGAATGATAACCAAGATGTTCAAGCGCTTACTGGGAGACACGATGCTAGCTTACATTGACGATATGGTGGTCAAGAGCATGTGCGCCGGTGATCACCTCACCCACCTCGCCGAAGTATTTGAAATCCTCAAAAAGCATAAGCTCCGCCTCAACGCCGAGAAGTGTGTATTCGGTGTAAGTTCCAGGAAGTTCCTCTATCATCTCGTCACCCATCGCGGTATCGAAGCCGACCCGGCCCAAATACTTGCCATCGAACAGCTCTCCGCTCCCCACAACAAACGGGACTTCAGCGTTTAACCGGCATGGCCGCCGCCTTGAATCGGTTTATCAGTCGTTCTTCGGACAAACGCCGACCGTTCTTTGCACTCTTGAAGGGCAGCCGGCGCAGCTTCACTTGGACAGAGGATTGTGATCGGGCCCTCCAGCAGTTGAAGACTTACCTCTCTGAGGCCTCGCTCCTTGTCACCCCTCAGGACCAGGAGGACCTGTTCCTGTACCTAGTTGTCTCTCTACACGCCATAAGCTCGGTGCTCGTCTGCCAGGAGGGTCGGAAGCACCAGCCAATCTACTACTCCAGCAAAACAATGACTTCGGCCGAGACACAATATCTCCCCCTGGAAAAGCTCGTGCTCGCCATCGTCTCAGCCTCCCGCAAGCTTGCCCCGTACTTCCAGTCGCATCGCATCATTATCTTAACCAAGTATCCCCTCAAATCTCTTCTTCGGAAGGCCGACCTCTCCAACCGAATCTCTCAGTGGGCTGTCGAGCTTGCAAACTTTGAGATCCACTTCCAACCTCGAACAGCGATCAAAGCTCAGGTCTTAGCCGACTTTGTCGCCGAGCTTACTCCAACCGAAGCTCTCACCTCGATCCCACCCCCGCGCCCCGAAGCAGCACACCAGGAAACTCCAAGTTCCGCATGGAAGCTCTTCCACGGCAATATCTGGAAAATGTACGTCGATGGCGCCTCCAATAGCCGAGGCGCAGGAGCAGGATCGTACTGCTCTCTCCTTCCGGCGTCCTGCACGAAAGCTCCATTTCTATCAACTTCCCAGCCTCCAACAACGAGACCGAGTATGAAGCACTCATTTCCGGTCTCAAGACCGCCCAAGCGTTGGGCATCGAGAAACTTGTGGTCTATAGCGACTCCCAGCTCGTAGTCAACCAGCTGTCGAAAGAATATGAAGCTCGGGACGAACGAATGCGAACCTACCTTAGCTCCGCTGTCCAGCTCATCAAAACTTTTAAGGCCATCCGAGTCGAGCATATCGCCCGAGAGCAGAATGTCCACGCCGACGCACTCGCAGCGCTCGCCTCGGCTTGCTCCTCCTCGGAACATCGCTCTATCTCCTTCAGCGCCATTGACAAGCCCAGTTTCGAGCTTGAAGTATTAAGCCACGAGGTCCTCAACATAGACCTCGGCCCAAGTTGGATGGATGAAATCGTCGGTTACCTACGCGATGACATCCTTCCTACCGACAAGAAAGACGTCCACCAACTCTGACACAAAGCCGCTCTCTTCTGGCTCAACCCAACGGCAAGCTTTACCGACGATCATTTACCAGACCATACCTATTGGTTGCACACCCACGTCAAGTTCCGGGCATCATTGAAGAGCTTCATGCCGGCGAAGGCGGCTGTCACTCCGGTGGACAGTCCCTCGCTCACCGAGCCATCACTCAGGGGTATTGGTGGCCGACAATGAAGAAGGACTCTGAGGAGCTCATCAAGCGTTGCAAGAAGTGTCAGATGTTCACTCCCATTATCCATCAGCCGGTGCGGGACCTTAGCCCTCTCACCAGCCCTTGGCCCTTCTCCCAATGGGGCATGGATATCGTTGGCAAGCTCCCTGTCGCTCCTGGTGGATTCAAGTTCCTCTTAACTGCAATCGACTGTTTCTCGAAATGGGTCGAGGCCGAGCCCCTGGTTACCATCGAAGAAACAGATGTCATCCGCTTCGTGTGGCAAAACATCATCTCCCACTTCGGTGTACCGTTCGCCATCATCACAGACAATGGGACGCAATTCACAGGGCAGAAGTACCGAGCCCTACTGTTTACACCCGTTTTTGGCACCAAATCTTGGGCTAGCGCTGGAGGGCCATTTAATTGAAATTTGATTAAATTGGGCCGATATTCAAGAATTGCTCGGGCTAAAAAATTAATGGGTTACATTAATTTTGTGATTTGGAGCAAGACCCAATTAATTTTAGTCTTGATACTTGGCCCATGTTTTATTTTTTGATTACTGGAAGAAATCCTAATTGGAGCAGTTATGGAATTCTTCTAGAATCAAAGTGGAAAGCCATTTGACTTTGTCAAATTGGCTCCATTATGCTTGGGTTACACGTGCAGGAGAAGGAAATTAAGTAATGGGGTCCCATTACCCCATGATTTACAAGAAAAAAGAAGTGGAATGGCCCACGATCAGGAGCAGTTGGTTTTTACTTGGAAGTTGCAAGCCATTGTGGACACTTGGCATCCAAAGAGCAAAGGAAGGGAAGTTATTTATCAAAACATGGGACACTTGTCAACAAACAAGAAACCCACTCCCCATGATCTCAATTTATTCGGCCACTCTTCCACAATCCGGGCCGCTTCTGTACTTTTTCCTGCACAACCTTGGAGCCTATAAATAGAGAAACTAAAGAAGAAAAAAGGGTCCACACACCAATCAAGCTCCACGCTTAAAACCAAAGCCTTCCCAGCGAAGCAACTATCTCATTTCTCCCTCATTTCTATCTCTCTTGTACCCCAACTTTATTACTACGACGTAATAAAGTTATTCATATCTCTCTTGTATCCCAACTTTGTTATTACGATATATCAAAGTTATTCTGTCTCTCTTGTACCCCCAATTTTATTATTACGACATAATAAAATTATTCTACGACGTTCTCTACTTTTTCTCATACGGTTGGGAAATTATAAGTCCACTATCGTTGTGGCAAAACCACGAACCTCATTGTGGCCTCACCCTTTGGGTCACACACAGTCGCATTACATACGAAGTCAGATCGAGGCGCACTCACGCCTTCCATACGTTGGACGTCGACAAGTCCTGGCACGCCCGCGCTCATACAGCACACGCGCCATTGGATTTTCCGCTCACGCCTACCCAGCGGAAAAGTGGGGAACACCTACTTAACGAATATGGTATCAAATGGGACACGTCTACCCCGGCCTACCCCCAGGGCAATGGACAAGCCGAAGCTGCCAACAAGGCGATTTCATCTGGACTCAAACGCCGCCTCGAATCTCGCTGGGGCAAATGGGCCGAAGAGTTACCCAGAGTGCTTTGGGTCTATCGTACCACACCTCGGCGATCTACCAGTCGCACTCCCTTCACCCTGGCATTCGGAATGGAAGCCGTCATCCCCATCCAAGTCAGACTCCCTACCATCCGTACTGAAAACTTTGACGACTCGGTCAACAATGACAACATTGCTGCAGACCTCGACTTGGCCGAAGAGGAGTGTGAGAATGCACGAATCAAGCTTGCATCCGATCAGCAAGGGGTTGCCAAGGGTTACAACCGAAGCGTCCGCCTTCGATCCTTCAAGCCCGATGACCTTGTCTGGAAGAAGGTTGTGGAGAAGTCCAAGAAAAAGAAGTTAATGCCCAATTGGGAGGGCCCCTACCGAGTCCTTAAGCACCTCGGCTCAGGAAACTACAAGTTGGAAAAGCTGGACGTCTCACCCATCGCTAAGACATAGAATGCGAACAACCTAAAAAAGTTCTATGGCTAGCGCTCGGTTACCGGAACTCCGTTCACTTCTTACATGTATTGCATTTCCTTTTAAGTATCAAAGGCAATTTGCTTATGTACTGACAGCACCCAAATGAGTATGAATGAAAATTTTTCTTTTCTTCAGTTATCACTTGTACTCTCTGATTCATGTTGTTTCAATTAATTACACTCGATTCCCCTTAATGGGACCGTTTTATACCGACTTCAGGGATATTGTGCTCTCATAGGTGACACCCTTGGACAAAATTCCCACCAAGTCCCCCCCCTCCGGTCGTTTCGACTTCTGGTCACTCCCTTTAAGGATACTCGGTTTTACCTCGAGCCCCTTATACCGACCCACCAAGGTCTCTCACTGCTCGGACTCGCTACATCACGAACCTACGGCCGAGGCCATATCCTTCGTGCCCCAGCCCAAGTCCCGTAGCAGTGTCGCCGTCTCGCGAACCCACGCTTATTTTCGTTTGCAGCGCTGACTGGGCGCCCTGGTCCGCAGCAGGGGCATGGAAAGCATAAAACTGCTCCTCACTTGCTTCGGACTAGACCACCTGGTTCTCCTGAATTTTGCTATAGACTGGGGCTTTGGTTTTCAACCCCTTCCCCTGTATTCAAATTTGCTTCGGATCGCGCTTCCGATAATTGTTCGGTAAAAGTTTGCTTCAGAAGCACAACCGAAGCAGGGGCATCGATACACCGTAGCAACAATGAAAATAAATACAGTAAATGGATATACAATTTAAAGTTGAAATCCTACTAAGGCCCTGGCTTAGGCCAATAGTTCGGCGCCAGTCCTACTCAACTATTACATAAACTCTGGAACGGCAAACTCCATATGTTCAAAGCCGTCCAGCCAAGGATAAGCAAGTCAAAAAGCTACAGAAAAAGGAGAGAAGCTAAAGCGCATCTTGAGCACCGTCGGTTTGAGCGGCAGAATCGGGTTCGGTCCTGCTTTCCGGGGCTTGCTGCTCAGGGTTCGACACCATCTCATCCTCCTCCTCGGGCAACACGAGTTCTTCGGGTGGTGGCTGAGGCATGGCACGAAGGTCGGAATCCTCTGGGAGAGAGAGCTTGCTTAGCAGGGCTTCATGACCGAACCGAAGTCCGTCCAAGAAGCGATCTTTGTATAGCTCGGCCTCGATCTCCCGAACTTGCTTCTTATACTCCACGTCGGCAGCGTCGCAGCCCTCGCCATAACCTTTGTCCCTCGCCGCCTCCACCTCCCGTGCCCGGGTAACCCTTAGAGTTTCCGCATCCTCCTCCGCCTTAGCAGCCCGGCCTTTGGCGAGTATCCGCTCCCCGTCGACCCTCTGGAAATCTGCTAAGTAAAGGTCGCAGGACGCTCGGGCCACCTTGAGGTCATCCTCTTTCTCAGCAAGTGCTTGCTTCAGCTCCGCGATCTCAGCCTCCCGGGCTTTGCATCGGTCGTTGACCGCCAGAGCCCGAGCACCCGCCTGCCAAGTAAACAGAACCGAGGCGCTCACCAGATGCAAATGCTTAAAACTCAAACGGACTAAAGTGCGAAACGGGTACTTACGTTCAGGAGAGCTTGCGCGATCTCCCCGGTAATGTCCTCGGTGCAACCATCCACCTCCCGAGCGTCCCTCGATAGAATGCAGGCCCGTAGCACACCGAACGTCGTTTCGATGTTGGAAACGCTGTCGGCGTGGTGGATTTGGCGGCCAGTATAGTGGCGGAACTCCAGAGCCCAGGGTAGGTCCCGCACTCGGGTCCTTGTCCTAGCCCCTTCTTCCTCTCCGACTCCCCCTGTGCGCTCCTCCACATCTTCTTCGGGGATCAGGATGGTCTCGAGATCCTTATCTCAACCGCCATCACCCTCCTCGAGCCGAGCCTTTTTCTCCGGGGGCTCTCGCGGGTAGGTGGGATCAACCCTCGAAGGTCCTGCCCTCGGCGAGCCTGTCATGACACCGGTCCCACGTCTGGCTAGCCTTCGGCGCCGCAGGTTCAAGACTTCTCTCCCTCGGCCGCTCATCTCGCCGCTGAGCCCCGTCCTCTCTGGTGTCTCTCGGTCGATTGCCTCTCGGATTATGCCCTGGGGACCGGAGCTGCTCCCCTCGTTCTCCGGAGCTCTGGCTCTACCGACACCCCTTCCTTCACCTCTTCCTCTGCCTCTCCCCCGTCCCCGCCCTACTCTTGGAATGCCATGTTGCCTCGGTTTCTTCTTAAAAAAACTGGTGTATGAGGCGATGTAACCGAGCAGGTCGGGAGCATATCGGTTTGCGAGTGGGATCGCAAAGGCAGTTGTGATTTAGGACCGAATGGCTCTTTCCCAAAGCGCCACAACAACGCCCTCAGCTACAAGAACAGAACACCAAAGAAAGGGGAATCAATACAACAGGCAAAACATAGAGAAGTATTGAAGAAATGTACCAGAGGGAAAGGTTTAACCGACCAGGGGATCTGTTTTCAAATTGAACCATGGTGGTTGTGTCTGTTCTTTCCCCGGGATCGAACATGAAGTTCCCGATGACTAACACATAAATACCGGCCCATTCCTCGGAGTCGGGCAAGTGGTCGATCAAGAATGTTCATAACCGGAGCGACATGATAAATAATACAGTTGGTGCTCACGGTTGACCCCAAGCAGGTAAACCCCGAAGAGCTCCTCCATCCCGAAGGTCAGATTATATTGCCTTCTCAGCTCTATGACACTAGTAATGATTCTATACAAATTTACCGTGAGCTGAGAGGAGGTGAGATTGAGGGTTCGGAGGATTCGTCGGACGAATTGATGAAGGTGAAATCTAATTCCTCCTTCGGTTATGGCCATCAGGGGGAAGATCAGTGCCCTTTCTCGGTGGGGGAGATCCCTGGGATCGTTGTTAGGGAGCAGCCGAACCTCGACGTCGTGGGGCACACTGTAAACCCGTTTGAATTCCGCGTAGGCGGCCGACGTTCCATCAAAATATTGGTTCCGGTAGGGACAGGGCCTCATCGGCCTCCTTCGTCCCCGAACCTCCTCTGGGGCATCGGCGAAGGGCCCCGATCCGTGATCCGACGTACTTGGGGCCTCTGTCATGCTCGGGTCAAAGGTTGTTTTTTGCTGTGGAGCTCTTAGAGGATCTGACGATTCTATGAGATCTAAGGGGGTTCGGTATGAGGCTCAAGAACGAATCTCTGCAAATATTCCCTCGAGGTCAGTAGAAGAAACCGAGCTACTGGAACTGCCCGAGGAGAGCTCAATGACCATTCGCCCCTACCTAACAAAGAAAGAAGATGTGCAAAAACCCGTTAGCTATGTGCCCAGGGAAAAGCAAGAAGACCTAACGCTCGGGACAGAATGGTCATTACTCCTCGGAATCTATTGGTCTTGGTTAAGTTTAGGGTACCCTCTTCGGGAAGGCCCCCCTTAGGATTGACACTAATCCTAGGGTCTCGGGATAAAGATAGGCCTCGGGAAGAATTTAGGCCTCGGGCGAAACATGAGCAGCGCTGGAGATTCCCAGCGCCGCCGCAAACCAGAGGCGGCGAGCGGTGGTTCGACTCTAAAACGTGCTAAAAATGACGAAAAACTTGGAGAAAATCATCAAAGCATGAAGATTGAAGCGAGGATATCAACATACCACAGATTCGCGCAGTGACCAGCGTCCAAAACATCCAAAATCTCGATTGGAAGGCAACAGCAGATGGCGGCGGCGGTTGATCTTCGAAACAGGGGGGAGAATGGCCGCTCTCTCTCCTCCTCCCCTATTTATATCGAGAAAGGCGAGGCGTTGCATGGGAAGCAAAGCGTCTCGCACCGAGCCGTCGGATCACTGACACGTGGCCTCATCGAACGGCTACTATCTAGGGCTCAGTACCGAGGTCAGGGCACCGAAAGCCGAGCCATTGGCTTAGTGACACGTGTTCCTGAGGAGACGTTTCGTACCAATCAACTGACACGGCACGTGCCGAGACAGCTTTTGCCTTCTGGCATCTCGGTGGGCTTGACACGAGGATTTTGTTGTCAGAAGCAATTGCTACCGAAGTGTCCTTATTCCTCGGTAGCCTTTCTTGAAGAAGGTTCGAGACATGAAGGCTCGCGAAGGAGTCAAGACCCTGAAGCAAAAGCGAGGGGGGGCTCCAGGGACTTGAGGGGCTATTGTGGTGGCCTCGGTTATCGTGTCGATAACCGGGCCGGACATACAAGCCAATGTCTCTCCAGGTCTGGCTGTCGAACCGAAGAGTGCTGTTGCTCCTAGCCTTGGGTTCGGTAATGCGCCAGGATATTCGCTCCGGTTCAATGCTTCCCATGGCGTTTAAGTAAGGTAGTTACGATGGACGGGCCCCACGTCAAATCCACTACAGCAGCAATCGTTTAGATCAGGTCACATGCTGCGTAACCGCTTTGCTCCCTACGTCATGGATGACGTCACCCGAAGCGGTTACCCGAGCGTATGCACCACGCGTTGGCTTGAAGGCCAAGTAAATCTAGGTCTATAAATATGCAGGAAGGCTCATTGTGAAAGGTATGCTGCTCTTCCCTAACCCTAGACCTAAACCTCACCCCTGAGATCTAACTTGATCGTCGGAGGGTCACTGGGCTTCCACAGCCCTAGTGACTTGTTTCAGGTTTGAAGGCAGGAGCGGAGAAGGAAGGAACCTAACCCCACACACAGTCTAGGTCCTGACAAATCGAACCCCTACAGTAAATTTAGTAACTGAAAAGTAACACCACCAAATAGATCCAGTTTTGGTAGTTTCGCTTGCACCATTCAATGTCCAAAGACTGGTTATAGTCAGAAATTTGACCTTCTTGAGTGTCACCACGATCGTGTGTCAGCTGAAACTGCATGATTCCTACTTAATCCACTACACATCAGAATAGAAGAAATTGGCTCCAACAAGTACCAGGTAAAATCTTCAGTTCACGTCGGAGTAAATCATCAGATATAACCTTCACAATACCATAGAATATACAAATCAAGATGAAATCACAAGTTAAACCCTTACACTTGAACGCATTCCATAAACACATTCAGCCTCTGTCAGACCCAAAAAAATACCTGACTTTAGGCGACAAGGAAATCGGACAACAAACTCTCAAAAACTCATTCAAACAACGTAAGGAATAAGACGACCTGTAAAATAAAACCGCAAAACAGACTCTAAAGCTTCCCCCCTACCCAAATTTGAATCCGCCAGCTGGAAGGTTTGGATGGGCATTTCCAAAATTAAAACCTTGTTGATTTCCATCTATTCCGTCCTGGACATGATGTTCTTCCTCATCTTCCTCAGCCCAGTATCTCTCTAACATCTTCACAGCCTTCTCATAGATCTCATGGTTGTCGTGGGTCTGGAGATTCTCGATCTTATCCAATCCTTCACATTCGTCAATCATTTGAGCATATAAATTGATGCCGCTGTTTAGTCCGACTTCCTTGTCAGCCTCACCCACTTTCAAGATGTTCTCAAGCCCCTCAAGGCACACAGTCACGATCCGTGGGTCCGGACAGATTAGAAGATCACACAGTGGCTTGATGCAACCTTGGCTCGCCAAAAATCTGCAAGGAGTGCAATTGCGCACATCATGAGTGCATGCCTTGGCTCAATAAGTTATTTGCCACATATATGCGGACATACAATGAGGACAAGACAGGGATTGATGAAGATCGATTGAAGACTAAAAATCTATTCTACTTGAGAACCAAGTATTTAGGAAGTCGGTAAAGTTAAGGATATTACTTCTTTTTCTTTTTCCTACTTGTCTCCAAATTTGATTTATCATTTACTTGGTTTCACTCCAATAGGCACATATGTAATGGTAGAGATAGATATGATGATTCTGATACTGAGATATTGATTTGGAATCTGTATCCTCTTTTCTTCTTTCATTTGCCTCCCTTCTCATCATTCTTCTTCTTATACTTCAAATTATTCTTCTTATTCTTCTCAACCTTCACTTCTGGCGCTACATTACGTATGAGTGGAATGACCAACTGAATCGTGTTAATTCAGCAACCTTTATGAGCAAAATAAGGCTAGTGCAATCATCAATTATCACAAAAAATTCAACATACAAGATTAACTTCTTGTTATGTAGAATCGTGTTAATTCAGCAACCTTTATAAGCAAAATAAGGCTAGTGCAATCATCAATTATCACAAGAAATTCAACATACAAGATTAACTTCTTGTAATGTAGTACTCACTCCGTCCCATAAAATTTGGCATTTTCAGGAATGCGTGCCATTTTTAAATTGCATATATCTTTCAATTCATAAAGTTTTAGGCGATTTTTTGAACTTTGTTTAATAGAACAAATTTAAATCTATCAAACAAGATCCATATTGCTTATAAAAAATGTTACGAATTAAAAGATATAATCAATTTTTTCATAGGACTGAAATAGCGAAAGTACCAAACTTTATGGGACAGAGGAGTAACATCTATCATTTGTGAAATGTATTTAGGGGATCTTCGCTATCTCACATCTTTTGTAGGGATATTTCAGTCTTTGGGATTGATTGGGTCAACTAATGCAGCAGTAGTATTTCTTTCTTTCTGAAACTGTGTACCTGATGAGCTGTTAACAAGAAAGGGCCTGCCAAGTAGCTATGAGGACTGCTGACCAGGAAGGCATTCTCGATTACTTACCTGAGGTATTTTTCTAGCGAAAATGGCAAAACACTACTATAGTTCGCACCAACTGAATATTTTGACCTAAATTTGTTGGGAACTGGAAAAAGAAAAGAGGAAAGCGTCTATCTAAACTAGCAGAATCGTGGGACATCAAGAGTGGGAAGTTGATTGTTGGTTTTCATTCCTCGCCCAACGCCTTTATTTGCCGATTCCTCTTCTACTGATGAGTAAAAAAGGGGCCACTGGGCCAAACCCGAGGCCTGCCCATATATGATGAACATAGCTTAACAGCCAATGGAGCTATACTTTGCTTATATACCGAAATAGACATAGAAGGCACACCGAATCTGCTCGGGAGATCCTCCCGAGGTAGCATTTGAGATAGCCCAGGCAGCCTCCTTCTTGATGTCAAATTCTGCTTGCTGTAGAAGTTGAACCAAAGGTAGGATGATGTGGGCTTCAATAACAGCCTGTTCCAGAAACAGAAAAGAATGAAACAGAGTATGTGATTTGAAATATAAAAAGGCAAATCCAAAATCAACTCTCCTACTAGCTTAGGCAGAAGTATGTGCGCATTGTGCGCTGGGCTTAGTCTAAGTTTCTTTTTCCCAGTTCCCAATGTATCACCCGTTGCCTATTTCATGGTACTGCTTAACAGAAACTGCTTCCACCATTTCTTGTTATAGTGAAAGCACAAAAATAAATATGGCTACTAATGTGTTGCTAATCCACCATGTCACTTAATAAGGGAACTGGAAATTAACTTGATATTGTCAAGCAAAACAAAATATATAACTTCTCTGGGCAAACATAACAAGAGTTGTTTTGTGCCCCTCTTCTGACAGGCTCTCTAAACTATCCGTGACTAGTTCCACTCAATTCTGAAATCGCCATTCTGAGATCACTACGAAGACAAAGGCTCTGTTCGGTTCATCTCCAGTGCTCCTCTTCTGATAGGCTCTCTAAACTATCTGTGAGTAGATCCACTCAATTCTGAAATCAACATTCTGAGATAACTACAAAGATAAAGGTACTGTTCGATTTATCTACAGTACTCCTTTTCTTAACATAAAACTAAAATAAGTGCTTGTCTAGGTGGTTTACAATTATACACTGGAAATATTTTCCAACAACAAAAAAAAATTCCCATAGAAATAGAACTAAACGAAAGTTGAAAAGTATTTTTTTTAAACATTGTATTCAAAATTGAAACGAGCAAATTCTGAAGAAAAAAAATTTTCATTCAAACTGATTGTGAAAAGAAAATCTAAAAATAATGGTAGAAAGAAGGAGCATAAATCGCTCAGGTCACTAAGACTCATTCACTCACCTTCTTCTTATCTTGCACTCCTTGACTGCAAAATAAATTAAAATTAAGCAACTGACTAGCTGCTCTTTTCCAGTAGCATATCGATCTAGGACAACAATCTCAAATAAAGACAAAATAAGAAGGGGAAAAGAACCCATGGGTCATAGATAAAGCAAAGGTGCTCATATCAACCCCTCATTATGACCAACGAATCCCTGTGAGTCATGGTTGACCAACATAAATATTTCTGCATCGTGGGTCAACTATAGTTTGCAGACATAAACATCCGCTGGATTAATAGATATGTGAAGAAATCCAATACCTGAATTTGACTTCTATTGCCAGCAGTGATGTTTGAAATCGTCCAGCAAGCTTCTTTCTTGATGCTCTTTTTGTGGTTTGTTGTGAGAAGTTGGAAGAGACCAGGGAGAACATGGTTATCTATTATAAACTGCAAAAGATAAAGGAGCTATTATCTCACTCAGAGAAAAAAGAAAATCAGTTTGAGAGAGACACACGGGCGCACACGCAAATAGCCACATATTTTAGATTCCTTTTGTTTGCGCAAACAAAAAGCATTGTACCCTTCATTCAAGCATCACCCCTTTGAGGCAGTTTTGTATAACTTACAATTCTAAAGCAAAGCGTAAGATTGCCGACAAAATAAAATGAGGTATACTTCTCGTTGCTTGGAAATTGAGAGTTTGGCTTTGTTTACTTTCTCTTTACTTATAACGATTGATTGGTAGAAGGTAAGCTGGACATTTTACATGTGAACACTTGTAACTTGTTTCTATGACGAACATTGAATTATCCTTCTCAGTTATGCGCACCTGCATGATGTTGATTACCGCATAATAGACACATACGAATAGTGCAGGGATAGCAGAAAAGCACTTCCATGCTAGATCAAACATAAGGAAGGTTGTTCAATTTTGGTAGAAGAGTTCGCGTTTGTCAGAGATAGCAAAAATGGGTAGCATTCTAACAATTTTAGTAAATAGGACGGTAGGAACGGCTTTTGCGCTTCAAAGTTTTCATTTGGTTTTAAATTGGTTGAATCAGCAAGATGTTGCAGGAATTGGCCAAAGATTTTCGTAGTCACTGCTTTTCGGGAGTTTGAGAGGACATAAGATTACTTGAATACTAGTGCTGATTCAAGTAACAGAACTCTGTTAAAGAGAATGTGTAAAAGGACTCTAATGCCCTTATCTTCTCCCTCTCAATCTCTCAAGCCCTCTCTTCTCTTAACAAATTTATTGGTTTGATCTTTTTAAAAAGGCTGAATTTCTGATAAAAAAACACTCACTTCAGTTCTGCCAAAAACAGAATGGATAAATCAATTTGGTTGAATCAAATCATTGGCTTCTATTCAAATTTGTATTCCTCTATTCAGCAACTGCGACAATTTTCTTGTCTAGTTGCCAAATCTTGAATCACTATTCAAGAACATCAAAATCCATGTGCCCAGTTCAGAATCACCTTATCTTGATCTCTACATATATTCTAACCAACCCACTTGTCATAACATACACATACATATATGTAAATAAATAGGGAAGAACTCGATTTTCACTAAGGCACAATTAAAGATGGGGGTTTTCGAATTTCCATTTGACCCGGAAAAACAAATATTAAAGACGGGGGTTTTCGATGTGGGTAAGATTTTCAATTGGGATATGCAATTTCGGTTCCATTAGCGATTGAGAGAGAGAGAGAGAGAGAGAGAGAGAGAGAGAGAGAGAGAGAATAAGCTGCAAAGAGAAGGCAGAGACAATGATCGGCAATTGTTGTCGTGGCCGACATCGACGATAACGATGAGGTTTGATTTTTCATTGGAATTTTGGATTGGAGTTTAGTGGTTTGGGTTGATCTACATTTGGTTAAAGAAAGAAGTTCTGTTGTGTTAGGAACCCAATACATATATAGCTTTACAACAATATACACACAAAAGCCTATAAGTATATATGCAGCTATACATATACAAATCCATTTAAAATTCTTCTCATGTAATTAGGACCCATTTTGCAAGTTAGTATGAATTAGGACCCATTTTGTTGTAGATGAATATTTATTTATTTGTCCATGGGCATGATTCAAGAACATGAGAGAGAGAGAGAGAGAGCGCATGGAGGAACATAGTAGGTTTTCTGATGTAGGAAAAGAGGGAGAAGTGAGGAAGAAGATGGATGGCACATGTGGAATTTTGGAGATAGATTAGGGTATTTTGTATCATAATTGTTGTTGTATTCATATTCACTCTCGACAGAGGTGTGTGAACTACACCTCCAATTAAATTAGATGGAACCTCTAACTGTGCACGTTGGTCCAACAACCACAGGGTGGTTATGTGCTGATAATCAAATGTGAGCCCAAACCACATGGGGTCAAACTGAAATTTTTCCCCATCTTATATTTGGAGGCTAAACCTTGACCAAGTGCAATTGAATGTTCCAGACTGAAAGATTGTTCCTCATTGGGGCCTCAGCACGGTACAGCAGAGCAGATGATAAACTCAAAAAAGTTTTGGCGTTCTTGGGATGTTTTCTTGGGTCGATTTAGGTCGATTTAGAGGAGGGTCCAATACAGGAAGCGAAGGTGGTGTTGAGTGGTTCAACGGGTGGATAAGGGATAGTTTTCATCTTTACATTATAACCAGCGAGTTCAGGCATTCCAGAGAGGGAGATGAAGGTGGCACATGAAGAGGCAGCATTGTGGATGCGGGGTGATGTTGTCGTCCAGCTGCATGGAGGTCTCGGATGTTATAATAGCCCAGGAACAACTTTTTGGCGAAATGAAAGAAATGTCTTTTCCCCCAAGTATCAATCACTTGTGTACATCACAAACCCACATTTTCTCTTTGTTAGACAAATGGAATCACAATCCTTTGCTAGAAAGTAGGAAGTGTTTTGCCTCTGCTGAATGTAACTGACTAGATTGCCAAAAACAAATTCACCATCTTGAATAATTTAGGAATGTAATAAAAGAGTAGATCTAGTAATTGGTCATATGAATATTATATTTCTGTATTTGTAGCCTGCTAGTAGTGTTGATACAGAAATCAATGAATAACAAGAGAAAAAATATTGCATCAAAATGACAGATAACTGGATACGTGCAGAAATCATCAATACCTGAGTCTGTCCATCATCACCCGTAACGATGTTTCCCACTGTCCTTAGAGCAGGTATAAGTACCGTTGACGATGGATGACTTGCAGAAAACAAGTTCTAGTTAGTACAACTTTAAGATCCAGCAATCACAAAGAAAATAGCAAGGAAGAAGTACATCCCTAGAAAAAAGGAAACGTTATTGGTAATTTGCAAAAAGAAGGAATTATTTGTTTTGGACAACTAATTCAATAAAACGAAAGGGGAATCTGAACTAAAAAAATCAACGACGTAGTTTATGTTATTTAGAGAAGAGAAAAAAAAAGAACTTACAGAAGAAGCTCCACCAGTCGTGGACAGACACCTGCCTCTATCACAGCTTGAATTTTTTCATTTGGGCCGTCCGAAAGATAAGAGAGTGCCCAGCAAGCATCTGTTAGAACTTCTTCATCATTTAAGTGGATAAGTTGCCGAAGAACTGGCAATGCAGGTTTCACCTGGCAATTAACAAAAAGAAGCACTTACCATAAGCTAACTTTCCACCTGAATGCAGCTAGTCAAAAGGCCAATTATCATCAGCCCCAACATGAGACCCCAAAATGAGACAAAACAAACCTATAGGGCAGCGTTTTGCTAACTGGAATGAGGCTGCAATGGTATACTAATCCCTCTAAAAATATGTATTGTTACTGTTTGATCCGCAAGAATAACATACTGGCATGTGCATTACAAGTGGAGTTACCATTCTACAACTTAGGGGAAAGCCCACTCCATTGCGAGAAGCTCCATGATATTGTCACAAGACAAGTCCATACACCTACGTAGTCTTTTGGCTTGTTGGAATAACCACAGTGAGGAACAACCTTGTTCGTTTGGGGGTTTTGGGGGTAATGAGTAGAGAGAGATAGATAGAGAAAATTTATTGGAGACCGTGCCCAGGGTTTTTGAGTCCCCCAAACGAACAAGGCCGAAATGTTCAATCCTGAATCATGAGCCAAGATCAGCCCCGATTGACAGGTTGAAATTCAGTGACATGCTACGTTTGCGAAGGCTTTGAAAAAGCTGGACAAGGGCATGAACAAATAGGAATATCTCTACTACATTACGCACATATCTATCACAGGTCAAGGATAAAAAGCCACATGATCTTGAAAAAAGGACACAAATCTAATAACGCGTGCCCTCTTTTCATGTTGTGGCATACAATATTCACCTTCCAAGGTCAAATATCAAACTAGAAAGAAAAACAGGCACATTATGTTGAAAGATTTAGATAGTAGTCAAAGGAGGCATATATCTCTGACATAAACAAGACTGATCGTTACTCAGCATGAGCATGTTCAGGCTAGGCTCATTTGTGAAATGAACTTCAAAACCATGCTCGAATAGGGTTATTAATGAATAAACAAGTATGAACAAGTTGATTAAAGAGCTAGCTCAAGCTCTAAATACACAACTCATTCCAGTCACAGCATTAGAAATCCTTAGATTATATAACCCACAAAATCTGCAAGATTATTTTTAAAAATACTTTGGGATGACTACAACCTGCTCAAATGGTGTTGGAGGCTTGCCCCGACAGAAGTTGGACAAAGTCCATGTAGCATTTCTCAGCATAGACAATTTTGAGTGCTCATTCAACTGAGCTAGCAAAGGCACAAGCGCACTGTGACTAAGAACAAGGTCTCTACAACTTGGAGAGTCACCAGCGACATTACCCAAAGCCCATACTGCCTGTTTGTAAGACACAAAAGTTGAGATATGCAAATTCATAAGTAGTCACAAGCCTCACAACAAAAATAATACTAATGGACCTGTATTGGGAAACCATTAGGTGCTTGTCATACTTGGAATTTAAAAAACAGTAAGGTGGCAAAAGATTCTGGAAACTAGGGCGCCGTTCAGTTGCACGGAAAGGATGGGAAAGGACGGGAAAATCAACTTTCCTATGTTCAGTTACCAGGAAAGTTGTAAGACCAACAGCTTCAACTTTCCCACTTGGAAAACACTTTCTTAAAAAATAGGTTTTGGCGAAAGCAATGAATTCTTGTTTTCCTGCAAGATTTCTTGTCAAAAGAACATACACTAAAAAATAAATTTCATTTTATTTTACTTCACCTCACTTCACTTTTCCTGGGAACCAATTTCCCACACAACATTCCTGACAACTGAACGGAGCCTAGGGAACTAATAATAAAATTCGGAAAAGGCTAGCGGAAAAGAAAAATAAAAGAATGAAGCAGAATGGCATGAAGACATCCAAGCTCCCCAATGGCAACAGTTCCATTTAGAGGAAAGCTACCAAGAACAATGGAAATTCTAAACATCTAAATTTGTGAAATAGAGAATCCAGGCAAATTCAATCAGAAAAGCGCTTCTGCAGCATGGTTAGTAAAGGCCAGTCATATACTTTGAGAACAATTTCAACAAGATCTCCAAAAATTTAAGCAAACTAGGTCACATGAACCGAGACACCCAGGGTTGTCAGAGAAATATGCAGTAGTTACCTGCTCGCGGACATCATCACTACCAGAGCTCAAAAGTTGCACAAATTTGGGGACAGCGCCATATTCCATAACAACTCGAGTATGCTCTGATGTCCCGGAAGCAACATTGGTCAAAGCCCATGCTGCCTCAAACTGAGTAAAAAAAAAAAAGGGCTATCAAGATGGTGCTAGATTAATTTAATCCATTGGAAGTGGAACTATCAGTTCAGATGAAAACAATTAGAAGTGCAAAAACTCCATACTTGCAGTTGAGGCAGATCATGCCTTCCAAGAAACTCCACAAATCGAGGCACAACACCTGCTTTTATCACTTCATCTATAGGAGGACAGCGCTCTGGGGTCACAGCAAACCAAAAAAAAAATTACTTAAAACAGGTCTATTGAGTATCATAAACATTTCCAGTACTCCACACCTACCAATTGATAATAGCTTTCTGAACTGAGCGGTTGCTTCAACTTGCGCTCCAGGATCCTCAGACCACACTCCTTGCACCATCAAAGGAATACTTTCCAACTGTTACGATATAGTAAACAACTAATGGTGAATTTAAAGCAAAATTGAGCATTGGTTGTTTACAACCACACACTCCCAATAATTAGTTCACCAAAATGAATTTATATTAGAACTACATCTAGATGCTCCATTGCTAGCCTCAAAATTAAGAGAAAAAGAAACCGGGTCTGAAAGGCTTTACAAACAATATTAGGAATTGCAAAATTTTACTCACATCAAGTTCAAAACGAAACAAAAACTAAATAGCACTTCATGCTTCCAGTTAACTTCCAAACTGTGATGGGTGATCATTAATTTACAAAGATAAAACTTCAACCTATTGACTGAAGTTAACAGGCTATATTCAGAACATTAAGTATACATGAAACAGCAAAATGAAGAAGCAGGATGTAACAGCAGATCGGCAGCTACTGAAAAAATAACCATAATGATTGGTTGGCATTGAATAGAGGAAAACAAAGTTAATGTGCGATATTTGTTTCAGTGTCATTTCTGCAAAAAACGTTTCAGAAACCTTTTTTAAGAACAAAAATACTCATCATCTTCATAGCTTATTCATCTTTTAGTTTTTATGAATCCTGACAAGTACAACACATGTTTAAAGTTTTCTCGAAAGGGGATTCTTTTGCAAATTAAGTAGACAGATAAATCGAACACATTTTCCAAAACGCAGTCCAGAAACATCAACCAAACAAACCTAAGAAGCAGTGTTCTAAAAGTCGCTAGGCAGTAGTTGGGCACCGCCTAGCGATTAATCGGCGCCTAGACATTAGGCGGATTTTCTATTTTTTTTTTAAATATTCTCCTACCCCCTCCCTAAGTTTTGAGAGCAAATATAACAACATATATAAAACAAAACATTAAATATGGCACTCCAATAAAAAATTACACCGCCGAGCCGCCCAATTGCCCGCCTAACTCTGCCTAGCCGTCTAGCCCAGCCTAATCTGCCTAGCGCCTAGCCCACCTAACCGATTAATCACGCCTAGCGACCGATTAATTGGCTCGGCGTCTAGACAACCACCTAGGACCCTAGGCGCAGCAGCGGGTACCGCCTAGGCGCCGATTAATCGGCCGCCTAGTCTTTTAGAACACTGCAAAAAAGTCAGCTAGGGTAGGCTCGTCTAGTTTGGCCCCAATTCTCTCATCAACCAAACCTACACCACATAATGTGCATGAGTGAGCACCCGAGCGCAAGCGCCAGCACGAAAACGTCTTTCAAAAACATTCCAAACCTACTCAAAATCACGACAGCGTGAGCGGAGGGTCCTACTCAAGGATATTTTATATATATATATATATATATATATATATAAGAACCATACACAATTCAAATTCAATAAAACAAACCCCTCGATCAGGGCAATTGAAATATGAAATTCTCAGCGAGGGCAAAACGGGAATTATCACCCTCTTCTCGATGGCGGCAGGGGTGGACTGAGAAGCATCAGAGAGTTGGAGAGACTGAGGATGATGATTACTCAGACCCTCCCTGCGCTTCTTCAAGAGATTGTCCTCTCGCTTGTTCTTTCTGATCTCCACCAGATTGTCCTCCCTCCGCCGCCGCGCTTCGTCGCCGTCGACACCGAGTTTGTACGACTTCTTCCGGACCTCCGCTCGAGAATTGGGTCGCAGAGACATTGGCGATTGCTGTGTTGGGGGGGGGGGGGGGGGGGGGGGGGGGTGAGGGGGGGTTCGCTCGCTCTGGAGAAGTTCGACGAAATGTCTAGGAGAGAGAAAGCTGAAGTGGGAATCGAAGAATAGAAGTTATAGATCGAGGAGAATACTTATAAAAGGCGGGGTGGGCTGTCTGTCTCTACTCTTTAGTCTCCTGTGGCTGGGTCCCGTGGGCCGTGGCCAACTTTTTCCCAAAGAGAACAAGGCAAGTAGATGTAAGTAAAAAATTTAGGTTACATCGTTCGGGTTGACGAATAGAATCGAAAAAATAGGACTATAATAATCAAGCCCAAAATTGAATTTTATTTTACGAAAGGTGGCTAAAAGGACACTTAAAAAATACTCTTTTAGAAAAGACGTTTTTCATTGTCTTTAGCGTTGTTTTTCGTGAACTTAACATTTTTGAGTTATATTTTTATAATTTTTTTATTCCCTTTGCCAAGACGAACAATATAGAGAAAAAGTAATCTAGTAGAAAAAATTTTAAAAACCAACAAAAAGCCAGTGAAAAGTTAGCCCTTGGGCTCTGAGTCAAACTGGCTACTTTGTTTACCTTGGGATTCAAGACCCCATCAGTAATTAGGTATTGTGGGCAATGTAAAACCATATTAAAAATTTGGGATTTCTATTTATACTTTTGTATTGCGCTCTTACATTTTTTCTTTCATTGTAGTTGTTTAGAAGTCACATAGTAGACTTTATTATTTCATAATTAATAATTAATCATCAATATGACACAGGCACAATTTGAAAATCAATTTTGGAGGGACTCCTGAATTCTTATTTTGCATTCTCTAACTATATTCCAACCAACAGCTTCAGATGGCTAGATGTAGCAACTGGACTCTCTGGATCCTTGAGTCATGTAGCTCCGAATAGTGCTTCTAGATGAAGAGTGAGCTGTAACCTTGGTGTCGGAATTTTTCATTGATCAGGTGTGATCAGTCATTCGTATAAGAATTAGGAATTCCTATTTCTACTTTTGTATTGCATTTTACATGTTTTTTCATTCTAGTTGTTTAGAAGTCACATAGTAGACTTTATTATGTCAAAATTAATGGTAGTGTTTGGTTGGAAGTTTAATTTAGTTTAGTTTTGGTAGTAGGTGGAGAGAGAAATAGAGTAATGATTGGAGAGAGATAGAGAGAGATGAGAAAGTAATAATTGGAGAAATAGGGTAACGATTGGAAACAAAACTAAAACTAAATCCTTAACCGAACAAAGTTATTATAATTAATCATCAATATGATACAGCCACAATTTGAAAATCAATTTTGGAAGAACTTTTGAATTCTTATTTTGCATTCTCTAACTATATATATTCCAACCAAAAATTAATGTACCCCTGACCTTTCATCCAAGGACTACCCATTGCATGTACATTCTAGGAGAGGTCAATATGGTCAGACAGCATAGCATAATCTATTGTTCAAATTATACTTCAATCTGTCTCTTGAGGTCATATTCTATTCTATATGTACCATCAAAATATTTTTAAAGATGTACAATCTATCGAGATTATAATCCACAATCTGTAATTCACAATTATAATTCAACAGAAAAAAGTATATCCCAACCACTTCCTCTATATTTTTGCCATATGCATATATTTGTATGCTCTCCTTCTTTTGATACATATTAAAGTTTTAATAAACTCAATTGATAAATCACGTAAATAATTGTTATGTGTGTTTAGCATGATTATTGTTCGTTCGATTATGTGTCTTGATTTTTGTGTCAAATTCCATAACAATATCATTCAAAAAAATTTATTGGTACTCATAATTTTGAAATATGATCGACTCATTTCACTAGATAAATATAGGTTTAAAAATCTATGTTTCTCATTTTCCTTGCTTATTTTTAGAGGGCTGGACATAGAAAATTTTGAATCATTTTTTTCCTTGGAACTTTACTACAACAAAAATCAAAACAGTTTACATTTTAGAGCTCGTCAACAACATTGACCACGCCAAAATTACGTTGATCGAATATCGTTTAATACGATATCGAAGTGCATTTATCTTCAGATGATTGTGTCAATGAATTACAATCCAGTGGGGTATACTTTTTTTTTCCCAAACTTTTTTTTT
Organism: Rhododendron mucronatum var. ripense; assembly: GCA_019656295.1. Taxonomy (NCBI): domain Eukaryota; kingdom Viridiplantae; phylum Streptophyta; class Magnoliopsida; order Ericales; family Ericaceae; genus Rhododendron; species Rhododendron mucronatum. Next base: position 1,012,626 of record BPLT01000067.1, read on the forward strand.
GAACTGCTTCCTAAACTTAATGCATTTCGAAATCATATCAAACAATATCCAATCAATGGAATCTTGGCGTGATAATATTCTCAGCAAGCTTTAAAAATTAATGTTTTGTTTGGTTTGGTTTGTGTTTTGAAAATTATTAAAAAATGGTAGGGATAATAAGTGGAGAGAGATAGAGAAATAAATGTTAAAAGTACGGAGAATTTAAGGAAATTTTTTTGAAAAATTCCTTTTAAAATTGAAAGAGTACAAGACATAAATGGTTTGAATTATTATTGTAGGTCCGAAAAAGTATATACGTACCAATGATCCAAGGGCAACTAGACCGAAGGGTAAATGACCAAGAATTCTGTGATGCTCCCAAGTGGTTTGGGAGCATCATACTCCCAATGAATTACAGCCTTTGGATTGAAAATGGATAAATCACAGCCTTTAGATCAAAACCAAAAACTAAAAATAGGGTAGTTTTGTTACAAAACGAGGTGGTTTCGACCTAAAAAACGGAGGATTACTTACCACAGAACAGACAATACTTACCATTTGCTTAGGCAACACTTACCATTCACTAAGGCAGAACTTACTACACTTGTGTAGTAAGTTCTGCCTTAGTGAATGGTAAGTGTTGCCTTAGCGAATGGTAAGTGTTGTCTGTAATTCATTGGGAGTATGATGCTCCCATACCACTTGGGAGCATCATAGCCATTTCCGTAAATGACAGGCCGGTCCAAATTTTCTAAGCGTTATTCCCTCCCGCTCCGGGCCAATCTGAAAAAGCACCAAAGGATTGTGCCGATTCCCTTCCCTTCGCTCTTCCCACGTCGCTCTTTCTCTCTCTTATCTGTCTCCCTTTCTGCATCTTTCTCTCTCTTCTGTCAGTCTCTCCCACTCTCTCACCCTTTTTCATTTTCAATTTTAAAATCTTCATAACTTTTGTTGCACATATTCGATTTTGAAAAAATATATTTTTCTGAAATCTACTCGACGAGCTCTATCAAATAAGACCAATACTAAATGTTAAATAATGTGTAGATTTTTTTTTTGAATGTATGCTCTCTCTCTCTCTTTTTCTTTTTCTTTTTTGCATTACAAAGTTCTAAAAGCAAAATTTACACTATAAATTTTGATTTTATGTTGTTAATTATGAACTTACGTTGTGTTTTCAAATCCAATGTCCATGGTTATTTATGAAAAAGTTTATTATGTTGTGTTTTGAAATCCAATGAAATTCATGAGCTTAAACTAATGAAATTTATGAGTTTGAAACTAATGAAATTCATGAGGAGATTGTTGTTTTTGAAATCCTATAAAATTCACAAGCTAAAAACTTATAAAATTCACGAGCTCAAAATTAGTAGAAATTCAGGAGTTCGGAATTTCAAAATTAGCGAAAGAAAGTGAAATTCACGAGCTCGAAAACTAGTAAAATTCACGAGTTCAAAACCTAGTTAGATTCACGAGCTCAAACTAACGAAATTCATGAGCTCGAAGCCAATGAAAGTCACGAGGTTATTATTGTTTTTTGAAATCTAGTAAAATTCACGAGCTAAAAACTAATAAAATTCACGAGCTCATTAAATCTAGTAAAACTCATGAGTTCAAAATTTTAGAACTAGTGAAACTCAATGAAATTCACGAGCTCGAAAGCCAGTAAAATTCATGAGCTTCAAGTTAGTGAAATTAACGAGTTCAAAAGCTAGTGAAATTCACGAGCTTCAAGTTAGTGAATTTTGGACACATGGGAGAAGGGAGGGAGGGGCTCCTTGCACGTAATTAAACGCGTGTGTGATCCTTTATGGGAATTAAAAACTAGTTATCTAGACTAAGACGTAATTTGCTGAATTTTTGAATTAGTGAAAATTCACGAGTTCGAAAAACTAGTGAAATTCAATAGGTAAATCTACACCCGGTAAAATTTGAAATCTAGCAAAAACTTGTGAAATTTGAGAAGTACAAAATTTCACCGGCCGGGGTGGTTGCTGAAATTAGTGAAATTTAAGAAGTAATGAATTTCACCAATTTTTTGAAGTAGTGAAATTACACCAGAAAAAGTCACCGGCCGGAGTGGTTGCCGATTGGAAGTGGTTGTGGGGTGGAGGTGGGAGGAGATGATAAAAACAAAACTTTGAAAAGATATAAAATGTGAAATTATATTTAGTTAATGGTAAAAGGGTAATCTTCATATGAGGGTGAAATTGAGTTAATCCTTAATGGGAATTAAATCTTGATTTTCTAGACAAGAGCTGCTACTCACATAGACCTTTTTTAAAACAGATCATGCACCAATCACGATGTGGGCCCACTACAGGTTCCAAAAAGTGATCCGATTTGTTAATTAAATGTAAAACATTATTTCAAGAGTTCCCGCGATAAAAAACTCAATCCGATACGTATAGATATTCGATTCAATCATCTTTCATTCAGATTTCAAGATAATGAAAAGTTAGATGATTTAATTGACTACTTAGATTGAGCTAAATTTTTGCGGGGACTCTTGAAAAAATATTTTACCTTTAATGAACAGATCAGATCATTTATGTGGAACCCAAAGTATGCCCCATATCATGATCTGTGCAAGATCTATTTTAAAAAGATCTGCGTAAGCAGACTTTCTATTTTTTGACAAGTTGAAAAATGTGTACACAGACTTTGGCCCATTCCAGAAACCTTTTTTATTTTATAATTACTTCTTTTGGAGTTTTGTTCCACAAAATCTAAATAAGCAGCTTATTTTCACATTTTCAAACTCAAAAATAATGTAAATGAAAAATAATTTTTCAATTTTTTTGCACCGTATTAAAAATCTCAATAAGATCTATCAAACAAGATTCATAGTGATAGAAAAATTATTTGCGTAAGCATATAATTTTTGAGTTTAAAATTACCTTTTCAAAAATAAGTACTTATTCATCCTTTTGTGGAACAGACCTTCCTATTAGACAAAAAAAAAACTTCTTATTCCGTTTCTAGACACAGGTCAATTTTCAAAAATACTAACAGCAGAGACAATTTGCAGAGAACCACGCAGAGACAAATGCGTTTGGTCCCATTTCGGGTCCCGAAAAAATCTAGAAAAATATCCATAAATTTTTGAATATTATTTTATGGGGCCCTGTAAAAAATCAGCTCCAGTAGATATCGATAAATATTACTTTTGGATTCGTAGGGGCGAATTGAGCAGTTTCGACCCTACGAATCCAAAAGTAATATTTATCGATATCCACTGGAGTTGATTTTTTACAGGACTCCATAAAATAATATTCAAAAATTTATAGATATTTTTCTAGATTTTTTGGGGATCCGAAATGGAGCCAAACGCATTTATCTCTGCGTGATTCTCTGCAAATTGTCTCTGCGCAATAGCAGAGCTCGGTAATTTTCTGTCTGGTTGGTAACCCACCGAGTAAGGAAGAAAACCCTTGGCTCGATCCTTTACATGCTGGTTACAGGGCCCAAGATTTATGAACTTTTGACTTGAGAGAGAAGCTCCGAGGCGAGAAAGATTTCTCTGCGCGACATCTTTTCTCTTCATGTATTTCTGATCATTTTCTTCTTGCTATGGGTTTCGATAAAGATTTTCCTGCGATTGTACGAGTCTTGTCTGCTGTTAAGTCTTTCAATTATTCTGTTTGTTCGCGTTTGTCTCATGGAACTCTGACTCTGAGAAGATGAGTTCGCCACTTGATTCTCTGAATTTAATTGATCGTTTGGAGCAAATTACTGTTGATTCCACTGAACATCTAATTGTTTCGCCTGATGATTGGCCCCATGGCCCGACAACCTCGGATTGTGTGAAAAAAATCGAGACTGAAAATTTTCCATAAAACTGGTGTGCGTTCTATATAAAGTCGGCGCATTTGAGCTCTCTGTAAAATAAAATCTGCCCCCTGATTCACCAGCTAAAAATGGAAACCAAGGCCATCTTTACGCACTTGGCAAATCTCTTGCAGTTCTGTATAGACAAGAAAGCCACCTTTCAGGCAAAATCCTCCACGGCTACATGCTCCGTAACGGCCTCTCAGCCGACACCTTCCTGTCCAACCGCGATACACCTGCTGCACGCCATCTATTCAATAAAATGCCGATGAGAAACATTTATTCTTGGCACGCAATGTTAGACGGATATTGTAAAGCCAGCAAGTTGGAAGACGCACGTGAGCTATTTGCACCAATGCCCGAAAGAAACATGGTGTCTTGGAACACTTTGATTAGCGCCTTAGCTCGAAGTGGGTTAGAAGCCATGGATGTTTATCACATGATGAAATCTTGAAGGTTTTATGCCTACCCATTTCACATTGGCTAGTGTTTTGAGGGCTTGCGGTGCATAAGTGCATTGGTGGATGTAGATTATGGTAGGGATTGCCATGGGGTTGCTATCAAGATTGGTCTTGACAAAAATTTGTTTGTGGCTAATGCTTTGTTGTGCATGTATGCAAAATGTAGCTGCATTGAGGATTCAATTCGGGCATTTGGCGACTTACCCATACCTAACGAGGTTTCTTTCACAACAACGATGGGAATTTTAGCAGAGAGTGATCGGGTTGAGGAGGCTTTTAGTATGTTTAGAACAATGCATAGAACAGGAATTCGTATCGATTCTGTTTCACTGTCGAGTGTTATGGGTGTTTGTGCCAGAGACGGAAGAGGCCAATTCGGTATCACTAGTGACTAGTGAGGCTTATGGTTTTCCAAGAAGTATCCATGGGCACCAAATACATGGCCTCAGTGTTAAGCTTGGTTTTGAGAGAGATCTCCACTTAACTAATTCATTGCTTGATATGTATGCAAAGAACTGAGACATGGCCAGTGCTGAGATTATTTTCAAAAATTACCAGAAATTAGTGTTGTTTCTTGGAACTTAATGATTGGTGGGTATAGGCAGAATCACATCACTGAGAAGGCCATGGATTATATGCATGGGATGTGGCATTAGGTTTTTGAACCTGATGAGGTCACTCACATCAATATGCTTGCAGCATGCGTCAAGTCTGGAGATATTGAAATTGGGCGTCAAATATTTGATAGGATGGTATGCCCAAGCTTGAGTTCATGGAATGCTATACTCTCAGGGTATTCACAGAACGAAAACCATAATGAGGCAATAAAACCTTTTAGAGAGATCCAGTTTCAAGGGGTCCAGCCTGATCGTACTACTTTGGCCATTATCGTTAGCTCGTGTGCCGAAATGGGACCTTCTGGAGCGAGGAAAACAGGTCCATGCTTACTTACTAAGGGCTTTGTTTCATACTGATATGTATCTTGCCAGCAGGCTTATTGGCATTTATTCAAAATGCCATAATATAGAGACAGCAAAATGTATTTTCAATAACATGCTGAAATTGGATAGTGCCTGTTGGAATTCTATGATAGCAGGTTTGTCACTGAATTCACTAGACAAGGAAACTCTCTCTTTATTTAAGAAAATGCTAGGAAAGGGGCTGTTGTCCACCCAATTCTCTTATGCTATCATCTTGAGTTGTTGTGCAAATCTATCATCTTTGTCTCACGGGAGGCAGATTCATGCCCAGCTAGCAAAAGATGGATATATGGCTGATGTATGTGGGGAGTGCTCTGATTAATATGTATTGTAAATGTGGTGATGTAGATGGAGCCAGGGAATATTTTGATGAGATGCCCTTGAAAAATACTGTTACTTGGAATGAGATGATCCATGGATATGCTCAAAATGGATGTGATGAAGAGGCTGTTAGTGTATATAAAGACATGATTGTATCAGGTGAGGAACCTGATGGCATTACATTTGTTGTTGTTCTAACTGTGTGTAGCCATTCAGGACTAGTTGATACGGGGATCGAAATATTCAATTCGATGAAGCTTGAACATGGTGTGGACCTACTTTTGGATCACTACACATTCATCATAGATGCTCTGGGACGTGCTGGTCGATTCCATGAAGCAGAAGTACTAATAGATAGAATGCCATACAAAGATGATCCTACTGTAAGGGAAGTTTTACTTAGTTCTTGTTGTGTTCATGCTAATGTGAGCCTAGCTAGAAGAGCAGCAGAGGAGCTTTTTCGTCTGGACCCTCAAACTCTGCCCCTTATGTGCTTCTAGCCATTATGTATTCTTCTTTGGGGAGATGGGAAGAAGCAAAGGTTGTTAGGAAAATGATGGGCGATAGGCAGGTATTGAAGAATCCAGGTTATAGCTGGGTTGAATCTGAGAACAGAATGGAAGTCTTTGACGCCGATGATGATGTTAGGATGGTGGTTGATAAATTCCAAGCCGCAAATATTTGAATGCCTTGCTTTGATGGATGATACACCGACTCAAAGACAAAAATCCTCGGTTGTAGGCCCTGCTTTTATATGTCAAAAGATCTGATTCTATCGCAGAACCACAATGCGGCCAAATGCCATCTGGGGAGGTACATTAAACAACATTGTTCTTCCCTCTTCTATTTGATGAAGACCTTGATTTTTTGCACTAATTAAATTGAGCTCAAAATCAATGCCTCTAAATTTTGTGTGTTAATGTTCTTCATTGGTGTGATTTACGTGTTATAATCTTCATGCGATACCAAGTGCCCCCTTGCAGATAAGAGTGTTACAGGAACAAAACCTCATAACTGAGTAACACCTAAATCTGTTTCTTTAGGTTCTTGATTTTCATGCCTCCATTCTTAGTTATGATCATTGAAACACTGAACAGCCTTTAAAGTGCAAAGAGAACGTTGTCCCAATAATTGTGCAGCTATTCTACATTTCTGATGCCTTCTAAACAAGCAACATATGTGGCTCATAGTATCAATTTTGAGGTCTTTCACCAGTCGTAACAAAGTCTCTTTCCATCTTTTATTAGCCATGCTTCGAAAAGGGGCACAAGATGCTACATTATGACTCAGATTATGTTAGAGGTTACAAAGGTGAAAAGTGATTCTCAATTACTATTTTTATTCCCCTGTGTGTATGTACCTTATTTTATTCCTTCCTTTCTTCCTTTGTCTTTTCGTCGTAGGGGGTGAGGTCTAGGACCACTGGACCAGGTAATTGTTGGCCTTAAGATGCTGATTCTCAAGAACATCGTATTGAGACGCATATAATTAAGTTTTTCTCAGGAATTTGTCTCTGACATGCTTAATTTTTTATTATCATTAAGTTTTTCTCAGGAATTTGTCTCTGACATGCTTAATTTTTTATTATCAATAATATGATTGAACTGCCATTGATTATATTTCTTTTTCTCTTTGGTGACTTGTCTGATCATTTTTAATGCTTCCTTCTCAATCATCTCATTTGAATGTTTGCTTGTTGGTGGTTCATTTTCGCACATCAGCCAAATCTGGAAATGTTTCCATTGTATGAGGATTTCTTCCTCGTACTTTTTTTTCCTTGTGTGGTTGTGCAGGGCATCTCGGGCTGCTTGCATGCACTTCGAATTAGGTTAACGGTATTTTATAGCATGGTTAGGTGAATACCTAAGATTATTTTGTTAGGTTAACAGTATTTTACTTATAGCAGTTCTTCGCATATGTGGGCCATGTTCATATCGAGGGTAGTCAGGGCCCATGCCCAAAATATATGTTCTTACAAATCCAGCACATGCCCCACTAACCAAAAAGATGCTGCCCAACCAATGTGGCTGGTGGGTCAATCTTGTCTGCATGGTACAATTAATCATTGGTCTCTATATATGTTGTGGTTATTCATCTCTTAGTCCCCCCTCAAGAAGATCACAGCGGTAACAGAAACTTTGGGTTCTTTGGGCACTTCTTCGGACCCAAACTGTTGTTATAGGTTCCATAAACATTTTGGATTACAGTAGCAAGAGATGTCTGTCAGTAGATTGCTCTTTACTGTTGGGTGCGACGTGTCCGGTCGTGACTTGTCCACAGCGGCGGATTTAAGAAGGGACGAGTGGGGGCACGTGCCCCCACTGCTGCAAAATTTCGGAACTTTTTTTTTTTTTTTTTTTTAATCATTGAATTTTGACTTTAAAAAAATATTTGCTCCTTAGTACTGCTACCTTTTTGTCCTCGTTAAAATTTCACCGACCCACGTCTCTTTCTCTTTCTTTCCAAAAACCGACTGAAATTGCCAGGAAGAGCGGAGAACTAGAAAGGCAGAGAGCTGATCGTCGACGTCGAAGCTTGTCGGACCAGCTCCAACGCCGATCGCCGGAGATTGTCGGACAGTTGGGTATTTTTCTTTTCTCGTTTTGTTTCTCCTCCCTTTACAAGAAAAACTAGGGTTGTTTCTCCTTCCTTTTCTGTGAATCTTTGTTCGTACGAATTGTGTTTTGATGATGATTCATTTGTTTGACTGATTCGTGGTCGGTGACTCGGTAGTCTTGTGGGGAAGAAAACAAGGTTACAAGTAGGGCTGTTACGAACCCGACCGGACCCAAAAAAACCGAAAAAAAACCGACCGATCGGTTCGGTTTTCGGTCGGTCCAAGGGCGTTTTTTTGGCGGTTCGGGGTGGACCGAACCGAACCTATGTCGGTTCGGTCTCGGTTTTTTGAAAATCTATACCGACCGAACCGAACCGAATGCGGACCGAACCGACCGAACCATATATATTATATATATTTATATAAATTGTTTTAATCTTTTGGCTTTTATTGTTTTGAATTGTTAACTTCAAACAAAATTTTGAATTGTTAACTTTTGGCTCTTCTTTTTTTTTTTTGGAATTTTATTGCTTGATTTATTTACGTTTTTGCAAAATTTTCCAATCGATTGCTCTCTTGTTCTAAATTACTTTAACTCATAGTTATGTCTATCTAGGATCCTTAAGCACATATGGCTTATCCCAAATAGCCGATAGTATTTCCACATACTAGGAACAGTTCATTTTCTTCATGTGGCTAGTGGTCTCAAACTAGGAGCCACTTAATTTTATCTATGTGTCTAGTAGTTTACACACCTACTGGGAGCCACCATTTTTCCTTCTGAACTTCTATTTGTCCTTCCCAAGTCCAATAGCCTTTTCACTACTAGGAGCCTTAATATATTAGATGAGTATGTCTCCAAAAAGAGACTTTCCAGGATGCATATGATATAAAGATTATTCTTATCTAAAATGAAACAAATCCAAAATATATAAAACAATTGGGATGAACAAAAAATCTTAGAAAAAGAATATTTATTCTCTGCACAAAGAATCACATAAGCTACGTTTGTCTAAATAAAAACATGTAAAATGTCCAAATAAAATAAAAACTATTATTGTCCACGCATTACAAACCCTTATTATTATATGTTCCTGTAGTGAGATTATAAAATAAACGTACAAGAAATCATCCATTGAAAGTCTAACACTATACCTGTATATGTACCCCATTTTTGCCAAAATTTTCGTAGATTTTCAATTACACTAATTCAGTATCATATATCATTTTTACCCTTGCAAGGAAAGATGTACGTATATCCGTCTTAATATAGATGAGAAATACAAAAATTGTTATCATCAAAAGCATATAATCAACTGTTAAGACGTTTGAATGTCTGTAAAGAGAGTTAAAGTACAACCACATTATAGCATTGTAGCTCATTACAAATAAGGCAAACTATCGCTAAACAGTAGCTAGGAAAATTCATTGGCAAAACAGAAGCTAACACAATAAATTGGATACCGTGAGTCTTAGATTTTATTTCTGTTTACAAAGTTCCTTTTTCCCATTCATGTCTAGTGCATCCTCCAAGTTATATACACTAGTATAGAAGACATTTTCAATCGATTGAAAAAAAAAAGGTGGAAGAGTCTTTGTGAAAGTTGTAATTGTTTGAGCATACTACTTGTATTTTTTTTTTTCAATTGGTGTTTGAAAAAAAAAAAACAGGTACAATGGTCGAAATATGAGTGAAAAAATGGCCCAAACATGGGTGATTGATTTAAGGTTGAAAATTGCCCAAATATGGACGAGAAACATGTGAAAATGGTCCGAATATGGGTAAAAAAATGGCCCAAACATAGCCCGTAGTCTATTGTTAGTTTTTAAAAATGGCCCAAATGGCCCAACTAAGGCCCATTTAGGGCGGACCGAACGCCCCGAAATCTCCGACCGAACCGAAATCACCCCGAACCGAAACGAACCGAAATTAGTACCGGTCGGGATCGGTCTCCGGATTAAATACCCCGAACCCGATCGGGGTGCGGCAAATTCACCCCGAACCAACCGAATAACACCCCTAGTTACAAGGGAACCTAGGGAGGTGAACCGTGAACCGTGAATCTGATAAATGATAACACATAATATACATATACCTATGGTCTATAGAATAATATAAAACAAGGGGAATAAAATAAGTCTACACTACTTAGCAAAAAAAATAATCAATAATACCCACTAGCATCAAAATGACCCCCTCTGTTTTTTTTTCCCGGATGTGTTATATATTATTTTTCATTTTTTTGTTTACAGATATGGAGAGATACTATAAAACAAAGCCAAAAACTGATGACATCCGTAATTCTCAAAAACAAGATGAGAGTTCTCCTCTTTCCAAACGAAGTCGTGTGGATTTTAATTTGACAGAACTTCCCGTGGATCCAGGGCTATGTCCTTCGATTATGGATTGCAATCCAAATGATCGAGACCAAAAACAAGATGAGAGTTCTCCTCTTTCCAAACCAAGTCTTGTGGAATCAATTTGACATATTTGAAAGCATTGACAATGAAACTATCATGCAAAGCTTTCAAAACATGAAAACTCGTCGTGGTCTATTGTAAAACCTTAGTTTAGTAACTTTTATTTATGACTACGGTAGTTTTTGTTAGTATATGTAGACAGGATATTAACTCTTATGTGGGTTGATGAATATCTTGGTTTTTGGTAGTACTGTAGTTTGTTGTAGTTTTTTTTTATTTTTTTAAAAGTGGTGTTTTTGTTATGCCCCCAGAGGTCTTCATTCCTGGCTACGCCACTGCTTGTCCATGTCGTGTCTTTTACATTCTGACATGTATAAACATATCCTATCCTTCAAGGACTCATCTATGTTGATACAAGTTTGTCCTTGTAGATATTTAACTAATGCGTGATTTGTTCATATCTTCATATCTTTTTCCTTTTTGTTTATTGCTGCTCTTTGTTTGTTTGAAGTGATTGGGGTCATTAGAAGGATTGGCTGCTGTATACGATGCTGAGTGCCTTGCATACTGACAAGAACTTTTGGTACTCCAAAGAAAAAGCGCGAAGAGGTTGGGAAAACATGCCTTCTATTTTAGTTGTGCTTTTCACTTGAAAAATCTTAATCTTCATTGGAAAACTGAAAGTCTCGTACTTTTCCCATGAACTATTTGTGACAATGGATTAGTTCGATAAAAAAGAAAATGGGTGTAAGCCGAAAACAGACTCAGGTAGTTGTTAATGGAGTCGAAGTGACCAAATTTTGAGGATTCAGTATATCAATTTATGCCTAATTGCTCCACATATAGTTTCCTTTTGCGGCTGTACTTCTCAGTTCTTAGTTATCTTGAATTGATGCTGTCTCTACTCTCTTGTGCTTTCAATATGAAATAATCATTCATTCTGTAATTGTGGAATGAATAATGAAGTTGCTTTTTTTTTTTTCTTTCTTTTTGTCATTGTGCTCTCTTTAGTTTGATGCGGACCCTGTAAAAAGCTCCCTCTGATTCCTACTGCCTTGAGCAGGCTAAACAAAAATGTTTGTCAGTAACTTTTGTTTCTCTCTCTAGAGGTTTATGTTCGATTGTTTGATTTATTTGTCTTTTCTTGTATGGTTGATTTTGTTATGTTAGCTTGTTCAGAATACCCAGATGACTGTCAAAATGTTAGGACATGTTTAGGATGTTGTTCAGACACATGTGTTTCACTCCTTCTGACACATGTCAAATGGAGCTACACCATCCAGGGGGCTCTGTGCTCCAATTAGTCGCTTGTAGTTAGCTTCTTAGTTTTTTTTTTTTTTTTCTGACTTCATTCATGGGTTTTTATCAAGGTTATTAATTTTGTTTGGTCCTTTTTTTTATCCTTTCTTTCTTGTATTGAAATGCAATAATAGCTGCTTAATCATAAGTCCTTTTTTTTTTTGAAAGGCGAATTTTTTTTATTAATCTTTGAGAGATTACAAAGACCGAAGGGAACAAGGAGAAGGCAACTAGTGCCCATCCGAGACCCAATCCCTTGATTGGCAAGATGCCAACCAAAGAAGAACCCCAAGGGCCAAAGCCCAACACCTAAAGGCCACAAGCCCAAATAAAACAATGGGACATAGCCCAAACAAACTTAATCATAAGTCCAACATTCGGTTTTGGGTGGAACTTGGATTGTAACTGCTTTAGTGTCTCTCTTTTGGCATGGAATCATGAGATGCTACTTGAACGTTAGTCAATGAGAGCATAATGGATTCATGTAGCTAGACCTAATTTATTGGGGAACGCAAGACTTGGTTCGGAGAGCTTTCGGTAACGATGGTCATTGTAGAGCTTTTCTAGGGAATGTAGCATAAGGGAGTATATTGATTGTCAAGAGGTGAATCACAAGTTGCGATGACGTGAGATACCTTGCTCTATCTAGCTTTCTCTCTATATGTGTATTTATGTGATTTGGTGCATGTATTCGCGCCAATTTCAAGAGTTGGCATTTGGACAGGGGTAGACAGGTGAGAGTTGGCATTTGGACAGGGGTAGACAGGTGGTTGCAACTGAGAATTGGATATGCAGAAGAGTGGAACAGGTGGTTGCCAGGTTAATGAAGCGTTGTTCTGTTACTGTATATTGGTCTGTTTTTAGTTAGCTGTCGCGATTCGTTGGCTTAAGTCTATGTAAATTCCCGAGATGTTTGCAATTTGGCATGGTGTGTTAAAACTTAAAAGAGTCTTGGTCAATTACGGTTTATAGGTGTTATACTTTTTCTTCTTTCTTTCTCTTTTTCTTCTTTCTTTCCTTCTGCAAACTCCGAGGGCCTGGTTCGGAGTGAAAAGCGCTGTTTTATGCTTATGCAGACCATTTGCAATGAACATAATCGAAATGCTTATTCTTGAGTTCTATTGCATGTGTCAGGTTTTTTTCCCCTACTTTTATCAGTTCTTCATTGATATTTGGGGTTGTCATAGCTTCTTTCTGGTTTCTCTATTATTGCAACTTCTTCCCAAGTGAGGAAAACACTGCATTTGAGGAATTAATGTGTTCTAATTTACTCGTACTATCATATAGGCTAAACTCCACCTCAACATGAAGCTAACTAGAAATTTGATGGTTGGAGTTATACTAACTTCCGAAGTGAGAAACGCTGAAGCAGTTGGATACCATTGGGCTACGAGGCCATAGTGAGCAAATGTGCATGTTCAACACTTAAAGCTCCTTTTTTTAGACACAGCAGTTCAGAAATAAGTTGAACTGTAGAAAATGCTAGTCAATCAAATAACATAAATTGATCAAAGTGTAACATAACTGTAGAAAAGTGGCGCCTCCAGACGCAGGCCCAGGGGAGGTGACTTGAATCAAGCGCAACATAGGCAAGAAAGCTGACAAGGAGAAAATAGGGGTGGCTTGAATGTAGTTCAAGTCAAGTGTAGCATCTGTTCTCGGTCTTTTGGCTAAGATCAAGCGTAGTATCGCCAATGAAAAAAAAAGATCAAGTGTAATATCTGTTCTCGAGTTTTTTGGCCAAGATTAAGTGTAGCATAGCCGATAAAAAAAAGAGTGTAGAATTTTTTCTTGGCCTTTTGGCTAAGCTCAAGTGTACTGTCGCCAATCAAAAAATAAATAAAAAATCAAGTTATCAAGTGCAGTATCCCTGATAAAAAAAATAGATCTAGTGTAGTATCTGCTTTTTGCCTTTTGGCTAAGATAAAACGCAGTATCGCCGTTCAAAAAAAGATCAAGTGTAGCATCTATTCTCTACCTTTTTGGCCAAGACAAATCATAGTATCGCCGTTCCAAAAAAAAAAAGGATGAAGCTTAGCATCTATTCTCGGCGTTTTTGGCTAAGCTCAAGTGTAGTATCGTCGATAAAAAAAAAAAAAATCAAGTGTAGTATCTGATCTTGGCCTTTTGACTAAAGATCAAGTGTAGTATCGTTGATAAAAATAAAAATCAAGTGTAGCATATATGTTCTCGACCTTTTGGGTAAGATCAAGGGTAGTTTTGCCAATCAAAAAATAGAGAATGTGTAGTATCTATTCTCGGCCTTTTGGCTAAGATAAAGTGTAGTGTCACAGTTAAAAAAAAGAAGAAAAGAAATTGTAGCATCTAGTCTCGACCTTTTCGGCTAAGCTCAAGTGTTGTATCATCAATCAAACAAAAGATCAAGTGTAGCATTTGTTCTCGGGCCTTTGGTTAAGATCAAGTGTAGTATTGCAGATCAAAAAAGATCAAGTGAAGCGTCTGTTCTCGGCCTTTTGGATAATCAAGTGTAGTATCGCCGATAACAAAAAGATCAAGTGTAGTATCTAATCTTGCCCTTTTGGCTTTTGGCTAAGATGCAGTATACCTGATCAAAAAAATAAAAATAAAGTGTAGCATCTATTCTCGCCTTTTGGCTAAGATCTAGTATAATAGTATCACTAATATAAAACTAAAAATAAAAATCATGTGTAGCATCTGCTCTAGGCCTTTTGGCTAAGCTCAAGTGCGGCATATTTTCTCGGCCTTTTGGCTAACATCAAGTGTAATGTCACCGATCAAAAAGAAGATCAAGCGGATCATCTGTTCTCGGCCCTTTGGCTGAGATCCAGTGTAGTATAGCCAATAAAAATAGATAAAGTGTAGCAGACTTTTTTGGCTAAGCTAATCAAGTATCTATTCTCAACCTTTTGGCCAAACAAGTATAGTATTGCCGATAAAAAGAAAGAAAGATGTGTAGTATCTTTTCTAAGCCTTTTGCCTAAGATGTAGTATAGCCGATCAAAAAAAAAAAAGAGATCTAAAGTTTAGCAGTTGTTCTCGCCTTTTGGGTAAGATCAAGTGTGGGATCACCAATCAGAAAAAAGATTAAGTGTAGCATCGGTTCTCAGAGTTTTGGCTAAGATCATGCAGTATTGCCGATGAAAAAGAAGATGAAGTGTAGCATCTGTTCTCGGTAGTTTGGTATTGCTGATAAAAAAAAAACAAATGGAGCATCTGTTCTCGCCCTTCTTGCTAAGATCAATTGTAGTATCACCTATAAATAAAAATAAAAAATCAAGTCTAGCATCTGTTCTTGGCCTTTTGGCTTAGATCAAGTGTAGTATCGCCAATAAAATAAAAGTTCATCATGAGAACCTAGATTCTAGCGAAGGAGACAAACATGTGATTTTGTGTCCCTTGAACCTTATTGTAAGACCTCCTTAGCCAATACTTACTTATCTTACCTTCAGATATCAGATTTAGTCATGTTTTCTGTACTGGGTTGTTTTCTAATCTAGGCACCCTTCCGCCTCCCGGTTCTCAAGCAAGTTTACTGATAGTGGTGCTCCTTTCTACCTCATTTACAACACAAGTCCTCATCTTTTGCCACAACAAGTGCAACATAAGAGTCAAACTAAAGATGTTCCAGTGAATCGGGATGTTGCTGATTTGAGTGCTATAGGAGATATATTGTTTGTCACAGAAACTGTTGCCTATTGAGTAAACACTTGTTAGTTATGACTTAGACACTTAAGGTCATAATTGCTGCTTTGACCTTGTCTTTGAGTCATGTCACTGCCTTTACTCTTTAGGTGAGAGTTCTTCTCAACAGAGAGAATGATGAAGTGTGAAGACGGTAAAGCAACAACTAAAAGTCTAATCCAATTCAAGAATTCCAATTTACACCAGACATTTATCTAACTAGTGTCTTTCGCATTGTGCTTTGCACATTAGTGTCGGGTTCATGTTGTGCCCGTTATATGAAAAACACTTTGGATCAGGCACTTTTCAGTCATATTTTGAGCTGATTTCTCGCAGGTACCCTAAAACCCTAAAAAAAGATGTTCTAAACAAGTTGAACAATTTGGATCATCATAATAATATGACCTAGAAGGCTCCAAACTATCAAAGCTTCTAACAATGATGGCTTCATTAGTTAAAACATAGAATACATGCATCAACAATGCTTAGAAGGTCTCCTCTAAAAGGCACATCTTTACATTAAACACGGCATCAAGCACAATCACCAAATAAGAAACTGGCAAATTTGTAGATTATAACCCAATTTTATGAAGAGCTCAATCAATTTAATGAACTTTCCATTGATTAAAAAAAATGAACATGACTTGTTCTTTTTGTGTTGCCTTATAAGCTCTTTCAACTTCCACCCCCAACACTTCACGACAATCCCCACAGTGGATATCGGCAGCTGTGTGCAGACCGGTCATAAGCCACCCATCTTCCTTGGGACCAATAACGATGTTCACCATATCAGAGAACAAAAATGCTCAACCATTTCTTCCCTGACAACAAGATCATGGAATAAGATAAGAAACGAATTGCATACATCTTTTCTCGACATGAAACCGTATCCAAATTGTCTTTTATACACTACCAAAAACCTATCCATACCAATTTATGAATAGAAAACAGTAGTTTGGTATCTCTGCTTTTTTGAAGTTATGCGCTTATACTAAGCTGGAACCATTTAGTTATGGCATACAACAACCTTTTCAATCCACTATTTGTAAATGCTTCAACTTTTACTTCCCTCCATTTTCTCTCCTATGTCTATGTTTAACTGCCTTTGTATCAGTTGTGATCCATTAAGGATTTGAATTTTGAGATTTTCATAGTACACCCTTTCTCGAATCTATTCGAAATAGCCCAATCAAATGGTGGTCATACAGAAAAGGAAAAAAAACATTGCTTCAAGTTGCTTTATTTGGAATAAATTTGGAAATCGGTCAAGAACTACAGAAAAGTATTACTTCAAAATAATTGTTCTCATTCCTTGAAAAACCACTTGCAAGTCATATCATCATGTCCCCAAGTCTTTGATCATCACATTATGACATTAGAAACAAAAAAACACATACAGAGAATCGCCAATTTCTTTTGCTGCAACCAAACAATCCCAAAATAATCAACTACATGATATTTTACCTAAATTACTTTGCGACCGTCAGTACTATTTACTATTATGTGACAAATCCATAATATTTACTTTTAGTGATCCTTCGTTTAGTTTTTCATCAAAATTTAGGATAAATCATTAGTCTTAACAAAAGTGATAAAAAAAAAAGTGTAAATCATTGACTGAGATTAGATAAAATTCAGATAGGAGAAATTGCTAAGGTTAGTAATATAGAGACCTACAATGTAATAATCAAAATTGAATAATCAAAACTTACCACATCACCTTTTCAAATGACAAAATTCTAAAAAATAAAAACTGTGATAATAATTTGAATAGTTTTTTTTTGAAAAATAATAATTTAAAAAAAGAGTTTAGTGAAAAATATTTTTTTTTAAAAAATTGTTTTTTCAAAAAGAAAACAATTTAAAAAAATAGGTTTTTTTTTTTGAAAAACTGTTATTTTTTTTAAGTTTCTAAAAAAATAGTTTTTAAAAATTATTTTTTGAAAACATTTTAGAGAGAGAGGGAAGGTTTTGTTTAATGATGGGTGTAATTGATTGAGAAAATGTGGAAATTAATAAATTTGATTATTGACAAAAGATTGTTAGTTTTGATTATTCAAATGCCAAAATTTGATGAGTTGTTAAGAGGTTGCTAAGTTTGGTTATTACAATGTAACCACTTTTTTGAACAAACATTGTTAACTTTAACAACCTTTTGGTTTTGATTATTACATTGCGGATGCTCTAATATGATTGAAGACGATGTCTATGGGTGACAAATGATTCCAATATGTTGTTTTAGGGTGACTTCTCATGAGGTCAAGGACTTATGCAAGATGCTATCATTGGTTGCTGGATGGGATTTGATTATGTATTGCATCTCTCAATAAAGGTATTTAAAAAATTAAAATAGCAAAATATCATGCAATGTTCATATGACAACCCTTGTGAAAATGTGGCGCTGCCAATGGGTCACATGTTCCAATTTCACAGAAGTCAAATATTCTAAATTTTGGAGCCACTGAGGGTTTATTCGGTTCTTAACTTCATCTCCTTAATTAGTCAACGTGAACTCAAATGCAAGTTGGCCAGAACATTCGTTTACCAAAAGAAAAAACGGATTTAATTTTAATAGTACTCTGTCATTTAGACTTCAGGGTTAATTTGACCTGAATATGGGTATTACAATAATTGGATATTCGTGTTTTTACTCTGTGTCTTGTGTGATTGTTTTTGCTCATTCTTCTTGATTGTTACTCGCGTTTGTGTGTTTGTTTTATTCTCAACATCCCTCTCTCTCAGACACATGCGAAATTTGTAGT
This sequence comes from Rhododendron mucronatum var. ripense, assembly GCA_019656295.1. NCBI lineage: Eukaryota > Viridiplantae > Streptophyta > Magnoliopsida > Ericales > Ericaceae > Rhododendron > Rhododendron mucronatum. The sequence goes on from BPLT01000067.1 coordinate 1,030,900, forward strand.
TAAATAACCATCATTTACTTTGTATAACAATACATCAAAATAGAGCAAAATTCTAGAGAAACAGCCATATGCATCTATACTCCATAGTTGGACTTGGACCCCCCGAGCCACAATACTCAAATTACAAGACATGAACGAAACAAAAGTCTAAAAACCCTAACCCAGAAAATTGTGGAATAGTGGGCCTCGTTGCTGACGCGTAATTATATTGTAAAATTTTGTTGTAAGCCTATCATTTTTGTAAAAGACACTCTTTTAGTTAGCTGGTTAGCTGGTTTGCTGGTTAGTAACTAAGTCATGTCCTAAGAGTTCCTCAGGAGTTTCTTTAGGTAGTTTCTAAAAAATCAAAATCTTCCAATTCCAGAGCATTTTTGAATTGTTGAAACTCTACTGGATGGAGAACACCATTAACAACGGGCACGTTCCAACGAATTCCAGCGACCTTGAATGCTCTCCTCCATTTGATATTCTTCAATAAAATGCATAAGACTTCTGTTGAACACCTTTACAAAGAACATAACATAGTGAACACATGCCATAAACTAACGTGTAATTATAATTGACCGTACATCACTTACAATAGAGATCGAACTTCTAAGAAAACACGTACAACCAAATTGCACAATATTATTTCCATCGGTCATTTTGGAAGGTAAGCACGATGTTATAGCAGCAACTATTAATCATAAATGGTATAATTAGTTAAATCTAATAAAGTGGCAAATATCGAACCTCTTTCACATAACAAAACTGAACAGGAAAGAAATGATAACTACAATACATATATTCAGTTTCTTACAAACAATTGTAAAATTGAAACAAATACAACGACTGCCCGGGCGGGGGGGGGTATAAGTTAGAAAAGCCTTGGGTTGAATTAGTCCATGGATAAACGACTTGGTTGTGGTTATCATCCAAAACAAAGATTTCAAAAATCCACTTCCTTTCAACACCAAACACAATCGTTAAACTGGGTGACCAAGCATAATCACGAACAAACCTCGACCAACCAACATCAAAACAATTATTAACGATAGGAACGGACCACACGCGAGAACCACTTTTCAACAACACCCAAGTATTTGTGGTTTGACATTCAAGGAAATCATGGAACCCAATAGGCATATCCTGAAAACACATTTCAATGGGTAAATGTGAAAAAAATAAGGGCCATATAATCTGTGGTAACAAAGAAACATACAGCGAGCACATTAGGGTTGTCCATAGTTACATGTTTCACCAATCAGTAGCGAACAGTGCCTGTAAAGATGACATATACACATATAAAGCTACGGTAAAAGTATTATAATGTTAACATACCAATCAAATGCATGTATTATAAACGTACTATTGTCATGTGGATCATACCTTCGACTTTACAATGCAAAAACGATTGAAAGTATATAGAGTTGGGCCATACAACCAAATCATTTTTTAGATACCATTTGTCTATGCTATCAACAGGAAGCGAATCTGAATATCAATCTAAAAATATAGGGGATGCTTTATATATAAGTTACCTGTCTCGCGATCAACGGTGTACACAACAATCTCAATATGATTTTCAGCCGTTTTTAAGGAATAAAAACCACCATTAAGGTGCATAGAAGGGGGATACATCTCGTACACACAATAAACAAAAGGACTGCGCAAATCCATCAGCCTGCAAAACAATTAGAATGAGTCATTGCTCAATAGAAGAATAATATTAATGCATGGACGAACACACAAGCACACAAATACAAAAGCATATATACATATCAAGCTAAAAAAATACCCATCAGAGCAGCGAAAATATATAAGAACACAATGCGACAACATCACTTACCCAACAAATAACATCAACTAAACATAGAAATTACTGAAAACCGATGGTAAAGAAATACATCTCTCCATCGGTATTTGTAGAATATATCGCTCACAATGGGGTTGAATTTAAGGCAACACCTCCTCATTGTTGTGGTTGTTTGTAGTTGCATTTAGCTCGTGGTTGAATATGGTTGCAATAAAATGAAACACCAAAGTCTCCTTCAACTCCAACCCTTCCAAAGATAGTGACATCATACACAAAATCAATAGAACCCTCATGCTAGAAAACAAAAAAATAAGATTATTGAAGTGTGGAGAGGACATAGAGGGAAAAAAAGAAGTCTGGAAAGGCATATTATGAATCCAAAACAACGCATGAATTGACATGGATGCCCAGGGGAATAGGTGATGTGTACCAAATTGAGGGACTTGATTGAAAAATTGGACAAAGTTGTCCTATGAATTTCATGTACATATATAGCCATCAAGGTGATGGATAGTGTCTCTTCATGGGATTTGGTTTCGTATCTATCTATGATACGACTATTGGTAAATATGTAGGGTTAAATACCTGGACACCCTTCAAAGTTTATCTCTTTGTCTCGCTCACCCCCTCTTAGAATTTTGCCTATGGAGAGACCCCCTCATTAAAGTTTTATCATCCCGTAGAACAATTACTATTTTCACTTAAGTTCTGTCAAAAGTTGTGTAATGTTCCAATATTACCCCTAATATTTGCCCCACTTTGGCAAAAAAGAAAAAGAAAAGAATCTCTCAATTCAAATCCCAACCACCATCAACGCCACCCGCCTCCACCTTTTCTGCGCCTCTTCCCGATCGCCACCGCCACCGCCAAATGTTGTTGTCACCATCTCTTCTAACTCCCATTTCAGTCTTACTCAATCCATGGATTACAACTCCCTCTAAACTTCTAACAATTGAAACCAAAATAAAAGTATCATGGCAGCTAATCGGTAATAAAAAGGTACCAATCTTCAAGTTCTAGCCCAAAAACATACTATTCCGTCAAAAACCCTCATCTCAGCCCAATAATTATGTCAATAGAAACCCTAAATCCATAGCTTTCTTGAACTTCATCTTTAACTGTATATACGTCTATTCAACTTACCCAAAAACTATATGTCTATTCTAAATAATTAGAAGAAGATCTAGAGGACTAACCGGGTTGTGGACGAGAATCAATTTTTTTTTTGTGAAACGGTGGACGAGAATCATTGATTGCTTTAGATTACGCATCAGTAGGACCAAGATCTACTTTGGTCTTGTTCTTTTCCATTAATATGAAACCTAAGAGGAGTGCTGAGGTCAGATAAGAGCCAGGAGGAGTTCGGAGTTGATTTTCGACTCGGGAATCCATAATAGATTATGTCGGTTCAGCAGTAGGGAGGGTTCTTCCAACTGAGATCGTATCCAGCCGCCATCGCATTACGTCAGAGTTTCTAAGGCATTGGCCGTCGGCTATCATCTTTGAAGTTTTGGGTGGCGTTGGTGGTGGGGGTTTGAATTGAGAGAGAGAGAGAGAGAGAGAGAGAGAGAGAGAGAGAGAGAGAAAGAGGGAGAGGGAGAGATAGAGATGTGGAATGACTGCTGTGGGCAAATATACATAAGGGCAAAAAGGTCTTTTCATTCATTCCGTCCAACGGAGTTAGGTCCTCCAAATGAAAACTTTAATGAGGGGGTCTGTCCATAGGTGAAATTCTTAGAGGGAGTGAGCGAGACAAAAGAGGTATATTTCGAGGGGTTTCCAGGTATTTAACCCTAAATATGTACTGATAACTGTACGGAATGATTAGAGAATCTGGCAGACCATTAAACACATATCCCCCCTCCCTCCCTCCCCTGATGTTCTTTGATTTTTTCTTCTTCTTCTTTTCTTACCCTTTTCACTTCTCTTCTTCTCCTTCTATAGTACTTCTTTACTCATCTTCCTATCCTCTTATGAATGGTCAAGGCGTTAAGCATACACACTTTTCTTTTTACACAAAGAACTGACTTACTTACACAAAGAACAAGAACAAATTGACTTGGAACAAAAAGAAGTCTACTTCTAAGATTGAATGAGAATGGATAAGAGGCTCGTGGGATTGACGTGAGGGGGTAGGGATGGGTTGGTACAGGTACCCTTTTATTGAAAGTCGTTCGAGCTTTTCCTAGGATTATGGCATGGGTTACTTCAGCGCTGTAGCGCCTGGTACTTGAACATTGGCTCGAGGCATTTTCTCTACCCCTTACAGTAATTGGTTATGAGTACTTTTAGGAGAAAGATAAAGATACAATGTTGGATATCCCTTCCAATCTAAACTTGAGTGCGTTAATGCATGTACCCCTTTGATGCGGGAAGGAGAGAGTCATACTGCTGCACCATGGTTTATGTACTGAGAAAAGAACCAACCATTAGAGATTCTAACACAACTAACCTTTGGGTTGGAGGTCACTAGTTCTAATTATGTCCTGTCATTCCAAATGATACAGATGAAAGGCTACTGTAATTTTGTGTTCCATTTTCCTTCTTGTATGTAGGTTTACCATATAAAGCACCAACAGGCTCTGACACAAGGATGTCAGTTCTAAGGTCAAACAAAAAGTTCCCTGAAACTAAAAAAAAAAACTTTCCGAAAATTGCATTTAACACCCACATATAGATGAGTTGAACCGCGCGGAGCCACCACGTCTCATATAGCAGTCACTACTGCCCCTACAGACACGATTCGAAGTGTTACTAATGCCATGAGACTTAGATTCTATTGTTTCCTTTTCTGAAATAATAAATAGTAGAGAACTAAAAAAATGGATAGAAAGGTGAGTTTTTAACAAAAGTTTAAAAAAAAGAGGTTATTTTTTAACTGTCTCACACCACATTTGAAGCTCAATAGAGCTTCAATAGTCTTTTGTAGTTTCATAGCGGTGGTAAGCATAAGTTGGAAAATGATGAAGAAATGTTTTGGAAAAGGAGACTCAATTACCAACCAATAAAAATCAGATATTATTCATTTTCCACATCCACACACCACTTTTCCCTTTTGTTCTTCACCTCTTGGAAAGGATCTAGACAATTAAAAACTTCAAATTAGAATTGAGCTTAAGTATCAACAAACCAAACAAGGACAAAACAAAAACCTACATTCAATCTCGGAGTAGAATCGTCAAGAGTATGAAAATTTAAGACATGACATTGCATATTATGGAAACAAATGAGGAAATCATAAGGACGAAGCAAAAGCAAGAAAATTATCGAACAACCTAATAAGCACGAACATGCTTATATGCTCACATGAGAGCAGTAGAGAATAGAAAGATAATCTTTGTTATTTAGGAGAGTAAAAGTGTATAGGGTATTGACTAACCCTAACACAAGAAAGCTTTATTTGCCTTGGGTAGTTGGTTGGGAAAATGCATTTTGAGGACCAAACTTCAAGAATGACGACCTTGAAGAGGATTGCTGTTGAGGTTTAAGAGGGCTACGAAGGTGGAGTCTGACAATTTGTTGAGAAACATGGGGCCATAGAGAAACAAAAGCAGAAAATGAGATAACCTCCTCTGCAGCTACCAGAAATCATTTTGGTGGAACCATCCAAACACATGTAATCAAAAAATGAGAAGTAGAAAAGGAACTTCCGGAACACCCTCTTACTGCAACATAAATTAAGGAACTTGAAGCCATCTTACTTGACTTCCACTATGGTGGAATATCTGATACCTATGATGCACCGACACTCTTAAAGGTCGTTGTATTGGCGCGTCCGGACACGGGAACACGGCTAGAAACATGTCCGACACGCCATGTAGTGTGTCCAATATGTTAATTTAATTTTTCGAGTGGGACACGGATGGGCACACGGCAGGGGTGCATCTCTATTTTTTTTTAAAACTTTTTTGAGGGAAAATATGTTATTACTTATAGTTGTGGGTTAAGACGTATTTAAACCTATACAAAAACATATATCGATTGATTAAAACCCTAATTGGCTAATCCTCCTCTCTCTCACAGACGACTAAGCAGATGCGAGCCAGCTCTCCTCTCTCTCTCTCTCTCTCTCTCCATATGTTTTGTTCACATTTTACAATTTAAACTTGAAAAAAGAATTGAAAAACAAAATATAAACTATATAAATTAACAATTAATAAATAAATATATACATAGCGTGTCCCTCGTCATGCCCATACCCCCATTTTTTTATAACTCCCGTGTCTGTGTCTTCGTATCCGTGCTGCATAGTCTGATACTAATAGTAGGATGTCTGTGTTGCATAGTATGATACTTATAGCAGGATGTTAACAAAAGGCATAGCTGACTAGTTGTTCATGTTATACTTCTAGTAAAGAATCTAGAGTAGATAAAAAGCGCATAATGAATGATTGATGTCTCAGTTCAGATAATCTGAGAGAAATTTGGTTTCTGACTTTGACATCCAATAAGTATGTTTCTTAGGCATTCAGAAGTCCTCACTGGGCACCTAGCAAATCTATGAGAAACTGATAACCATATTCAATACCTTATGAACAGCCATTGTAGCATGAAAAAGCAAAACTGCTAAAGGCTTTGTTGTATAAAATCAAAAACTGTACAAATTCAGAAAGAACTCTCTCGCTCTCTCTCTCTCTTGCGCGCGCGGCAAGGGAAGATAATAAATGGTTAAAATGAAGATGCATGTGGAAGGTAGAGACGGAAAAAGAAAATAGCTGGTGAAAGGATTATTTAACCAATACTTGTAGAAATTTAATTTGCAGGCCCTCAGTAAACAATGATTTACAAAGTTGCCAAATAGAGCATGGCCGCATGTAGAGAGTACACATGCATGTATTACAAATTGCAATAAGAAAAGTTGCTTTTTCTTGTTTCTCGGTACCTTTTCTTCTATACTTTTAGAAACACTTTTTGTGAAAGCTGTGGAAGAACCTTTCCTCTTGTCTTCATCAAGCTGCAAAACATAAATTGCAGAATTACTCGATTAAGTAGGAGTCACAATGTACCGCAAGAGTAGACATGTTTACAGTAAGACATGCCTTGGTAGGAGTGGCGCCAGGATTCCATCGATGAGGTCTCAAAAGAAATACGTTAGGGCCTGTCCCACCACTGGTCAATGGATCATTTTTTAATGTGCTCTTAATAATTATTGAATCAGTTAAGGGGAAAAAAAGCGAGATCCAGCACTAGGCTAGGTTACAACTCATAGGAGGAAGACGAGGAAGATCTTTTTGAGAAGATTCTGTAACATGGATTTTGGTCTGCAATGGTAGAGTGGAAGAGGGACAAAACAAATATGGTGTTGCATATGGGCAAGAAAGAGAACCAAAAGATCTAACAATACGTGTGTGTGTGTGTGAGAGAGAGAAAGAGAGAGAGAGAGAGAGAGAGAGAGAGAGAGAGAGAGAGAGATTCTTGTTGTGTTTGGTTGGGAGTTTAGTTTAGTTTAGTTTTGGTAGTGGGTGGAGAGAGAAATAGAGTAATGATTGAAAATAGGGGTAATGATTGGAGAGAGATAGAGAGAGATGAGAAAGTAATAATTGAAAAAATAGGGTAATGATTGGGAAAAGAAGTAGGGTAATGATTGGTTTTCAAAACTAAAACTAAACGGAAATGGCAACCGAACAAAGCTCTGCTTTTTGGCCAAGTTACTATTTTTGTTTATATTAACTAGTGTAATGCTCGGGCTTCACACATTTTTGCGTACTCATTGGTGTTCAATTGGTAGTCGAGAAGTTACATATGGTTTTTGTTCCTGTAGTGATGATAGTAAAGAAAGACCAAGACGAACAATAGGCATATCTACTGTTGCTGCCTCTAGGAATATTGAGACTCATAGATGCCCTCATGGACATTATTGAAACTGCTTGGAGTTGGCAAAAATACAAATACCTAAAAAGTCAAATACATATTAAGTTATAAAATATATAATAAGCAAGAGAGTTTACTAATGTCTCATAGACATTACTTCAAAAACATATTTTAGATACCATGGTTTACCAATGTCTATGGAAGAGTAGGCTCTGTGAGCTGTAGCCATCTCCAAAAACATATTTCAGATACCATGGTTTGTCACTGCTGACACTGTAGTTAATGATTTGGTGGACAAACAATAACAGACATGAGCTAAAGCAAAGATGTTTCCACAACCAAAAGATAGCTATGGGTCCTAAAAAAAAAGAAAAAAAAAAGGTAGCTATGCATTATAAGGTTCTACACAACATGCTTCATCACTTGAGAAAACTAAACTCATTCATAATTAAAAGGAACATGAAACCGCTATTCCATAATATGAGCAGAACTGCCAAGAAGATATCCAGATCTTAAGAGCTGAAGTTACAAAAGCTTTCGGACCATATCTCTCCACAACTTGCCTATGCAAAAATCTAGTAAGGCACTAAGATGCTAGCATGCAAAGATGAATAAACGGAAAATTCTAACTTCTGCCAAGCCACCATTTAGACAATGAAATGCAAAAATTTAGTACATATGGCCTGTAATGTGTCACGCCCTTAATTTTTAACATAATAAAGATAACATTTCTAAATGGAAATCCATCGCGAATATACATCATAATATCCCAAAAGCTTTCCCATAATCCACCAAGAGTACGATCAAGTTTTAAAGTTTACAATAGTGGCACTCCGGCCCCAAATTCTTAAATAATAGTTCAAAGAGAGTAAGTTAGAGATTACATGTTCACAAGTGAAAAGAATATAATTGAAAGTATGATTACATCTTCAAAAGGATTTTACAAAAGATGCCATGGTAATTCCTCTGTATTAGCTTTCAAAAGTATGGTCAAATGCATAGCAAGCACTCCATGTCAATGCCCTTGAGAGGTACCTGAAAATAATGATAGGTTGAGCTACACTAGCCCAGTAGAGAAATCTATACTCCAGCTATATATAAATGAGATGATTAATGCACCAGAAAGAACATAGACAACGATAAGTTTCCCACAAGGACAAGAGCAAAAATGTAAGACCTAGAAACCAACACCGTTCATATACAAGCGGCTTAATAATCTCTGAAGTTCTCAAATTTTATTATGTCACGTGTTTCGATCTCATTTTTGGGCATTAAGGACCCCATGCATCCGTATTCATTCCGGCATCACACTTTAAAGTGGATCCGTGGCTTTCTTGTATACTTCTGGGCATTAGGGACCCCGTGCATCCCATTTCCGGCATCACACCAAAGATGGATCTGTGCCTTCTTCGTATCGTTCTATCATTCTCAATTATGCTGTCTGTTTCACGTTTCTTAATAATCTCATGCTCCACATACAACTAGTTCATAACATTCATCTTAACATGCCATAATGTCCACACAAACGTTTAAATACAAAGACGATGAATGGACACTACACACACATTGGATTCAACACGTTTCTTTCTTACAACGAGGGCCAAAGGAGATTGAAATGATCAACGAGTCCTTTGAGAACAAGCAATCAAGCTTAGAGGTGGTTTGAAGACATTTAGAAAGTGTTAGAAGTGATCGGGAATCAAAACAATCAAAGTAGGAGCAACGTGGGCAAAACTGTCCCATAAGGTCCTGGTATCGATATAACATTTACAACCAAATCAGGAATTCTGATGCTACTAGATTCAAAATAAGGAAATGGAATCGATACAACAAAAAGCTTGTATCGATACGGTGACGTTACGAGCAGCGATTTCTGTAGATTTTCAAGGATCAAATCAACAACAAAACACAACAATCTAAGGCACGAACCAAGCAAAAAATCATCACAAAAACACAAAGTGAGTAAGAAATTCGTACCTCAATTATCAAGCTGAAACCAAGGAGATTGAACAAGCCTTATCTGTTTGAATTTGAAATCCTCCAAGGATACTCCTCTCCAAGCTTGCTCCAACGAAACCTAAGGTCGAGAGCCCGAGAGGATGACGATTTAGTGAAGGATCTTGGTGGGTTTGAGCTTGGAGTGGGATTTTGGAGTGAGAGGGTGAGAGAGAGAAGAGAGCCGAAGGGAGAGAGAGGGACGAGGGAAATTCTCTCCCCTACACACACCCACGCATATATATACTCACACAAACACAAATTGTACATGCACTCCTCTACAAACAACCTTCCCACATTGACCCCAAATCAAATAATTCAATACATCCCTCATTTATTCCATATTCTAACATTAATAAAACATTTAAACGATTTCTGAAAATATGAAGCTCTACATAATGTATCTTAATTGGGAAAGACAAAACAATTAGAACTGAAGATACGTTGTTGTCATATTTTTCCAAACCTTAACAGTTGAGTTATTGCAATACAAACTATCAATACTTGCCACAGTAATATTCTTTTAGTCTACAATTCATGAGCAAACAGAATATGAAATTTCTTGTTGCATTAGCTTAGTCAGTCATCTGCACCAACAGAGAGACAATAGTTATGTCAATGCAAACTATGCTAGGGTAGTTCAATGAGAGTTTTAGTTACAGAAGTGTTGGTCACAAGCTTGCCTGTAGAATGTACTAGGTGGTAGCCTTGTGCCAGCACAAGATTTTCGTGCCCATTAAGCAAGATATTAATAGCAGGCTGTTAACCTAAAGTATTTTTATTTACACTAATTTATAAATGAATTTACACATCCTTGGAATTTACATTGTTTTGCAGTTTTAAATTCACAAAGTTACGAGTTTTTGGAAGCAAACCGCGCAAACCAAAAGATTTGTTTCCAAACTTTAAGGGCGATAGAGCTAGGGAAATGACCTTTCTCCAAAATCACCTTCTCAAATTTTGGGAATCCCTAAGTGTTGAAGTCCCCGTAGAAAGCTCAAATTTCACAGTTGGAAACTTTTCTTGTGGTGGAACTGAGATTCAAAGACCATCCAATCCACTAATGTGGAAATTTTCCAGAGCTAAGGGTACTGAACTTTGTAAAGGCATAATCCATCAATTTTACAATGTCTTCAGGAGCAGAGATATGAGAGTAGAGATATGAGAAGCAGAAGGGTCAACAAAGTCAAATTCCACTAAATCATGCACTAAAATGTCTATTATATCACTTATATTGCATGGCTCATGTAGCAACTGATATGTTCTAAAACCATGCCTAGTTCAAGGAATGCAGTGTCCGTTAGGTTTCTGTTGAAATCAATAGAGATACCACCATTTTTGTGCCAAACTTGTACGGTTCATATTTAATGTAGTATCCCGTGTAGATTCAAGGTTGAAAAATATATGGTGTGCTCTTTGTGATGAAAGCCCAATGAAATTTTTATTATCCCTTGCAAGAAGGTAAAGTAAAACCAAGTTAGCAAATGAGAAGTGCACTATGAAGATGAAGAAATCTTGGAAAAGATTAGTGGAAGAACCAAATAAGAAGAAATTGATACTCAGATCAATTGTGTTTTAGTACAATAATTCCAACAATCTGTTGAACAATAAGTTATATGAAAATAACTGTCCCTTCAATTTTCTACTTCCATATTTTTCCTCAAGCATTAGAACAATAAGCTGAGAAGAAACATCAGAAAGCTTTTGAAAAGTACGTCTACTACTATGTTTCATTTGTACCCCTTCAGCACTCCCAAGGAAATAACCAAGTTTGGATAATGGATTGTCAAGGATATTTTGTTGGCCCTTGTTTTAGTTCGTTGTATGTCCTATCATCTATTGTACTTATCGCCACAACACATTAAGCTATGTTTTGGCAGAAAATGATGTCCAAGTTTGAAAAAATCCTTCAATTGTAATTTCGCCATGAAATTGGACTTCAAAATGAATTACTCCTCATATCAACCCACTAAACTCACCCAAGTAACACTTTGAGTTATAGATGGATACTTGAGAATTGGTTGATGAGAGAAAAGCAATTTGGACAATAAAAATAGGACACAATTAATCTCCATGGACCAATCCCAAGCTCATTAGTTTTCATCTTGTGAGAGTAGTCAGAGAGGAACAATCAAGTTACTGGGCAAAGTACGGATCTTGAGATGCATTTGGCATTACTACAAGAAAAGATGAAATTAAGACCCAAATAAGAGGGAAAAAAAAAAAAAGATATTTGGCAATGAAGACCAAGGACTACAAAAATGATGAAAAGTGGTAGACAAAATGTCTTGGTGCAAAGGAGGACCCAATGTAACGTGCATTGAGAGAAAAAGTTCAGCCATTAGGATAACAGTGCAACCCAAAGTAGGCTTTTTTAAGGGGCCGAATGACAAAACAGGATGTGCTTAACTACAATGCACAACACCATCGTCAACGATATCAACTCCAATTAGTCCCAGATTACTTTAACTTGGAAACGGAGAGTCAAACAATACATAGCATCATCATTAACGGTAACTTCACTACAATATCAATATAGTAACACAATCATAGCATTAGATCATTCTACCACTCAAATGTGAAAATAAATGTTGGATGGGCAATAAGGACATTTCAGTTACTCACCAATCACTTGGGTTCTATCTTAGGCACTCCTCTTCTCCACTAAATCGACTATGGTCCTCAAGAAAAAGATCAAGAGCAAGTTTTAAAATTCGCACAAAGGGGCACTTTTTGGGCAAATCTAACATGCGACACTATGAATTTAAAACATACACACAAGCGTTTCTTTCTAATCAAAAGGCATGAACAAAATATTGAGGGAATAGAAAAGGAGGGGGGGGGGGGGGGTGGAACAGAACAATAAACCTTCGGAAAAAGGGACCTCTCGAATCTTCCAATTAGTGATAGAAGTTGGAAATCAAACTATACAACCAAAATCAAATAAGAAAACTTATATGAAATTGTAGACTCATAAGTGCGGATCTGAAACGAAATCAACTTTGTGCACTTGGACATTTCATGTATAAGCTCTGCATAATGCATGCTTTAATTAACAAGTCGATTGACAGGAACAAACCTACAAGTTGTATTTCTTATTGAAATTTTTTATGGTTTTGCAAACTTTTTTTTTCCTTTTTCTATGGGCTGGTCCAAGACTTCAATTGCATATTTAATTCCCATAGCCATATCTCAAAATCGTCAATTTGAAGATTTATGTGGGGTGTAAGCTACTACAAACCTGACCAGAAACAAAGAACTTATTCACTCCTAAATCCTAACCAAACAGGATATGTTATATTTTAGGGTTTCAATACCATAATCACTGAAAATTCAAAATACTAACTACAAACAGTTTCCATGAGACCATCCAGGCAAAACCACACGCAAAAGTAAGGCTCACCTATGTTTTTTAGGAGTTCAAAACACCCAAAAGCTTCGAAACTAATGAAAACACAAAACAGAAAAAGTAATGAACTCTGTAACTATGAGAAGAATTCCCTTACTTATTGCCGGAGATCCAACAAGCAAACATGACTCAATGACCTTACAATAATGAAATAAGAAACAGAAAAACAATCAAGAATCACTAAAACAGTACCCGGAAGACTATAAAATATCCCAAGGTAAACTTTTGTACAATCCTTATTACGGTCTACCATTTACAGTAAAATCTTTATACGAATATAATGACAAGCAAATTTAATCTACAAAACTCGAGGTCCACAGTATGTTCATCCTGATCATATCAAGCACTTTATAAAAAATTCGATGGAGTGATTTCAAGAGAAAAGAAAAGAGAAGGCTTTGGTTTGTAGTCAAATCACTCATTTGAATTTAGTAGTTTGGTGAGGAAAATATAGAGACAATCCCAAAAATAAAATGTTCTGATTGGCTCCTTCCCTTTCTTGCCCAACCTGACTCAAAATGGGCTGACTTGATGAGAAACAACTTCTTTTTCTTATCTTATCCTTAGCTTACCTTTAGTTCCAAAGATCGGGCATCAAGATAGCCATAGGTTGGTTTACAAACCTGTTTACCAATTTTTCCCTCAATCGAAATCGACAGAGATTTCGGGAAACAATGTCAACAACAGAAATAAGGGCGAATGCGGCTATGTCTCCACAAGATGGATCCATGGTTCCACGCCGTATTTCAGGACTTCACCGGAAGAGAAATGGCGGTCGAGTCAAATGTGAGATTAAGAACGAAATTGAAGACAAATGGAAAAGACTTCCATTAATCTTCAACGATTGATCTATCGCCGTGAGCGACACATCGAAGATCCTAAGTTAAGCTTAGAATATGAAATTCTACTCCTACTCCTAGTTATAACCCGAATGGGTTAGTAGTGCCAAAAATTAAGACAAATAAAGATAGACTTTGATTTGTTGGAGAGGAATTACAATGAAGTCTTAAAAGACTATTTATAGAAAACAACAAACGTAGGAAATAACTTCCTAACTTCTCCACTAGTCTTCATTCAATCATTTGCATCCACTTGTCAAAATAACTTCCTACTTCCCTTCAAATGTGTAGGAGCATGACAAGTGTCCTGCATGCAAATAACAATAATAAAAGAAATACTAATACTAGTTCTAATATTAATACGAATACTTAATAATAATAAAATAGGAAGCATTCTCATAATTTCCACTTTTCGGTCGATCATCGACAGACGGTGAAATATGGTGTAAACAAAACCCAAGGGCAAAGCAAAGCCAGCAAGCAACGGCTTCAAAGAGAGAATCAAAAGGTGTTAAATAGAGCCATTTTCTCATGTGCCCGAAAGGGAAAGGGATAAAGTGAAGCGATTGAGATGTTGGAAAGAAGAAGTTGTACGCTCAGCAGATAGACTGGTTCAACTGACATGGCAAAGCAGAAAACCCACATACAAAACAGTAAGTGGCATTTCTCGCCATCCAAATGGGTTGCGAGCGCCTAAAATCATTTCCAAACCCAAAAATCGTACAAACAAACCGCTTGTAAAACTCAATTGAACGGCACAAAACCCACACACAGACGGACAAATCCATGCATAATAAGAACCCAAATGAACAAAATCCACACACAAAGAACCCGAGGCACAGAAAAATCTAGATAATCTTGCGAAACCGCGCGAAACAAAAATGGCATACTACAAACAGTACACGGACCTTATTGAAGAACCAAAAGCATCAAAACCCACACCCAGAAGTTAAAAAGAATGCAAATTACATGACGAAGAAAGAATACTCATTGTCGGTCGCAGCGAGAAGCGGTGGGACGATCTAACGCTAGTTCCAATCCGATCGTGAAGAACTGATTTTTTTTGCAACGAAGTGGCGTACTTGATGCTCACACCTACATGGGCAAAAACGCAAAACAACAGCGTGGCGTCATCACAACCACGGAGTTCAACAGACCTCAATACAACGACGTCATCACTACTACAGACTTAAAAGACCTAAATACCCATTAACCAAAAGACAAGCCCGCCGATTGGAAGGGCATAATTGGAAAAATCTGGCCAAAAAGCCCCACTGAAAAAATTGAGCGCAGTCCTCTTTTACTTGATAGGTAAGAGATCCATCGCAAACAAGTTTCTCCTTCTTCGACAAATTCTCTTCATTAGAGTCAATTCCATCTGATTTAGATTTCCTTCTACCTTCAACCAGGCATAAACTGACAATTATTAGCCCTTATTATACGCTTAAGTCAGAGATAAATGATGCAATGGACGAAAGAATAGATTGCATCCACGTTGCATGCTATATTAACTTTAGTAGAAAAGATGCATGTCTCAGAAGATGTTACTAATAACCCCTTTCTACAACCCTGTCAATGAAAAAAACTGGGTTGTACTACCAATAGCATGTTTTGCAATCATTCTTAAGATTCATAAGGAACGCAATAGTTTAAAACATGCAATCTTTATTTTATGTTTTTAGGTCCCTCTGTAAAAAATCTTCCTCCCTTTTCATAAATTTTATGCTGAATATTTTTCCATTAAAAGTTGTAAGAACACGTGCAATTTTGTTTATAGATAAAAAAAACAGATTACACGGTCATTTCAAAAGCCCTTAACGTATGAGAATCACCTTAACACCTCATCGTTGCAAAGAACTTTGCCTGGCACACTCAAAGCACTAGGGCTGCAAACAAACAAAGCCGCTCGAGACTCGGCTCGTTATGAGCTCATTCAAGCTCGACTCGACACTTCAATGAACAAGATTGAACCTAGCTTCTCAAAACGAGCCAGAGTCAGAGAAGGCTCGGCTCGAGTCAGCTCGCGAACCCAATCGCCGGGAAGGGCTTCATCCGAACAATTTTTTATTGAACGGTTCCAAAAAAAACTGCTCAAATCAAGCCCTTCCCGGTCATTTTTTTTGGCCGATTTCTAGCGAGTACCCTTGAAATCATGTTCTGATCACATTGAGCGGCTCAGATCATTGAAATTCAATTGGAAAATGGGAGAATTGGGGAGGTCTGCACTTAAGGAGCCTATTTAAGGTCCTCACAGGAAGCTCACTGTATATATATGAACTCCCAACAGGAGTGAAACGGAAAGCCAAGAGGATCCGTTATAGAGATTTGGATGCCTCTTCAATTCTTGCATGAGAGATGTGGGACAAAAGGTTTTTCCAATTTCAGTCTCCTCTTTTAGTCCCGAACAAGACTCACCACCAAGGTAGATTTTCCTCATAGAAGAAATTCCTCGCTTGTGCCCCTTACCCGTGCTTAATTGCAGGAACATTCAACTATGCCCACGTTTCTTCGACGGAAACGCGGAAGCGCGTTTCCGTCAAAGGAAACTCCAAAAAACTCATCCCAATGACAACGGGAACTCGTTCCTTACCTATATGGGAACTTGCACCCAAAAAACGGTTGAGAGACTTACGATTCAAGCTGCAATTGGTACCTTTAAAGTTGTTTTGTTCTTGTTGGTGTGCATATCTGATCTTAACCTTCTAGAGTCATACTAATGCCTTCAACTTTTATGCCTTGTTAATACGCACAAGAGCTCTATTGTGTAATCATGTGCTACAATAAAAATGTTGAAATATAACTAAAAACTTATAATTTAATAGTAATATTTTATGTGGTAGAATAATATTTTTATATTGACATTTAACAATATAAAATTTCAAAATATATTTATAATTTTAATAATTTTACCTAACCGCTCCCAATGGCGCTCCCACACTTCTATGATCATCCGCTCCCCCGTCCCCGCTCCCGCTTCGTGTAACTAAGCCCGTGCCACATGCGCGTGGAGCTAGATACCGTTTCCCGAGCTAGAGCGAGCTGAGCTCGAGTCTAATCTTTGCAGCTTGAGCTCGAGCTAACCATAATTTTGATGAGCCGAACTTGACAGAGCTCGACTCGGCTCGGCTCGGCTCATTTGCAGTCCCACAAAACACTAAAACTTAACATGACAAAAACCCAAAATAAAAAAAAAAAATCTTTCTTAAATCAGACTTATCAAAATTATTAGTAAATCTGTTCTTTGGTGCGCGTAGAAACTCGACGTATTCAGTTCCCCCTTTTGTCTTGTGCAGCTGCAAGCCTGAAACATTAATGGCCTCCTAGTAACGATGCCTTACAAATTCACTGGAAGTAGATACTGACTATTGGCTCTTATTTTGTGCTATAAAATGGAGGAAAAAAGAGAATACAACAAAATTTCCATATTTCCAAATAGGCTCTGGTCAAAGTTTTCAAGTGCTTATTTGTATTCATTTTCCACCATTTTTCAATATGAACCATGCACATTGGATGATCATGTTAACTGGTTGGTGATAGGTGATTGGCGACTTATAATCCTGTTTGCTAAAGTACTCATTATATGATAGGTGCGAAAATGTACCCATTTATGCCCCCTAATTTACTTTTGTTATGTCCGTTTATTTTATAATTTGGAGTTTGATATCCGTTTCTCTTGTTTCGGGACCCGTAGAGCTGTTGGATAATATTTGGAGCCAAAACGCGAAGAATGGCAATATGGTTCAACGTCACGGCTAATCAGTAAAGAATGGGAATTGTAATTTGGCAACCTGTGGACCGACCCGTAATTATTTCAAAGATTTGTCTTCGGCATTTTCAATAAAAGAGGGCTCACTGATTACAATGGAAAGAAAAATGATATGGTGCTACCAATTTCCCATATAAAGCTCTCGGTTCTACCATTATAAAAGGCAGCAAGGGTTTTGTTTTGAGTACAGCTTTTTTCTCACGCATAAAAACGAAGAACGGGGCTGCCAAGTGACGTTTCTTTTGGTTCGGATTTTATTGTAGTAGCTTTTAGACATTCGTTTTTCTTTCCAAAGCTTTTCCTTTGAAGTTTTCAACATTTGTTGAAGTAATTCAAGTATTCGGTAACTCGTTTCAACTTTTGTTCTTAATTAAAGTTCATCGTTTGTGCTTGCTTAGTTTAAATCTTTCATTTATTTTTCCATCTCAAGAAATAGAAGTATGATTTAAATTAGGGTTTCTTCTTTTTCATGCAAAATGATTAGTAAGTAGTCGTACAGGTAGGGTTGCGGGGTGATTAGCACGCCGTGACCAATTCGGGCACTGCTCTTATTTTCAAACAATAAAGAAAAAAGCAATTTTAGGTTAATAAAGAACATTCGTTAGACGAACCTGGGCATTGTCGGAGCCAATGTGAACCGGGGAATGGGGGTCCAAAACCCATTCTTCACTGCGCATGGATGAACGGCGACCATAAGGATTCGCATCTTTTGGGGTATCTTTTTCTCACTAAAGTTGAACGTTTTAAGAACATTGAATGGAGCAAATTAATTTGGACTAGTTGCAAGTGCTATAAACCCTACAACCGTACCTTCTTTTCAATTATTTGAAAAATCAAACAATTTCTTAGTTTTTATTAATCTCAACCAAATCAACAAGGGGTGGCTACCTAAGAGCCAATTTAAATTATAACCGTACCTTCTTTTCAATTATTTGAAAAATCAAACAATTTCTTAGTTTTTATTAATCTCAACCAAATCAACAAGGGGTGGCTACCTAAGAGCCAATTTAAATTATAACAACCCAAGTTTTTAGTCAACACACATCACTGTCTCTGTGAATTCGACTCCGGACTTATCGGATATTGTACTACGTCGGTCTCCGCCCTACGCTTGGGGCAACCCATTAATTTAGGACTAAGAAATCATCAAGCTTTATACCACTTAGATACATATGCTATTTTTGGAGATAATACTTAATTTGCGCCTTAACACTCTTTGCAAGAGCAACCCTGACTCCCATGGGAAGGAGTGAACAAGGGGTCCTCATGCCAAAGTTTTAGCACTAAATAAGGGGGAGCGACTGCATTGATTTGTGCATGCAATATAGCCTGTGAACATGAAACAAGAGCTTTTTAGAAAGGGTGACGATTTTCTCCGGACTGCCCATTGTTTCTTCTTATTTCCAGGGTTTCTCTATTTTGAAAGTTTTCACTTAGTAGGTTTCTAAACCAAAGGTGTATCCAATCAAGAAATGTGAAGAAAACAATGGTTTAGCCAGGTTGAATAGATTGTTCAATTGTGTTGTGATGAATAAGAAAATCACTGAATCAAGTAAATGAAATTTACGACTTACATATAAGAAATGGAACCAAGCTAATAGTAATTGAACTGACTGTTGGGTGAAGGACAGCTAGCAAAGAATGGATAAAACAACTATTTTCCACTTCTAGCCCAAAACCAAATGTTGGCAACGAGAATACTTGCATGAAGAGGAACATCACACGCATTAGCAGAGGCTAGCTTTTTTATATTTTGGTCGAAGAGGCTAGCTACTCGAGACAGACTGCACAAATGAGTTACAATGGACACAATATGTGCTCTGCAACCAGAACTTAAGAGACTCATTTTCACCTATTTAGTGTCCCTCCTCTCCAGGCTAAAGCTATATGGAAGTGTGCTCTTAAAAAACAAATTAGAGGAGGGCCTATCCAGTTTGATCAAGAGTTGAATTGGGCCTGCCAGCACAAAAAAGAAAAGGGGTTTAGGAATGGCATTTACGAGCTTCAGCTGCATATGCATACATCATAAGGAGGGAAAGGAACATGAGAATGTTCCGAAGAAGGCTGTGGAGGTGTTTGAGATAAGAGCACTGTTCTAGATGAGATCAGAACCAACATGAGTAGTTGGAGTTGGGACATGTTTAAAGTTCACTACTTAGAATAGGAAGCTCTGTGAAGAATGGCTGATTCTCCTTAGGAGTTATTGCTACTTGCCCTTTTGGTTGATGAATTAATTTAACAAAAATAAAAAATAAATTCTTCGGGAATGAAAAAACGGAGACATCCTATATTTCCCCACACACAAAAGTTAAAACAAATTTTGACACAAGTTTTTTGTGGGACCTATATTGAAACCCACGCAAATGATCGGAGCTATTCAATTTGTTTAAAACGTATTTTTAAGGGTTCCCATAAAAAATTAACTCATTCAGATATCGGTACGTGCTTAATCGATTCATTCAGTTGGTTCTTGTCAAATTTTATAAAATAAAATTGAATGAACTAATCAAGCGCTTACTGATATCGGAATGAGTTGATTTTTTAAGAGAACTCTTAAAAACCAATTATAAACAGATCGAATGGCTCCGATCATTTGCATGAAATTCCGATTAGTTTTGTGTCAACTTTTGTGTGAGGGGAACCAGATGTGTGTGTGTGTGTATGTGTGTGTGTATATATATACACTAGTGATTACCCGTGCCTAAAGGCACGGCACAACACGCCGATAAAAAAAAAAAGCCACCACACAACACTTTTTTATTACAACTAAAAAAAATTTATCATTCCCTTTTAGTGATCTCAAAAGACCAAAATGAAAAATTTTATAATTTATTTTTTAAAATTCTCTTCAAATAGTATAAACTGAACAAATTTCTTCTAAGAATAGTTTCACAATAAATAATACCACACTCATTGAAAAAGTAGGAGCACATACCCAAATGAAATTTGTAATTAACTTTTATGCATAACCATTCGTTAACAGCCATCACGATCAACCAATACTTATATCACACCCCGTATCCAATATAGTTCAACCAACAACTAATCCAAAAAAAAAATGAATAGTTTTAAAACTCCACTTCCCATAAGTTACCAAATGATTTTTTTTTTTTTAACATTGAAAATGATTCTTGCAACGGAATGCTACAACTTGAGTTTTTTTCCCCTTCAAATCAAAGGAATGCTACAGGCCTACAACTTAGACAAATTATCAAGCACTACTACTTTCAATCATGCGTCCAAGAAATAGATGAAACAACTTGTTACCAAAAAAAACTAAGTTTATTCTTTGACTAAAGTTTCTATAATGTTTTTCTATTGTTACCTCAGTTGATGGAAGAAAGGAATTGAATAGAGTCTTCTGATGGATGAGTGGACAATGCACAACTCCCCAATGATAGAGTTAAAGCTGGATGATAGGGAATAGAAAACGTTTTTGATAATAAAAGGCGCGTTGTTAAATAAAGGAAAAAAATATGTTTGTCCCTAGAAATGGCAACATTGCCAATGAAGTAAGGAAAGAAGGAGGAATAGGATAAATTTATTAAAGAAGTTGATTGAACGGCTATAACCTATTGAAAATTTGATCAGACGGCTGGAGGGGTGCTCTTGTTTACATGTGTAGACAAAAACCGCTCTGTTTTACAATATATATATATATATATATATATATATATATATATATCACCACCCTTCTACTAAGGGCGCCCTAAGAGTTGTAAAATGCGGACTTGTGATCTCAACCGTTGGACTATGTTTTTAATGATCTGGATTCGCAGACGTTTTCTTACTAGTAAGAATATATTCTTAACGGTAAGAAATCGTCCGCAGATCCGGACCATAAAATAATATATATATATATATATATATATATATATATATATATATATATATATATATATATATAGTTTCAAATGAGAACCTCTTAAAATGCAGGAATCCCCTTTCCCGATCGAATTTTAATGATCTGAGCTGCTCAATGTGTTCAGAACGTGATTTTAAGAGTACCCACGAGAAATCGGCAAAAAAAATGACCGGGAAGGGATTGATTTGAGCAGTTTTTTATTGAATTGTTCAATAAAAAACTGTTTAGTTGAAGCACTTCCCGGTCATGTTTTTTGCTGATTTCTTACGAGTATTCTTAAAATCACGTTTTAGTTACACTGAGCTGCTTAAATCATCAAAATTTGATCGGAAAAGGGGAGAAATGGGGAGTCCGCATTTTAACTAAAATGAGGACGTCCTCATTTGAAACGGACTGATATAGGGAAAGTTTCAATAAGGGATTCCGCACAGGCTTACCGTGCGGGACTCCCATTTCCCGATTGAATTGCAACGATCTGAGCTGCTCAAAGTGATCAGAACGTGATTTCAAGGGTACCCGCGAGAAATCAGCAAAAAAAAATGATCGAGGAAGGCTTGATTCGAACAGTTTTTTATTGAACGGTTCAGTAAAAAACTGCTCGGATCAAGCCCTTCCCGATCTTTTTTTTTGCTGATTTCTAGAGTGTATCCTTAAAATCACGTTCTGAACACATTGAGCAGCTCAGATCGTCGCAATTTGATCGGAAAAGGGGAGTCCCGCACGGTAAGCCCGTGCGGGATCCCTTATAGGATATATAATGTGCGTGTGTGTGTGTCTATATATATATATATATATATATATATATATATATATATATATATATTTGAAAAACAAAAGGGTCTCAATTGATGTAATCAAGACACTAAAACATCTTGTTACGACAGGGATGGCTCCTGCATTGATCCAATCTATTAAGCCATGTTGTTTCCTTTATCTTTCTTTTCTTCCCATAACTAATACCTTCGAGGAATCATGCCCTCACAATTCTTCACTTTCTCATGTTTGTGTTTGATGCTACATCTGTGCTTCAATAGAGTTGTTTTGCAAAAAGCTCAAGCTTGTGAGAAGATGATTACTTAGTTAATAGAAAATTCTCTCTATGTTAGTTAATAGAAAATTCAATATGTGTACATAACCGAGGGACTTGACTTTTATTTCTAATTTTTGGATAAGCCTCTTCTGGTAAACTAATGTGTAAGTTTCTTGCCTCCACGACTTGTTCAAACCAAAGTTGCAAGTTTCAAACTTGGTAATGTAGCGTCTAATATGCTTAATTAGCTTTCTAATGAACACTGGCTTGAAAATTGGTGCAGTTCATGTAGAGACTCGTAAATTTTTTTTTAATTTATTGAAATTTTTATTAATTGGTTAATTAGGAGAATCCGATTTATTTGGTGGTTATTTGATTTGGGGTTAGAATGAGGGAATTGAAGCTTGAGGGAGTGGGTGTGTGATTAAAGGATATAGGAGTATATATAGGGTGGGTGGGTGTGTAGGAGATTATATATCTCCTCTCCTCTCTCTCTCTCTACCGTCCCTCTCCCCCTCTCTCCACCGAAAAATCCCTCTCTCTCCTCCTCTCACTCAAAAACTCCTCCAAGACCCCAAGAACCTCAAAGATCAACCACCCTTCGGCCTTCCAATCGCGTTCTCAAGCTCAAAATTTCGTGGGTCAAGCTTGGAAGGGAGTTCTTGGCCAATTTCGGAGCTTTGGAAGTCTAGAAATCACTTGGACTTCGATCAATCGCTTGGGTTTCGTTCAAACCACTTGAGGTAGGGATTTCTTACTCTCTCTATGTGTTTATGGGTTGATTATGTGCCTTGATCGTGCTGTGGTTCGTTGTTGTTGTTGGGATTTCGTTGTTGAAAAGCTAAAAATCTGCAGAAAAGTTCCGTGGGATTGATACCCTCAGAAGGGGTATCGATACCCCTCTCTTCTCTGGACCAGATTCGGGCCAGGGATTGATACCTCCATCCGGGGTATCAATACCCCTTTTTTGTTCCGGACAGATTTGGTTCATTTGTTTATTTTCATGCCCATTTGAACCTCGAACACTTCAAACATCTTTTGATTGGCTTCAAATCACTTCCAAACTTGATTGTTTGTACCTTGAAAGATTCATTGACCAATCGAGCTCTTTAGGCCCTTGTCGTAGCTTATAATGTGTAAAATTAAACGATTAGGATACCCGTACATTATTTACGCTTTTAATTGATTGAAGTGGATGTTGTGGCATGTCTCATTGATTGATAAAGACTTGTTAAGGGTTAGAACATGACGCGATGATTAGTGAATTGAGAAATGGACCGTGGAGTCGTTATTAAAGATCATAAGCTATAAGGAATGACGTGGGCGTTTAGCTGGTCGATAGGGGTTTGCCTAGTGATTCGGAAGAGAATAGGGTAACTCATATCTTCGTGCTTCATTTTGATTGATTATCCTAAGTTCATTGGTAGTCGTTCTATAGATTCTCGTTTAGAACCTAGCGGGTGGCAATTCGAGGAGTTGTTGTGGGATTGGGACGTGACGTAGGGCATCGTGATGAACTTTGAGGGTTAACGTGAACCTAAGGTATTTAATAATGTACAAAAGGACATGTTTGTGAGTTTATAATACATTGAATGATGTTGAATGAAAGACTGTGACCTCGGAATGTAATATGGGCATATGGGGCACTAATACCCAGAATGTGAAATGGATGTACGGGGTCACGAGCACCCGGAACGTAATATGGGCATATGGGGCCCTAAGACCCAGAATGTGACATGGATATAGGGGTTTACGATTACCCGGAATGTATTGTGGGTATATGGGGCCCTAAGACCCGGAATGTTCTTTTTTAAATTCACTATTTGATGTGTTAATGGAGAATAAGGTACTTGGACTCACGTTGGAGATCTTTGAGCTACTTGGTTTTTGGAAAAATTTATGAAAAGAGACTTGATATAAAATGGTAAGAAATGAGGAGATAAACAATGGCGTTTATTTTGAGAAGTCTTAAAATGGTTTGAGAAACTGTCGTGGGGTATTTAGATTGATATGTGCTCAATGCGGCTCCTAATTGATGTCGGAATGAATAGGGATACCTTTAAGACGTATTGAATTCCGTAGTCGTAGTCTATTGGCTCTTTATGGTGCATCTTTGTATCTCTTACTCATTTATTGGGAAATCCTCTATTCTCATTGCACGTTTCATCTTATTTACATATAGCTTGAGTATAGAAATTTCTACTTGCCTAGTGTAGCTCAACAAAATCCTTCTTTTCAGGTCTCAATGCTGGACAGTAGATTGCATGCTATAGTGTGATTGGACATGAAGATTTTCGAAAGCTAATTTGACTTAGTTGCTCTCTCTCATCCATGTAATAGACTTACTTTTGGTTAAAGATGACTTTGTATCTAATTCACTTTTGAGTTATCTTTTGGCTTAAGTTTATAATTTTCCAAACACTTGTGCTTATGTTTAAGCTAATTTGGGCCGTGGTGCCAAGGTTGTTATTCTTTAAACTTCGGAGCTTGGTTTGTAAGTTAAACGGTGGAAAATCATTTTGGGTATTATCTACCGTATGCGAGGATCTTCTATCGAAATGAGATATTATATTATGTTGAAAATCGAGGGCGGGATAGTTCACAACCAAAAATCCTTTGAAAACTGGTGTATCCACATGTTTTGGTGTTTTGTCGGGTGTAGATAACACCCATTATGCGACGGAATACAGAAGAGAATGGCGCACTAGCAAGGGGAAACCCTCTCCATGCACCCTTTTTGCTAGGAAGTTCAATAAACTTGCTGCTCTTCGGCTTCTTAATATGGTAAATTTTACACTTCCTATAATTTCTCTTCATTCTTGTTAAAGAATTCCAAAGGAAATGATGACTTATGCAATTATTTACTCTATTTAGTTTCTGTAAAGCAGATTTCATATATTTCACCGGCATAATTGTTCTTTCCTTTCTATTGGGCTTTCGTATATAAGGGCATCCGCTGATGGGCCAAAGTACCAAAAGGACAAGTGAAGGTGGTCTTTTCTTGGTCTTCTGGGTAAACAGGCACTTGGTTATATCCTGAATAACCATCAAGGAAACAATAGTAGCTTTTTCTTGCTAACCTCTCTAGGATTTGATCAACAAAGGGCAATGGAAAATTATCATTTTCAATAATCTATGTTTACACGCCAACCAGTGGTGGGGCACGTGGGAACCAATTCTCCTTTCTCATTTTCAACAACAGTAATGCATGACTTTTTGGGCACCACTTGGGTAGGGCTCACCCACTTGCCATCCGCGATGGGGTAAATGTTACCCGCATCAAGTAATTTCACAACTTACTTCATCACGACCTCTTTCATATTCGGATTCAATCTCCGCTGCATCTCGCGAGTAGGTTTCGCATTATCTTCACAATATATGCGATGCATGCAAACAAAGGGGTCAATGCCTTTCAAGTCTGCTACAGACCATCCGATGGCACCCTTGTGCTCTCGAAGCACACTCAAAAGTTGACTTTCCTGATCATCAGTCAAGTCAGAACCAATGATAACGGGTTAGGTGTCCTTCGGTCCTAAGAAAGCATACTTAAGCGTAGCCGAAAGTGGCTTCAACTCAAGTTTGGGCAGACACTCAATAGAGGAAAGAGCCAGTGTACTAGAAAGATTAGGCAATGGCTCAACTGCGGCTTTCCAAGGTGGAAAATCCATGAGGGGTGTAGCAACCTCCTCAATGGACTGGTCTATATCAAATTCATCAAAGCCAAAATGAGTCAAACATGCCTCTAAAGGAAAGAATATAAGGTAGTGCCTACTCTACTAGGTTATCAATCATGTCAACTGCAAAACAGTCTTCCTCTTGATGAGTTTGTTCGGAAGCATTGAAGGCATTTAAGCACATGGTTTGGTTACCAAAAGAGACATCCATCGCTCTAGTCCTACAATGGATGCTAGCATTAGCTATAGCTAAAAAGAGTGCCGAGTATGATAGGTGTTTGCTTCCTAAGGTTATGCCCTGGTTCCGTGTCAAGGACTATGAAGTTGGCGGGAAAATAGAAGTTTTCAACCTTGACAAGGACGTCCTCTGTAATGCCACATGGCACCTTAATCGACCTGTCAGCTAGTTGGTGGGCGACTGACGTGGGCTTCAACTCACCAAGCCTGAATTGCTTGTAAATCGAATAAGGGAGCAAATTGACACTTGCTCCCAAGTCTAAGAGTGCTCGCGCAATGGAATGATTACCAATAAAACAGGAGATAACTGGAGCACCTAGGTCTTTGAGCTTAGGAGGAGTGTTATGCTAGATGATAGAGCTCACTTGCTCATTGAGAAGGACCTTTTTAGACACATGACTCCGCGTTTTTCACTTTTGGATGCAAAGGTCCTTGAGAAATTTCACATACGAAGGGATTTGTTGAATGGCATCGAGAAGTGGGAGATCTGCTTGAACACTTCCATCATATTTTCTATGGTAGCACATTTCTTACCAAGAGGAGAAAGGGAGTCAAGATGGGCAGGGAATGGTACTTTGGGCACATAGGATGCCGGAGTAGGGCTAGATGGGGTAGGAAAGGGTGGATCTTCCATCAGAGGTGATTGGTCTTTCATAGCCTTAGAACCCTTGAAGTTGGTGATTGACTCTTCCAAAGTACCTTTATTGCCCTCAGCTCTAAGGTCAAGTACATGCCCGTTCCTTACCGTCACTACTGCCTTGGCTTGCTCATGGTAAGGACCATTTGCTTGTGCAATCTCTACGACATACTGACCCTTAGAATCCCAACTGGTTGGCTCGATAACCTACCATCCTCTCGTCGACTAAGTGTATTAGCTAGTTTAGTTGCCCCATTTGGGCTTCTATCTTTGAAATGGATTGTGTATGAGTGTTGAAGGTCTGTGTGTTCACTTTAAGTTTACACGAAGTAGCTTCAAGCCCTTGGAGAGCTTGTAGCACCTTATCCTTAAAATCAGAGGTTCGTTAAGGTGGAGGAGGATTAGGGTACTGATATGGCTGTTGTGGTTGGATGATAGGCTAAAGGATGGGCAGAGTTGGTAAACACAGGCCTTTGAGGTGGGGTAGAAGAATTGCCCAGAGCTTGTTGTTTCCAAGAAAAATTTGGGTGATTTCTCCATCCCGGGTTGTATGTATTAGAATAAGAATCATTACCAGGTCTGGCAAACCCTTAAGCAGCGTTAACTTGCTCCTGAACAAACTCGGGGTATTGGGAAGCCATATGACACTCACTCATGAAGTGAGTAGGACTCGAATAAATTGCACAACCCTCCTGACAATATGAAGGCTGAGAAGGTGGAGAAGGAACTTGACCAAGAGATATAAGCTGGTCAAATTTTTTGTTCAAAGCGGCAACTTGGTTAGAGAGATCGTTGGAGTGCTAAACCTCATAAATCCCTCTTTGTTGTGAATTTGAAGCCACCATATTAACTCTTCTGCGGCCACGACATGTTGGGAATTATCACTCAAGTTTTTAAACAACGCCCATGCCTTGTTCGGGGTCTTAAGCATAACCGTCCCACCACAAGGGGGATCAACCATTTGACGATGTCGTTCAGACAAACCATTATAAAAAATACGGACTAACTAACTGCCACTTAGGAACTTCATGGTGGGGACACTTTTGAGTAAGCTGTCTAAGCCTCCCATGTCTCATGAAATTGCTCGCCATCAAGCTAAAAGAAGTTGTGATAGCTTCCCTAAAAAGGATTGTCTTACCTATGGGAAAGTACTTCATGAGGAATTCCTGCTGTAATAGGGCCCAAGTAATGATAGACCTACTTGCCAAGGAATTAAGCCAATCTTTGGCTCTATTCTTAAGTGAAAAGGGAAAAAGTTTTCACCTAAGGGCATCATCAGAAAAGTTTTGAATTTTCACTGTGGAGCTTATCTGTGGAGCTTATCTCTATGAATTCATCACTATGCTTAAAAGGATCTTTATTGTCAAGCCCATGAAAGGATGAGAGCATCAGAAGAGTGTGGGACTTGTTCTCATATTGAACTACTGTAATAGTGGGAAGCAATATGCAAGAAGGTGATGTGTATGCACTATACAGGGGGAGCAAAGTACTCCCTCAATTGCCTAGTCTGCTCGTCTTGATGAGCTTGAGTCGCTAGGTCTATTGGGACGTGTAACTGCCCACATAGCATGTAAAATTAACTCCACTCTACATGCAACAAGTATCGCTACAGGAAACCTTTTTTTTTTTTTTTAAGGGAATCGCAATATTAAACTAACTAGTGCAATAATAGTGTTAAACTAATTCACACTTAGTAGCTCTAGTAGTGCTAATACAGTAATTAAAACTCACAGTGCTCTTTGGAGTTTTTATTGGAAGCTAGGTTAGCAACGCGAAGCTCTTTGAGTCTCCTCTCCAGCTATGAGTTAAAATTCCTGATGTTAAAGCAAGAAACCTGCACTAGAGAACTAAAGGAAACAATTAAATGGAAAAAATAAATTTAAGCTAGGAATTAAAATAAAAACCAATCTTCAAAACAAACAACCGTGTTTTTATCCCCGGCAACGGCGCCAAAATTTGGTAGGTCATTTTCCACACCAAAAATAAATTATTAAAACTGAGTGAAAACCTCAATTCAAATAGAATAGTGATTTAAGTCCAGATATTGTACCACGGAGATCAACAGGCTAAGTTATTTATTTTTTTAAAGCAGTTCTTAATTCAATTCAAGAAAGAATTATTGGAGTTTGGTTAACTAAAATTATTTAAATAATTGAAAGCAAGGGAGATGTTGAATTCAAATATGGAAAAGGTCTTAGAGTTTTAAACTATGAAGCACCAACACCTCTAGAGGTCGAAGTATCGAACTGTCGTGAACGGTGACACGACGGGGACACGTACGGGACACGCCACGTCGTGTGTCCCATAATTTAATATAAATATTTTAGGGGGACACGGCTAGAGACACTGATGGGGACACGGCAGGGGCCAAACTGTAATTTTTTAAAAATTTGGGATTCAAATTTTAAAAAAATTGAGGCCAAATTGTAATTTTTTAAAAATTTCTGGGTGTCAAACTATAATTATTTATTATAAATAAATAAATATAGACATAGCGTGTCCTCCACCGTGTCCATGTCTCCATTTTTTTAGAATTTCCGTGTCCCCATGTCGGTGTCTGTGCCCGTGCATCATAGGTTTTAAATCCACCCTAAGAAAGAGGATTAATTGCCCATGGAAAGAAGAGAATCAGAATATCTTGATGGATCTTGGCCGTTCGGCTAAATAAACCAAGTGACTTATTTTTTTGTCCTTATTCAAATTTTTCTCGCATTTGTTAATTTTTCATCAATTTTTTTGGGATTATTGCTTCGTCATGACGAAAGGAATCTAAAAAGTAAAAAGTTACGATCAAAACCTAAGTTTTTGAATAAAGACAAAAATAAGCCAATAAGTCAATTTTTTCGTCTTTATTCAAAAAAAATTGGATTTCGATCGTAATTTTTTACATTTTAGATTCCTCTTGTCATGAAGAAGCAATAATTCCCAAAAAAATTGACGAAAAACTAACAAATGCGAACAAAACTTGAATAAGGACAAAAAAATAAGCCACTTGACTTATTTAGCCGAACAGGGACACGACGTCAGTGCTGCCTTCGTCCAATTCTTCTCCTTTGTTCACCCAAAAACTGACTCCCGAAGTCAGTAGATCTTTTTATTTACAAGGGGTTTGAAGGCCTTAATCACCTAAAGGCCCCTTGAACTTTTGTGCAATAATAAAATCATCCAACTCTCAAGTTCTCTGCACGTTTTGTCCCCAAACTTCTTTTAAGTCTCGTTTTCATCCAAGTTTTGGGCAACAAACTGGAACGACCTATAAACACAGAAGGACAAAATAATTATCAATTAACAAAAATAAATGACTAGTAAATGTAGTTTGGAGGCCCTCATCAATGGAGCAAATCTCAATTTGGTATCCTCAATTCTAATTGTACTCCAAATTCAAAATATGAATACCCATGAGGAGATAATCAAGAAAATAAATGGAGCAAGCCAAATCCAAATATTTATACCAAGACTAGGTACATCGCGACGTGCAAGGCACGTCCATCATGCCCGTTGAATTGAACAATGTTGAATATTTTTTGAAAGCGTAGGCTGCATAAGTTTGATGAAGAGTTTCATATACATAAATACGCAATATTTATGATTACAAAAGGCCATCGGATGACAGCAATACTGCACTTCTCTAACCCTTTTGCTCGTTATAGGACTTAACCAAGCATCTCACCAAAGGGGCAGCTGCGCTCGAACTTGATTCTGTTTAGAACAGGAGAAGGGAAATCCCACGTACCCGCCTTGTGAAACCACTGTGTAAACTGTAAAGATAAGAGAAAGGGGTTAGGAAGGAAAGAAATACGTTTCAAAGCAGCCGGCCTATCTTATTTAAATAGATATCCCAAAGAAGTCTTCAGATTTAAGTTCTTTGGATAGCTCCTCTTCAGCGAGTTTTTGATTGGCCAAGGGACCAATTTGGGCATGCTAGCATAGCAATGAAGAGCAAAAGATTTAAATTCACTATTATCGTGAGCTCTAAGAGTATAGATGGCCCATTTTAGCTTCCAAACTCAAAAGCATAAAAAAGAAATACACCTCAGGCCCTCAACCAAGAAATGAAATCTGTAGCAATGTGTATCTGCACCCTATGTCGCCTTGCCCCTATTCCTTTTTCTTTCTCTGCTAGTTAAACTCAGTACATGCCTTAGAAAGGAGAAATCACCCACAAAACAGCAAGAAATTTGTTCAAACTCATCCGACATTCTACATGAAACTTGGCCCTCATGTTATACATGGGCAAGAGCAAAGCCAATTATGTGACATTGACCTTTCAATCTTTTCTTTAAGCTGCTATTACTGCAAAGAAGTTTGACTACAAAGGAAATTACCATCTAAAATTAATGTCCATGTCAACTTTTTCGTAAGAACTTATCAAAAAAGGTTCATATATCCTTACTAAAGGGCAATTATGCTAGTCAATGCATTTCTTGTCAAAGTTTTGCCATTACCTTCCTCTTCTTAAGAACAAGATTCAGTGTGTCTTTAAGATGCCTCTTCTTGTCTTTTCTAGCTTTATCCAAAGCACCATCTGCCTCTGCACAATTATCGTAAATCCCGTGCTATCTTATTAGGTACCTACACAACAAAGCTAGATATACCATGTAAAGAATGCAAAAAAGGAAGAAAAAGAAATTAGATTGCAAAGAGCATCCAACACTCTAACCCATTCCTCATCCTTCAACTGAACAACCAACTTTTCCTATTCAATTCAATACTATCTTCATGCAAAACAGACTAAATTCACATGGGAAGCTATAGAAATCCATATACTGCATACTTTATTTCTTGGTCGGCCTCTCCACTCATTACCCCTACAAGTGTTCGGGTGCACCTGTTATGTTCATACTCTTGATCCTGACCGGGACAAACTTGATCCACTGTCAATTCAGTGTATTTTCCTGCGATACTCGCGCACTTAGAAAGGGTATAAGTGTTACTCACGGTCTCTACGTCGTCATTTTGTTTGTACTGATGTCACATTTAATGAGTCATTACCCTTTTACTCGAGTCACCGTACTCCAGTTGACCTTCCTGAGACTGAGTCTTTGTTTCCTATTTGTGTTACTGTGTACCATCTGTGCCACCCTTGCAGGTGTATGTTCGTCGGCAGAAAGTATTAACAGCCCCACCAGTGCCTTCCCCCGCGCCTCCTCCGTCTCAAGATCAAGTTGCACAACCACCGACACCTTCACCACCGCCACCACCACCAACACTTCCACCTTTATCATCACCTGGTCTTCCTATAGCTCTTCGCAAAGGTATTCGGTCTTGCACTTCTCACCCTATTGATCGTTTTGTTTCTTATGTTCACTTGTCTCCGTCCCTTTGTGCTTTTACTACTTCTGTTTCGTCTATTTTTGTTCCTGACACTATTCAGGAGGCCTTATCTATTTCTGAATGGCGGACAGCTATGGAGGCTGAGATGTATGCTCTACATGACAATGGCACTTGGGAGTTAGTTCCTCTTCCGCCTAGAAAGTCTACTGTTTGTTGTAGGTGGGTCTTTACGGTCAAATGTCATCCTGATGGGTCTGTTGAGCGTTACAAAGCTCGTCTTGTTGTTAAGGGATATACTCAGACTTATGGTGTTGATTATGCTGAGACTTTTCTCAAGTTGCCAAGCTTGGTTCTGTCCGCCTTCTTATCTACCTTGCAGCCAATCTCGGTTGGCCTTTATTTCAGTTGGATGTTAAAAATGCCTTTCTTCATGGGGATCTCCAGAAGGAAGTTTATATGGAGCAACCACCTAGGTTTGTTACTCAAGGGGAGCGTAATCAGGTATGTCGTCTTCGCAAAGCACTATATGGTCTTAAGCAGTCTCCTCGGGCCTGGTTTGGCAAGTTCAGTGATGCAGTTTTGAAATTTGGGATGAGTTGCTGTCAGTCTGATCAATCGGTTCTCTCTCTCTCATCTGACCGAGGGAAAGTATTATTGATTGTTTATGTGAATGATATTATTATTACGGGCGATGATCAAAAAGGTATTGATGAGTTGAAGGTATTTCTACAGAGTCAGTTTCATACCAAAGATTTGGAAGGTTGCAATATTTTTTGGGTATTGAGGTTGCACGATCTAAAAATGGCATTAGTTTATCACAGAGAAAATATGTGCTAGATATTCTAGATGAGACTGGTTTAATGGGGTCGAAGCCTGTCGATACTCCTATGGATCCTAATGTCAAACTGTGTGTTGATCAGGGGGAGATGTTTTCCAGCCCTGACCAATATCGTCGCTTGGTTGGTAAATTGAACTATCTTACTATTACACATCTAGATATCTCGTTCGCAGTTAATATTGTGAGTCAGTTTATGTCTGCTCCTCGTTTTCCACATTGGGAGGCTGTTCTTAGAATTGTAAAGTATCTCAAGGCTCATCCAGGACGTGGTTTGTTTTATCAAGCTAATAGTCACTTACGTATTGAGGTTTTTACTGACTCTGATTGGGCAGGAGGACCTTCTGACAGGAGATCCACTACAGGATATTGTGTTTTTCTCGGTGGAAACCTTGTCAACTGGAAGAGTAAGAAACAAGCAGTGGTTGCACGGTCTAATGCAGAGGCAGAGTATAGAGCTATGGCCCACACAACATGTGAGATTGTATGGGTGCGATCTTTTCTTGAGGAGATAGGATTTAGCGTGCAATTGCCAATAAACATGTATTGTGATAATCAGGTAGCAATTCACATTGCATCCAATCCAGTATTTCATGAGAGGACTAAGCATATTGAAGTTGATTGTCATCTGGTGCGTGAGAAGTTAGTTGGTGGTGTGATAGCTACTCCCTTTGTGTCTACAAGTGCTCAGTTAGCTGACATGTTTACTAAGTCATTGTTCAAGCCCCAATTAGAGTTGTTATGTAGCAAGCTGGGACTTTGTGATATCTATTCTCCAGCTTGAGGGGGAGTGTTGGAATATTTAAGTAGTTATTATGAGTCTTGTCCCACATTGGTTAAACAAGTCTTGTAACAAGTTATCTCTTAATATAAAATAATAGTTATTTGTATTAGGGTTCATTAACACCCTATACAATTTTTCTCATCTCTGACAACAAAATACATACTGAACAACATCACAAATGCATTTATTCCGCATCACACTAATGGATTGCAATCAGTTAGACTAAGATAAATTCAAATGCAGGGAACTCACGTAGAAATTAAAGGCAGACTTGAGAAAATTAAGTGGTAACCACGCCTGTACCATTCCTGGTCCTTCAACCCAACCACCCATTCTTCCTATAAAATTGACTACCGATTTCCCATAAAAGAGGGTAAATTTATAGGAGAACTCACAGACCTAAACTTTGAAGGTGAATCCAATAGTACTGGAATAAAGCCAGGACACAAAACCCACCCGAATCACAACTCAAATCCAGCCTAAATCATGGAAAAAGAACTCAGAAAATTACCCTTGAAATATCTGAATCCTTGATCTGAAAATTTCATAAACACAAAACCCTATCTGCTCAAACCCAGATATCTGTAGTCAAAATCCATAAACACAAATAAGGGAGAGGAAAGAAGTCCTAGAGTTCCCACAAATCGAAACCCAATGAGCTTACCAATCAAAATTTTCTTTCATTGCAGGGTCTATGTCGTCATCTATATCCTCGTCTTCAAACTCATCATCATGAGCAAATCTGTCATCTTCAGCATCTTGAACCTTAAACATCGCACAACCATGATAATGAATCGTAGCATCATAACACAATGAATCAAGACAATTAGACTCCTGTAACATGTAATAGACAAAAGCACCTTCACAACTACTCCCTCCGTCCCATAATATTTGTCCGGTCCGCAAAACGGAGACTATAAAATAATGCTTTTCTTTCAAGAAAAAATTCAAATTTTTTTCACAAGTTAAAAGAACTCGTCGAGATCTAGTAAGTTGTTGAATTTTTTCCCAACTTTTCTTACAAAAATAGTATTATTTTTATGTCTCCGTTTTGCGGACCGGACAAATATTATGGGACGGAGGGAGTATTATGAGTTCCTCTTCTCTCTCCTTTTTTTTTTTTTTTAAATCAAGAGGAGACTGAAAAAAAGCAAAGAAATAGATACATTTAATACATATACAAAAATAGCGTGGTGGTTACCTTCCATAACATTGCAAGCTTTCGTGTTTCCTTAACTACGTAAATCTCAGTGCAAGTTTACTTGTTTCAAGGATATATTGTAAGCGAAATCAGACTCTCTTGAAGCACAAACTATAACCAAAACACTAAGGTGTATCTAATGCTTATGAAACCACCATAATTGGTAGTTTAGCAAGAAACCAACAGTTGAATACATATGATAGGAACCTGGATACCTGACTGCAGTTTCATCTAAGGTGTATCTAATGCTTGCAGCACATATAGCAAGGAAGTACTGGCACTGACCAAAAATTGCAGCATGTAGAAAATCCATTGAGGCGAACTTCTTCCACATTAGATTCACTGACCAAGGCAAAAGAGTAAGAAACAGTGAGAGGACATAGTCCCCATTTACTCAATAAAGCTGATGGCATGGAGATCCATAGACCATAGTTGATGCAGACATCTCTTTTCCGTCTCCAAGTCTCAATCTAATTTAACATTTAGATTCCCTATGTGGTGATAATTGATAGCTGGATAAATAGCTTCACAAATCAATGGATGGTGTTAACGAGAAGGAAGCAAATTTCATGGTTGTAGGCTGACCTTCATCAAAGCACATTCTCAATTCCAGCTCATATTTGATATAAATAGGAAGACTCCCAGAGATCTAGCACTCTTATGGTCGTTCTTCTATTTAATATAAATAGGAAGACTCTCAGAGATCTAGCACTCTTATGGTTGTTCCTTTCCACCCCTATACACTCTAGAGTCTAGATCCTCTGGAGTACTTAAGTTGAGACTTGAGAGTACCTATGGCTATGTATTCAAGGATTGCTTCATGTGGATGCCCTTAAAGGACTGACCACTGAATGGTTTTTCAATTCAAGTAGACTCAAGGGATCAAGCATTGAATAGAATTTTGGGTTTGAGGTGTATATCCTAAGTTCCTAACAATGTTTATGGATGGTTGTATTGCATTTAAGTATGCCCTGGGAGAAGAGAATCGTAATGATAAGATTTAATTCAGCTGAGCTAACAGGGGGAGCACTGTCAAACATAATCATAATGAGTACAACATGTCGTGACAAAAATCAAAGATCATTTGACTTCTGTGGGAAGCTGTTAATCTATGTTACATGGATCCTTGATTTTGGCTCAAGTACCCGTGTCGATGTGTCCGACACTCGTATCCTTTTGGACACTCGGATCCTCTAACTGTTAAGATACTTACAAAAAAGGGCTATCAAATCAACTAGAAAAGCGATATTTCCAGTATTTAACAGAGACAAGAAATAGGGAAATAGCAAAAACATAATTTTCTTAACCCTTTCTTGTTTAACTGCATTTGTAAACATAGTTTACAGAACATAATCTGGGAAAATTATGCAATATATAATACAAAAAAGAGTTCAGGACGTGTCCCCGTACCCGTACCTGAGTTGGGGACACATATCCACGTATCCTAAGATTTAAGTTTAGGAAGGTCCGACTCTTGGACTCGCACCCGCACCCGATACTCGCACCCGAGTCCATGTAACATAGCTGTTAATAACAACCACATTAGGAAACATAGCAAGCACATTAAAATCTCAAGACACATACGCATGTCTTTTTCCCTTGTTCGCATCGTAAATCATATAAAACTGAGATTCAAACTTGTTATCATGAATTGCGATTGTTAAGCAAGGGGATTTGAGGCTTTACTTCAGCTCCATCATCAAATATGAACTTGTAACCGCAGCAGTAGCAGCACTAGAATGAATCTACATAGTATTCCAAGTACATTCAACTGAAGCAGGAAAAGTAAAAGTAGACGCAGAACCCACGTTAGGGTCAATGGTAGAGTCTGTTTGCCTGAGGGTAGCTTGTCACGGTCTTTTGAAAGGGTACTCAGTTTAGAATCAATAGGTAGGTATGGGGCTCTTATCTACAATATAAATGCCAAACACAAGGAGAAGCTATGTTACATGGATCATTCATTTTGGCTCAAGTACCCATGTCAATGTGTTCGACACCTGTATCCTTTGGACACTCGGATTCTCTAATTGTTAAGATACTTACAGAAAAAGAACATCAAATTAGCTAGAAAAGTGATATATCGAGCATTTCACATAGACAAGAAATAGGGAAATAGCAAAAACATAACTTTCGTAACCCTTTCTTGTTTAAATACATTTGTAAACATAGTTTATGGTACATAATCTGAGAAAATTATGCAATATATAATACAAACAAGAGTTCAAGACGTGTACTCGTAGAGTCGTACCCGTACCCAAGTTGGGGACACATATCCACATATCCTAAGATTTAAGTTTAGGAAGGTCCGACGCTTGGACTTGCACCCGCACCCGAGTCCATGTAACATAGAGGAGAAGTGACATAAAAGTTGGATCGAAACAAACCAAGTACAACAATGTGATAAAAATAGATACTTAAAGTCCCCCAGATTGCAATGGGCAACTTCTTCACCTTGTTCAGAATAGCATCCAAAGCAAGCTTCTCAGAGCAAAGAAGAGCTTTGGCATCAAGTGTGACAGGTGCTTCACTTTCATCAAGTAACACTTCCTCTTTATTGAAGTCAACCCATGAAATGCAATCCACATAAAAATATAGAAATTACAGGCAAAGGTTTTGAAAAGGATAAAGCAAGAAGTCAACGACTAATCATAGTTTTTTTAAGGAAATAAATAACTCAAACAAGATAAAATAAGATATCACAAATAACAACATTGGCAACCCCCATTTACATCTACCAGTTATGACACTAGGCCTAAAGTAGCAACTGTAGCATCAAAACCAAAAATATCCACCATTCTAGAAATGCAAAAGCTTATGTAATTTGAACTCCAATGTCCATTTGTTGGCTTCAACATAAAAGAAGTTACCTCAAACCCTACGACAGTGGTTTCTTGACTTCCAATACCACTTGACGAAAACAGAGCAATTGCTAGTTCCATTGTACGACCACCCTCCACTGGAAAAGAAAAGGTTTTGGCAGAAGGAAATGAGAATATAATAGCACTTTCCCCCTTTATAGGCCTTTGCAACGGACTGATCTGTACATGGCAGGCATGTCAAAGCAGGTCTAGATTATGGAAAAACAAGTTCTGATTGCATTATGTACATGAACAGTGTCAATGTAAAATCTTCTAGCAGTGTCAAAATCTGATGTACGCATTGAAGCCTCAACCCAGGAAGCACCAATTGGTACCTCAATGAATTTCCTCTCAATATGATCTATCAAGCAGTACATTCAAGAGGGATTAGGAAAACCAAAACAAGAAAATGGGTTGTATTCTTCACTCACAGCACATCAGAATGTACATAAATGTGTACTATGCAAAAACAAATAGGACAGTAGCTAATAGCTACTTAAGGCTGAGAAAAAAATCAGAAGAGATACCACCGAGATATTGATTTAGTTTATACAAAAAGCTAAAAATCTCGCGTTTTATCTCGCGTTTTAAGGACAAGAGGATGATTGTAAGCACCATTTTGGTCCATCCATTCTCACCAAAGTCAATGACTAACATGATAACGTGGCCACTCCACGTGCAAGACAGACCTACACGAGAACGTGATAAAGATAATTCAGCCCATTTTCCAACAACCTAAGTTAGATCAGTTGATGGTTAATCACGCAAAGTATGTTTAATGTTATAAATAACACACATTAATCTCTGAAGCACAAATTACAATTTCCTCTCCAGCACATCCTATTACATTGTTGGAGTTATTAAACAAAACAAGAAACCCAAGAAAAGGAGTTTAGATACAGAAAACACGTTCTATGGCAATACACATTGATTAATCACCGTCAAATCTCCTTCTGTAGCACTAACATCAATAGAAAATATATATCAGCACACACAAAATTTTAGCACAACAATGACACATGATGCAAGTGTTGAAAGGTGCAGATAATCAAGGACAGAAGGTTATTTTGACTCATAATTCTTAATTTAACATCGTAATAATCACTTGGTAGGAATGACATCCCTGCCAACAAATCTAGGGCAGGTCGATTTTTTACAGCCATCGCCTTCGTTATGGTTACTGGGATTCTGAATGGGGGACCATGCCATGGGGCTTTGCAATCTATCCCATACAGTTCACAGTAGGGTAAACCATCACTAAGATTGGTAGGATCCACAACTATGCTAGAGAAGAAGAGGACATAATTGATAAATAGAGAGGAATGCATGGTAAAGAAATAAACACCACCGATAGAAAAAAGGGGCCAAATTGTGGAGTTTATTTTCAAATTTTCACACTCCCCAAATTGTTAAATTTGGGGAGCGCGAAAATCAACTCCATATTGATGTTTGTTAACAATTTGGGTAGTGCGAAAATCACTCCCCATAAAAGATAGAGAAATAAGTAAACAAGCAGAAATACCTAAAGATATATGAATGACAACTGTATTAGAAAGTAGCAGGAATAGAATTAAATTGGGATTCCTTCTCAAGCCCACAGTTGCAAGCAACCCTCTTAATCCATTGCATCACTACCTGTGACATGAAGGTAAACATTGAATATCATGCCCAATATCAAAGTCCGCAAAGAGTAGCCATAAAGACCAGAGAGCCATCGAAAAATGAACAAGCCAACAACACAAACAAATGAATAGTGAAAATAACCAATCCATTTTGCATTATCTTAACACGACTGAAAACCTTATACAGCCACTAGCTAATGATGCCACTCATGGTTTAGCAATAACACAGCATTGTATGTCGTCATGTATAGGCCACAGAAGTGATGCATACACATAACACAGAGACCAAAGCCAGCCCTTAAATTAAACTTTTACTAAATTTGAGCAAGTCAAAGCTACATCTGATTCAAGTGCACTTGAAATCGCCAAAAACCAGATTTAAGCCTTAAGTTGAGTAAAACACTAATGATTGTCAAAATGTAAAATGCACGCCACTAAATTATTGGAAATTTTATGTAAAACGAAAACTATCCCTTGATTTGAATTCAAAAAGGAATATGATTAATGCTGCTTTGACAAGGCATCATTTACAAGCAAGGGCGGAGCCACTAAGAGACACTTTACCCTACTTTCTTTGATTACAAAATAAAAAACATTATACTTTGCCCCTAAAATTTGGTATTTTAACCCACTACAGAGTTTCTAATCTGTCCTAAACTATTATACTTCTAGTTTTTTACCCCCCACATATCAAAATTTCAGGCTCCACCACTGCTTGAGAGTAGCCAGGATTTTTGGGGGGTTTCACTCAAAATTGAAGCTTTATCAATATTTGAGTAAGTGCAAGAGATTCTATAAAAAGAAACACTTTTCTTTTACACAGCAACAGGGGACCACCTGTTTGAGCTTCTCAATGGCATTTTTCCTCTTTATTTCCTCTTCCCGAGATGGCACAAGTCCTTCGCCTGCCATAAACTACACCCAAACAAAAAACACTAAATTAGTCGAGTTGCGCGTAAACCGAGACATATAAAAAAAACTACACCCAAGAAAAAAATTGAATTAGTCGAGTTGCGAGTAACCCGAGATATTAATAAACTACACCAAAAAAAAATCTGAATTAACTGAATTAGTCAAGTTGCATGGAATCAATTGTTGAGTTGCACGTAAGCTGGGATATTTTAAAAAAACTACACCAACAAAAAACACGAAGAAACCAATAACGGAAAAAAGTACTAGCCGTCCGTTTATTTATTTATACTATAATGTGAACCAAAATCGGCATTTATTACAAAATCTACCTGAAGCAGAGATGGCGACTTTTCCTTCTCCATTCGAATCAATAACTCGTGAAAAGAGCGATTGAAAGTAACACCGATTGGAACAAATTGCGGCGGCCCAACTGGCCCATTCCTAGGGTTTATCAGACCAATGGGTGGACCGGGAACGAAGGTCACATGTGGGCGGTTCAAAGAGCGAAGATCAACCAATTGGTGGTAGGGTATGAAGACGCCTTGGTTTCGATTCGCGTTCGCCGTGTGTACTTCGGTCAAATCGATTAGCGGAGAATATAAAGGAAAAGAAGGTGGGGTTTCTAATAGGGTTTGGAATAGGAAGAGGAGAAAAGAAAGGTTAGTGTGTGCGCTTGTGTGGACTGTGGAGAGAGAATTGAGAGAGAGAGGGAACCGTTGCAGCTGGGTTCTGGCGAGAGAATTTGAAAAAGGAAATACTCCCGTGGGGAATTTGTAGCCATACACGTGTACGGATGTTGACTGGTTGACTTTTTTCCATCAGCATAATCAAGGGATTCGTTTTCTAAGGTTGTAAAAGAAGAATAATAAATTGAAAAGAAAAAACCTTAGGAGTATAATATGAAAGTATGTATGAAAAATACTCCGTATATGTCTACTAAGCTACCTCTGGATTAAAATTATGGCTCCATCACTGGTCCTCTCATTACTCACTTCAAACGTGTATTCTCTCCATGTTGGAGACGTTCCGATTAAGGCACTGTATTATCACATTGGATTCTGTGTATCAGTATGGTAGGGACTATGTTTTTGGTCTTTCTACTTGCAGTTTCTAGATTTTCTCATAGATGAGTTGTGTTGGTATTTGTAGGTGACTGGAAATGGCCCGCAACACGTTTTTGAGCATGATTAAAATGAATTATTCGAAGAATTCGTTATTCAATATGATTTCGAGTGACCTTAGTTAGGTATGAGCAAACAAATCGTGCCTACATTGTCTAATAATTAAACAACATAAACTATAGATTCTCATCCCTTCTAACCCATAGTCAAATCTCTATCTAATTCTCATCTCCCTCTAGCAAATGTTGGACTATCCCTAGCAACCATCTTGCTCGGAACTGGAAACCACTGCTTGTGATCCTCATGCACCCATCCACCTCGATTGCTATATTTTCCCTTAGCTCTCTCATGCAATTTTTTCCATTTGCAACACCAGCCTCCTGCTTCATCTACACCTAATAGAAAAACTAATTAACAAAGCTAAGAATATTAAGAAACGCAATTGACAAAGGAGTCGTAACTTTATCCATCTCTATACATTTAAATTTCTGATGGATCTCATAATTTGATAAATAAAGCCCTCATCAAATTCAGCATACCACATAGTTAGTTGCTCATCATCCCACCATTGACATTAGTTTGCCACCATGCCAAAAAAGAAAGAGCAAATGAGTACCAAAAAAAAAAGGTACAGATAGGGGAGACAGGGAGTCCGCTACCTAAGAAGGAAGAAAATTGCATAAAAATCAAAGAAATGCCTCGCTTACATCATGGTTCACGGTCATAATATCCCTGAACCATAATAGAGCCACAATGGGTGTGACATGTGGTTGACTTGGGCATGCTACAATTGGGTTCGCGGTTCAGGAATTGAGCTCATATCATCCTACCTACCACCATAATGTGTCTAAAGTTAGTCTCAAAAACTAAGACAACCATTGAACGATTGTACGTTTTGGTGCTTAATTTACCTTTCTTCGTTGAGGGTCGTCTTAACTTCTAGGAAAGTACTCTTAACTTCATTGAGGGTCCCCCATTATACTCCACTTCTAATCCATCCCTTTATCTTTGTGATGCTTTAACACTTGAATGTTGCATTTTTAAGTAGACATTATCAATATTTATACCAAATTTGACAAAATAACCCTAAGAAAAAAAAAATCACAAATAAAACTTAACCTATGTTATATTCACATATCAAACTTAAGTAGGCCTTGAGCTATTCTTGCAAGAGAAAGGCGTTCGTTTATAGTACCAGGGATTGTTGCAGGAGAGGAGGCAAGTGCTTCCCATCGTAACAGATTGCCTGTAATGTTTCTGAACCAAATATTAATATCGATTTCAGAAAGTATCAAAATTTCCATACCTACGATTAAGGGAACTCAAAATGGAGGTACCAAGTTGCACCAAAGAAACTCCTGTGCAAGAGGTATTAGACTATTAGTTACCAAATGTATTCTTACACCCATACATTGCACATGTAAAAGTAATGAAGGACACCCTTTATAGTGAAAGAAATTGCAACAACTAACCCCCTGACCATGCCAAAGCAAATAGAAAATCATAGAAAGAAGTCAAACCAATAGAAAAAAAAATCTAAAGCATTGCAGGCCTACGGCACTCCGATCATAATATTTTTCACGTCATCAAATGAATCATCTTTGAAATTAAAGTACATGAATTCAAATTTCGATCATGTAATTGCACCGCAATTTTTAGATCCCCAAGGATGTGCCAAATGGTCAAGGCCTCCGGAGTTTGCTCCATCAAGTTTAAAAGATGCCAAGTATTATCCACTACTTTGGAACCAGTCCATAATCAGTCATTAATTCTAGCCACACACACAAAAAAAATAGAGAGACGAACAAATAGTGTCTTATTTTAATAGAATAAAAAGTAGACATAATAAAATAAGAAACATAAAATGGGTAGAAACTTACTTGCCGAATAAAAAATGAACTTTTTTTTTTTACTTTCCACAAAAAAAAAAAAAAAGAACAGAGTCGAACAAATGGTGTCTTATTTTAACAGAATAAAAAGTAGACATAATAAAATAAAAATCATAAAACGGGTAGAAACTTGTCGAATAAAAAATTAACTATTTTTTTCACTTTCCATATAATCAACAATCGACAATTTTATTAGTCCATAATCAGTCACAAAGTCTATCCATTTATGTGCAACTGAAGCTAAAGCTTCAAAGATAACTTTAAACATACATATGTGAAACCCAAAATATGAGAAACCCAATAAAAAATAAATCTTTTGCCCGTCCACATATGCAAAACACAAAATATGAGAGCCCAATAAAAAATAAATTTTATGCCTGTGCAATATGGTTGTTTGTAGAATTTTTCGATTAACTCCAACTCCCAATTTTTCCAAACAACGTGAAGAGAGAACAAAGAACTGGCTAGAAGACAAAGAACTAAACAACTAAGAGTCATACCTGTGGAGAGAGAACCAGAGAGAAGGCGCGGCGGGTCAGGGAGACTGGAAAGAGAATTGGAAGGAAAACGTTTAGAGAGAGAGAGAGAGAGAGAGAGAGAGAGAAAATCGAAAATGATGAAAATAAACACCAAAGACTATATATTGCTCAATCAAGCTTTCATTACCCAAAAAACGGTAATAAAAAATTATTACCTAAAATCAAGCTTCCAATTAAGCTGCCCGTAAAAATATGTCACCCAAAAATCCGCCATTATATTATTTCTCCCAATCAAATCTTTCCAAAAATTTGCCATGCCAATTAAAATTCCCATAAATTAGGTGTTTCCAATCAAGCTTCCTGTAAAAAAATGTCACCCAAAAATCTGCCATTATATCTCTCCAAAAATTTGCCATGCCAACAATTTAGATTCCCGTGACTGAATATTGACTGAACATTTCCAAAACTTGATCATTCAAACTGAAAAACTCATTTCCAAAAACTGAAAAAATCACTCTCAACCGTTGGATGAAATCAATCTGAACCATTCAATGCCAAGGGTTGAATGAAGCGTGGAGATTGGTGCAGAGAAATGTGTGTTAAGCCAGCGGTCAAGATTTATCCAGAAAAAATGTGTAGGCCACCACACCGTGGCGAATTGTGTATTATCTATCTAATAAAACACAATGTGTGGGCCTCCACACAAACACAAGTTGATCCAAGGGTTGAGATTCATTTGATGTAAGAGTTGAGAAGGAACTTGCAAATGTAATGTAAGTGCCTACATTCTTTGTAGAATTGCGCAAATGCCACTGGTCTCCCAATTTCAAAACCCCATACATAGCTTTCTCTCTCATCCCTCTCTGAGACACAACAAATACACAATCCGGAAAGCCACCGTCAACTCTCTCCTTCCCTGTCACCACCGCTGCTCTCTCCCAATTCGGCC
Organism: Rhododendron mucronatum var. ripense; assembly: GCA_019656295.1. NCBI lineage: Eukaryota > Viridiplantae > Streptophyta > Magnoliopsida > Ericales > Ericaceae > Rhododendron > Rhododendron mucronatum. The sequence continues at coordinate 1,075,882 of BPLT01000067.1, forward strand.
ACGCCCGCTCCCTCGTAATCGTCCACATGTACGCACTTGCATCTTACTTTCGCTACGTTTTGCCCTCCTATCAGTGGAGTAATTTCTTGGATTGGCTGAAGTTTGAGTTTTCTGCCGAAATCGTCCACATGCACGCACTCGCATCTTTCTTCTGCTACGTTTTCTCCTCCAGTCAGTGGAGTAATTTTCTGGATTGGCTTAATTTTGTATGGTAGGAAACAAGTATGTTTTGAGAGGTATTTTTTGTTGTTCACCATGTGTTTGTTAAAATGCATGTGGCAAAATTCGTACCTCTCTTCTGTTGCCCACCATGTGATTGACTTTGTAGACTATTCCCTAAATCTATTCCAAACTATCATGATAGTGGCTGCACTTATAGCCACGATCACTTTCGCAGCCACCTTCACAATTTTAGGTGGCAACCAAGGTCTAGAACGGCCAAGGTATGGCAATCCTAGCAAGAGCAGCAGCTTTTAAAGCATTTGTCATAACCAACACCATAGCCATGCTATGCTCCGTTGTATTCTTCACGGCCAGCGGAAGCTTCTGAGCGTTACCGTTACCGCTATACGGCATCGCTGGTTCTTATTATTGTTTCCATGTTTTCCCTGATGATAGCATTCATCACATACGGAAATTATCGTATTTCCATGAACTCTCAAAAATAGTTTAGAAGAAGAGTGCCAGGGATTTTGCAGCTTGAACTTGCTTTTAAGAGGTATTTTTTGGGTTTTCTTACTATAGGTTGAAAGTTGAAAGGGCTTTTGAGATTTTTTTTTTCCTTTTGAACGATGTATATTCACTTACTCCTGAGTTGTTAATTTCTCCACTACATTGTTTGCATGTATTGAGCTAAACCTATTTGGAGCGTATTCACTTTAGAAATGTAATTCACAATCGAAAGTTTTTACTGCACCTTCATTTTTTTTCCCTTCCTGTTGTACCTTCATTTAGAACAATTTGAGTGTGTCATTGACACCCTTTCTTTGTTTTCTTATTTGTATCAGTACAAGTTTTGGCTACTGCAATAACATGACTTTATATTTTGTTTCCCTTTTTTTGGTATTATCTTCACTCAGGCTCTTGGAGCATCGCCGGCTTGCCATAGTTTGATGTTGGATGTTTTCTTCATAGACGGAGAAAGCGCAGTAGACCGACTCCCTTTATTCTTTTGGTTCAACTGATGAAGAATGGGAAAATCCTTGCAACTTCGGGTAGGATTTTTGGGCTTTTTTTTCTCATTTACTAATAGAAAGCTAAACCGATTTCCTCAGTTTTGGGTTTTGGAGAATTGATTCTATAGATCCATTTTTAGGCAATTTATCTTTAGGTACAATTTATCTTGGAGCATTGGTTGGTAAAATGAAGTTGTAAAGCTTAATTCTTAATGGTTCCATGCAAATATCCTTTGTGCTAGCTGTCTCTGTGTTATTGTATCTGTATTTGCTTTGAGGTGTTTGTTCTTTTTTTGCTTTCCTGTTTCTACAATAGAAATTGGCGGTAGTTAGGCAAGACATCATCCTTTTTCAATTTGTCTACCAACTCAAAAAAGTAGGAAGCTGCATTCATTGTAATGTTTGCAAAATGGGAACAGGAGATAACAAAATTGAAAATGAGAACTCAAGAGCAGCAGTTTTTTTTTTGTGTTGTGTTGTGAATGAAAGAATTTACTGGCTAATGCATTTTTCTAATATGATTGATTGATGGTTGCAACTAATTTATTAGAGAAAACTGAGAGAGACAAAGGATTAGAAGAAAAGAAAACTGAGAAAGTGAGGTTTCCGACTTCTCAACCCCCGCCCCCCCCCCCCGCTCTTCCTGAGTCCTCATTACATATGAGTCTATCAGGGTGCTGTGAAGATTTTTGATGCTGATCAATGGTGTACATTTCTGCTCTATGTTGAGTGTATTTCTACTGCTAATTTTGCATCTATGTGATATAATGGTGTCTCTACCCATATTATGATGGAATCCCATCTCTCTATTGGAAATAAGCTTATATTTGTTGCTGCTGCTTGGTTTAAACTTTTTACGTGGTATTTACTTGGATTACATAAGCAAAGTGATAGTTCTTTGTAGGTAGCTTAAAAGTTTAGTTGAAGGAGTGCCGTAAATACAGGTAATTCTCTTTCATGCCACTAAGGAGAGGATAACATATTACACACTAATGAAGCCACTAGCTAGCAAGTGCTGTAGGCACGGACAATTCCAACCGGAGTGCGTAGTGCCGTAGATACGGGCAAACACTAGTATAGAATAACCTGAAATCCAAAAAGCCAAAATTGACTATCAATTGAGAAGAGAAAAAGTACAAATTAAAAGAACCACACAAGTAGGACTGAAAAGAATTCTTATACAGAACATGTATAAGGGATGGCTTTGAGAGAGGCCGAAATAAGAAAAACAAAAGATGAACACTACTTTTTAAAACTCAACTTACTCCCCGTTCCGGATTGGATTCTTAAAAAATAAGTACTTATTTATAATTTTCAAACTTAAAAATAGTAGGCTTACTGAAATAAAAATAATATGCAATATGGATCTTGTTTGATAGATTTCAAAGAGATCTATCAAACGTTGTAAAAAAAATTAAAAAATTATTTTTATAAGTCCATTATTTTTAAGTTTGAAAATAAGTCCTTATTTTTTTAAGTGCTTATTTGAAAAAGCAAAACGGTTTGATAACAGTGATAGATGAATGAGCGTAAGGAGATGAGATTATAATTGAGATTGGTAATGAGGAGAGATTGATAATGAGTAGGGATTGGTAATGAGTATGTTTGTTTGAGATGAGATTAGATGATGAGATTGGATTTATAGTGGAATAGGTATGTCACTAGGAGTTGGGTTTGCTGTAGATGTGCATGATAGCTAGTAAAAATGTTTGCCATCTTTCTGCTCTTACCTCTGTGTCCAAATACATCTCTCGTTGTTTTCTAAGAATGGTTTATTTTTTGGATTGGATGCCTCCGTACAATAATATGCAATGAAAATTAGATTGCACTAATCTCTAGCCATTATTGTTCAATAATAAGTTGAACACCAATCTCGTAATTTTTTTAAATGCCTCTTAACCTATGCATGATTTTGATGTCTTGATTTGATAGAGATCATTGACTTTATATAAATGCTAGGCTAGATACTCAATCTCCTTACTAAACCTTAAAGCCTAAAAAAGTAGAGGTGTTATTAATAATACTAAAAGGCCTTGTTTGATTTGCAGATTTTTGCAAATTAAAACCTATGAGATTAATAGTCCTGAGATTGTTAGTCCTTGGATCATTTGTTCAGGATTAATTTTATCTAGTATAATTCTATGGGATCCCATGTTTGATTCATATGGGATAATGAACAGGTTTTTTTTTTAAAACAAATTTAAAAACAAGTTTTTTTTATGAAAAAAGAAACTTTTAATTTTTTTTCAAAAAAGATAGTTTTCCAAAAATAATTAACAAAAAAGTTTTATTACGAATTATTTTTGGAAAGGGACTTTTTTGTTGTTGCAAAAACTACTTTTAAATTTTTTTTTTTGAAAAATAGTGTTTGAATTTAGTTTTTTTCAAAAAGAGTTTTGAAAACAGATTTTTTTAAAAAAAAAATAAACTTGAAAAATATTTTTTGAATTTTTTACAAATTTGTTTTTGTGAAAACTATTTTGGAATTATTTTTCGGAAAAGGAAAGTTTTGAAAAATATTTTCCAAAAAATTTAAATATAGTTTCTTACTAAAAATATTTTGGAAAGACATTTTTTTGATATATATATATATATATTTTACATACGATAACTTTGAAAGTACTTTTTGAGAATAATTTCAATATCGTCCGAATATTTTTTATAATAATCATTTCTTTGTTAATTCTATCCAATCCCACCTCTTCCGAAATTATTTAGTACCTTATATAGGAAATAAAAATTAATATTGGGATAAATAATCTAGACAATCATTTCAGAAATTAGACATCCCACCTCTTTCGGGATTATTCAATACCTTACATATGGATAAAATTAATACTGGATTAATAATCCCAACAGTTATTTCAGAAACTAACATCTAATTACTTGAAATTAAGTATAATTAGTCCGATTCCCTGCAAATACTCGGCTAATCAAACGAGGACTTAAAGTTAAAAACGTTCATGAATGACATTAAATTCGTTACTAGCCGGTAGGAGTATCTTGTAAAATCTTTTCTTTATTTTGTCGTAGCCTGTGAGATTTGGGAGAATTTGAACGACACCCTACACGTCCGTAGCAACGGTACAAGGAAGTTCAAGTTGAACAGGAGCGCCCACAATTTCAAACTCTCTCTCTCTCTCTCTCTCTCTCTCTCTCTCTCTCTCCCCGCGATGTGCCGCGCCACCGCCCTCTCTCTCTCTCTCTCTCTCTCTCTCCCTACATGTATTGTTCAAACTAGGGTATAAGATTTACGTTTCTCCTTAGAACTAAATATGGAAATCCCTGTTTGTTTCCACTCGTTGAACCAACGCAACGAAGTACAACCCTAGCTGCAGTTCTGAATCGTCGATACACGTACGCACGAATAGGAGCGGTGATTCGTAGGGAACAGAGAGAGAAACTAAGATTTGTGAAGAATACCGGTATTCTTCTCTCAATCGAACCTTCGAGCCTCGATTTAGCGTCTCCATTTATCATCGACTATCTAATCACATCTTCGCAGACCCATCGATTCTGGTGAACACATGAACAGAACATTTATTCGCCCTTACCCGATGTCGTCCGGATGGTTTCCCAAAGCTGTCCCCAAATACTGCCTCAAACCCGGTAATGGCCATCACGCGTACTGGGCATACGGCGACTGCGTACCGGGCATACTCATACGGCGACTTTTTCCGTCGTACCCGTGCTTAATAGGTGGTTAGTTTTTATTATATGAATTTTCCCTAATATCTAAACCTACAAGAAAAATTCAAATCCAGATGGCAACGTTATGAACGTAGAGGTATGGAGCAACACCACGAATTGGGATTGTCCAGGTTCGAATTATTGCATCTCAAAGGCTAGGGCTATCTCGTCCCTTGAAATCCTATCCCGTATTTTGATTTTTTTATTTTGATTTCAACAGGTAACTGGTTGGATTTTGGTTTCATGTCAAACACTGGGTCTTTCTCTCCATGACTGATTCTATTAAGTTATGTGATTCTTCTTGTTGAATGTTTGTTCATTTTTGTTTTGTTTGCTGTACACCAAATTTGGCTAGGAGTTATGATTGTTTTTTGTTAATAATAATGATGGGTTTTTGGTGACGATCTGTTCCAGGGTTTTGGTTTTGTTGTCATGTACCTCTCATTTTTTGTTTTTTGTTTGAAGTGGTAGAATTTTAGTAAACAATGGTCCTTCACATCTTCCTCGTAATATTTTTGCGCTCTGATGAAGGATGGATGTAGAATATGTTGGACTTCATCTACAAAACTGTTTCTGGCAAAGAATGATTGAAGTTTTCATACTAGAATTAAAGGATGTGTTATGCTTTGTGAAACTACCAAAACAACCACAACATTGGAAGAAACCCTAATTTGTTCTCGATTTTCCATTATCTATTTGGGTATCCATTTCCCTTGTGCAATTTTTAAAGGAAAAGTTTTTCTCGAAAAGCAATTGAAAATGAATTGTTTTTGATGTTTTGCTTAGTCTTTGTTTTGACATATCTTAGAATAATAAAAGAATGCGCAAGTCAAGTATTTTTTTTAATCATGCAAGTCAAGTTTATTGATGTGGGCATAATAGATGAGTGAATATGCATCTTGTTTGGATCTGGGGCCGTATTGGATACAACAATCAGTTGTGCCCACGAAATGGTGCTGTTCCAAGCACTAAAAGGTGACCTGATTTTTTACACTCTAGTTGTTAGACCAGAAAATAAATAAAGCCCTTTTTGTTTGACCTAAATTGCGAATTGGACAGCCTGTAACATATGTTTAAAACCGAGCAATTTATCTTCATAGTTCACGGTGTGTTTTATGGTAGGATTAGAGCAAAATTATCCTTCCAAGCTCCATTTCAATAGCTGCCATTTTTCTTGTCATTTTCCCCTAATTTTTGTTTTACTCACATCACAAGAGATTATGTGTTCCTTTTTATGCTATGGCGGGTTATATGTCTGTGTTCCAACGGGTTGGGGTAGAATGTATTATCCGGTTTAGTTTTGATGCTAGTTTTCTAAGTCTTTCCTTTGGAATTCAGCAAGGACTTGAAGGTGAGATCACACGGAGGATGTTGACTCATAAGTCATGGAATTTCATCCGCCAAAGACCCTATATGGTAGGGATGGCTCCTACATTGATCCAATCTATTAAGGTGTGTTGTTTCATTTATCTTTCTTTCTAGTGACAGTAGTGTTTTCTTCCCATAACTAATACATTTGAGGAATCATGCCTTCACAGTTCTTCACTTTCTCATATTTGTGTTTGAGGCTACATCTGTGCTTCAATAGAGTTGTTTTGCAAAAAGCTTAGGCTTGTGAGAAGATCATTACTTAGTTAATAGAAAATTCTCTATGTGTTAGTTAATAGAAAATTCCATATGTGTACATAACCGAGGGAATTGGCTTTTATTTCTAATTTTTGGATATGCCTCTTTTGGTAAACTAATGTGTAAGTTTCTGTCCTCCACGACTTGTTCTAACCAAAGTTGCAGGTTTTAAACTTAGTAATAAGTGTCTAATATGCTTAATCAGCTTTCTAATGAACACTGGCTTGAAAATTGGCGCGGTTCACAACCAAAAATCCTTTGAAAACTGGTTTATCCACATGTTTTGGTGTTTTGTCTGGTGTAGATAATATCCATTACGAGATGGAATATAGAAGAGAATGGCGCACTAGCAAGGGGAAACCCTCTCCATGCTCCCTTTTTGCTAGGAAGTTCAATAAACTTGTTGCTCTTTGGCTTCTTAATATGGTAAATTTTACACTTCCTATAATTTCTCTTCATTCTTGTTAAAGATTTTCGAAGGAAATGACGACTTGTGCAATTATTTACTCTATTTAGTTTTTGTAAAGCAGATTTCATATTTCACCGGCATAACCAAAATTGCAAATTTTTTATTGTTTTTTAATGCTTTCTGTCAACAGTCTATACTTGGAGCTTCACGAATGGCGTAGGGCCAATTCCTTCTAAGATTGGCAGCTTGAAGATGCTTCAACATCTGGACTTGAGCAACCACATGCTAGTTGAAATGTTGAAACTGAAAGTACTACACCAGATGTTGCCAATGATTAATTGAACTTCTGGAGGTTACATAGTATATATCACTAATAGATGATTAGTTTTCCAATTTATTTGCTGTGTAGATTGTCTTTTGTCCCGTCTTACGTGAACAAAATTTGCAATTTCAGTGCTTAAATGGTTCTTAATACGTGTGTTTCTCGACAGAGCTTGTATGAGTAATAACTTGCATTACCTATAATATCCTATATTAAACTGTCATGCTTCAATAAGTAGTTATTAGAATCTAATTGCCGATTGGAGAACATAGTATTCTTTCCTTGCCTGAAATCAGCAGCATGCAGCTTGAACTGTGTTTGTAAACATTACCTCTACTATTCTTGTAGTCTAGATTACACTGTCCAATATTTTGTCATGAGTAGTATCACAATATCCCATGTAGGCCTTCAATATATGTTGTCTTTGAGCTGCATCTTTTTGGAGGCAACGGAACGCAGAAAGGTAGAAAATCCATGGATCATTTTTTGTGGGAATTCAGTGTATTTTGTATGAATTTGCAAACAACTACAAATCTGGACTTTCACCCATCATCAATATAATTATGTACCGTACTCCATTTTCATGATGTTCTTTTTCTACTTAACATCCCTACAAATACAAACAACATACATATATTAGCTTCCCAACTATCAATTACACTGATGAGCAGTGAGCAAGCATAAATGTGCGAAGCATGAGGCATTACACTTGTATATATATAATTATATTTTATGAATGCTCTAACTTTACTAGGACTGTCATGAATGCTACCTTTGAGGGTATGTGGGTGTGGTCATAGTAGTAGTCCACTAGGAGGCTTTGAAGGAAATGAGTGCTCTTAAGTTTTCTGCTTCTTCTGATGTGGGACAAGTTCATGCTTAAATGAACTCCCTTTGTTTGCCTTTTTAGTTCCTTATTGGTCCTCCACAAAACTAAGCAAAGCAGGATACTTGCAAGATGAGGGCTCCACCATGCTATTGCATGTGCTGAACCTGGCTATAACTTTCCGAGCTAAGGCGAGCCGAGCTCGAGCCTAACATTTGGAGCTTGACTCAAGCCCGAGTTGACCTAATCTTATGCGAGCCAAGCTTGAATAGCTTAAAGCTCGACTTGGCTCGTTTACAATCCAACACACAATTGTTCTTTCTTATCTATTGGGCTTTCGTATATTAGTACATAACTTGCTTTTTTTTTTTGATTGTTATAGATTTGCAACTTCCATTGGCTGCTTCTCTCTCTCTCTCTCGTACAACGGTAGACTCAATCGTTCTGTGGCGCCAAATGCCAGCCGATGACAATCACATCAGTCTTCTCCATCATTACTTCTCTCACAAGGTCTCTGCTCTTACCTGTTTCTACATCCATGAAACAAATAGATTTATAATTCAGAAATACTAAAATTTTCTTTTAGGCGTCCATCCACCAAACCAGTTCGTCGGTGAAAGATGCGTAGGAATTTTTCTAGGTTTTTAACTCTAAATACAAATCTAATTCAGTTCCGATCAGTCTTGGAATCCAATTTTATCCAAGTAATCAATCTATCTTCTCTTTGTGCATCGTATGCGAAAGTGAAGTTTTTGCATATAGCTCTTTGATTCCATGTTTATGGTATGGACTGCTTTTTTATCTGTCTTAGATCTATCTATCTACTCTCTGTTGCTCTAATTTTTCTTTCAACTTAAAAATGTGAAATTGGAGCAGAAACAAAGAAGTTATTTCCGGATCGAAATTGGAGGTGAATGAAGAGAAAAAAGGTATAAAGACTAATTGTTTGGAGTCAATATCCTCTTCCTGCAGGTTGGCATATTAGCAAAGAAATAGATTTTTGATCCCCTTGGGTTACGTTTTCCATGAATATGTCCTCGCTTTCCTATTATGTAGTCAGCAATTCGTAGGCTTCATTCTTCAATTTCCTACATGTCCATGTTGTGTGTGTGTGAATTAGCATGTTGGCAAGGTTGCATGTTTCTGTCTCATTTATTAAGACATTGAAGCTTTAAGTGGCTTTATATTGCCATTGAACTTCCATTGTTTATTGCATTGGCAATCTGAAGCTGCGTAGGATTAAGCTGTTTGTGTGCATGCCTGAGTAGCTTAAATTTTTCTCTTGCTCGGGCAGATAATAAGGAAAAGTTAGTCCCAAGGGACATTGTCCAATAGTGCTAACATTGGTTGGTTATGGAGTTTTTGAGATCCATTCCAGTTATGCTGTTTCAGAAAAATGAGTTGTACTGGATGATGCTAAATCCGTGGGATGAGAATGAAAATAGGCCCATTATAGAGTGTGGTTTGATGCTGATCACGTTGGTAGTGCACTAAGAAAAATTTAGTCGGGAATAATTTGATTGTTGAAAGGCTTATAATAATTGTGCTTAATTGTTGGAAGGGTTATCATAAACTGAAGTATATAAAAGTTCTATCTCGGCACTTAAATGTTCACCATGCAGCAAATTGCGTTGACATGAGTGAGATATAAGTGACCTTAAAGGGCTCCATCCAATTCCTAGCCAATAAAAAACTTTGTGTGCAATGTTTATATTTAATAATTATCTATCCAGTCCACCCTTCAAGAAGATTGGTAGAATCTGAGGTAGTAGAATTTTGAATGTTTTGGAACTTTATGTGCATACCTTTTGCTACTAGATTCATGTTTCAGCAAGTACTTTTGTTTTCCTTTCTGTATCTTGAAGATTTTGACTTAAAAGTAATACAAATTACTGAAATTAGGGTAGTAATCTTTCTTTGTAATCTCTTAATTTTAAATGCAGAAGAGTTCAATGGTATGTTATCATGGTAGTGCGTAGTCGGTTAATTTGAGCATGTAACAAGGTGACTCGTTTCTTGAATCGAAAGCAAAAATTGAATATATGAAACTGTGAAGAAACTTCCATTTGAGCTGTTGTCGGAGACTCTCTGAAGATTTAAAATGCCAAGGGAGATGCAAAATTAGTCATCTTCAGATTATTGGAACTCATAATATTTCAAAATGTTCTCATATTATTGAATTTTGATAAGTTGGCAACTTATAGATGGTCTTTGTCATCCTTTACAATTCCAATAGCAAATGTGAATCTAATACGTGGGGGCTAATTTCTTTGTCTTATATCTGGATACATGTTTAGTCTTTGTGATGTCACACATGAGACAGGAAAGTGATATAATTGTCAGCTATCAACGTATGCTTTAAAACCCAAAACCAATATGCAGAGGAGTTTGAAAGGGTGCGTAGTCATATACACAAGATTACTTCTATTCGCATATACTACAAAAAATTCCTTCAGATGCCGATGTTTTGGCTCTTTAGGGTCTACAAGAGTGGGCTATGAGTTATTCAATTTTCAGATCAAAGATTATTGGTCATGTTGACTGAATCTTTGAGATTTATATTGCCTGATTTGAGTTTGCTCTCATAGATTCATAACATTTCTATGTAATTGCACTAAGTTAGATTGAGCCTTCAAATCAAGCATAACATTTCTATGTAATTGCTCTAGTGGTCCTGTCTGGTCATTTTCCTCTCTGCCCATTCTGTGCAAGGAGATTGGAAGGAAACAAATGAAGGGAAGGTGTAAGAAGGTATTCTAGCTTAAGAAAATTTAGTGAATAACAATGTGGCGTGAGAGGAATTCAATATGCTTTGACGGGATCGAAAAGCCTCTGTTTAGAATCAAAAGTAATTTGGTTAATAGTTTGTATAGTTGGGATAAAGGGGAATGTTATCCCTCTTTGGATCAATTTTTAGATTAGGTTGAGCTTTTCATTTCAAAAGGATTTTCCCTCTTGGGAAAGGGAGAGTCCTTAGCTTTCTATTACCTAAGCAGAGTGGCTGATCTACTACACCAACCATTTTTTCATGCTTGCTTGCCCGACCGATGTTAACCACCATCCTTGCGGCGGTGGTTAAGGAGTAAAACGTATGTTGGAAAGAGTGGAGAAATCCTTGAATGTGTAAATAAATCTGGGAAATGTTGAAATTCTAATCTTTTCGGCATTGTGATTATTCACCGCCCTCTAGCATGACCACTTGTAAAATTAGTTTAACCTTTTTAATGGCCAGACTTTCTACTGTTGCGTGCAAGATGCTGCTCTAAGTGTCACCAACACAATAATGGAGGTGGTGTTCCAAATGAACAGTAAAAAGAACTTTTAGAAAAAGAAGGTTTTTCAAACTCAAATATAATGAAAATGAAAATTTTTTAATTTTTTTTGCACCGTTTAAAAGATCTCAATGAGATCTATCAAACAAGATCCATATTGGTAGGAAAATTATTTGTGTAAACACATCATTTTTGAGCTTGAAAAACCTTCTTTTTCTAAAAGTTCTTTTTACTATTCATTTGGAACACCACCAGAATCTGATTCTTCTGTACCTGAGGTCAACGTATGTGCAGCAGCAATGCAACTTATGCTTCAAATTCTGAATTGGGACTTCCGGTATGGCACAAATGCAGTTACGGGTTGAAAAGGTGCCATAGATGTATATTCAGCTGAAGTTAGATATGAAGGTGCAAAGAGGTCTGATGGCGTCCTAGTGCAGGTAACAAATGGACATAATGTGTGAAAAGTTGTGGCTGTCTGGATACATGTTGCACCATTCTCCATCGTTTCACTTTCTTGACAATTTGTTAAAAACAATTTTGACATATTATATTCCAGTAAGAAATCAACCTTCTCTAGGGCTGCAACGAAGTTGTACTATTGAAATTCTGCTTTCAACAAATTCTGATTACGTGGAAGATGTCGCTGATAGAATTTAATCACATATGATTGATTGACCTTGGCAAATTTACCTCTCTCTGACCCCTTGCTGGAACGTCTTGTAGCCTGGCCCTTCTTGGCGTGATGTTTTGATAACAAGTTTTCACATTGGTTGGCTTTTGAGTTTGTACGGTGCGCTTAGAAAGATATTATTGTGTGAAGGTTATTGGTTTGATTGTCCTATTGCAGTCTCTGCATGGAAACTAATTGTACAGTTTTGTTCCATGATGGGAACTATATTTCCATCTGGTATAGACCTTTTCTTCCACTTTCCTCTCAATAGTTAGTTTTGCTTTTGCTTTTGCTTTCTCACATATGTTATTTAGTTGAAAATGACTACTTGCATCAGATGTATACATTTCGCTGTCAGAGGACTCTATATACTGAAATCATTTTAATGGAACCGGGGAACAGGTTTGTATTTTAGGTACTGTCCCGGAAATCCTAGACTTCCTATAAGAAGACCTTTGACTCTTAGATGTGGGAATTATCTTGGTTGTAAGTTTGTAACACTGTTGGTTGTTACACAGACATTAACCAGATTTTTTTTTTTATATTCATGTGCCTCATCCGGTGCTATGGGAAGTCAAGATGTATCTTAAATGCATCTTGCAACATCTCTCTCACTCTCTCTCTTAACTGGGGGAAGTTATATATGTCAGTTCCCTTCGAGCTGAATAAGCTAAACTTGTTTAGGCTTATACAGTCCAAAGTTATCAAGTTAGTCAATGGCTCATCATAAGCTATACATGTGATTTTCCTTGAACCAATACAAGCTGAACTTGCTTTTGTTTTGTTTTGTACAGCTGTGAATTGTCAAGTAAGGAAATAGTCATCGTATGGGTTGTCTAGGTGCAAGTATACTGATTAACTATACTCGAGCTTTATCTAAATAAATTGCAGCAAAGAAGTAACAATTTAAGAAATTGTTTGAGTGATACTTATGTCATTTCCAAGTTTATACCGGCTCAGATCATGAATGGGGAAAGTTCTAACCAGGATATGATCCTCTTTTAAATTTTGTTTGTGCCTATTTTTGACATCAAGAAAATATGTGAAATTTCTAAGCTCCAACCTTGTTACCGAAGCAGAAGGGAAGTGAGAGGTGGTAGGAGGTTGTCTTTGAGCAGTATTGCAAGGATGGGGCACTGATGGGGGCCATTTCCCTCCTCCAAAATTCAAGAGCCCCCCGTATTAGATTGGATAGTGAGGAGTATGTAGCTTTAGTTCTCTGGCTAGCATTATGTTCCTGTTAAGTTGCCAGTTGTCCCAAAAGCTTAAGCTCTTAGGAAATGGGCCACCAATGCATATCAAGCTATTTAACATCCTCCCTCACGTGCAATCCTGTCTTGCAGGTGGAGATGCAAATTCTCATAGTTAGTGCAAAACAGAATATGAAGGGGAGAAGCAGAATGCAAATGGGGAACAAATGCTAGCAAAGAGACTTGAACCCAAGACCTCTCCAAACCAGAGTTATGATAACATGTTAAGTTACCACTTACGAGTTGTTCGAAAAGAAGCAATAGTCATATTTATATTACATTTTTGCCAATTGTTACACTACTTAAATGATAAGTAAATTTATTTTCTTTTTGACTTTTGAGCTTTCTATCTTGTTGATAGAGCAGTGGCTATTGTGTGTGTCCTCACTCGTTAATGACTTGTTCAATTACAGATAATGGACAAATGCAAGACAAAAACCTTTTGCAACTGCTCTCTGGAATTATACAATGGGTCAGTCCACCTGATGCCATTGCAAACGCTATTGAATGTGGAAAAAGCGAAAGGTTCTATTCCTGCAGTTGCTTCTGTACCATCTCTCTCTCTCTTTTGGACTTTTTATGCATTGTTTGATGCCTCATCTGTTATTTGGCTGTGTTCAATGTGAGATGCTTGATGGTTGCCGTGCACTCCTAGCCATAGCAACTGCAACAACGCCTCGTGTTTGACCAATTGTTGGAAGTCCATAAGGTCAGTTATATGATATTTCATTGGGTTCTTCATGATTATTGAGAGTATATTATGTTAAATGAAGGTCAAAATTATATTTAGTAATTGCTTTTTTGCATGCGGCTCTTTAAAGCCGACTTTTTTTTGCTTGATGTTCAGCCCATTTGGTACTCTTAGCCTGTTGTTTGCCTTGACGTGTGAAGTTGTTAAAGTCCTTATGGCTAATTTTACCGTAGAGGAGACATGGAGTTGGGTGGCATGGGATATCTTATTAGATACTTGGACTGCAGTTCTCATGGTATGTGTTTCTGTCAACTTCTAATGTGGATTGGATATGATTTCACGCGTGCAGGAGGTCACATGTCTGTTTTTTTTTTTTTTTGTGTACTTGTGACGGTCCTAGATCTCAGCATATTGTTTTAATGGTTTGGCCCTCATTCTTTGTCACCACCATTTCTGGGTTATGTAAATTTTCGTAATCATTAACACTTTTTTATGCACAAGCTGAGGTTTGAGCGCATTGAGATACTTCTGAATTATGCCTTTCTTCGAGGATTGTTTTGTGATGTTCCAGCTATTGAACCAGAGAACTTGTTCCATACATTAACAGCCAGCGGATAACACCGGTCTGAAGCTTCCACCAGAAGGGGTCAATGCTACAGCCAATCTATTCGCCTTGATTGTAGAGTCTGAATTAAAGGGTAATTCTGATATCTTCACATCATGTTGCTTTTCTGTTGCTCGATTGGCAAGTTTTCGTTTGATTAATCGGCTTGTAACATGATCTGATGTTATAGTTGCTTCAGCATCAGCCTTCATTGATGAGAATGAATCTGAATACCTACAGGCTTCTATAACTGGTATGCCACTACACCATTTTTATGGTGTATTGAATTTCTTTTCTACCACCTTTCTCGTTTACGTAGTCATCAGTCATGTTTTTGCAGTTACCATCTTTGTTTCAATAATTGATTTGTTTTCTTTGCAGGCATGGATGCAAGATTAAGTTCTTATGGTCTTATTGCCTGAGCAGCGATTGATGCCACCATTCCTTTACTCACGAGATTATTCTCTGAGCGTTTTGCGAGGCTTCATGAGGTACTTTTTTTGTTTCCTCTACCAAAGATAAGAAATCTTAGTTAAATCTAGTGCTTGTTGGTGGATATGATTAGTTATTTTGTACGCCCTCAATGGCACTATTGCGTAAGGGTGGTCCAGGATTTGGGAGGTTTAAGATTTACAAGGTTCAAGGAAAAGATTTAATACTTGTTTTCCACCTTCTTGCAAGGGTATCCCTTGTTCTTTATTAATAAGGATTGGAACGCAGTGTGTGAGATGTAGTTTTGTTTTGTTCCCCCCCCCCCCCCCCCCCCCCCAATATTTTCTTTCTTTTTGGGAGGATTTTGTGTACTTCTTTGTGCTCCGATTGTGCTTTTTCTCGTTCATAATATAGAAAATTGTTGCATATACAAATGGAAATCATAAATGAATTGGTGGCTGTAGGCTTTCTTAGTAAGTAGCTTTCAGACCACTTCATAATGATATCCATGTCCCATGTTTTGCACATTTCTTGTTTAATATTATGTGGCCTTTAAGGAGGGTCTGATCTTTATTTCTACTGTTTTTGCAGGGAAGAGGCACAAAAGATCCCACAGAAACTCTGGACGAGCTTTACTCACCGTTACTACTAATGGGCCTTGCAGATTGGGGGGGGGGGGGGGGGGGGGGGGGGGGGGGGGGGGGGGGGGGGGGGGGGGGGTGGGAAATAGAAATGCCTTTGGTATTAATTTATTTTTTCCATCTTGCTACTATTGCCATCTCAATTTTCCTCTTAGAAACCGTGTTGGGTAATTCTACTTATTTATCTGTTCTGAAATTTAAATATCTTAAAACATTCAACTTGAATCCAATTGGCAATGAATAGAGACGTCGCCTAGGCTCATAGTCTAGTTTTTGGGGTATTAAGTAATCCTTGAGAGACAAGATCTATCAGTCCTCATGTTCAACCCCTGTCTCAAATATGGGATAGGTGACACAAAAGATCCATAACATAGGGTCACAAAGGAACAAGGTGCACTTAATGCACGAACAAGGGGACAATCAATCAACAGAGTTTTAAAGCGTCCAAAGGCCTAGCTCTGATACTATGATAAAGCAACCGACTCAAATATATTGGAAATGAGTGGAGAGGCCGCCCAAACTCATATACTAGTTATGTAGGTAATAAATAATCTATGTAAGACAAGCTCTAACAAGATACTGCTTATCTCAGGTTTTTCACATTTAACGTCCATGACATTCTGGTCTGGCAATTGCAGATTTATATTATGTGGTATTTGGAATGCTTCAAAAAGTCGAACCATATTGGCTATGTCATACGTATATTACAAGTTCACTAGTAGCTACTAACGCACCAATACCACATGCATCTAACAGTTGTTATTTCACAGCAGCGTTGGGCTTATTATTTGCTAGCTTCCAAGTCAACATGTACTTGGTCCATCCCAAATTCTTGATCCATCTGCCCATTTTGTGATGTCCCAAATTGTTAGTCCTCTTAAAAATTCACAACTGAATCTTTATTTTTTTCAGAAGTATCTCTCACACATGGATATGAATGTTGTAAAATTAGCAAGGGTTATGTGCTGCACCCTGCAGTCGCAGATGCTCAACCACCTAAGATGAATCAATAGGCTCTTGTATGCAATTATTCTTGTTGATTTAGTTATTTTGTTTATCAATTGTGATGTCTTTGTATCTCCCTGCTTATCTATGAGTGTCAAACATCAATGCTGCATCTAATTCTGGTTTTTAGTTTTTTTTCTCTTCTGATAACTCGAACATCTTATTCTGTTGTTATCAATCTAACACCGTAGAAGTCAGCTCAAATCTTTATTTTTTTTCAGAAGTATCCCTCACAAATGACTCCTAAGTG
The DNA here is from genome assembly GCA_019656295.1 of Rhododendron mucronatum var. ripense. Taxonomy (NCBI): domain Eukaryota; kingdom Viridiplantae; phylum Streptophyta; class Magnoliopsida; order Ericales; family Ericaceae; genus Rhododendron; species Rhododendron mucronatum. The sequence goes on from BPLT01000067.1 coordinate 1,092,748, forward strand.
AGGATTCCATATGACACGAATAGTCCGCATTTATTTTTCAATTTGGTCTGCATGGGCTCTCCATACAAGCTCCGAAGAATGGCTTCCAAATATTGGCTGACAAAGATTGGGTTACACCAGCCATATATTTAGGACCGGAAAGAAAGAGAGAAGGAGAGTTTAAGAGAGATAGGGTAGGGGTACCTTCACTTTTTACATTCTCTATGTATTATGTACGCATTTATACACTTCTAACACACTTTTGCTACTCCATTATCAAATGATTACAAATCCTTTTTACAAAAATAGGTACCAATATCATCACTTTCTGTCACATAAGACAGTAAAGGAGCCAAATTTGGCCATCATATTGGAGATGCTGAAGTATATTCTGGTTGTGAATTGCTATGTAGCATATATTTGGATACGGATACGGAACATAACAATTCTAAAAAAATGGGGATACGAACATTGCGGGGGACACGTCACGTGTATAAATAAATAAAAATATATATGTACATACATAAAAAAAAATTATGAACCATTGTATATGAATAATTTCACAAATTGTATTTAATTTTTTCAAAGGCATAATTATAGTTTAACCCAAATGTTTTGAATAATTTCATATTAACCCCAAAAATTTAAAAAAATATTACATTTGACCCCAGTCGTGTCCCCTATCAAAAAATAATAAAAATTATTACGTGTCCCCGTATGTCCCTGCCGTGTCCACGCATTTGTCGTGTCCCCGTAGCCAATATGTGGACACGGCGCCCTTTTGGAGTATCAGTGCTACATAGGTGAATTGGTAATGTAAAGCCATTGTGCGCGTATTCCAATTTGTTGCTTTAAGGAAACAACTCTCATTGTTGATGAAATTGTGTGATATTCAGGTTCCAAACGCCATCCAAACTCATTTTATGGACTCCATGGAAATACGAAAACATCCTGTCATTGTACTTTCTAGGTAAGGTTTGGAAATTTTTATCTTTATTACTGAAACAATAGATCTAATATTTGGAGTAGGTTACCAACTTGAACTTGTTCTGGCCACAGTTGTACTGAAGACAACAAGCAAAAAAATAGCTTCATGTGATATGTAGCAACGTAGCCATACGATCTGTTATTCATAGGATTGTCTCTTTAATTGTCATATGTTCCCAAATTATGTCCATTATTTCAACAATCCCATTAGCCATAGTGGTGGAATAGCAAGTAAATCATTTAGTATATGTTTTGAGTGCTCGGACAACATGAGGTTGCATGCTTTCTTAGCTGAGCTGCAGAGTCTAGCCAATTTAACATATCTCAAGCATTTAAGAATCTCCAAATACTAAATCCAACCTTTTTTTTTGATAGGCAATACTAAATCCAACCTTAAATTTTAGTGCACAAGGACAAAACCAATATTACTTCTATCAAGATAGCTAACCGAAATTAATAAAGAACCTTGAGCCAACATGTTGAAGACATATCATAGATTTGAAAGAAAGAGGTGGAGAGAGGGGGTTCAGATTTAAGTATTCCGCATAAAAGGAGGAAAAAAAAACCTTAGAGAGGAGGGATATGCAGCAGCAAATTCGATTTTTGGCAGTCAACATTAACTACTGACCATCTCCTTTCTCTATCATAGAAGGACATCCTTGATGTCATTTTCAAAGCAATAAGAAAGTCATTGAATGATTCTCAAAACCTCTAGTTGATCCATTGATTAGATATTATTACTACTATTGATCCTGAAATCAATCCTTTTGCATAAGGGGCGATAATCCCTCACTAGAAGTTGGGCTTTTTCCAGGTTTCAATCACTTCTTCAGCCCCCTTCTTCCTGCCAGGACCAACACACCGTAGAAAGATTGGTCTACTTGTTGATGTCACCCAATCTTCACTTTACGCCACGTCAGTCCCCTTTTGTCATAAGGCCTGAAATTAGACCAAGGGGAATCTCCACAGGAGGTAGTCCCTTATATTTCACACATATGAGATCGAGACACAACCTCAGGGTATGGGAAAGACGTGTCCGGAATTAAGAAGAAGTGTCTGGAAAGAAGCTTTAATTCGAAGGAAGAATGGTTGAAGGGCTTTCAAATATGGGCGAGGTAGTTATAGAGCATAGCTTCCAGACAATTACCCCACAATTTCAAAATCCTTATAAAGGGCCTCTTACCGAATGTTTTATGCATCAGCGATTCTGGAAGTACAGTTTTTTGTGAGCTGTTGGTTTTTTGGTAAATGCTAACGTGACAGGGTTACAATCCCACCAAACTTCAGTCTTCACATAATGAAAAGTATATGAGCTCTGTCAAGGGCCACTAGTTCACACAAACCCATTATACTCATATCTTTGCGCACAACACCATCTAATCTTTGTACACCAATAATGGAGTATAAAGATATTGTAGTTAAATTGTTCTCGAACAATTTAATTTAGTGACATCATCTTAGTTTACTTATTTGAGTCAATGTTCTGGACAGGCAGTTATATGGTTCATTGCAAGATGGTCTCATACCTATCTAATGCCCCCTGAAGAAACGGCCAGTAGTGGTGATCATATGCCCTATCTTTAGCCTTAATACTTCGGCAAAGCTTGGCTTACCTTTTTTGGAGAACATAGTCAGGATAAACTCGTGCTTGACGTCATTATTCGAATCTCCAAGGCAACGCTTGTATCCTACCCTGGGAAGAAGGATTTGCAGGTATTTTGATATACACTTATATCTTGTATCCTATGTAGAAACATGCTTTTTATGTGACATTGAAAGTTCTGCTCCTTGTGAATGCTGTGAGTTCTATATACATGCCTATCTTGCTATATTAGTATAATTTTCTGTTTTCATGCAACATGCAAAATTGTACACTACTATTTTTACTAGATATCTGAAAGTTGAGTAATCAATGTTTCCGTGCCCTATTCATGCACATTTTCCTTCTACATAGTTTGCATTCAGTAGGCTTTCATCACACACACGACTAAAGAGGGAGGGCCTTTAAAGAAATGTCGTCGACTTTAGGCTAAGGCAAAAAGTAGATCAGTAATGTTTTGTTGTTTTATTAACTTGATCCACCTCACCTGTTTTAAATAGAGTTGACTTTAATTGACAAACAATGTTGCATTTACTCCAATGTTTTTATCTTTCCTTAACTTCATGGAATGGCCCCCATGACTTCCAATTTACTGAAAATTCGACCATCTGCATTACCGAACTATCTCTCTTGATTTGTTTTTGCTGGCTCGGATATGAGATTATGCTCTGAAGCTTGCACAATGAACTGCCTTTCTGAAGTTCACAATAAAGTTTGCCAACAGGTTTCATGTTTCAGTATATCCAAAGGAGTTTGTCTGTAAAATGACCTCAAACATCATTTCACAAAAGCAAAATATTTGCAGGTGGTACACTCTTCCTTTTGCATTTTTTTTTTTTGAACGGCGAAAAAGGATATAATATTAATAGAGAAATCAAGATCCAAGAATTGATAAGGAATCAATCCAAACAACGCCCAACTCCACACCCCAAAAGGATCCAACGAAACCAAAACAACAGGAAAACACCCCACACACCCAAAACCCAAGACACTCCCACCTCCCATAAAGAACACGACACCCCACCCACCCAAAAACCAAGACACTTCGCGACCCCAAATACAGCATTCCAGACTCAAAAAGCGACCTGCAATGAAATTGAAAGCTAGCCCTGCCCTGCCACTTTGTCAGCTCTGTCCAAGTCTTCACCTACCATACCTACGAATTTGCTTATGACTTCATCCTCCTCACCATCATACCCCAACCCCATGATCTTGTTGCATGTCCAAATTGCTTGTGCTTCGTCTAGAATTATTCTGTTTCTGTTCGTAACTCCGTCTGAAGAGATAGATGCAGAGAGAGCTAGCGCTGCAACGGCAGACCTATAGTACCCTGCCACTCTTCCTTTTGCATTTGACAGGCACTTACTTGTTACCAGCTACTTCATGGACTAGTTTGAGGGAAGAGCATCTCCGTACACCTTGTTGCATTGGTGAGGGTTATCTCCCCTAATCTTTCAGTTCAAATGTATCATATTGGGAGTCGTATGCTTTGTTGTTTTTTTCCTTCCCCCAAGATGACTCTCAATGCCTTGGAATATGTGTCTTGTAGCAACTAATGTATTTCCTACATACACACAGAATTGGTTGAGGATTTGGGTTTCTTTAAGAAACCAGTCCAGATAATCCTTTAGTTGATATATGCACTTTTCCGGATCTAAAATTTTAAAGTAGCATTACAAATGTGAGTTTAAAGGGAAATCTGGTGAACTTGTCACAGAGCCTGCCTTGAAGAATAAATGCCACCAACAGATGGCACCCAGCCCCAGCTACAGATTTGTTTTAGGCCTCAAAATCTTGAAATAGATTACGGAAATTTTCTTGGGAAACAGTTTTTGTTACTCATAGATGCATTGAATCGATCGCGTAACTTTGGGCACAGATTTGCTTTCGCCGTTTGCCTCCATTTATTTTGCAGGGCTCGTGGCATGACTTAGCAAATGCTTTTGCAAATGAAAGAACTTTGTTTTCATTAAATGCTGCTCACCAAGTACGGAGTAAAGTTACTTACATTTGACGTTATGTTCCAGGGAACTATGGAGTAACTACAAAGTTGTCCTTTATTTCTTGTAGCGTTTTGTGGCTCTAACCCTCACTCTTTCAGCTTCCGGCATGAGAAACCCAGAGGCATCAAATCTGTGAGTCTAATTTTTTGCTTTCTTTGCGGAAAAGTAGATTAACATGCTGCTAGGTTTGATATCCCGTCGCTATTTTTGGAAGGTATGTACGAGACCTCATGGGATATATGACATCTTATCTTGTGGAAATGTCTGGGAAAATGATATAAAAAATGTTGCCCATCAGCCAGATGTTATGCAGTCGGTGAGGACATAATTTCAGCGTTATAAAATCATGCTCATTTATATGCAAAAGTTACTGTTCAAGAACAGCTTTTGACTTTGATGGGCATACTGTAGGTAAGCTGCTTATTGGAGTGGCTACGTGGTGCTGCCAGTGCCGTAGAACCTTGAACACAGAAGGCAATCTATGAGATGGGATCCTCTGTAATGAACCCTATTCTGATTTTGCTGGAAGTTTACAAACATGAGGTATTAAGTACTCAGTGTCTGAAGATTCTATGTCATAAAGAACCTGCATAATATTAACCTCCTTGAACTTCAAGCTATTTTAGTTGATCAAAAAAAAAAAACTTCAAGCTATTTTATGCGTATGTGAAGTATAAAGTTAGCACAGTGTTGTCAAAACTTGTGTTTGATTTCCTGATGATTCAGTGACTTGCATGAATTCCTTCATTGGATGGGCCTTTTCACCCTTGCGTTTTTACTTGAACCTGGAGTTGGACTAACAGTAATTTTTTTGTTTGAGCAGTTTCTGGTTTCTTTGCGTGGATAAATCATTATTCTTGGATATGTGGGACTTGGTAGAGCATCATGTTATGCATGTGGATGCATGACATTTCTATTCTAAGTTTGGACCGTACCCTTCAATTGAGATTGTCTGACTGACGTAGGACAGCGCTGAAGATGTAAGAATAATGTTCCTGCACATTATTTGGTGGGACAAATAAATGGACATCTTGTGAGAATTTGGTGTTGAGAAGTGCCAAAAGGTAGTTGGTTTCTCAATCGGAAGGGGTCAAAAAAGCCAGAAAACTGGTACATCTCTGGAGCTAATGTAAATGTAGATGCCAATAAACAAGAAAATGGCTGTCATTGCGTTGGTGGAATTGCTTGACCGCAGCTAATAACAGAATGAAGTTTTATAGTAGATGCATAAAAGCTACAGGGAGGCCTAGGGTTGAGAAATGAGGATTTTGAGATGAATAAAGTAGAGGTTTCAGCTCCACCTTCGTAATGGGAAAGCTCCCAATCAGTTGCGGTTGATTGGCTACACTAATCTCCATCATCAAATAGCCTATATTCTCGTCTGTCATGATCTTCTCCTCATGTTTGACTCTCCACCGTTGAACAACAGCTCTGTGATCTTCCTGTTCTACCAGAGCTCCCTTTTTGCCACCACCCTCACCTGTACTAGTGTGCTGCCTCACCCCCATATCCTTAGCGCTGATATCTTAGCAACTTCATCGTGCAGCTGCTACCTTAGTGTCTTCCCATCGTCTAACTTTCTTGATGATAGCTTTTGTCCCGGCCATGTATGGATTTAGAGGTGGAAATAAGAGAGTACAAAGGAAGTAATGAAAAATCTTGTGCTCTAAGATCTTCCAGAAGGACGTTGAGTGGTGTAAACGGTAAAAAAATACACCACTATCTGTAACCATACGTACGCATTTACAAGTGAGTTATGCATATGCACACATCAGTGACGTGTACGTATGTCTCATAATTTGCTAGGATTGTTCCAGGGCTGAGACATTTATGAGTGGTAAATTTGTCAAGCACTAATAAACTTGAGAAATTTCTGAGTGGTAAATTTGTCAAGCACTAATAAACTTGAGAAATTTCTGAGTGGTAAATTTGTCAAGCACTAATAAACTAGTACCCATAATCTCCTAGGATTGTTAAAGAATGAGAAATTTCTCGCAGGGGAAAATCTTTCAAACACAAATAGATAGTTACACACATCGCAAAATCAAATCTATCACATTTGAAACATGAGAGATTTTTATAACATATCCAAGATGGATCTTGTTTTTATAGATCTCGATCAGTATGGAATAAGGAAATTACTGGGATGAAACCGTCTAAGACAAGAAAGAGTGATCTTTCGTCGCAAAGAAGTCCCAGAAACAGGGATGTAGAACAATTAATTCAGTAAAGACAACCAGTTGGTTATTGTTAGAGCTTATCCCATATTGGTTAAATATACCCTCAAACCTAGTATATGAGCCTGGGTGGCCTCTCCACTCATTTCCAAATGGTTTTGAGTTGGATACTTTAACATAGTATCAAAGCTAGGTTTTCGGAGTCTTTTGGACAAGACTCTTTGTCGTCGATGGTTGGTTCCCCCTTTGTTTGTCATTTATAGTTGATTGTTGTCTTACGTGTTGATTCGTTTGTTTACCCCGCCACGTACGAGGCAGGGGTCACATGTGCGGGGGTGTTAGAGCTTGTCCCGTACTAGCTAAATATAACCTCTCGGGCGGCCGACTCATTGCAAATTGGTTTTGAGTTGGATGCTTTGACATTAATGATAAAAATCATGAAAAAAAATTAGAGAATATTCCTTGAGGCATCCTTAGAGGCTTAGGTTTGTGTCACCCTATCATGCAAAAACAAATGCTTCCAGCACTACTAGGAAATCCCTAGTCTATTGAATAGAAAGGGTGTATATATAGCTATTGATTGTCTCTACTTCAGGAGGCTTGGGACTCCAAAATGTCGAAGTCCTTACTGATTCATGTGTTCGAACCTTTATAAAGATGCACAAATATCCAACACCACAATACTCCTCCTATCCCATCAAAGTACCTGATAAATGTACACATGTATGAATAGTGAACAATAACTCCAAGTTTTCTGATAAATGCACTCCACTTCTTGTCTTTTAGTGAAAAATACACAAAAGTTTCACTAAATGACAAAAAATGGAGTGTATTTATGAGTGGAAATCATTACCCTTTGAGTTATTTCTTTCTTTGTACAAGTTGTCATTTTGGGTTTTGATTCCAGTTTGGTTTAGGAGAGTGTGTCGGCTGTTTATTTTCTGTTATGTCATTTACATGTCAAACTTAAAATTTTGGGTTGTTCAAAAATTATTTGCTTTATTGTATTTTCTTTAAGATTGGGGGGTTGAGCAAGTGTTCTGATGGCTTCTAAGAAAATCTTATCATATCTATAAAATGTGGAAAATCTAGGGATAAGACAGATTTTGGGGGAATAAATTCAGTTTGAGCTACTGGTCTATGCCAGCTTGGGGTTTGAAGCATTGGAAGCTTGAGTTTTGAGCTATATAGCATGGACATGAACATGCGACGCGACACGACACGAATAAAACTGACTTGAATTTTCAAAAATTGCTAGACATAACAAGCAGAGGACAAGTTATAAATTTTTAATGTTCTTGTATATGACATTCAAATGGGTATTATATGTAGTTCATGTATGTAGTGTATTGTCGTACACGGCATCTCAAAGTTCATATTCCTGCTTTTCCATGTTTGAAATTGCATTTCATTCTTACTTCAAGATGTCTAATCTAAAGTACTTGTGGAATAAGCTTTATAACTTGCTTCTTTTTGCATCAGTAAATCTCGTAGCCTCATAGGTCTGTTCCTTGGTTTAATGCAAACCAAATGTTCCCTTGAGAATTCTAAAGAGAGAAACTCCCAAAATGGCTCTTGATAATTTTATTTCTTAAATGATAAAACTACTAAGGAAGAAAAACCTTGGCCAATATTTATGGCTGGCTAGGTACAAACACTTAAAGCACTAAAAGAACATAAAGACAATATTACCCCTATAACGTACTACATCATGGGACTAAGGACACGTACTCAAATGCTGAGGACAAAGTAAAAGTGCCTACGTCATTGTTTTCATCTCTGCATCATTGTGTGCGGGATATTAGTTCTACAAGAACGATTGTATGGTTGCCATTTGGTGTTCATTAATATTGTTGGCAAACAGCGATTTTTTGTTCTGTATGAAACCTTAATCTGCTGGTTCCTTTCATTCTGTTGAGCACAATTAACACTATCTCCCTACTTCTGTCTGTACCATGTTAATCTTCTTGAACTTTAACTTAGAGTTGCATAGGTCCTTAATCAGCTATGTCTAAAGGGTTCATTAATAGATGCTGATCCTGACTTATAATTTAGTCTGCAGTTGTCTATCTTCTACTTAAATTTGTCGTTGACTGGGTGGAAGGACAATTATCTACCTAGAGGCTCAAGAAACTGCTGTTGTTATTAACTTTTGTATGTGTTTGCTTCAGCTTTACTCTTCTCACAACACTGGCAAGGTATCTTTTTCTTTCTCTGTCATTTAATGTCTCCCGATTTTCACCATTGAACCTCTTTAATGGCATGCTAAGAGCATCAATGATTTCTTTTCCCTATAATTGTTGTGTTTGCATCCGTAACATGAATGGATATGCATGTGGCTTGCGCTCAGTGGGCAAAATCAAAATTAAGAGCCTAACTAACTGCATTTCAGGGCCAGGACACCTTGAAGATCAATCGTGGGTAAGGAACAGTGATACGTAATTATAAGATCTTTTGCATACGTGTTCAATGAAGTAGACATATCTAGTTCATGATCCGACACTGGTTTGCAGATATAATAATATTTCGAGAGAGCTTTCATTACTCTTTTTGCTCTCTAAATTAAAAAAATTCCTTTGTGCACTACACTAATGGTACAAAGGTATATCAGCCACATAACATGAGTCATGCAAAGCTCCCTGACCACACTAGTCTTTCATTTTGCACAGCCTTTTTCCCTAATGACTTTGAAAAATCCACAAGGAAAAAGTTGTGGATGTAGTCTAGTTTGATTGTCATTGTAAAAAACCCATTTTTCCGCTTTAACTCAGTCTCATTGGGCTTGTTGTTACGCTTGAATTCACTCGGTTGGATAAAAAAGTGGGACCAGCTTCACAATCACTTCACTTGGTTTCTTTGTAGACTGTAGATGAAATTAACATGGATATAATTTTGGATTCCTTAAATAACTGCCTTCCATTATTTTGCAGCTTTTGCTCTCTGGTGCCAGTGGCTATGTTACTTTTCTGGGCCTGTAACACCACCTTGGCCATCTCGATTGGGCATGTTAAATAATATGCCATTCATCTCCGGCCAGCCGTCAGATCCCTTATCCTCCACAACCATCTTCTACATCCCCAGATCTTTTTATCACTTCCTTACCCACCACTCACTCTACATATATTTATATCTGTATTTATGTATTGCCGATGATATACGAACTCTCAAAATGTCACTGTATCTATGAAGTTGGGGGAAAAAGGAGAACCCAAATTAGGTTTCTCTCTCACACTTTGTATTTATATGGGCAAGAGTAAAAGTACAAATGTACCCCTAAAAAACAAATACATAACAAAGTGAACCCTAATTTAACAGTATCTTTGTTTGATTACATAATGATTGACTTCGATTGGAATTTTCCCCCACACTGGGTTAGGAGTCCTAGGACCGAGTAACAAAGTTATAAGGATGTTTGACAATGGCGTAATATGCCCATGTTTAGGGTTTAAGATATTACTTTAAAATTTGGGATTTGATTTGTTATTGGGGATAATAGTGGAGTAATTTTTGCGAGAGTAAAATTTGGATTTTAAAGAGGGAGAGAGTCTGATTGACTGTAGCCCTTCTACTGTATCCTCTTTGAGAGAGAACTGGAAGACCAGAAGAAGATATTAACCAAAAACCATTTGAGCTAGATGGTAAGACAATTTTAGTCTACTGAGCTGAGGTGGCTCAGATAAAAAAAATAAAATATCTGAGGTGGCTTGAAATTACCTTAGCATTACCTTTTTTTTGTCTGCCCTTTCTCCAGATTTTGTTGTAGTCCTTTTGTCCAAACGGAGCATGGTACTCTTTCTTCCTCTTGAATTCATAGTAGATTTGGTATGGAATAATATTTTCAAATTCTTTGAATTGGCATATTTTTGTACTTCTCAACATGGTTGTTGCATATTTGTGTGAAACACCAAGTGATATCCATGTTACTAGTGAATGGGGGGTTCTGATTTCTATCTGTATATGAGCATAGAAAATTGTTTTGTTAATTTCACAAGGAGTATAATACATGCATTTTTTCTCATGTTCTCATGACTGTGTTTTGCCTTTTTCTAGAATTACCATGTAGCATGTTTGTTTTCTGTTGTATTCACGACCGAAATTAATGTCGCTATGTAGCATGTTTAGTTTTCTTAGGATACTGGACATGGAAGTTGTTGCTATGATTATTAATGTCTTGCTATGTTGTTTTCCCTGCTGCATATTGTTGTTTCACTGCTTTGTAGATATCAAAGCAGCCTACTGAGTGAGGCGGAAACAAAGAAATATAAAATTTACATGCTCTTCTGCAACTCCTTTCGAATCTCTGCTCAAAGGATCTTGTATTGCTCTAAGTACTTTTCCCTACTAACAAAGAAACTTGATTTCTATTTGTGCTATACATTTTATTAGCACAATTTATGAGCAACAAAATCTGCAGGTTAACTTCTCATCAGATTCTAGTGAGACACAGGGAACAAACATTTCTCAGGTACCATTTTGCGATCCGTTTGCTTAAATGCTTAATAGTTTGATTTCTCCTACATTCAATTTCTTGTTTACGGTTCTTCTAATTTACAAATGCCTACATGTCTATTTGTTGCTATCAGTGTCAGTGTTAGCAACAAAGAATGATTAGGTAGGTCAACACATAGAACTGACACTGTGTGCTTTGAATTTTAATCATTGTGTTATGGTTTTGTGCTATTGTACTCTACTAATCAACTATTATCCTATATGTATACTGTTTATGACATTGCACTCCACACATGCTAATCTAAAATGTGTTTCAACCCAAAAGATTGGTATGGTGATATGGAATATAGTTGTAAGTATGTAACATTCGGAAATTGTGTAACTTACTCGTCAACTTTGTTGCATTCGAAGTTACATTGAACCCTGAATTACTTTCAAACTTTCAAAAGATCTTACTCCTTGGAAAATACCATTTTACATGCCTGCGCTCATCTAGTAACTATTTTCGCTTGCCTTATTCTCGCTTTTACATATGTTAAGTACGTGTTTTGAGCATTTCCGGGGTGTTTAAGCTTATTTGTTGAAGAACAAATACGGATGACTTGAATTATTCTTTTCTTTTAATGATTTCAGGTTGTGCTTGACATTATAAATATTCACAGTTTTTAGCAACTTGTGTTTGGATTCAGAATGTTTATGCATATGTATATCAGCTTTGAATTCATTTTAAGTTGCGACTAATGCAAAACTATACTAATAGGAAGGGAGAGCATGAGTTGGTGTTTGCCTTTTTTCGATGCCTTGTCAGGTTTTTTTTATCATATCTAGACTGCCCTTTTACTGCCACTTATATTTTCTTTTTGTGTTTTTTTAAATTGCTTCAATGTTTTCCTCAAATTAAATATCTATAATCTACAACAATTGCATGAATTAATCTAGGAAAACTAACTCCTTATCAATACACTTGTATAAAAAGAGAGAAGGATGTCTAGCCAAGCCACATGGTGAAAAGACAAAATTACCCCTCATAGGATTCCTCCTTTACGTTCTTGGGAGCCCATTTTTGTTTCAGTAGAGTCTGTTAGTCAGTGTTCTAAAAGGCAGCCGCCTAGGCCAATTAGTCCCCGCCTAGGCGCGAGGTAGTGGTCCGACGCCTAGATTAGACAACCGACTAGTCGGGGGCCTAGTCCCCGCCTAGGCGCTAGGCGCCCCTTTTTCGCCCGACTAGCGCCTAGCGATTTTTTGAACATTGCTATCAGTGGCATGTTTCGGTCCTCTTCTCCATTACTTAGAAAAAGTGAGCCACCGGTTCAGGTACAAGATACTATCATTACCGCCTGGGCAATTAGACATCCAACCCTCGGACACGGACAAATACGAGATTGGGCTAATCTGAGTCTCTGACGGTCCCAATACTTTGAATTGTAACCTCCCCAAGGGCCGATTTATGCACCTGTAACGTATCCTACGAACCAATAAAAAACTACGGATGTCAGGGCAACAACTATCAAGGATGCGTTTACCTCCGCCCCTGCAACTATACTGTAGGTGGTTAATGGTGAATCTTCGGATGAAGCCTTTGTTGCCGCGCCTGCTTGTCATACCCCAAATGTAGGAGTAGTCACACGTCATCCTTCATTTTCTCCCTCTTATAAGGAGTTCTTCCTCTGCCGGTGCAGGGGGCCTGGGCTCCGGGCTTGTGGTGAGCTCACTCGCATGCTCATGAAGTAGCTCGCTTGTTAGTCATTTCTATCCCAAAAGTGGGGCTCTGGGGGTGAAGGCAAGGTTGTCACGCCCTCGATTTTCAACATAAATAACATTACATTTCATAAACCAAATTCTCGCAATAATATAGATAATACATCGATACATCGATTTCCTAATCCTTGTCATACGATTTTAATCCGAGCATTCGGGACCTCGCACTATCCCCTACCGAGTATTTGGGACCTCGCACTATCCCCATTTCATCATACCCAATCTCCTGTTTAGGCCTATTGACCTCACACCACCGGTGTATACCAACAAGTACTGAACATGTAATAAAAGTTCAAGGTATGAAATCCGAAGGACTACTAATCCCAAGCCATCACCTGTCTCATTCGTAATTCTCACTATTAGCTGTTTGTTATTTACAGCTTGTCTTAAAGTCACGTTTCTCTTGGCACGAATACATTTTCATTATCATACAATAAGTTACTAGATAGTCCAATCATTCATCCTTTTCAACCGTAATTTCCATTATTAACCACTCGTCGTTTATAAAGTGTTACTAGTGTAAAGAGAAAAAATCTGCTTATTATTCTTTCAACATCTCTTGAGATCAACGTGCATACCTTCTTGCCGGAACCCTAGTTCTGCAAAACAAGACACCATGAGCGCACCTTTGCCTCTCATCGGCAAAGGCCATCCGATGCCAAAGTCAGTATTTCGTACTCATAAAACCCTATTTCATAGTAAGTAAAAATAATGTATATCAACATACCTTCCTTCGAGGGTGTTAGTTCTTATTTATAGATGTAGACTTGTTCTCCAAGTCCCCTTCTCTACCTAGGGTTCCAACCTCATTAGGAATCCTAGCCCATATGGAATTCCCTCTCATATGGTAACTCAGTTATAACCCCTTTATTCATGGGACACTTGCCTATCACGTAGGATTTCCTTTTTAGAACCTTATGGAACATTATACCGCCACACCACATCAGGGATCCAGGTAGAGTTGGTCCTATGTACATCAGCAGTGCACAGTTACTACAGTGCACCTGTACCACGTGTTAGGCTAACTCATTGAACAATAACACGTGTTCGGCCATACCAACTAGCACCTTTATATGGTGCAACCGACATTGTTTAGCGTCATTGCCTATCAACCTCAGGTGTTGCGCACCTGTTCAGCATCATGTCCTAGCACCTTCTGCCTACCAGCGCACCTGTTAGGCATCATCGCCGAACACCCTCGCATGGTGCCGCCTCCTAGCGCACCTGTTAGTCATCATCGCCGAACACCCCACGCATGGTGCCGCCTACCAGCGCACCTGTTAGGCATTATCATCTAGCACCTTCACATGGCGCCGCCAACGAGCGCACTTGTTAGGCATCATTGCCGAACACCCTCTGCCTACCAATGCACCTGTTAGGCACTTAGGCATCATCGCCGAACACCCACGCATGGTGTCGCCTACCAGCGCACTTGTTAGGTTGTACCTTGCACCCTCACATAGTGCTTCGATGTGGTCATGTGTTATACACGTGCTCAGTGTTTCCTTTGTTCACCCCCCCCCCCCCCCCCCCCCCCCCCCCCACACACACACACACACACACACACACACACACACACACAATTGCTCCCCAGCTTTGCCTTTTGCCATTGTTTGGTGGCAATGGGTACAAGCTTCATTCGGTAATCCTGCCCCGCGCGACGCTTAGTTCTAATTCATTACTTTCAGCGCTTCATGGCAAATAATCTTTGTCTTTCGTGTCTCTCATGGCGTTATTTGGTACCCTGCTCGGGTTGCCTAAATGACAACTTGTGTATATGCACCGCATTACTCCTTACTGGCTTTATGAGTTCGTTCGTTCAGGCTTTCAATGCCTTAGAAGCTTCTTACTACTATATTTTGCTTAAGTCCATTTATGTTAGCAAAAGGTCAGTACGCCTAATCTGCTCATGCTTAGGAATTCTCTGGCAGTACACGTTGCCATCTGCTAAGTTCATTCGTTTTTCGCAATTTCTTGGTATTTAATCATTGTTTTGGCCCAAAGTTTTCTCGTACTCAGCGAATTCCTAGCAATGTTCACTACTCTAGGAGTACTCGTACTTATCCCAATTCTTGGCCGAACATGGCCGTTTCGGTTATTACTCAATGCCAAGACCTAAGTGTGTTTGGACTTGATTTAGGTTTCATCTATTGCCAAGGCCTAGGTTTCCTTTGCACCTAGCCTATCTCGGGTTCAACTCGTAGCCAAGGCTTAAGTTTGCTCGGACTTTGTCGATTTTGGCATTCCTCACTACCATGGCTTAAGCATACTCGTTTTTAGCCAATCCATTGTTGTGCCTAGGTTTATGTCGTACCTAGCTTATCTCGGGCTTTGCTCGTATCAGAGCAATGTTCATTGCTCGGCCCCAAACTTCTTTGTGCTTGGGCCTTTATCTGACATTCTTTGCTTGTCATGATTCACGCAATGTTCGCTGCTCGGGCCTCAAACCTCTTCACGTTCGGGTCTTAGTTTGTGCACGATGCACCCATATCCTAAGTTTTTCATACTTAGTTATATTCTGGCATTCTTCACTACCAAGACCAGGTTTATTTACGACTACCCATTTTCAGAGCAATATTCACTGCACAGGGCCTAAGCGCATACATGCTTAGACCCACATACGTACTCTTACTGTTTATGCTCGACACAGCCAAATACAATGAAGTTTTTTTGTACTCTTACTGTTTGAGCCTATCCATGCTCGGCGAATCATCTAAGTTCATTCGTACTTAGTTAGCAGCCCAAGTGCATTCGTACTTGGCTTTTCTCAGCTTTATTCGTTGCTGTCTGAGTGTATTCACACTCAGCTAAATCTCAACATTATTCGTTGCTTTTTGGGAGGCAAATTTCCTTTAATGGCTCTTTGTTGGCCTTATTCGTGGCCAAGCTCTTTCACACTCAGCAGATACTTAGCAATCTTCATTGCTCTAGCATAAATGTAATAGCCATTATCCAAGCTTATTCACACTTGGTATGCCTAAGTGTATGCATACTTAGGTTTTGCCCATACTTGTTCATATTCGGTGAACTGTCTAAGTTTGTCCGTACTTAGGTATTGCCCAAGCTTACTCATGCTCGACAGATTGCCTAAGTTTACCCGTACTTAGGTATGAGCTTATTCATGCTCGGTGAACTACCTATATAAGTTTATATGTACTTAGCTTCCTTTTTAATATTATTCATTTCTTTTGGCCTAAGTGTCTTCCTACTTAGCCAAGTCTTTAGCATTAATCCTTGCTTTCGGACTAAGTGTATTCATACTCAGCAAGTTTTCAGCAATATTCGTTGCTATAACCTAAGTTTTCTCGCACTTAGCCATATTCTGAGTTCAATCATATTCAATTGGATTTCGGCACCGTTCATGGTCATGGTCCAAGTTTGTTCATACTCAGCCAAATTCTAAGTTCGATCTTATTCAACGAATATTTCCAATGAACGCTCTTTGCTCCCCAGCAAAGAGGCCAAGTATCCTTAGCTTGTTCTTGCTAGGACCGAACACATACTATATACATGCAGGAAATAATTTCTTTCAAGCAATTTTATTCGTAATTCCACCAAAGCAACTCGTAGCTAAGATAAATATTAAACACTAACTCTTACTAAGTAATCCCACTTTATTTTGACTGAAGGCCCTTCGTGGCCAGAGTATATTATGCTCAAATGTGTAGAGACCCGTGTCTAATTTTAAATTTATTTTTTATTGACGTTGGTATGTGGAATTATAATTAGATAATTTTGTGCGCAATGAATTTTATTTTATATATGTATATGTATGTTTGGTCGTGCGGGCCCGAGTTCGTGAGCCATAGGACGAGAGTGTTGGGGGACCTGTGGTGGGTAACTTTTATGAGTAGTTACTATTTATTTTTATAGCTCATGGGGTGTTAGTGTAGCTACATATTAAATTCTAGGACTTGAGGGAGTGCTTAAGATAGTCAAGGGGGTGTAGTGTAATAACTACACTTTAAATCATAAAATGGGATCAGAGAGGAGGCCGACCCCCATTTTCTTTCTTTTTCCTGCGTTTCTCTCTCTGTTTTCTCTAATCAACAAACCCTCATGCTTCAACCCCAAAATTGAAGGCCAAGGCTCGAGAATCTCGCAAAAAGGCAAGAAGAAGACGTGATCTACGGACAAAGGGCTACGCGTCTATCCGAACAAAATCTCAATCAGTCAAAATTCAGGATTTCATCAATTTGGGGATTTCTCTCTTTGAGGTAGGATTTATGCTAAATGATTAAACATGGGTGTGTATATGCCTTGGTGTGCACTTAATTCGAGTTTATGGTAGAATAATCATATTATGAGCCAAGCCCTAATTTATATGTTTGGAATATTGTGCTATACATGATTTTTAAGAGGGATTTTGTTGTTAGTCATGGTTGGGGTTGATATTTTACTGCTTTTGACATATTTGGACTTCATTAGTATTGGGTTCACCTTCTAAGTGACCAAAATTGTGACTTTTAGGTTATACGAGAACATGAGCTAGTTTACGCACACCACTTGTTTGATGAAAAGATAGTAACTTAAATGGGCAGTTTTTGTTTTATGACAGTTGGATTATTTTTACCTTATGCAATTAGTAGGCTGAGGAAAAGGATGTGTTGATATATGATTTTGTTTACTTGTTACATATACGTGAGTTGTTTTGAATAATTTTTGTGTTTGTGGAGACTATACTAAGTATATTTTTCATTAGTTGAAGTTGATGGATTTGGGTGAGTATTCGAGGAATTCTAGTTGATTTGGGCTTTAAGGCCAAGTATTTGAGATATTTTAGAATATGATAGTTTTGTGATTTTGAGTTGGGTCACCAAGAAACTCGGGTCAATATTGACGCTGTCGGTGAAAGTCCGTAAATTTATTCGGGTCAATTGTGACGCCGTCGGTGAAAGTCCGTAAATCTACTCGGGTCAATTATGACGCCGTTGGTGAAAGTCCGTAAACCCGCGCGGGGTAGGTTGCTTCGTCCTTCGGGTTAGTAGCCCGTAAAGTGCATGTGCTAGAGACGTCTAGTACATTGGTTGGTTGGTTGTATCGGTGAGCAACTCATATAATTCTATGTTTCGGTGTTAGTGAATTGATGTTTGAGTTGGTTGGCTATTATATTTTGGATTTTTGTTATTTCCCGTGTTGAGTTTTATGGGTTATTTGCTGTATTCGGGATTATATTTGATTTGGAAACACTTAATATAAGGCATAGATTATTTTTGTTGTGTTGGCTTGACTTTGAATTGGGATTTTATAACTTCATTGTAAATATTGAAGGAGAAGAAAGCATGAAAAACTTTTCAATACTTGTATATAAAAAGAGTATATTTTGTGTATCAAGCTTTGCATGTTCATATCTTTTCATTTAGCGTATTTCCTGCACGAGCTGTGGCTCATGTTGTTGCAACCCAAATTTTTCAGGTTCAAAGGTGGATCCGAAGACTTAAGAATCATGGATACTTGTACATTATTGTTTGTAAGGTCACCGAGGCATGTAAACTTTAATTTTATTTTGGTAATGTAAAATTGTAGATTGAGAGAATGGGGTCTGGAAGTGGGTAATATATAGGGTATTTTGGAGTTATTTCTAATAAAAGGTGGGTCGTGACAAAATGCCTACCGCAGCTCCTCGTTCATCTAACTAATTTCTTATGAGCTTCTTAAGTTTTTCATACTAAGCCAAATTCGGAGTATGATCTTGCTAGATCAGATTTTGGCATTATTCATTGCCATGGCCTAAGTTTATTCATACTTAGCCAAATTCGGAGTATGATTGTACTCGATCAGATTTTGGCATTATTCATTACCATGGCCTAAGTTTGTTCATATTTAGCCAAATTTGGAGTTTGATCGTACTCGATCGTATTTTGGCATTATTCATTGCCATGGCCTAAGTTTATTCGTACTTAGCCACATTCAGAATTTCGGAGTATGATCTTGCTCGATCGGATTTATGCATCATTCATTGCCATGGCCTAAGTTTATTCATACTTAGCCAAATTCGTAGTATGTTCACACTCACTCGGATTTTGGCATTATACACTGCCATGGCCTAAGTTTATTCATACTTAACCAAATTCGGAGTATGATTGTAGTCGATTGGATTTAGGCATCATTCAGTGCCATGGCCTAAGTTTATTCATACTTAGCCAAATTCGTAGTATGTTCACACTCACTCGGATTTTGGCATTATACACTGCCATGGCCTAAGTTTATTCATACTTAACCAAATTCGGAGTATGATTGTAGTCGATTGGATTTAGGCATCATTCAGTGCCATGGCCTAAGTTTATTCATAATTGGTAAAATTCGGTGTATGTTTGCACTCATTCGAATTTTTGCACTATTCATTACCATGGCCTAAGTTTGTTCACACTTAGCCAAATTCGGAGTTTGGCCTAAGTTTGTTCACACTTAGCCAAATTTTGAGTTTGATCGTACTCAATCGGATTTTGGCACTATTCATTGCCCTGGCCTAAGTTTATTCATACTTAGCAAAATTCAGAGTATGTTCGCGCTTACTCGGATTTTGGCATTATACATTGCCATGGCCTAAGTTTTTTCACACTTAGCCAAATTTGGAGTTTGATCCTACTCAATCGAATTTTGGCATTATTCATTGCCATGACCTAAGTTTATTCATACTTAGCCAAATTCGGAGAATGATCATACTCAATCAAATTTTGGCACTATTCATTGCCATGACCTAAGTTTGTTCACACTTAGCCAAATTTGGAGTTTGGCCTAAGTTTGTTAGGAAACATTGATGAAACTAGCTAGAGAAGTTTGTCTGGAGTTCATGCTAACAAATGCATTCTTCAGCTTGTCCCAAACATTAAGGTATCCGGTAAAAAGTGCTACCGTTGTTTTATTTTGGTTTAAACTACTGCTACTAGTTTAAATTTAAAAGGTTGAGTGCTAGAGCATAATTTATGTTTTTGTTTCTTGGATTCTTGGCATCTGCATTGGGCCATGATTTATTTAATTCTTGTGAGCATGCATATCTTCCAGCTCTCAATTTATTGCATTATCCATGGGGATGTCATATCTCCTTGGATTGTTCTACTTAATTCTCCTATAGCAACTCATAGCTAAAATATAAATTGCAATAAGTAATTCCACTACTTATGTGTATTTTCCATGGCATTGGCATTGGATTCCCATCCAAGACTTTGAGGCGATAAGCTTCAATCTCAGCTATCTCTACAACGGTGTATGGTCTCTCCCAATTTGGACCAAGCTTCCCATTTGTGGGATCTCATGCCAAAACTTCCTTAGTTTCTTAGCCTTCAGTGCTTTGGGCACTTTGTAGCCCGACCAGCAAGGCTTCGTAGTCTACCACACTATTCGAAGCACTAAGCTTTAGCTAAACAACCAGCTCTAGCACCAGACCCTTAGGAGAGCATATCATAATTCATGCTCCTGAATCTCAAACTGTAAACATATAATTTTCACTCCTCTTGATCCTGCTCGGTAGATTCCTTCCTTCATCATAATCACTCCCTCGTGGGTTTATTACAAGAGCATCATTGTCCGATAACTATACACTTTCCAGGTTTTTGACCGTAAAGGTGCTCGGCCCTTCGTTTCATAGCCTAACTAGTTAAGTTAGGCTTTTTGAGGGCGCCTAACAGATTTGCACTGCTCTGCGCGACTGCGTAACAGATTGAGACTGCCCCATGCATTTGCCTAGCAGATTTGGACTGGTCTTTGAGATCGCCTAGCAGATTCAGACTGCTTTGTGCTATTGTCGAGCAGATTCAGATTGCCCCGCGCAATCGCCTAACAGATTCAGACTGCACTGCGCTGCTACCGAGCAGATCCAGACTGCTCCTTAAGATCGCCTAGCAGATTTGAACTGTTCCGCGTTGTTGCCACTGCAGGTCTTTCAATCACTGCTGCGATGCATTAAGTTATGGGCGAAAAGGTGAGGAGTGTATGGTAATGTAATGGCTTACAGCTTGGTATCTGGGTAACCTTTTAGTTGTCTTTATGTTCTCTCTCTCTCTCTCTCTCTCTCTCTCTCCACAGCTAACTAAATGCTGTAAGTTTTAAATTAGTTGCAGTTACTTGGGTTTTTTTGGAGGAGTTCATTTGGCCATTCTTGTGCCCATTTTTTTTGTCAAAGATACCCAAATGCCAGATTGAGTGGTTTGATTTCATGTTTCTTTGGAACGTTTGCCTTTTGGGATTGGCCAAAGCCAATTATTCTGCAAGATGGGATGTTGCCAATATCTGGAAGTGCTGCAGAACCACGGTCCTTGATGCCTATTAGATTGCCATGCACACCACATGAATATTGCCATTCCAACATCATTAAAAGCACATTTAACAGAATCCAGGTCGAGTTCCTTTGAGGGCATACATTGACTAAGGTACATTTTGCATTTTAGAGGGATACCAGAATTATAACATCTTTTATACTTTTTCTGAGTTAACTATGTTTAAATTTTAATGGCCGTTTAGTTCTTTGTGATGTTTTGGAATCGAAGTGTAGATATTGTTTTTAAACTTCATAAATGGATTCTCTTATGCTATCTTTTTTCCTCGGCAATGCAGGATCTCCTCAGACCAGATTTTGATTGGGGTTGCCTATTTGAGCCTTCTCCATATGCAAAAAAGTACACACGATTTCTCAAAATATGTCTTTCGGCCTCCAATCAAGATGAGTTGGGGGATTGGGTTGGTTGGGTGAAGTCGCGATTCCGCAGCCTTCTTGTCAAGGTTGGTGGCTCCTTACCATTGTAGTTTCGTTTGCTATCTGAGTGATACTGATAACTTATGTGACCTTGTAAGCAATGGCTGTTTGTTTTGACTGGTTGTATGGTGAACTTGGGGCTGGAGCCAGACCTATATACCTGATGAAAATAAAGATAATCAGTCTCTAGATTGTACCCTTCTTTTTTGGGTACTACGGAGATTTCTTCTACATAGTACACTTGCATTCGAAGCATCTTTATTTTCTTTGGCAGTTGCATTTTCCGAATTTTGCAATATCTGAAAAGTCAGCAGGTGCTCCGAGATGCTTTTGCATGTGATCAGAAAAATAGGGTACCAAATTCAAGATAAAATCGTATCATATTGATTGACCAACTCTCAATGTTATATTGATCTGTTTTAACCATCAAATTCAAGGTAAGATTACGTATGCATTATACATTTTTCTTGTTAGTTTTAGTTAATTTGGGTTTGTAAAAAACTTACATGAAAGAATATAAGAAAATGTGATTAGACAACCAAAAATCAGGCAATGACAGAGCGGCCTGTAACAGATTGATCGACGCCCAAAGATCGCTCAACCGAAACTTACATGAAAGAATACATGATAACTCGATAAGATATTAAAAAGAAGAATGGCATAGCAAGTACTTCTCTATCTTTATGTTAGAAGTGTTGGTACATATATATATTTAGGTTATATAAAGTATTATGTGGTGGCTTTATGCCAAAGCTAAATCGTTAGGCCTGCAAAAAAAAAAAACCGGTGAACGGTTCGGACCAAACCAATCCGTACCTTTTGGATTTTGTACTTGAATTAATGGTCTGGACACGGATTAGAAAATTAGAAAATCATGATATATAGATTAGAATTGAATTTTCATTTAAAATATGTGGATTAACCGAGCCAAACCATGAGATATTTGCAAGTCATACGTATATTAGCTTCCCAACTATCAATTACACCAATGAGCAGTGAGCATGCATAAACGTGCGAAGCATGGGGCATTACACTAGTGTGTGTATATACACACACACACATATAGCTCGTGTATGTATGTATATATATATATATATATTTTATGAATGCTTTAACTTTACTTTGACTACAACCTCGTAAGGCCGTCATGAATGCTGCCTTTGAGGGCACGCGCGCGTGGTCATAGGAGTAGTCCACTAGGAAGCTTTGAAGGGGAAGGAGTGCTGTTAAGCTTTCTACTTCTTTCGATGTGGGACAAGTTCATGCTCAAATGAACTCCCTTTGTTCTCCTTTTTAGTCCCATATTGGTCCTCCACAAACTAAGCAAAGCAGGATGGGCTCCACCACGCTATTGCATGTGCTGAACCTGGCTATAGCTTTCCGAGCTAAGGCGAGCCGAGCTCGAGCCTTGGGAGTTTTTCTCGAGCCTAACATTTGGAGTTCGACTTGAGCCCGAGCTGACCTAATCTTAGGCAAGCCGAGCTTGAGCTGCTTATACTCAACTCGGCTCGTTTACAACCCTACACACAATTCTATTGGGCTTTCGCATATTAGTACATAACTTGCTTCTTTTTTATTGTTACAAATTTGCATCTTCCATTTGCTACTTCTGTAAATGGATGCCTTATTTCATTCTGGTTTGCTGTGCAATCTTCATTGTTTTACTGCATGCACCTAGAACATCTTAAGTGATGCTTTAATAATTCATATGTACACCCAATCCTTGTGAAGTTTTGATGTGTTTTGCTTTTGGCCTTTGGTTGGAGATTTTTCTCTTTTGTTTTTGTGACATCACTGTTTTGAGTCTATAATACTTATATTTATTAGGGTAACTGAATACCTAAACGACTAGTTTTGTTTCCATATTAGGAAAGGAATATTGTGTTGAAATAAAATTTGAAGAACAGAGATGAAGTACACCCATACAGCCTAACAGGAAGCAAAGTAACCCAATAGGCTACAACAAAATTTGAAAATTTGCCAGATTTGTGAACTTATTTTGCAATTTCTAATCAATGTTTCGTGAGCCTTTTATTTTACAAATTTATGTCGTAATACTTGTTCAGGGTTTACATTTTCAATAATCTGTAGGTTGATGAACACAAGGCAAGCATTGAATTTAGACAATTTAAGAGATGAGGAAGAGAATGAAGTTAGGGGAAGGGGCAAAACACGATGCATCTACTTTATTTGGAGAGGCCCAAAGGCTAAGGAAGATGAGAGACAAGCTCAAAAACTTTAAGGAGGTACAAGCCCAACGGAAGGTAATTGTGAAACTATTGGAAACACAACTTGTGCTCCATGAGGGAGGTAGATTGAACATCTCTCGTTTGACTTGATGCTAGGTTTTATACCTTGATGTTGTTAATGTTTTTGAAGTTCCAGTATTTTATCTTGAATGACGTGAAGAAACTGTTTTCCTTGGTCAAATTCTGTTAAACCTCATGAAAAATACTCTTGACATTGAGGGAAAGTCACTTAAAAAATGTTCTTGTCCATTTACCATATGAACCTAGTAAATGAAATATAGAAGGGAAAATAAAAGGATGGCAGAACTTGGGTTAATAAATATCATCGATCGATGGAACTTAGGCTTTGAGATTCCTAATTGTCCTGACTCCTAGTTTACTTTTAACATTTATGGTTATTTGTGTTGATTATGTCACTTCCACTTTTAAAATTTGACAGGTTGATATTTTGGCCTGTAGTCTACGTCGTCTTTTATTTCCTCACATGGCTTTGCTGTTGTTGCTTTATTATGTCTTGATTTTGTGGGTTCTGCAATATTCTTTATTCTTGCGTATTTGGGAATGTGCAATATCTCTTAATTTAAGTGTCCTAGACTCTTTGTCGTGGATTCTGTTTCTTTTTTCTCCGTGACTTGCTTTTCTTTGTAGACGCATTAGTCTTGTTTTTAGCTGCTGCTTCTAGAGTGGTTTTTGGAAGCTCTTTTAGACATTCCTTTTTAGTCGATCGCATTATGTCTTAGTTGTTTGTGTTGTGATTGGATGGGCTTATTATTATTATTATTATTATTATTATTATTTATTTTTTTTTGGGGGGGGGGGGGGGGGGGGGGGGGGGGGGGGGGGGGTTGTCAATTTCAGAACATTTTACAATTTTTAACAGAATCTAGGTAAAAATTTAACAATTCTAGACGGAACCCTAACGGAGGGGGTCTCTCCGTAGGCGAAATTCTAAGAGGGGGTGAGTGAGACAAAGAGGTAAATTTTGAGAGGTCTCTACGTATTTAACCCTAGTTCTTACTACTAAGTTTATTTGCTTTTGTGCCATCTATCTTCTTAGTGTTTAGGTCTGCAACTGTTGATTCAGATCTGTTTTCAAGGTACTTCGGTCACTGCCTAGTAATCACTGCTCAAGGCCGAGCACATCCTGTCTTAACTTACTTTCTTGAGGTTAACTATCTCCTTGCTTTTGATTCTCCAGCTTACCTAAGAGATTAAACATCCACAAAGGAGAAGATATCTCTATTTGCGAATCTTCAATACTGCTTGTCAATATTCATGTGGTACCTTTTTTAACCCCAGTTCTGTGGTTCTCAGCCTTCCCTTGTCAAAAGTTGTAATTTTTTCCCTACCCAAAATCCATGGACTCACATGAAGGGCTGTGTCACGCCCTCGATTTTCAACATAAATAATAATCATTTTCAATAAATACAATCAATATTGATGTACCGATAATACCCAAATGACTTATTTTCCCCAATTCTCAAAGTTAAAATTACAAGTTACAATCCTGGTTCGAAACCCCAAGTTATGCAAATACCAAAATAATATTACAATTTTCAATATTCATTCTTCTGAATACTACTTTCAAATAAAATGCAAATTCAACTCATCCTTTATACCTCCGGGACACACGAACAACAAGCACAATATGCACGTCATGCCGATTTCCTTGCTTTTTACCTGAAAATGATAGGTTGAGCTACACTAGCCCAGTAGAGAAATCTATACGCAAGTTATAGGAAAATATGATGAGGTATGCACAAAGAGTGAAAGAATTTGATAAGTGAACATGAAAAATATGAGTTTATTACAACGGAAGATCGACTACCGCCAAAGAGTTCCAAACAGCTTGTAAGTATTCCTAACCGTTCATATGTCATGTAGAAACATTATTAAACTCACATCAGTCAAACGTACTCACAATAGGTTCGCAACTATTTCAACACTTCTCGTAATCTTAACCACTCTGCGTTTCCACCCTTTTGCGTTGCAGTCATTTCCTCATTTCAATTCTCAATTACAGTCACTCGAATCCCTTTAATCATACAACTCATTCAATTCAACAAACACTTCTCTAATCTCATGACACAATCAAGCACGTCAATCAAGCCAACTTATAGGTCAAACACGCATCGACAATCACATTTCAATGTATATTCCAAACGATCAATCATAATAGAACATCAACTGACAAATCAATACACGCCTTTTTCTCTCAGTACATCACCATATCGTGTCGACTCCATAGCAACTCTACAACATACTACTCACTAATATTGATACTTAGATCTCATGGAATGAGCGCCCAAAGAGTTCGTAGGATAAGTAAATTGCATAGACACGCATTACTGTGCTACCACTCGGATCACTAGAAAAGATCACGTCTACCAACTATACTTCCCACAACGTCTCACTTAGCCTTCGGTGCTCCTAAACAATCTTACATCACGTATTTCATTTACGACGACACTAAGATTATGCTTAACAGGTATCAAAGGAATTTAAACGATCATTAACTCGTTGGAACTCGAGTAATCGAGCTTAAGGATGGTTTAACGATGTTCAAAAGGTGTTAGAAGTGATTGCGAGTCAAAATAGACGAACGAGAATCAATGGTAATCCAAGATACCATTCAAAGTCGAATGACAAGCTAAACATTAGAGTAACAACTTTATCTCTCTTTTCATTTCCCAAGCAACATAGGTCACAAGTCTAGCTCAACCAATTAACAATGCATGATATGTGATGCAAGGCAATGCACCGGGCAATGTTGGGCCCCGTAACCCTCGCCAAGGTCCCACCAAGAAGGTGAACCGGGCTCCGTCCATATTGACGTGAATTCCGGGCGGTGTTGGGTCCCGTAACCCTCGCCAAGGTCCCACCAAGAAGGTGAACCGGGCTCCGTCCATATTGACGTGAATTCCGGGCGGTGTTAGGCCCCGTAACCTTCGTCGACATCCTAAATTGGATACGACTCCATCCATTGTCCATATGCTATGACATGCCACACCACGATACATACAAAGTGCGATATCACACGTAACCCTGACATTCGAATCATAGGTCCATAAACATCCTTAATACATACAAACGCAGCTCTGTACGCTGCCCAGATTTCCAGATTACAGGGCAATCTTCTAAAAATCACTATAAATCGAGTGCTTACTACTTTTGAACGATTCCAGTCCCAAAAGTTGCGCGAGTGAACGAAGCTTAAAAGGTATGAAGGAACCCTAGTCAAATCTGCACTCCAAGGATGGTTAAACAGACATTTATCGAAGCAATACGAATCTGTCACGCTGATTGACACACCTCCACTCAAACGATCATAACTTTCGGTGTACTAAGAGTTTTAAGGCGATTCTAGTGGCAATACAAAGCTGACTTCAAGGCCTTCGAATCGATATAAAGTTTGCATAAAACGGGCATCGAACAAGAAAGTTATGGCTGTTCGAAGTGGGCTGAAACCCAGAAAACGAGACAGATTGCAGACCAGATTTCTAAAATCCACCATTAATTCAATTCTCAATGGTTTCGAGTGATTCAAGCAGCATTAGAACGGGCTCTAACTCTACTCTATTTCGTATGAAGGAACCAAAATTCAATTCCGAGTTTAAGACAACGCAAAACCCCTTAAACGGTGACCTGTTTCTGCAGAATTTCAGAAATGGAAGGAACAAACTCAAACAACAAAGCAAGGCACGATCTAGCTACATAAACACCGTATAAACACATAACAAGAGTAAGAAATCCTTACCTCAAGGGTTTTGAGCAAAACCCGATCCTTTGACCAAGTCAACCGAGCTCCCACGTGGTCCAATCGTAATTTTTCTTGGATATTCGGAAAGCCCGCGCTCCGTAGAACAACTTTAATTCTTGGGCTTTGTCCGGATTCATCCCCCCTAGGTAGATGAAATCGAAGAGAGAAGAGAGGAGGAAGTTTTCGGAGGAGAGCAGGAGAGAGAGACTGCCGAGAGTGTGAGAGAAAAAAAAGAGAATGGAGAAATAATTCTCCTGGGGAGAATTATAGAAGTGGGGAGCAATCCCCCGCTTCTCGCACCACACACTCACACGTGCACCCCTCACACAATTACCCTTATATCCTCCCACGAAGACGTCACACCGAATATCCGTACCGTCTATCTCGACGGGCCGTACGCTAACAAGAAAAAAAAAATACGGCCTAAAAAATATGGGTCTCTACAGGCTGGATTCGAAGGGCGAGGGAGAGGAGAAGGTGTGTGCTGTGGTGGGGCTGGTGGAGGTAGTGGAATATTTTTCAGGGAAGCTTGCGTAGGGGAATGGTACAGATGCTTTGGATGCTGTCTTATGCAGAGCTTGTGACCTCGGATAGATAAGTTGGAGTACAGGGCATCGCTAGAACTTGGATTGACTAGCTATTTTGTGCAAGTATATGCCCCTCAGTTGTCACTTTTTCTCCCTAGGAAGGGATAGGTGCTAGATATTCTGCAATGCTGCCAGGTTTTTGGGCATGTGTCCCAGCAGATGTGTCCAAATTACTGTTAGTTTTGGACATAGCTATTTTGTTCTTGATAATTTTGACAGCTGTTGTTTCTATTGTGTTGGTGTCTCTAAGAGTCTAAGTTAACTTTTGTACTTGCTATAGTTTTGGTACTCACAGAGTCCGCAAAAGCGTGAACAGTTATCTATATATATTTGTCATTAACTCTTCATGTATGTAGGTAGCAAAGTATGATTTTATAGGTCCTGAAATTCGATGGCTACAGAATAATCCTATTAGCAACCACAGAGGGAAGAAAAATCTTGTTCTATCTGGATGGGGTGATTAATCTTTGCTGTCTGAAGATTGCATGAATCCATACTATACTCCGAGCACTAATCAAACATCCAGTGATCGAACTCGACAGAATTTGGTAATGTATTCGAGATATAGTTTTCTAGTATTCAGAGTACAGCTGTTGCTTTATTTATGATTTTAAGTTCATAAGTTTTACTTGGCCCGTTTGCAGAGACAGTTAAATGAAGATGTTATTGATTACGACCTTCTTGAAGATCGGGTTAATTTCATTGATGAAACACACCCAGAGGGCGCCATACTGTTTTTCTTGCCCGTAAGTTCTCCAACTACTGTTTTCTAACTGGTCAATTATGTTTTGCGTGTCAGGTGCGTGTTTTGAATTTTATTGAGATGCATTATACTTGGCTTGTTTTATACACTAATGTTTTCTTACGGTCAGTTATACTTTGTGTTTAAGTTGAATGTTTTGGATTTTATTGGAATGCATTATCCTTGGGTTGTTTTATTCACTGAAACTGATCGTGGGTGTCGCATAAATCGCACCAGGGCGTTACAGATTTTCACCTGTTACTCGATAAACTCAGCTTCTCGCCAATTTGGTGGACAATCTTCCGATTGGCTTCTTCCTTTACATTCCTCGGTCTTTTCAGCTGATTAAAAAAAGGTGTTTCTACGACCTCCTGATAACATGCTCAAGGTAAAGCTGCTTGTTTTTTAGCAGTAAAAGTGTTTGGTGTTTGTCTTACGAGCCTTGCTAATTTTAGTGTTTGAACTTTGTCGCTATAATGGGGTTTGTTGGAAAACACTTAGAGGTTACAGAAATATCAAAACACTGAAATGGAAATCAATAGAAAACAAGCACATGTTTGGAGAAAGTGGTCCTGGGAAGCTTCTTATAGGATGCACAGCGGAATGACAATATTCTGTGGTCTTGAATTGCCTCAAAGGCCGTCTTTGTATGTAAACCAAGTACTGAATCAATCATAACACACATTTGTTCTAGCAACTGAATGTGTATGAACTTGATGGTCTAGCACAAAATTGCTTCAAACCCGAACATGGTTAGCAAACAGCACCCAATGTTTTGGAGGACACCAGAGGGGCTCATTTGAAGTCTATGCCCATTTGTTCAACTCCCTCATGTGTCTTTTATTTGTATGCTTCAAATGCATTCGGTGGTACGGTCTTGTGCCTGTGCTATCAAGTCACGTGCTTCACTTCCATGGGATGAGTCTACGGTCAAGAGTATAAGAACAATTGATAGTTTAGAGGAAAAAAAAAAGAGAAGAGTTTCATCGCATTTGAAACATAAGAAACAATTATCCAAAATGAAAAAAAGAAACCTGAAATATTCTGAACTTCTGTTAAATGCGTGACAATATTATCTACCCCCATCGACTATTAAGAGGCAATATTCCTGCCAAGTTGACGTCGTACAGTTTGGTACTTTGCTTTCTGGCGGGTGGCTTTTGGCTCACTGCCGTCCGCCGGACAACACCACGACAAAACCCACCCTTACGTGGGAAAATGAATAGAGATGGTTTGGTTGGTGGTTCCTGATTGGTCACTCTTTCTCTTCTCTCCTCAGATCTATTGCTCCGACTTCTCTCCATTAGCCTCTCAATTCCATCGTTCTCCTCTTTATTCCAAGATGTCGTTCGTTGATTTTATTCGCAATCTGAGTTCTGCGAAGTTTCAATCAAGCGTGTTCGATAAAGTTGTTCCTTCAAAGTCAACAGTAAAAACCCTTGAATTTCCGTTTGACAAAAAAAACAAACAATAAAAACTCTCACAGTCCTAGTCCTTTTCGATTAAAAACCCTCCCAGTTCTTTTGGATCCCATCAGATTTCTTTTATTGCACTTTCAATCCCTGAGGTTTAGAGTAATTGTAATTTGATTCCAAAAGCTTTGAGATTTGCTATTTGATCCCTGAACTTTGCAGTATTTGTTTTGGTCCCAGCTTTTGTAGCAGTGTGATAGTTTGGTCCCTTGTGGATATTTCTCGGTTTTTGGTGAATTTATAGGCAAGTGTTTGTCTCGTTGTTTGGTATTTAAATCCCCATTTGTTGTGCCATTGGCACCTTGTCTTGTTGTGATCCTTGTTGGATCTGTTGTTGAGATCCTTGTTGGATCCTTTGTTTATCTCTCCCCATGCGATTTGGGGTTTGCACGTGATGGGGAGTGAACTTGTCCCATATTTCACCGTTCATTGTTCCACTGCATTTGTTCGGATACCAAAGTATTAGTGATTCTTCATTTTGGATTGGATTTGAAGTTGCATTAATGTTTGGATTCTTTGGCTTTGCCTTTTGGATTGCTTCAGTTAGAGTATCTAATTTTCATCTTGGCAAACGCATGATGCTCTTTGTGCTTGCATCATGTGTTTGAGGGGGAGTGTTAGAATAGTGGTGTTATGATGTTATTAATGTTTAGTTGCAAGGGTAGTATTGTCCTTTCATGTAATAGGGTTTACTTAGGGTTTCTATGTTTTCCCTATATAATGATGTAATGGCCTCTTGTAACATATATTTTGAATATAGAATTTTCCTCTTCTAGTCTCGCTACAGTATTGTCCAAAAGCCTAGCTTTAATACGCTGTCAAAGTATCCACTTCAATACCAATTGGTAACTAGTGGTGAGGCCGCCCATGATCATATAGTAGTATTGGAGGTTATGTAATTAATCACCGTGGGACAAGCTCTAACAATGCTTGTGAAACTATTTTTGAGCTAAGTATTATTATATATACTAAATAAAAAATCTACTACTCCAGTAGTACTGTACGGTGGAAAAGTCAGATTCTCTCTCGCGAAGTCTCTGTTCTTGCTTCTTGATGAATTAATTCCCCTGCCATTAGAAATTGTCTAGCATGGTCGAAGATTGGATATCCTACCGTATAAAAAGAACCACTCGGTGACTGCCACTTTTCCTATTTGGCCAAATTTTACTCCCTGTTTGGGACACGCACATGCAGTGTTGTCCGATTGGGCATAATCGTAATTTTGCCACGAGGGGCAGTTTCATCTGTTTCACTTCACGCCCTTTTGAACCACAAACGACAACGTAGTGTCTCTTCTCTTTTCTCTCGCTATCTCACACACACACACAACACATGCACCTACACAGAGGTAGAGGCAGAGGCAGATCAACACGTTTAGAGAGATGGAAAGAGGGAGAGGAAGAGATGCGAGACCTGAGGCAGATTTGACGAGGTGAAGATATGCGGGATTTGCGGCAGATCCGACAGGGCATGGAACTGGCTTTCAAATTTTTGGCAGAACTCTAACTGGGAATACGGTAAGTCTAATTGACTCCAAGCAAACTGTCTTTACCACCCAACTCTTTTTTCAACTTATCGGAACTGTCGCGGTAGGGAAAAGAAAGATTAGTTCCTATTGATTTCTCTGCAAGTCTACAACTCTGGCTCGAATGGGTAATCCCTAAAAAATCAACAACCCTTTGGTTGTGTTGTGTGTGTATCTGATCTCTTATCTGTTTGTGTTTGCATGTCTGTTTGCACATTTGTTGCCGTTCAAAAAAAGTGTTTGCACAAAAGAAGTGTTTCCTATCTGTGATTCTTGTAATAAAATTCGCTTTCTTTTCTTCTTTGTGTTTGGGTTTTTGGGTTCAGGTCTGGTGAAAATAACCATGTTTCCTTTCGCTTGGTTTTTGCCTCTTTTATAACCGGATGTCCAGGTTAGCTTGCATTCCCCTCAACTAATTTTTGACCATGAAGTTAACGACTGGATAAGTGAGCTCAAAGTTTGAATGTTTGGCTGTCATCGATTTGAACTTGTGACCTCTTGGGAAAATTAGTTTGTATTTGTTTGCTATCAAATGCTTTATTCCACAAAATTTATAGCTGAATGTAAGGAAAATAGCGTCTTTCATAGATTGGTGCATCTTCTTTTGTATGTTTGTTCGTTTCTCTGTTGAGAACAATTAGAAGTGAAATATTTTGCTCAAATAATTTTTTCCCTCCCCGTATATATTTGCATTTGATTTGTCCAATGCATTGACCGTATATCTTGGTCTTCCTTGTTGTATTAGTTGGTGCAGTAAGTCGATGTGATTCAAATTAATCTTACCCAGAGGTTCACAAGAGGCGTAATTTAATTAGAATCCTAATTTGTGTTGCATATAATGATGTTCTTTGAGATACTGGGTGCAGGGGCGTGAGATTTTTGGATTTTCTAACTAGAAAAGTGCAATGTTTTGATTACCCCAAAAAAAGAAAAAGATAAAACAAAGACGACAAGAATAGATGTTAGACTATGAATGGCCTCTTAATGAATGCATTTTATGGATATGCCTATTATGTTCGTCTTCTCACCTTGCAATGTTAAATGATCTTAACGATGCACATGGCTCAAATGTAGGAATTCTATTGGCTTTTGGACAAGTTAGCAACATTTGAATGTACAAGTTTCCAGAAGAGGGCGTCAAGCTTGCTTGTGTTGAACTCGGTGTCCTATTGCATAATGATTTTTTGCTCAAGGTGAAACCTCTTATCTGTTTTGGCAATAGCCACAAGGTGCGGTTGATTTCCTAACCCAGCTACTAATCTAATTTAACTTTGTTCTTTTACTGCCGTGGTAATTATATATTCATATTGTGTTCGATTTGTCTAGAATTTTTTTTCCCCATTTTACTTAGCTTTATGATCACATATCTTTATTTCAGTTGATGTAGTTTCTCATTTAGGTTTTGTGTTAAAGGCCATTGGGGTCTCTACACCACATGCTTCATACGGTAAGTTCAATTAGGCTGTTCTCTGTAGGATTCTCTTTTGCTCTATCTAATCCGAAACCCTTCACATGATTCTATAGTAGCTGCATATTTGACATTAAAACTACATTGTGTTGTCATGGATTAGAAGAGCTGCATGTGTTATTTTTGTACTTTATAAGGTTTGTTATGATCATGCTTGATTTCTTGGGCTATGGACTAAAATTTTTTCACACTATTTCTTTATGTGACCTATTTTATTGGAACCATTGAGAGAAGAGTTGAAAGGAACTTTATTCAGGGAAACAAGATTGAAGTTGGAGATTGAAAGAACGCTTGATACGTCGGACCAATTTTGAATGACCATGTAGAGATTTTTACTTCAAAATTAACAAAAGATAGGGCTTAATGTTATCTCCCTTCCTTCCTCAAGATTGGTTTGTCACGTTTAATAGGAGTCGGTCCTTCAATGTCACATCAGGTATTCAGAGAAATCAAATGAGAGATTGGGTCTTTAATACTTTTTGTTTGGTTTGGGTTTGCTTCTTCACCTACTATTGGCATGTTTCTTAGTAGCATGGGGGGGGGGGGGGGGGGGGGGGGGGGTTGGGGGTTTGCACCTAAAAACTTCTAAGGTTGGGAGTGCCTAAGGAGTGTATTTAAATTATATAAAACTATGTATATAAAATATCTTTAAATACTTAACCATCAAAGGAAAAGTGATGCTGAAAAATTTATCCGATCTTAAAGTATAATTAATGGAAGTTGTATATTCTCAATTTGCAAACTTCTTGACTAATGTGATTCTTATATGCTTATTTCCACAATGGCATAACTCCCTTGAAAGTAAGATAGTAACTGCCTTACCGGCCCAATAAGCTCTCATCTTAGTTAGGAGCAAGCTCCCGTCTTGGAGCGTCGATTCAAGCTCTTGTCTTGGGAACACCCATTTTTGAAGGATTTTGCTACTAAGGTATGTTTTATATTTTGATGAGGTTGTTCCTAAATTTTAGTCAAATGCCGATTATTACTTTTCTAAAAGCATGAACAGTTTATCATTTAATACTACTATTATCTCGACTCTTGAACTTGTTTAGAATTTTGTTCTAGATCTTTCCCTTTACCACTTCAACACTTCAACACTGGGGAGTATTTTCTTGTTGAGATCAACTTAAAGTGTGGACATACGGCGTTCAAGGCTATGGCCACCATTAAACTTTTAAGCGTTCGTCCTCTTTTTGTATTTTAGTGTTTCTTTGGATAACAAACGGCCACCATCAAACTTTTAAGTGTTTATCTTGTTTGATTACGTTGTTTGTATAATGTAAATTGCTTGAGATGCATTTGGATGGGGGACAAAATTGGAACTCTTGAATCACCAAGACTACATGAAATCTGTATAGAAAAATGGGTTATTTACCTAGACACCCCTCCAAGTATATCCGTTTTTCATGGTCACCCCCTCTACGAATTTTGCCTATGGCAAGAACTCCTCATTAAAGTTTACTTTTCCCCTAAATCCCTTCCGTCAGCCTTCCGTCAAGAACTGTTAATTTTCTCACCTAGATTCTGTCAAAAGTGGTAAACTGTTCCAATACTGCCCCCTACCCCCCAACCCCCAAAGAGTCGCCTGTTTTCTCCTCCTCATCTCTGAGATTTTGGGCTTACCTCAATGCTCACCATAACCGACCTTTTTGTGATATTTATGGTTTAGTTTTGGCCCATTCAAAGAGCCAATTTCTTGTTCAACGTTTGCCATGATATCTGGTTTTGAAACCCCAGATCTAGATTGTTTTTCAATATCCTGATTCAACCTACCCAAATCAAAATCTTGGTAAGTAGTGCTCATGAAAGCCCTAATTTACAAATTGTGTAATTTTGAAATTACGAGAGATGGTTATGCTGAACTAGATGGAAATTGTGTGTGGGATTTATAACCTGTTTGCAGACTGTAATCTATGCTAAGATAGCCATTTTGGGGATGTTCTTGATCTTTCTCATCTAACGTTCTCTGTAGTTTGTTTGTTGTCAATAAGAAGTTATGAGAGAGAGAGAGGGAGAGAGAGAGAGAGAGACTGTGAAGTTTGTTGTTGGCGGTGGTCGGGAAGAGGCAAGCCAGAAGAGGTGGAGGTGGGCGGCGTTGATGATGCTATTAGGAAAATGTCAATATTCTCCTCAATTTGTGGGCCATTTTTAGACCCCATTTAGGAGAGAAGATGAGAAGAGAGATGAAAATTTTGGGTTTTGTTGAGAGAGAGAGATGGGAATCGGGAGAGAGAAGGTGACAGTGAGTTTGGTGGTGGTGGTGGTAGCGATGGTGGTCGGGGATAATCAAAGCCAGATGGGTGGAGGTGGGGCGTAAATGGGCACCATGCTGGGGGTTTTCTAATTTTGTTGTGTTTTTGTTCCCTTTTTTTAATATTTTGCTGACAAGCAGGGAGAGAAGTGTGGCTCTAGGTATATATATGTAAGGGTAAAATGGTCATTTTATTTATTTTGTCCAACGGAGTTAGGTCCTCCAAATGTAAACTTTAATGACGGGGGCCTCGCCGTAGGCAAATTCGTGGAGAGAGAGACCGTGAAAAATGGGTATACTTGGAGGGGTGACCGTGAGAAACATGTATAATTTGGACATGAGGGGCAGTTTCATCTGTTCACTTCTGGCCCTTTTGGCACATGTGGATCACAAATGGCCACGTGAAAAAACTTACACTTCTCTCTCTCTCTCTCTCTCTCTCTCTCTCTCTCTCTCTCTCTCTCACACACACACACACACACTCACCTACACAAAGGAAGAGGCAGATCAACACGTTTAGAGAGACAGAAAGAGGGAGAGGAGGATATGCGAGACTTGAGGCAGATTCGACAAGGTGAAGAGGGAGAGGAAGAGGTGCGGGACCTACGGCAGATCCGTCGGGGCATGGAATTGGGTTTCAGATTTTGGTCAGAACCCTAACTGGTCACGGAAGGGAAAAGAAAAAATTAGTTCCTACCGATTTCTCTGACTCTACAACTATGCTCAAATGGGTAATCCAAAAAATAAACCCCCGTTTGGTTGTGTATTTCTCTGATCTGTTTGCGTTGATCTCGGATGTGTTTTCTGTATGCATGTATGTTTGCACTTGTGTTGCCGTTCAAAAAGTGTTTCCAACCGATTTCTCTGTGATTCTAGTAATGAAATTAGCTTTCGTTTTGTCTTTGTTTTTCGGTTTTTGGTTTCGGTTAAAATGAAAGAATCATGTTTCCTTTTGCTTGTTATCTGCTTTTTTTTTTTTGGATAACGGGTTGTCTAGGTCAGCTTGTTATCTGCTCAAGAGGGTTAACGGATTACAATACATTAAGACCTCTGAGCTATCGCGTGGCTGATGTTTTTATACTTGCATTCTCTGTCATTAGCAAGGCCAGTTTATGAGATATATCAAAAAAGGTTAGTCTGACTTTTCCATTCTGATTTGTGCCTTCTTTTTTGGACATTAGATAGGTTACTCTATCATCAGACGTCATACTGATGAATGCTTTTCGTATCTGTTTCCAATGTTCAGTGGATTCTTGAATTGAGGCATTATGGTCCTGGGGTCGCAGTGGTTCTTGTTGGAACAAAACTTGGTTAAACTCTCTTAACCATCCTTTTTATCATTCTAGTATGGTGCTATAGTGGGGATTTTTGCTCATTTTTTGTGAATACCTGCTTCTATTCTTAGTTTTTTTCTTATAGCAAAGCACTACTAGATTTACATGTATACTTTTATGTGAGATTGGTAATTAGGCTACCTTCTCGATGCATGTATGTGGCTAGATGAATCTAGAGTCATGTCTTGGCTCAACTGTGATCGCAATACTATATGGACAACACAGTTAAAGAGCTTCTAAAGGCAAAGGCTTGTGGATGGATTCCTAAGGGTATTCCTCAAGTTTTGTTTCTTTTTGATTTGTGCAGATTGCAGTTCTCACAAAATCCAGTGAGCCTCTAAGTCTACATATCAATTGTAATATGTGAAAGTTTTGCTCAGAATTTGTTGTTTTGTAGCTCATAATCCATGGATTTCCTTGTTTTTACATGTTGTAGGTGCAAAAGAAGATATCACCTCCCCAATAAACAAGAAGCACCAAAAAAAGCTTACGATTTAAAGTAGTAGTTCTTTTTTTGTTATGAGCTTGGATTCAATCTTCTATTACGTTGAACATGGAATATGAACATAATGTAATCTGAACTTTTGGGATATTTATTTAGTGCAATTTGGATGTATTGATGCTTTAATGAACTTTAGTATTTTTTAAAGATTTCACCACCCTTAAAATGTACAAGTATTTGGCATAGAGTGATTCCAAATGCAAGACAATGTGGTTATAGCAAGCAGCTGCAGATTTGGGGAAAAAAAAAACTTTACCCGGCGTTTTTGTTAATGCTAGTAAAGGTGCTGCTGGAACCGAAAAAGTCGCCAGCCATAGACTTTCCCCAGTTTTTGTAAACGCCGACAAAAATTACCTGGCGTTTCATTAACGCTGTTTAGTATTCCCGACACAGGCATCTGGGTCATTTTTGAAAACGTTGGGAAAAACACCGGGAAATGTCTGTTTTCTTGTTTTCTTGTCTTTTGTATATATCTAATTGGTATACTTTTGAGATCATCCGCATATCAACTTGTAACCTAATGAAGTGTAGAACGGGGTCTCAAGTGTGCAATTCTGTTCCTTTCTTTTGTAACTTTTTTTCGTGTGTCCTACTTTTATAGTATCCAATGCATTTTGTAACTTTTTAAGAGTCATTTGTCTATGTTAAGTGGTCAATTCTATTGGTTTTCCCTAATTTTTTGAACCAATGCTTTGTCGTAATATATTTCATATTCAATGATAATCAGCAATAGCCTGGTGATGTGGTCTTCAACAATTCTATGTTAGAAGGAATAGTGTATCACAGTATCGTGTTAGTTTAGTCGCGAGCTTGCACGTGCCCTTATTTCTTTCTCTGTCATGTTACAAAGCGAGGGGGGGAGAAGCATACTCTCTGTTCTTCTAATCCTAGCTGACCCTATCTCTCTCCCCCTCTCTTTCAACCCTAGCCACCACAACTCTGTTTCTCCCTTCTGCTCCCCCCCTTGGGTTCCATACCAGTATGCGGCTGCGCCGGGAGGGGAAGGCCATGATACTATTCCAACTCACTTTCTTTATTTTTTCTTCCGTCTCTCCAGATCAACGACTTGTTGATCTGTGAGAGTTTTGTCTTTCATCTAATTCACTAAAGTTGATCGGTTGCTCCCTCATTCGC
The DNA here is from genome assembly GCA_019656295.1 of Rhododendron mucronatum var. ripense. Taxonomy (NCBI): domain Eukaryota; kingdom Viridiplantae; phylum Streptophyta; class Magnoliopsida; order Ericales; family Ericaceae; genus Rhododendron; species Rhododendron mucronatum. The sequence goes on from BPLT01000067.1 coordinate 1,131,417, forward strand.
CCTGCTTTAAACGGTTTGTTGATTTCCATTGTTTCAAAAGACCTAAGCCTCCAGACGTATGCCCGGCGTGATGATCCTGACTCACCATTGCTTGCAAAACTGCCTGAAATGATGTGGATCTCTCCAATTGGTGGCCGAGGTTGCTCTTCTGGCCGAGTTTGCCAGTCATTCTGCCGATTTGGTTGTCATGCTCGGTCGGTTGGTCGCGGATGCTGCTCGTCCTGTCGGGCAAGCTGTCCTTGGACAAAACGTTGCAGTTGACCATGTTGAATAAATGCCTCGATTTGCTTCTTGAGCTTGATACAGTCTAAGGTCTCATGGCCGTGATCTCGATGAAAACGACAGTACTTGCTTTGATCCCTTGGAACCCCTGGCTTCATCGCTTGAGGCCACTGTAGCTCGGGGTCATTGACAAGATGCACCAAGACGCGTCAGGTGTGGTGTTGAGCGGCGTGAATCATTCAAAATGCTCCCGAAAGTGCGGTTGGTCATTACGCCTTGGCTTCTTTTCACTCCTGCCGTCCCTAGGCGACTTTGGTGGATCAGCCTCTGTTCTCTTCTTGCTCGGCCCCAGAGTTTCCTTTCCATGCGCAGCCATCGCCTTTTCAGCGTTGATGTGCTTCTGGGCCTTATGCATCAGCTCTGCCATAGTGCTGGGTGGCTTTTCCAAGAGCGAGTAAAAGAACTTGGTCGGCTAGAGACCGCAGATGAAAGTAGTAAGAACAACCTTGTCATCCGCCTTGTCAACAAGCAATGCCTCGTTGTTGAAGCATTTGAGGTAGGCGCGCAGAGTTTCACCTTCCTTTTGCTTGATGTTCGGCAAATAAGTCGTCGCTCGATGTTGGTGACGGCCACTGTAGAAGTGTTCTACGAATAATTGACTCAGCCTCGAGAAGGTCTCGATTGAGCCACTCATTAGTTTCCCAAACCAAACCCTTGCAGGGCCATTCAAGGTAGTGGGAAAGGCTCGACATATGATCTGGTCCGGAATTTTGTGAAGTAGCATGAAAGCTTTGTAAGTCTCCAGATGGTCGAGTGGATCACCTACCCTGTCAAATGGTTCAAATGTAGGGAGCTTGAACTTTGAAGGAAGTGGGTAAGCCATGACCGCGACAATAAAAGGAAGGTCTGTTTTCTGCACCAGGGTTGCTAGAGCCTTGGCCCCTCGATCATTGACCTGTTGAAGAACGAGGTCCATCTTCTCTTGCAAATCTCGGAACGCAACCCCCTGGACAACCTCATGTTCAAGGTTGACCACATTTCTTTGACGCAAGGCCGCGACACTACCAACTTCCTTGTTGTGTTCGGTGGGTTGATGGTGGCTGGCGGTGTGCTGTGTAGTGCCGTGTGGATGATCGCTCTCCTCTTCTTCCTCCCAAAGTGAGTCGGACGGAGGAGGGGGAAATCGAGCCAGAAGTTCCTGGTTTTGGGCTCGTAATTGGTCGATCACTTCGATGAGGTGGTGAACTTGTTGTTGCAACTAGTTGGGCTCTTGAACGGAGCGTTGGCTTTGTCTCGTATTGACCATGACCTTGACTCCACAGATAAATTTATGAAATAAGAAACGTCATTCCTACAGACGGCGCCAAACTGTTGATGCCAAAATTTGGACAGTTAATCCAAGCTTCGTCTTTGAGATGGCCTTTGTAAGAAGTCCAATGACCGGAGGGGTTTCCAGTCGTGGACCCTCCGATGGTCAAGTTAATATCTGGTTGAGAAAGACTATTTGCTCTGTAATTCAAGGGGAAAACAGAGAACGTACCTTACTTGCACACCGTCTGCCGTTTATATACGACTTTGCACGACTGCTAGCTACGCTGGTAATCATGGTGGAGGTTATCAGCGGTTATCTCCAGTAATGCTCCGTGAAATATGGGCGTTGGGCGCATCCGAGATCATGGGCGACCCACGACCTTGCCCCCGGGGTTATCGAAGAACATCACCCCACACAGGCGATTGTGGGACGGTCGCCCCGCCAGGACTGACTCGATCGGCCCCTTGTAAGCCGACCGGCAACTCTCGAGACAGGTGTCAATCACTTGTCCCTCATAAGTGATGGTGCAAAAATCCCCTCATCATTACTCATGTTAAAAATTACGTTGACCAAATATTAGTTAACATAATTTTGAAGCACATCTACTCTATATTCAAAAAAATGGTTTCCGATCTTGTGTAGCAATACTTTATGATTGAGAAAAATAAATTCAATCTCTCGTTACAATATTTTTTGAAGGAAAAAAATATTTTGTGATCAATTCTTTTTCTATAAAATATAATTTTTGAGAAGTCTGAAACTTAACAAATGAACGGTTCAGATTATCTAATCTCGAACGAGGCCGACAAATAGACTAGATCGGGTAGATCCAATAATCCAATCTCTTTTTCAAAAAAATCAACTTCTACGATGTTGATAGTGTTCCCCATATAAGCGGCTGAGATCCAATCATGAGTAATCACATGTACCATTCCCCATTTCCGCCAAAAGCACCCTATCCCACCTCTCCAAAAAGAAATTTGAAATGATTATATATAAGCCCCCCACCTCAATCTTTTACATGCCAGAATCATCCCGTAGCCACTGAGAAACAACTACACATAGAAAGAGAATCTAGAGAGAGGGGGAGGGGGAGAGAGAGAGAGGCACAGAAAAATCTAGTCAGAGAGAGATATGCCTTCGTGGACGGCTTTCCGGTGGCTGGACGAGCTCAATTTCTCGCCGCCGACAACCTCGATCTTCCGCTGGCCGGCGAGGCTCGTCTCCTCGTACCTGACGCCGCCGAGGTGGTCCCACGGCCTGTCGGCGTTCTCCTCGCCGAGATGGTCCCCGTACAACCTCATCAACTCGTCGATTGTGGACGACGTGGTGTGGTCCCTCGTCACCGCCGTTGAGTCGGTCGCGTTGGTCTCCATGCTCTGCTTCTTCTACGTCTTCTGCGGCTGCACCGTCTGATCACATCGGAGAATAGTAGAGTTCGTTCTCGCTGGAGAGTGACGCGGCGGCGGAGAGAACCGGCGGGTTTTTCAGATCTGGTTGGTGGTAGATGAAGACAATTTGGTAGTCTGAGAACGTGAGTAGTTTGATGGAGTTTGCTTTCACTCTGTGAGGGGTAGTTTTGTCCAATCGGTTGTAATGTAATTTTGTTTTGTCCAGATATTTTTGGTGGTGGTTGTAATGAAGGCTCAGCCGCTTGTGAGCTGTAACGCTTCTTCGTTAATTAGGTTTTGTGCCTGCTTTTTAAATTTTTTTTTTATAAATGCATATTGAAGTTTGTCTTACAGTGTTAGAAAATGGGAAATGATATTGACGCTCCAAAAATTAATGCAGACATTCTAAAAAACAAATGAAAGTGGCTTTCGAATTTTGGAGTGCCTGAATCAATTTTTAGAGTGCCAATATTATTTTCTTAGAAAATACACACAGGACAAATATTAAAATTACATTTCAGAGTGCATTTTTATAAGAAAGCAGAATGTTAACATTGTTTTCAAATTTGAATTGTCTATGGACTTAGGAATGGTAATAATGTTGCTCATGTGTTGGCGAACAAAGATTTCAGTGGTTCGGGGTATAATCCATGGACGGAATCTCCACCGTTGTGGTTACTTGATCCCCTTCTAAGGACGGATCTCCTGTTTCATGGATTTTTTTGACTTATTAGTAAGTAACATAGATTATTCTAACATCCGTCAAAGGGAATAAGATAATAAGTAAAAAAGTATATTGATATCTGAGAAATGTGTTTTGATATTTGTGAAAGTGTATGAATATTTGTGAGATATAGTATATTGATATTCGAATTTGTTTGAAATTATGTACATATTATCCTCCGCTTAGTGGGCGAAGGTAAGCAAAATCGTAATAACATTTGGGGAAAATGACGGCTAAGGATGTGTTTTGATAATTAATACCCGTCAATGACATTTTGTTTATTAACAAATGTTCTTGGCATGTCTTTAAAATGTATTAATTATCAAAATACGTCCTGGACCATCATTTTCCCTAACATTTGTTATCATTGGGTGGGGGTGGAAGAATTTTAACATTGTTTTCAAATTTGAATTGTCAATATTTGGTCTGTTGCAGAAGATACAACGAAATTCACGTGTCTCGTGTTTATTTATTTATTTATATTTCGGATACATTAGTTAGTTTTTTTTTTCTCGCAATTCATCCTTTTTTTTTTTTTCCCCGATGTTGGTCTGGCTTTTATGGAGTAATTTGATACGTTCATACTATAGATCTAAGCAAGATTTTAATGTCGCCAAAAATTATTGAATCTGACATCCCAAACAAGTTCAAATGCAAAAAAAATGGGTTGCATTGGGTTTAGATTTGGTGTGTATGAATCCAAATTACATGTCTAAACTTATTTACTTGTAGATGTCAAATTATGATAATTTCGGATGATTATAAGCATTTTGACGGCGACTAAAATATGAACAGAGAGGATTCTAAAATTTGAACAAATATCAGGGTGCAACGCAAAAGTGTAAACTACAATATGCACTTAAACCGCAAATGGTGGAGAAGCAGACTCCATTAATTACTCCAATAAGAAGGTTTGATAGGGTCCATAAAAATATTTATGAAGACATATCGGATAATACAGATTCACTCATGAAAAATATTTATTTTTCAAGAAGTCTTTTCAAGAAGTCAATTTCAAACTTAAAAATAATGTGTTTAAACAAATAATTTTTCTAACAATATGGATCTTATTTGATAGATCTTATCGAGATCTTTTATACGGTGTAAAATTTTTTATTTTTTATTTTTTTATTTTTAAATTTAAAAATATAAAATAAATACTTATTTTTTAAGAAGATATTTTGGAACGGAGCCTTTAACCCTAACATTTCTCTTAAATGCAAGTTGACAGGAATGTGTTGCGTTGTCAATCCCAACGAATGCAGTACGGTGCTTAACGTTATCATAAACAGTTGCAAATGTGCACTTGGCATATTTTAATTATTCAGACTTCCATCTGACTAGTCATGAATTTTCTTTGGAAGGGTTCCTGGATAGCATAATTTGCTTGCTTGTGCACATTTGCGCTCCGGATATCTCATGCTATTCGGGTCATTTTTGTGCACCTTAACTAATTTTTGACAAATTAATTCATCGTCTATAAGCGGAATCTCATTTAAAGTCGTGACATAGCCTATTATGGACTAGTCCTACAAAAATTAATCACCTCCATAGATAGAGCTATATATAGTGGGGGAGTGTGGCACATGTCACCACCAGTTTTACATGAATGAGAGTTGATTAGGTACTTATCTGTTTTCTAATAATTTGTTTTTCTACACAAATGACAAAAAAAAGAGTACAAAATAGAAAATGAACGATTTAGATCATGAAAATAATATGTCAACAGCTTTCATTTAACGACCACAATAGAGTTGAATCAAACCTTCATTCAATTTTTAACCAAAAACAAAGGCCGGGCCCTGGGATAAAGTCTAAAGTTTTTTAAGGACCACAGGAGAGTTGAATCAAGCCATCATTAGATTTTTGACCAAAAACAAAGGCCGAGCCCCGGGACAAAGTCTAAGTTTCAATTTTGATTTTGATTTTGATTTTTATATTCCTACTTATCAGTATGTAACTACAGGAGGATCGCCGAGCAAAAAAAAAACACTACAGAAGGATCACCATCAAATAGTTCCACCTCCCAATCTACCACTAATAGTAGTAATTAACAAGTGATTTCGAACTTAAAATCCATGAGGGAGCAAACTGTTGGATTCTCTAAGTCACAAACTTTGATCAATAAACCCGCTGCAAGTTTTAAACACTGGACCAACCTCGTTACTTCGATATTGATTCGTGTTTGCCAATCATAATCCATGGATAATCCAAAAAAGTAGTTGATCCCAAAGAGTTGGGAGACAAACTTGTATATAAAAATTTAACTTATTTTGAGAATAACTTTGATAAATAAATACTACTCATACATTTCAATCATGTGTCTATCAATATTGTATCAGTGTGAAGAGTATAGCACGACCCCAACCCGAATTAGCCGTTCACAAATTATTCGTATAAGAAAAAAAGAAAAAAAAAAAAAACAATCAACGTATCTTTTTAATGTTCTAGCCCGAGCGGCCACAAGATTTATGATTGTTCATTTGGTTGATGTAAGCCCAATCAATTAAGCATAGCGACAACATCAACACAATAACTAAAACATAAAAAATTTAGCGACTTTGCTCAGATTGGGAAAAAATATTGAGAAAATAATATCTTCCTATATTATACTCCCTCTGTCTTTTTCTAAGTGTTCAGTTTCGTAACTCTAACATATTAAGAAAACTCATTACACATTTTATATCAATTTTTACCTCAACTTTCCCTACTTACCCTTATGGAGACATCATCATTGCACTTTATTCCCTAACTTTTCAAAATGAAACCTATTTTTAGGAGCATAATAGAAAATATACTAACTTTTTTCCACTAACTTTTTAGAAAATAGACACTTATTAAGGGACAGCTAAAAATGAAATACTGGACTCTAAAAAATGAAGGAGAGAATAGCAACTTTGCGCACATCAAAATTGCATTCGTGGGTTCTATCCCTTATTATAACAATTGCGAATGGTTGCCAAAATAAAACCCATGATTTGATCAATTTTGAAGTTTGGACAACCACCTTAGAGAGCTTTAAAATGTGGATGGATGTTGGATAGTTTTTACATTTCAAATCCCATTTAGCTAATGTGTACTGATATTAAAATAAGATGCCACAAAAGAATATTTTACAATAGCTATTAAATTAGTAAGTAAAAAATTAATGTAGAGCTTGACATTTTTAATCCGAAGTGTCAAAGAAGAAAGACCAAACATTCAGTGGGCCTCCGGCCGCCGCATTCCTGCTTATACTTTGACCAACAAACATTTCCAAAGCCGAGGACGGTCCACCGAGCCGGAGCTATAGAGTATAGGACTAGGGTGGGACTGTGGGAGTGGCCTCGAAAATTCTACGTATTCAAATCAGTTTTGAAAAAATATTTGACAAAATTTGAAACTAGTGGGAATCCAACAATGTTACTTGGAGCAGCAGTGTTACTGTGCCAGCACGTGCAAACCCTTTTTCGGGCCTGTTTTGGGTCTCAAAAAAATGATCGGAGCCGCTCATTTAGTTTAAAATACTTTGTTTATGATCCTTGCAAAAAATACGCTCAATCCGGTATTAGTAAGGGCGTTTACAAAATATTCAAATTTGTCTCAAAATTCAGGCTTATATTCTAAAGCAAATTTGAATGTTTTGTAAATGCCCGTAATATAGCATTTAATGATTCGAGCGGTGTAATACTGTAATCTAACATTTAATCATTTGTGGGGTGGAATGCAGAACAACCCGTTTTTGAATTCTGCAATAATATTCGCAAGAGTTGAGCATGCTTCAAATGTAAGAGGGTGTGATTTATCTCCCACCACAAACTCATGACAAATGCCATTCACAAGAGAGAATTATATTCCACAACACATGATATGACAACCGAGTTCAATTTAAACCAATGAAAAAGTGGTGTTTGATGGAGATTTATCTGAAATTATCGCTGATAGTTAATAGTTCCCGCAACTCTTGCAACCAAATTCAAGCGGCAGTAGCTACTGTTGGAGAAAAGTGTCCACAATCTAAACAGATTGTTTTCATGTGATAACCAAAGCAAGCATGAGGCATGATGAATGATGATAAAAAGTCCCTCCTGCAACATAAACTAAGCAAGCTTGTTGGGGTAACTTTTTCTGTTGAACTCATAGTTCACCTACTCAACTTCAGTGTCCACAAAACCCTTGTGCTGCCCAAATACGAAATGTGAGTGCTGAGATTCTTAAGCAAACCATAGCCTGTTTTCATCGCACATTTTTTCCATAACATGGAGCAGTTGAAATCCCAACTGATGTGCAACCATCACGTTCTCAATACCATTCATATTGCACTGTGTAATCTAACATTTAATCATTCATGAGATGAAATGGGAAACAACCCTTTGTTTGAATCTCTCAATCTTGGTACACAATGTTATCTGTTAAATGAGATTTGGAAAAAACCTTCTATCTTCAAATTCCGCAATAACATTAGCAAGAGTCAAGCATGCTTCAAATGTAAGAGGGTGTGATTTATCTCCCACAACAAACTCACGACAAATCCCATTCACTTCAATCGAGCTACAACCAGGGCTCTTTCTGCAACCAACCTTCTTCATTTCCTCCTTTACTTTCTCCACATCATCCCACCTCCCGGCATCCCTGTACAAACCTAACAAAACCATATAAAGAGCTCCATTCCACGGCTCAGCACTTATTAGCCACTGGGCAGCTAATTCCCCAACTTTGACATTCTTATAGACTCTACAAGAATTAAGAAGAGCACCCCAGATTGCAGCATTAGCCTCGACAGGCATATCCCTAATAAAACTAACGGCTTGTTCAATGAATCCTGCTCGACCAAGAAGATCAACAACACAACCAAAGTGTACTACAGTTGGTTCAATCCCAAAGTCAATAGTCATTCGGTCAAAATATCTCATCCCTTCATTTACTAGTCCAGAATGGGAGCACCCAGAGAAAAGGGCTACAAATGTTACACCATTGGGTTTTACTCCAGAGCGGATCATCTCTTCAAATGCTTCAATCAGTTCAGTGCCAAGACCATGCATTGCTAATCCAGATAACATAGCCGTCCATTCGCCCACATGCTTCTCCTTAGCTCCCTCAAACACCTTTAGCGCCTTCTTTATGCTTCCACATTTGAAATACATATCTATTAAAGCGGTAATAATCCTGCCATCAAATTGGTTCTTTTTCCTTTCACTTATATAGGAATGAACCCACTTACCCAAATTAAGATCCCCTAAATTAGCACAAGCACAGAGCACACTCATTATCGTCGAATCATTCGTTTCCATTTTCGCCACCAAACATGTCCCTAAACAACAAAACCCCATCTTTAAACCGGTTCCGCCTAACATACCCCATGATCATAGCACTGTAAGAAACAACACTCCTCTTTGGCATCCTATCGAAAACATGACGTGCTGACTCAATCGACCTGCCATTAGCATAGCAAGTAACCAAACTAGTCCACGTAGCAACATCCCGGAAACCCATCTCGTCAAAAACCCGTCTAGCCATCTTCACTCCACAACTCGACCCATGTAAATTAATCAACGAGTGTTGCACGAATATGTCGTGACCAAACCCATGTTTAAAAGCCTGTCCATGAACAATTTCGCCTGTTCTAAGGTCTCCAACGCTGGAACATGCTTTGAGCAAAAATGGGAAGGTGTAGTTATCGGGGAGGGGGCCATGTAGGTGCATATGGTGATATAGTGCCAATGCTTGATGTGGGTATGGGCTTGAGGCGTAAGCTCGAAACATGGTGTTGTAAATGTAGGTGGATGGCTGGGGAATTTTGTCGAACAGTTGGCGGGCGTGGAGGAGAGAGAATGGGTTGGGGTTAGTAGTGAGGGCTGTGATGATTTGCCGGAGGTATATGTCATGTTGATGAAGGCCGGAGACGATGATGCGGGAGTGAAGGATCTTTGCTTCTTGCATAGTTGGGAAGAGAGCATCATAAGTTACAGGAGTGGTATATTTATAGGGATGAGATACAGATACACAGCTGCGGGATTTGACAGTTTAAGGGGGTTATTCAATTCCATGTGTAAACTATTCACAGCTTGCGAGGTGCCCAAATTATTACTCCATGGGTGATGCACCAAAGCCTGTTGGAAGGGGATTGGATCCGGTTAATTTGGCTTCGGATCAGTTTGGTTTATTTAGTGCTTTTGAGCCGTCTAAAAGTGTTTTTAGACGGCTCAAATTTTAAAAAGTGTTTTTGTAAAATACCCCTCCAAATTTGAGTCAAAGAGCCAGCTTTTGGGTAAGGCCCGTAAAGCTTAGCCACCAAACTTTTTATTAGGAGAATTTTGCATAGGTACTATAGCAGTTTTCAAACCCATCTAGTCCATTTCTAAGTTTTATAAACCATTAAGTTCACTAATAATTTTAATGACAAAAATACCCTATCTAAGAAACAAGGGTCTTGCATTTTTTTCCGTTTTGTTGCAATCAAGCCGTCGCCACCGCCGCCACTGTCACCACCGCTGCCACTTCGGTCGCCGACACCGCCACCACCGTTGCCGCTATCATCACGCCACATATAACGTTATATGTGTAACAAAAAAAGCATTTTTTTCGATTTTTATATTGAATCCGCTACACTTAACATTTAATGTTATATATGTGACAAATTTATCTTTTTTTTTTTCTTCCTATTTTTCTTGTATTGATTTTTTAACGTTATATGAGTGATAAGAATTTCCTAACATACAACTTTATATGTGTGACAAATTTTTTTTAACATGCATCATTTCTTTTTGGTTTTTCTTGTTTGTAGTCTTTAATATTATATACTGGTTCATACAAAATATATAACTTATATGTGAGTTTTTGAATATTTAAATATCGCAAAAAAAAAAAGAACATATAACATTATATTTGAGCTTCTGCAGCTCTGAATCTCACAAAAAAATAGAATAGAACACATAATATTAAATGTGAGCTTCTGTAATTCTAAATCTCATAAAAAAACGAAATATATAACATTATATCTGAGCTTCTGTAGCTCTAAATATCACAAAACATGACATAAAATTATATGTTCTCAAAATAATATCATATCTTTCCAACAATATTACATATCTCAAAAAATAACATTATATGTTCACATATCATGCTACCATTATCCTTATTTTCAGTCGCGCAGCCTTGTTTCCAGTCGCACCTTAAATCTCAAGTTGAATGTTGATGAGGCCACAGGGGGTCGAGCTTTATTTTTTCACTATTTCTTCATCAAAACCTCATCGAATCTTTCAAAATTTTGATTTTCTACCTCCAAATAGCATTCACATAACCTCTATATCTACATATATACATATTCAAAACAACATAAATAACATTAATATATCTCAAAAATGAGATATAATATTATATGTTTAACCCTAGGAAAAACACATATTGCACATGACAGAAGTTCACATATAATGTTAGATACTCCGTTGTCCATCACTTATTGAATTGGTCCGCATAATGGCCTCTTTGACTTGCTTCTGATAATATATGGACATATCCATATGTGCTTTTGAGAGGCCGCTGCGCGGACCTATTTAATAAGAGAATATAAACGTTATTAGTTCCTCTTCTCTTTTTTTTTTTTTTTTTTTTAAAGTTTTACAGGACAAAATCTCATATACAACGCTATATGTTCTCTATGCAAATTAAAATATTTTTTTTATGTCAATACAAGCTCATATATATATATATATATATAACATTATAACCATATATATGTATATATAGTCACAAATATTCTCATATAAATAACCATATATAATCATATATGGATATATCTATATGTGTATTTGAGAGGTCGCTGAGCGGACCAATTCAATAAGAAAACACATAACTTTATTAGTTCCTTTGTTTTAGAGTTTTACTGGACAAAATTAGGTACCAAGGGCAAATTATCACATATAACATATATGTCTTAGTAGAGAAGATTATCTATAACCAAACCACATCGTTAACCGAGCTTCAAATCACATATTTTCACGTATAAGTCGGAGAAGCCGCTACGTGGACCAATTCAATAAGTGATCAACAACGGAGCATATACTATTATATATGACAGAAGCTCATATATAATGTTGCACGGTACAAAAGGTCATATATAACGTTACATGTTCTCTTTATTTTATAACAGAGAATATTTTTAATCTAGAATGTTATATAACAATGTAACGTTATATATTATTAGATCTCTCTAATTGAGAATGTTTTTAAAAAATGACATTAAATAACAACAAAAACACATAAAAATATATTTTTTGTGTGACACAAAAAGCACACATATAACCTTATATATTTTTTCAAAAAACACAACTTGTTCCAACCTTATATGTCTAGCTCTAGAAAAAACACACATGTAACCTTATATATTTATTCAATCAACTCCAAATATATCAGAAGCAAGTTAGAGAGGCCGCTGTGCGGACCAAATCAATAAGTGATTGATGAAAAACACAAATATAACCTTATATATTTATTCAAAAAATTTCAAATCTCTAACCCTAGGAAAAGCACACATATAACCTCATGTATATATTCAAAAACCTCCAAATCTAATGATAACCGGACACGAGACAAACAAAAGGCTGGATCAACCTTCTTATAATATTATATTTTTTATTTTTACTACTCCAGATTTCTCTCGAGTAAAACAAAGAAAAGACTGGATAAACCTTCTTAATACGATAGCAAACCAACTTTAAAGCACGTTTATGAAAAAAGCGGAATAACGTTATATAATTGACTGAAACTACAAATTCCACACACATAACAAGTCAAAAATCCAAATTCATTCAAGATTAGTGCAAGAAATAAACTATAACCTTAAATATCAAAGAGATCAAGATATAGAACAACAAATCAAAAAACTATGCATTGGGTGTAATTTACTTTTTCAATTTGGAAGTGAATCACTCATCTTTTTGTAATACTAGAAGATTATCTTTGCAAAGACGGATGAGGGAGTACCAAAATGCTTCATACGACTCATGACTCTATCTCGGTCCTATGAAATGTTTTTTAAGGATTTTCTCGATGCCTGTCTCTCCATTTTATCCCTTTCTGCCATTGAAATAGATCGACGAAGGAACATGCTCTTTTAATCCATGGTGAAACTGTTCGATCCCTGTCTCTCCAGTTCATGGTGAGTGAGGGAGAGCTCGTCGGCGTAGAGAATTTGGAGGTGAATGGTTCACCGGGGGGGGGGGGGGGGGGGGGGTCAGATCTGTTTTGTAATCTAGGGTTTCTCTCTCTATATGTTATACATGAGCATTTTTTGGTCTTGAAAAATATATCTTTTTAAGTAAATTGGAGTTATTAGGTTGTAAATTCTTTACACCGCGGGTGTAAATATTTGTTTCCTCCAAATCAATTGCACTGCGACACGTGTCAAAATAGTGGTCTCAATTAATAAAATGTGGCGATGTGGCGCAATACAATTGATTTGGAGGAAAAAAATGTTTACACCGGCGGTGTAAAGAATTTATTCTCTAACTATATTAGTGGACTAGAATGGTTATGAAATTTAGAAGTGGACTTAGTGGGTTACAAATATGCTATAATGGATCTCCCACCAATTTTTTAAACTTTTTACCCAAATTTTTTTAGGCACATATATAGATGATGCAAGGCTCAAGTAGAAAGGTTCAAACATGAATGATTCGGTGTTTTATTGTGCAAGTCTTGAAGATTTTCCAAACAAACATGGAACCCACAATTTCCCCCTATTGATAAAGGGACTCATGTTCCGAATTGAAAGTTTTGGCAAAAGTTTAACCGAAACAACTTAGAAAGTTTATTGATGTGCTTAATTACTTGAAGGCAAATGATAGTATTGGTTTTCCGAATCCATTTATTGATGCAGAACTGCCTGACTATTTTGGGTACTGTGACTAGCGGGAAGAAGTTTTTCCAACCAAAAGTTGATCAAAACTCACATTCGGTCAACCATGTCACAGGAGGGATTGAATGGATTGGAAGTTGTCAATTGAAAATGCGATAGTGGAAAAACTTAATTATGCCAGGTTATTTAGGCTTAGCTTCCCTTAAAAAAGTCAATTTGTTTTTTTCTTGCCTTTATTTAAATTTTTTTTTGCGTTCATTAGTTTTGCATCATATTTTCGTAGATTATCAATTTGCTTTGACGAAAGGAATCAAAAAATTATGACTGAAACTCAAAAAAAATAAATAAATAAAAGCCAAAAAAGGCGATTTGAACAGCTTAAAAACATATGACTACATACCAACAAAGAGACTTTTAAACTTGAGCAGCTAAACAAAAAACAATACAAACAACCCAAATTCAAGTTAATAATCAATTAAAGACCATGGCCAAAACCTTGCTTCCAAAACTGGACAGTTCAAAAGAAATCTTCAAACATCAAAGAAGCATGGCCAACATCTTGCTTCTGATCTTGTGGCTACAATAAACTGAATGAATCGCACACATGAGTTCTTCATCATTTAAAACCTTGGCCCGACAATCAAATTTCACAGTTTTCGGGAAATTCACGGCTCCTAGTCCTGCCGCATCCGACAACGTTCCTAGCCCATGGCCCCCAGAAAGATAACGAGGCATCTTCAAAATCATGGCAACCAACTCACACATTTCTATTCCGCTCTTGCATTCAATCCGACAATAAGTTTTGAGCCCAGAAAGTCCTCTGCTCATTCCATCACCCACGAAACAAATTTCCGGGTCTCCTAGAAAGTCCTTCAAGCACTGTGGAATTGAATCCAAGCTACCCAGCTGGATCAACAGGCAACGAGCTGAGTTCCGACACAAAGTTGAAGCATTTGAGGGTTATTGATGATACTGGCCTCGAACTTAACCATGAGGCCTACAGCAGTCGTCAATCCAATCAGAGGTTTTAACTCATCGAGGCCTATGGCGACCACTTCCGCACGATTCACTATGCGTACATCAACGGTTACGCCTTCAAGCTGGATCTTGTATATATGTACCCATTTTTGACAGGAACCTCAGTGGTATCATCTTTATATATGAGAATTACGATCGAGAAGGGTTATGTTATGTAGAACAAGTGGTGCATGTGGTCTGTATATAAAGGAGGAGAGAGGCTATATAGCTAGGTGCGCGCAGGATGAGGTTGTATTAATTGGGATCGAGTGGACTCTTGGAGAAAAGAGATAATCTTTTCTATATATATATATATATATATATATGTGTGTGTGTGTGTGTGTGTGTGTGTGTGTGTGTGTTGGGAAGATGCAACGGAATGTAAACTTCTGATCTCCCCAGCAGAACCCGGGGAAATTTGTAAAGACTATAAATAGAGATGCCATTCAACGTTTCTCATTTTCTCCTATGTGATCTTCTCTGTGTAATTGGCGGCATTGGCCTACCACACCATCCATCAAATTTATATTTGCAGGGGTCACGTGTCCCTTATTTTTATTTCGTGATTTCTAGAGGAAAATGATTTTAAAAAAAAGCCCATTGAGCTGTCATTAAGATTTAAAAATGTATAAAAGTGTATTGAAAAGTATAAAAAATGCATTAGAGTATGTGGGCATTCTATCTTTTTTTCTAAGCTTATCAACAACTCAGTGGATTGTCAATAGAAGGACCCATTTATAGATGCTAGTAATTAATACGCCCTCGTTCAATTCTAACCGGATAAAAAATGAGTTATATTTTTAAATTGGTAATGAATTTTATATTCAATATGGATCTTGTTTGATAGATCTCAATTAGTTTTATAAGATAATGTTTTTCAAAATTACATTAAACATTATAAATTATAAGATATAATCATTTGAAAAATAAAACGAAGTCCAAAAAATGACTATTAAATCCGGACGAAGAGAGGATATGACAAGACTAAAATATTTTTTTAATCGAAATATAAACAAAAACCCTTTCTATGGGCCCCCACGAGATGTGCACAGACGGTACACGCTCCGACATGTGGGGCCCATTTCGAATATCATGCAGATAATCCAAGCTATTCAATAATTTTAAAAAGAAATTGAGTGGCATGTAAAAAATCAGCTCAACTAGGTAAATGTAGGTGCTTGATCCAATTTTTCATTACGATTACAGGATCAATAAATCACCTACACTTCTGAGCTTAAATATCATTGGGCCACTCGATTTTTGCTTTAAATTATTGAACAACTTTGATTATATGTGCAGGACCCAAAATAGATCCTGTGTGCCGGGGTGTGGACTTTAGCATTTTTATATAACAAGTGATAACTTACTAAAGTGCCGTTCCGGATGCGTAGTAAAAGGAACTTTAGGAAAAGGAAGGTTTTTTGAACTCACATATTATGAAAATGAAAAGTTATTTTTTCAATTTTTTTTGCTTTGTTTAAAAGATCTCTTAAACAAGATCCATATTGGTAGAAAAATTATTTGCGTAAATACATAATTTTTGAGCTTGCAAACCTTCCTTTTCCTAAGGCTGCTGATTTTGCCACTCTCTTAATTTATTGTTAACGCCACTCCCCTAGCAGAGAAGTGCCTCTAACAAAAAAGGAAGTGACAAAATCATTTCCCTTTCCTAAAGTTATTTTTACTGTGCATCCGGAACGGCACCTAATCTCTCCTCACTTCAATTATGGAAGTTTGAAGTAAAATCAGTCCAAACTGTCTCTTACCTAATGCTCGGCAAAGGACTTTTCCTTCGATTTTTTGAAGTAAAATTACAGTAACTACTTATTTTCATATTTATGTATCCTCTTCTTAACCTGTGTTTGACAATGTTTTAAATGAATACATATATATATATATATACACACACACACACACACACACACATACATATATAATTTTTTGAAACAGGACAATGTTTTAAATGTATTCCAAATGGAACAATTTGTTTATCTCGCTTTTTCATATGTAGCTTCATTTTTCTTTTGATACTGTTTACACCCATTTTTGGCCAAAAATCAGGAAATGGATTTACAGGTTAAAAGGTGGCCTCGAGGGTCGAGGCCATAGCCTTGAAAGACCTTACTACTAGTTGCCCGCGAATTAGGGCCGGGTCTTAAGAAATGATGGGTCTTCCATAAAGGCCCAAATCAGTTAAAGGCCCAAGGCTTGAATTAGTCCTCTAGATCTGAGTATTTCGTCCGGGCTTAACCCAAACTCCTAGAAGTAACAAGGCCTACGAAATAGGCCCAAATCGGTAGAAGCCTTAGTTTTCTCACTAGGCTTGGGCTCAGAAGGCTTACAATGGGCAAAGGCCCATGATTTACCAACAAGTTCAGGTCCAATTGATGAATAGGCCCACTGCTTTAATATGATCATTTAAAGCCTTTAATGAGCAAGAAAGGGGCCTTAAGCTGCTCACAAGTAGCTCAGAGGTCTTAAGCTGCTCACAAGCAACTCAAAGGCCTAGAATATTCTTGCTAGGCAGATCTGGGTAAGCTGCTCATAAGCAGCTCAAGGTCTGAACTGGTGGGACCCCATTCTTCAGCATGATGCAAGGCCAGCGACAGGTGGCGTACATTCAACCCATGAAGATGCTAGTGAATGACTCTTGCAGACCTAAGCAAGCTGCTCACAAGCAGCTCACCCAGGCCTGCTTGATCTTTTGATTCTTGACCTTTCTTCCATAAGGAAGCAAGCTAAGAGGTTTAAGGGCCCACAAAAGGTGCACGGCCCAATAAAATGATAGGAAGGCCTAGAGTAATGACAGTCTTCAGTAGTGGTGGGCCCAAAAGGAGTACATTCAAGCAATAGCTTGAGTATTGAAGTAACTCAAATGGCCTGGATGCTGCAGGAACTGAAATTCTTCTTGCTCTTTACAAAGAGAAGAAGTATTTCTCAGGCCTTTGCTGTTTTCTTGGAGTATAGCGCACGTTTTGTTCAGAAAGCAGCCCCTCATTGGAGCAATTTGACGCTGCTCAAGCCCAAGCCTCTGCCAGCAGGCCTTGTGGCAGCCATGCATTGGAGCATTTTAAAGCAGCTCAAGGCCTGTAGCTCCTATAAATCATAGTTTTGAAGGCTTTGGCCAAGGGCCACGACCTTAAAAGCTCACAGCTTACGCACCTACATTTTCATTTCTTTCAAGCATTACTTGTACTCACTTCAAAATAGTTTAAATTTTTATCACATTTCTTGTACCCAAGCTTCATTAAACCGTTAATGGAGTTCGTTTGATCCTAGTTTAGCTTCATTATCTTTCTTTCCATTGTTCTAGCAACGATTAGAAAATATTTTAAGTCCTTAGCCCGACAAGGCAACCAACGAACCATCACGAGGTCTTACCCTTTAGGCCAAGCACAATCACTCGAAAGAAGTTAGATTTTGAGGCACGAAGGCCTTAAAGCAATTCGGACAGACTTGTCCTGGCACGCCCTCGCATTCCAAGCCAATTTGGTTTTAACACTTTTTGTGGAGAAACAGATACTTAATCAATTCTTCTTCTTTGTTTTCCAAGAGGTTTATGGCGGATTACGCAGACTTTTTTTAACGTTACAAGTTGGATTGTGAGAATAATAAAATTTTGTCTTTGGGGCTCTCAAAATTTTGGGACTCTATGGAGCAAGAACTTAATTATGAGAGCTCTAAAGACAAAATTTAATTATGACTCTTTAGAATAAAATGATCAAAATAATAAAATCTTTGCATGGGTTCAAACGGATTAAAAATTGGAGCATTTAATTTTTTTAGACTGTTTATACATTAAAAAATATGGTTAAAAACTTAAGTGCTCTAATTTTTAATCTGTTTGAACCGGTGCGAAAATCTTATAATTCTGATCATATTATTCAAAATGGTCATAATTAAATTTTATCTCTAGGGCTCTTATAATCAAGTTTCTGCTGCATAGGATCCTAAATAAATAGTAGATATTAATTATGATAGTTTCGGAGACTATTTAATTGTGATTCTTAAAATAAAATGATCAAAAAAAATAAGATTTTCACACTGATTTAATTGGATTGAAAATCAAAATAATTAATTTTTTAATGATATTTTTAATATAAATAGTCTAAAAGAATTAAACTAATTGAGTGTGAGAAAAGTGACTGGAGAGAAGAATTGAACGTGCTAGATGAGTCCATGGTGACGTGGCATTGATCAATGCTTTTGTTGTCCAACCCTTGTACATAGCCCCGCCATGTACAATTTAATCTCAATTAAAACTAGAAGGACTGAAAGTGAACTTTCTTGTAAAGTTAAAAGGATATATCCAAAAATTTCTCCTTCTTAATTGATGGAAGGGCACATGGACGTTCAATGAGAACATATAGTAATATAATTAAGACCTTTCCATTATTGACGTTAGATGATTTGTAAAATTGCTGTCCTTTGTATTACAGCTTTTGAAACGCGTGCTGTGCTTCCCTTCATTTTTTTATGACCATATTACCCCCTCTTTTAACCTGTTTTCATTGCTTTGCTCTCTTCTTTTAAATCCTACAGAAGAGGCCCATGTGTTGAAAAATTATTTAGTGAACTTTTTCTCCATTTCTGGTATCTCTCATTCATCAATGATGTGTTTGAACTACATTACAAATTTTTTACCCACAAAATTGATTATTCAGGTGCTTCGTCCGTCGATATATATCAATATGATTACCTCAAGCGTAGAGCTAAAAACATCCATTGAAGCATAATAATTCGAAAGTCTGGGATCGTACCCAAGAGAATATCATCATGGCTTGATTGGATTTGTAGATGCAAGTATTGTGGCCTTAAGACTGCTAACTTTAGGCGTAGTTTGAAATGGAGAAAAAGTGCTAACTAGCAAACGCAAGGAGTGACATAGCTCTAAGCATCTATACGTGGCATGTAGGCTCGCTCTTGCCTATGCATGATCAAAGAGGTAAACACCGCCGAGATTTGATAGACAAACACGAACTATCTTGATTTTCCAACTAAACATGAAGATTAAATAAGAAAAGCCTGATCAATCCAAGTCATGGAGTGCTAATCACCCCATAATCTAACCTAATTAACTACTCACTCATGCTAGGAATTAAATCAACAAAGCTAAATATTGAAAACATGATGGAATTTCAAATTAGACTAAAGATTAAGATAGATCAAGAGTACGGCTATAACTTCAATGAAGAGCAAAGTAGCACGCTACAACTAATTAAAGAAGGAAAGTGCAGGATTAACTCACAAAATGAAGAACACTACCAAGAGTAAGCAACAAGAAATGTAAATCCTATTCTAGATCTAAAAAGTGCAATCTAACCTAGTGTTTTTGGATATTGTGACATAATGAAGTATTTATACAAGCCCTCATTTGCCCACAAAATATCTCTCAAACCACCCTAAAATTTTGGTCCGAAGGCTCACGGTACCGATACCTCCACAACCTTGGTATCAGTACCGAAGCCATTAAGTTCCGATACCTCCTCTTTCTTGGTATCGGTACCCTCGTGCCTGGACTGATTATTTCCTGTGATAAGCTCTCGGTATCGATACCATATTTGTAGAGGTATCGATACCGAGGCCATTAAGGTAGATTTTGGCTGAACTTTGGGGGCTCGCTTTGGACACTTCCGAACTCAAATTTGGGTGTTCTTTGGACCGTTAGAAAGCTTGCTGAGTCCATTTTCTAACCCAAGTAGTTTGGATCCAAGATAATTTGTACATCAAAGGATATAGCGATTCTTCCCTCAGTTGGTTGGAAAATGAATATCTTTGATAAAATCCTCACATCTCCTTCAATTTTCTTAACCCTTAGGCGTCCCGAACAACCTCCAAACCATCTTTTCATGACTTTTCGGGTACCACAACTGGGTGGCACGTGACCTTGGGAATTGGTTACACCCGGAGCATTCCTTGGCATTCAAACGCGTCTTATTCACACGAATTACCTGAAAACATTAAGAACACACCTTACGTGCAATATCTAATAAAACACTAACTTTATAAACGTAAATACGATAAAACTAAGGACTTAAGCACCAAGAATATGCATTATTGGGTGCTTATTATCATGTTTAATGATTGTTCAAATAAAAAAAACATTTAATGATTTTTTATTAATTTATTTAACATGTTTTTTTTTTATCATTATTATGTATTTTGACTAGAGAGATCAAAATAATATAGAAGTAATAATCTAAAACTTATAAATTCATATAAGATAAATAAAAAGAAAAATACCAATTGTCTTTTTTAAGAGTTTCCTATTTTTTATGACATTTTATAAAAATTTGGTCATTTTTTACTTTTTTCAATTTGCTTACACTTGATTGGTCGATGCTGCAGTGGTGGTGAGCTTTCTGCGCTCATCAGCCTAGAGGCGAAGGTATATGGGGGTTGGGTGGCTCTGGAAAAGAAATTTATTTTACACTAAAGGTGGTCAATTTGTTACTTATCATTAACTGAATAACTTGACATCTCACTAAAATAATGAAAAAAAGTAGCAACAAAAGAAATAAAATAAATAGTTCAGATCATAAAAATAATATTTCAGGGACTTCCATTTAAAGATCACAAGATAGTTGAATCAAGTTTTAAATTATTCGAACAAAAAATTAAAGCCCAATCCGGTTTTACGATTAACTTTTCTCTCCGTATGTACTACCAACAATCTGAAACACATACTAGTAGTGAAACCCAAAGGAGTTAGCCAAGTGATCTCAGTGTGGGCATAGGAGTTTGCTAATTCCTAAGATCTTAGGTCTGATTTTTCTTGCCATTAATTTTTGGAGTCATCTCCCCCTTAGGTGCAAGTGGGTGACACGGTTGTAGGAGTAGCTGTAGAGATTGGTTTGAGGTGCGCGCAAACTGACCCCGCACACCCTGCATTGCCAAAAAAAAAAAAAGAATACTAGTGAACTCCAATCGAATAGTGTCACCCCTCAATTAAATCCTAGCTCCCCCTGCATTGACCCCTCAGTTCATCCTTAGTGGTGGGTTGGTATTGCCTAGTGGTGAAAGACAATGATTTCGGTAATTATGGCAATAACTTTGCTAGTGCCATACCTACTTATATATTCAAACACACATGAGTGTTGAATAATACACACACTAGTATCTGTAGTATGTATGAAAACCATCACTCATGTGAGTATGGATGTGTATTTAAATGTGCAAGCGGGTGTGAAACTAGAATTGTTAGGCCAATTCTACCAACCCAGTGGCAGTCATGTCCTACAAATGTTGCTTTGGAAAGTTAGGACATCAGATTGGGAGAAAGTGATACTGGGTTAATTTTGTCATTTGGCTGAGAAACTTTAATTATGCAGTACAACTGGAGTTTTTTATTTTTTTATTTTTATGAACAGACAGTACAACTGGAGTTTGAGTTGGAGCTGACAGTGAACAAACGTCAAGTTGATGCACGTGAAGGACACCTATGACCGCTCACTGGCTGACTGTAGCATCCTGGTGGCATTCTGAAGATTGTTACCCATAACGTCCGTAGGGTTCGAAATAGAAAACCCTTGGAAGTGATTTCTGGAGCTCTGAGGGTTCGCGACTTCGCCTGTAAGGCTGTAACGGCAACGGTTCAATCTGCATAGATCGAAGATGGCATGGAGGCAACTCATACCCTTCAACAGAAAAGCATTTTCAACTCCTTCCAATTTGGTTTCTGGGTTTGCAAGTTTTTCTTCCAAATCCACACCTTACGAGGGTAAAGTTCTGTTTTAGGGTCTATAAATTTCGATATCCCTGTATTATATAAATTATGATTTTAGGTGATTTGAATGGAAATGGGTTGGGTTGGGTTTTTTATTTGCAGTGAAGGTGGGAATACCGGAGTTTCTGAAGGGAGTGGGGAAAGGAGTTGAATCTCACTTGGAGAAGCTTGAATTAGAGATTGGTGACCTCCACAAGTTACTCGTCACCCGCACTTTGAAGCTCAAAAAACACGGCATCCCCTGCAAACAGGTCATCACTTTCAGTTTCTCCCCTAATCCATCTTTGTTCTTGCTTTTTCCTTAATTTGTTGTGTATTCTATAGATTGGTTTCGAGAAAATATTACGATATGAAAAAGCAATAGTTTTGTTTCAAGGATTTTAAGTGGTAGACTTTTTCGCTTTGAGATTTTGGTCTGCAGCAGAGATGTTTAATTTCAGTGATGGGTGATTCGAAGAAATGCCTTTACGGTAGCTCGATGTATTTTGGAGGCGTTTTGTGTAAGTTTTATTCTTAATAGGGTTAGATAATTAACATCATACGTCATGCCAGAATCTAGAACTATCATGATTATCACAGTACAATCATTAAGCGGAAACTTGAGAAATCAAGAACGGCGTACCCGGATCCATTTATGCGGAACTTGAGCGATCCAGTGATTAATTGAAGCAACCATAATATCGCTAGAGCATTAAGCCCTATGGGGAAAGCAGGTTTCTCTCTCTTGCCTTACTTTATAGCCTCTTAGTATATCACGTTAATTTGATGGAACCCTAGACACTCTTTTATAGGCAGAGAGAGGACCGGTTTCCCTTATTAAACATGATACTAACTTCCCATCAAAGTATAGCATATTTAGGAAACAACTTCTCTATTTGACCAATAGAATAAAATCTTAGGCATAAAGATATGGAGAATCTCATTAGACCTATTATTCGTATGTGCCATACTTAAAACATGTGGACTGTAAAGACTAATTACAAAATTTAGTCTTACATTCTCCCACTTGGCACATATGATAAACTTAAGTAGGTCTAACAAGGTAAACATAAGGCGCGCCATAAATCCATATCAATCCTTCTTAATTTGGTCACAATCATAATACTTTTATTAAACAACCCACTAGTGCGAGTCTTGGCGGTTCTACATCACAATGACATAGTCCCTTCCATGTACCACAATCACTAGCAAACTATTTAACATAGTCTTTAAGTGAGAAGCATTTTCATAAGGTCCAACAATAATGTCTTTTGTCAAAGACTATTCCTGTAATCACAAATCATTCACATACATGTACGTACGCTATTCATTACAGGAAATTATCAGAAACACTTAATTGAGATCTCTCGAAGTGTCGAATAACATCATCATCATATTGCAGTCCATAAGCTACAACTACTATGGGCTAAGCTAGACTCATTCAATTAGCATAGTTCTTAAACATCTTTGCACTAACCCTTTCATTAGTGGATCTGCAATCATAAGCTATGTGCTTATGCCTTTAGCGACACTTTTGTTTCTGAAATTTTTCTTAGAAAAGAAAACAGTTGCGGAATCATAAACTCTTAGCGACTTGGTAATGGTGTCGACAACCCCAAGTCCTAAGATAAATTTCCCAACGTCTATTCATGAAATATGGCCTCAAAGCATGCCACAATTCAACCAACATAATGGATGAAGTAATGTTTGCTCCTTCACATAAATGAACAACTCATCAAAAGTAGGCTTTCTACTATCAAAACTTCAAACAAAAAATCTGAATCTGAGCAGCTAATAACTCAAGATCGCCAGACTTCCTTAATGTGAGCATATAACCTTTAATTTAAAAGTTCATGAGAAAAACTTTTAAATGCAAAATCTAAATATCACTACAGCATGCAAAATACCGTTAACATACGTGTCAAAAACCATACATGTCAAAAACTATAAACTTACTCCCAATGATCTTTGGATATATACACTAATTAATAGTATTTTTCCTTAATTCCAAAGAAAACCAATGGTATCAGCAAACATAAATAACCAATGGCAGGGAGTTTGTTTACATCCATAAGTTGACTTCTTAAATTTGTATCAAAGTGCTCTTTTACTTAAATTGAGAAACCTTAAGTAGATTCATATAGATTCCATCATCTAACATTTCATTCAAAAGCTTATTTTCACGTCCAAACGTAACTCTCAAACATAAACAGTTACCTACCAACGCCACAATAATTTTTCAGTGAGTTCTTCTTGGATACAAGAGAGAAGGACTCCACAAAATTACGCCTCCTTTCTGAGTGTAACCATTGACTGCAAGTTTGACTTTATATTGTTCTATATTGCCCTCTAAGTCAAAAGTAGTCTTGAAGACCCACTTATAACATATTTTCTTGTATCCTTATGGCAATTCAACGAAATTTCAAACTTCATTATGTTTTATTGGTTCAACTCATCATTCATGGCATCAATCCACTCAGTAAAATTATCACTTTATGCAGCTTGTGAAAATAAAATCGGATCATAACACATTCTTGTAGATAAATCAAATAATCATTCAAATAGCAAATCTCTTATTCCTACGAGATATTCTTAATGCTATCTTTTGTGATTGTTCTACAATTTCTTCAGTGGTGTCAATCTTATTATGGAGTGATTGACAGCTTACTTTGTTGTTCTAAATCATTATATTGTTTAACAACAGTAAGAACAACATCATTCTAAGTTATGGATAAAGACACTTATACCCTAACTTTATATGACCACATTCCATAGTTTATCACTCCCACTGATTTCACCATTCCTAAAGAATCTGAATGATCGATTTCTATAATTGTTGTATAATGGTTAAATAGTAAAACCTATACCCTTTGAATTTTCTAGAGTAACTAATAAGGTCACCATAGCTCATTCAAAAATTCAAATTCCTTTCACGTGAATTAAAAATTCTAGCCTCTGCTGGACAACCTTAAATGTTCAAGTGTCCTAAGTTCAAGTTCCTTCCTATCCATAGTTTAAAAGAAGTATTTGAAACTGCCTTACAAGAAACCTGATTCACATAAGTGCAGAGATCTTTAAAGAATTTTTATATACACTACATAATGGGTAATTTCGAGTTATAAACGTACTTTTAACCATACAGACATACAATTACCTTTTAGCTATCACATTATGCCAAATGGAATAAACCTCTCATAATATTTATCACATATGTCTTACCTCATGACTTTTACATTATTTTCTATTTGCCATTTCTATCTCAATAGCATACACCTTAGTATTCATTGATTGAGATCTTTATGTAATAGAAAAACTTACATAATAGGAAAAGTCATCTATACGTGATAAAATAGGTCTCTTAGATGAAATTTCATACGTCTATATAAATTCCTTTAAGAAGCCTGTAATTTCTTGTGACTTACTCCTTATTGAATATGATTTGCTTGTACTTAACGCAAATCACACATACAAGAGATTAATAAAATTTCTGTCATATATTAATCTCACAATACATTTAATTGAAACATAGTTTCAATCGTTAATGTCACAAGATGAAGTAATTTCCATTCATGAGACTACTAACCAAACTAACATTATGATGCAGCATAAGGAGAGTTCTTAATAAAATGGTCATCAAACTTTAATTCATTCAAACATAATAAAATACCATAAGACAATAATTGGTATTTTTCAATCACCATAAAATTTGGTTTCGAAACTTGAAAGACATAACAATAAAATTTAGTTCAAACAAAAGAAACTAAATTTGTAAACATTATAGAAACCACAAAATGATGACCAACTCTTAAATAACAAACGATAAGTCATAAAGCCCTTTTAATAAAAACTGTAATCTAATTCTTTAGAACTCGTTGGGCTTATATTTTCAATAACTTCAAATCTCCCTGCATCTTGGTTTATAAACATAAGTAGTAGCTCATAATCAAATCACTTCATAGTTGAGGGACTATAATTAACTAGGTTTGATTCGAAACATACAAGATTAATAACCACTTTCCCTTTTTCGAATCATTTCCTATGTTTATGGCGAACTCTCTGATAATGCCTCAACTATTTACAAAAGGGACATATATCAATGCCTTTACATTCTTTCGAGTCCAAAAACATTAGTAGACTCATTGGCACTACATAATGCCAACTTCATGTCCCACTTAAGCTTCCTTTACTTTAATTCTCAAATACTTTAGTTGAGTAAGCCAAATATAACATTTTAATGGCATTCTCAAACATTCCAAGCACAATAAACACAATAGAGCTCACTTTAAACATTCACACAAATATAAGACTTGGTAATTTCATTTCATTCATACTTAACCAAAATAAAAGAATTTCTCAAAAAACAATAATTTATCAAGATCTAGTATTCAAAAGAAACTAATCCTTTTCTTTTTCAAAATGAGAAATTCAATCATTTAAATTAAAATGAACCATACCAAGCATGTGAATGTGAAGCAGATATAATCAATAATGCACACATAATATATGCTCACTACAATAATACTTTGAGTTACCAATAAATTAACAAAATAAAATTTTGTCCAAACAATAATAAATAGTGCAACAGTGATCTGCCTTTGGGTTCATCTAATGTTACACTATTAACAGTTATGGTGATTTCCTTCACCAATAGGACTAATCGATAAGGATTCACAATTAAGTAGGCTTGTTACCTTTGAGTATTCAATTCCAATCTGAATTGTGAATACTTATAAATTATCCTATTCCAATTCACTATTTACTTAGAAGTGGTGCACCTTTGGGCCTACCTAATATCCATGCAACTAGATAACTGCGATTTGCAAAGTCATTATTCTTAACACTTAAAAATGGGAATAAGTTTCATATATATCTTGATATTTATGAGTCATTCCAGTTGGGTCACTTTGGTGACTATCAAACTGTATCATAATATAAATATCAAATAAAATAAGTGTTAAGTTTCAGTAATTTTAATTGAAATCTATGAAACATTCCAGTTGGGCCACTTTGGTGACTACCGAACCGCGTCTTAATAAAGATTTCAATTAAGATAATGACTTTTGCATAAACTTTAGGTTAAAAATCTAGAAGACAAATATCACTATTTTAACACCTCGTCATAATAGGTATTAGAATTTCATAATTTGATTAATATCTATTAACATGCCGGTTGGATTGCTTTAACCCAAACCGTATCCTTATATAGAGTAAAATCAAAATAGTGACATTTTCATAGACATTAGGTGAATCTTAGAATATTCACGATTCCATAATATGATTTGATATCTGTAAGTCATTATGATCGGGTCACTTTGGTGACTACCAAATCTCTCATAATATAGATTCAAATCAATAAATTTCTTTATGGACGTAAAGTGAATAAAATTTTCACAAATAAATTTTCTAACATGACTTGATATCTACGAGTCATAATGATTGGATCACTTTTGTGACTACCAAATCTATCCTAATGTAGATTATCAGTCGATGCAATAATTTTTCACATAACCATTAGGTGAACAAACAACAAACCATCCACAGTCCTTAATCACCGTAAATTGCATCATTCTAGTCATTCACTTGATTAAGAAGCAGTACCTAAACTCATATTTGAGTCACATTAATCAAATATAATATTCCTTCTGCAGACAGGTATTTGTGTCATTATGCCCAACCTTAAAACAATTAAGTTCAAGTTTTACTCCGGAAGTCACAGTACGCCCCAAAACAATTAGAACAATTAATTTGGGTGAATCCAACTCTAATCACGTCTATGTCGGAGTGAACTTGCATTGATACATAATAGATAACATGCAGACATACATCATGCATTAGCATAAATTAACATGACCATGCATTCACATCCTCGCACAGTAACATGCATGTTTAAACAACACAACCACTAAACCACCACGCAAACCGATGGTGCGGCAAAATTGAAAAAAAAATCAATGCCATAATTCGGTAAAAACTTCAGGAACCACAAAATAATTATTTACTGTATATATGGATCTCATTACCAATAGATGCCGGTGCTAAAACATGTCACGTACCGACGTTAATTTTTATTACGTATTAGCTGATTAGGGAAATCATCAAGTTATTAATACATGAGTGGAAAACCATGATGTTCTTAAACCTGATGCTCTAATACCACATGTAAGTTTTATTCTTAATAGGGTTAGATAATTAACATCCTACGTCATGCCAGGATCTAGAACTATCATGATTATCACAGTACAATCATTAAGCGGAAACTTAAGAAATCAAGAACGGCGTACCCGGATCCATTTATGCGGAACTTGAGCGATCCAGTGATTAATTGAAGCAACCATAATATCGCTAGAGCATTAAGCCCTATGGGGAAAGCATGTTTCTCTCTCTTGCCTTACTTTATAGCCTCTTAGTATATCACGTTAATTTGATGGAACCCTAGACACTCTTTTATAGGCAGAGAGAGGACCGGTTTCCCTTATTAAACATGATACTAACTTCCCATCAAAGTATAGCGTATTTAGGAAACAACTTCTCTATTTGACCAATAGAATAAAATCTTAGGCATAAAGATATGGAGAATCTCATTAGACCTATTATTCGTATGTGCCATACTTAAAACATGTGGACTGTAAAGACTAATTACAAAATTTAGTCTTACATTTTGATCTTTGATAGGGTATTAGAATTGTTTGCCCTTAGATTTTATTTCAGAAATTTGACCTATAGTAAACACAATAAGACCGTTACTATCAGATAGTGTAATCGATTGATAACAATGGTTTTATCGGCAAGATCAAGAGATCAATTATCTCAGGCTTCACCAAGATCAAGAAATCAATTCACCAAAGCCAAAAATATCTCATTGGGCGTTGAATGCAATTGTGGAAATGAATGAAGATTGTACTATATTGATCTTAGCTTTGGATCATCCCTCAATTTGGACTGTCTTATAATTCATATAAACTAAAACCGTGGTTTATACTAAGCAAAGTTCTTTTTGTTCATTTAAATATGGATGAGACTTGAGCATTTCAGGAATTACAACAAGAAAAAGGAAGATATAGAAAACCAAAAAAGTAAAAGAGGATATTCTTATTGTTGGGAATTAATTTTGTGAATTAGGAAATGAAGTAGAAATGAAAAAGGCAAAGAAAAAGCTAAAAGGGGAAAAAGGATAAGGATATCTTACGGAATAAAAATATTGCAAGGGTGAAGTAGCTTGGCTTCTTGCATAGTCTGCGTAGGAGAGCCTCATAAGCTACAATGGTGATTCATACACAGACACTTTTAACAATTGAGGAAGTTAGTGTACTCGAAAGGGAAACTTACTCACCAAACACCACTTACCATAACTTTGAGGATAGATAGTCAAGTAATAATGTCACTAATACATATTACTCATTTTTTGTGTCCCTTTGTCGTTGAAAGGGATTTCCTCTATAATGTCTCAGTCTTGGTGAATTGTCGTTTGGCATGGGTGTAGGTAGGCCTTCTGTCAAGCCTTAGTACATAATCTCTCTTGCTTGGAACTTTCTCTCAGCTATGTCGATGTTCTCTCCCATTTGCTCTGTCTCGGCAGCATATTCCTTTGCATGCTGCACTACCCCATTTTTTGTATTGGTTATGGTGTTTCGTGCGTTGCATAGTATTCTTATCAAAAGAAATTTTCTATGATGCGCGAACACGGATACAGACACGGGAATTTTAAAAAAAATGGAGATATGGACATGGTGGGACACAAGCCATGTGTATATTTATTTATATTTATTTTCAATTTATTTTCAAGTTTAAATAGCAAAATGTGGACAAAACGAAAATCTATAGTTCCTATACCATTTCAAACAAAACAAGACATCCATAAGTTCAATACAACCCTATTGAAAAATTACAGTTTGACCCCCAAATTTTTTAAAAAAATTACGCTTTGATCCCCCCCGTGTCCCCATCGGTCCCCCCCCCCCCCCCCCCCCCCCCCCCCGCCCGTGTCCCCATCGGTGCTCCCCTGTGTCTCCAGCCATGTTCCCCCGTGTCCCCAGTCGTGTCGCCCCGTGTCTCTAGTCTTGTCCTTCTCAAATATTTAAATTAAATTATGGGACACGCCATGTGGCGTGTCCCATACGTGTCCCCGCCGTGTCCAACACTGCAATACGTCGACCTCTAGAGATGTCGGTGCTTCAGAGGAAATTTTCAATCCTTCATTTCTGGTTGGAGCTATAATCTCAGTTTTGATGCACTGAAGTTTTTTATTTATTAGATACCCAGGATAGACCTTCTATAGTTGGTTTCTGCAGTTTGATTAAGAAAACTCTTGTTTGTGAGGATCAAAGTAAGTTAAAAGACTGTCACAGGTTTGCATTTTGTATTGGAACCAAGTTTCTAGCCAGATCCTAAAGGTGTAATTAGGTTAATATGGGGGTGTGGAATTTTCCAAGGCCAATGAAGGTCCAAGCTAGTAAAAGGTGGGGTATTGTGTGTGTCTGCTTCTTTTTTAACGTTGTGAGTTTTAATGGGAAGACAAATTTTTGTCGATTGTTATTGGGTAGAAAGTACTAGAAGTGCTGGGTTTTCATCTTTCGTTTCTTGATAATTGATGTCAGTTTAGTGTTCGCTGGCGATATTTTTGAACCTCCTCATAAATGAATTTTTATGGTGGAAAGAAATTGCATCTTGTCTGTTTTTCCCCATCAGAACTATAAAATTTTGCAGTGATAAAAGTCGATATCTATCAGGTCACGATGTCATCAAGCAACTACCACGGCACTTCTGTTTCTTTGTTTCCTGTTCTGTTGTGAACTGGCTCCTCATCAACATTATTTACATTAGTTTTTGTACTCCTAATGGCTCAAAGTTGGAAGAAACATGTCCTAGACTGTAAATCCGATATTCTGGAGCGATACAATAATCCTTAGTAGTCAGTTGATGCAATTCACGTGCCATCAAAGAGGATAAGGATTTCCCAAGACTGTATATCGATGAAGGAATACAGTTACTGTACCAGATAAATCTCACCAGTACACAAATTGAGAAAAATATAGCCTGAGAATTCTTATGTCGTTTCTCATACATGAGGTACCAAATGAATTACAACTGGATAAGTAGAAATGTCATAACGTTTTTTTTTTCTTTCTGACAAAGACCCTTTTGTGTATTCAAGCAAACACTAACAAGAGGAAATATCTCACCCAGGACACGTAGTACAAATTCTCTGTCTTGTGCATCAGATATCATTCCCAACCAAATTTGAGTGTATCAGGCAAACCCAATTAGCGGCGACAGTTATTACTTTCTGTTTACTCCTTTCTTCATCAGTCAACTGTAACAGAACTTGTAAATTGAAGTGGAAGTGTTCTGAAAGGCAAGCTCCTCCTTATAAGCCTTGTTGGGTAAGTGGCTTTGGAGATTTTCTTGTGAAAGGGAGAGATGGTGGAGGAAGGTAGCAGTAGTGAAATATGGAAGTGGGTGGGGAGGTTGGTCTTCCCTTGAGGTGAGATTACCATTCGAGATGGGTCTCTAGAGGGGCATTATGAACGGGTGGGAGGATTTTGCAAAGAATACTCGTATGTTGGTTGGTGATGGAAGTATTGTTAAGTTGTGGGAACAAGTGTGGTGTGGGGATGTGAGTTTAAGGGAGGCTTTTCCGAATATCTGTCGTTTGGCTTGTGACGAAGATGCCCTCGTGGGTGATTATCTTCATGTTCATGATGGGGTTATAGTTTTGGATATTCCTTTGCGAAGGGAAGTTTTTGTGAGCGGAATGAGGAGGCTTTGATGGTCTTGTTTTCTTGAGTGTATGGTGTTCAAGGGGAGGGAGAGAAGATGAGATGCATTGGAGCTTTTCAGGTGAAATTCTACTATTATGCGTTAAGTGGGGAGGTAATTCATTTTTTCCTTGGCAAGCAATTTGAAAAACTTCGGCACCACTAAAGGTGAGTTTTTTTTGTTTGGTGTGCTTCTCAAGGAAAGATTCTTACCATCGATAATTTGATATGAAGACAGAGAATCATTGTGATTTGGTGTTGTATGTACAAAAGGGATGTGGAGACGGTCGATCACCTCCTTATTCATTGCCCGGTGGCATGGAGCTTTGGACTTTGGTTTTCTCTTGGTTTAGTATGAAATGAGTCTTATCGAGGAATGTGATGGAACTCTTAGTTGCTTGGAAATGTGCTAGAGTGGGAAGAAGGAGGAAGAGAATTTGGGCCATGATATCTCTTTTTTGATGTGGGTTATGTGGCGTGAAAGAAACTCGAGATGCTTTGAAGGGGTCGAAAAACCATTGTTTCAAGATTAGAAGTTTTTTGTTGAATAGCTCGTGTAGTTGGTACTCTTGTTTGGGAGAATAAGAAAAGTGTATAGGGTGTTAATCAACCCTAACACAAATAACTATTATTTATATTAAGAGATAACTTGATACAAGACTTGTTTAACCAATGTGGGACAAGACTCATAACAACTACTTAAATATTCCAACACTCCCCCTCAAGCTGGAGAATAGATATCACAAAGTCCCAGCTTGTTACATAACAACTCTAACCGGGGCTTGAACAATGACTTAGTAAACATGTCAGCCAATTGAGCATTTGTAGACACAAAGGGAGTAGCTATCACACCACCAACTAACTTCTCACGCACCAGATGACAATCAACTTCAATATGCTTAGTTCTCTCATGAAATACCAGATTGGATGTAATGTGAATTGCTGCATGATTATTACAATACAATTTCATTGGCAATTGCACACTAAATCCTATCTCCTCAAGAAAAGATCGCACCCATACAATCTCACATGTCGTGTGGGCCATTGCTCTATACTCTGCCTCTGCACTAGACCGTGCAGCCACTGTTTGTTTCTTACTCTTCCAGTTGACAAGGTTTCCACCGAGAAAAACACAATATCCTATAGTAGATCTCCTGTCAGAAGGTCCTTCTGCCCAATCAGAGTCAGTAAAAGCCTCAATACGTAAGTGACTATTAGCTCGATAAAACAAACCACGTCCTGGATGAGCCTTGAGATACTTCACAATTCTAAGAACAGCCTCCCAATGTGGAAAACGAGGAGCAGACATAAACTGACTCACAATACTAACTGCGAACGAGATATCTGGACGTGTAATAGTAAGATAGTTTAATTTACCAACCAAGCAAATATTGGTCAGGGCTAGAAAATAGCTCCCCCTGATCAACACACAATTTGACATTAGGATCCATAGGAGTATCGACAGGCTTCGACCCCAATAAACCAGTCTCATCTAGAATATCTAGCACATATTTTCTCTGCGATAAACTAATGTCATCTTCAGATCGTGCAACCTCAATACCCAAGAAATATCGCAACCTTCCCAGATCTTTGGTTTGAAACTGACTCTACAGAAATACCTTCAACTCATCGATACCTTTTTGATTATCGCCCGTAATAATAATATCATCCACATAAACAATCAATAATACTTTCCCTTGGTCAGATGAAAGAGAGAAAACCGAATGATCAGACTGACAGCGACTCATCCCAAATTTCAAAACTGCATCACTAAACTTGCCAAACCAGGCCCGAGGAGACTGCTTAAGACCATATAGTGCTTTGCGAAGATGACATACCCGATTACGGTCCCCCTGAGCAACAAACCCAGGTGGTTGCTCCATATAAACTTCCTCCTGAAGATCCCCATGAAGAAAGGCATTTTTAACATCCAACTGGAATAAAGGCCGACCAAAATTGGCTGCAAGGGAGAAAAGAAGGCGGACAGAACCAAGCTTGGCAACGGGAGAAAAAGTCTCAGCATAATCAACACCATAAGTCTGAGTATATCCCTTAGCAACAAGACGAGCTTTGTAACGCTCAACAGACCCATCAGGATGATATTTGACTGTAAAGACCCACCTACAACCAACAGTAGACTTTCCTGGCGGAAGAGAAATCAACTCCCAAGTGCCATTGTCATGTAGAGTAGACATCTCAGCCTCCATAGCTGTCCGCCACTCAGAAACAGATAAGGCCTCCCGAACAGTGTTAGGAACAAAAATAGACGAAACAGAAGTAGTAAAAGCACGAAGGGATAGAGATAAGTGAGCATAGGAAACAAACTGATCAATAGGGTGAGAAGTGCAAGACTGAATACCTTTGCGAAGAGCTATAGGAAGACCAGGTGATGGTGGATGTGGAGGTGGAGGGGGAGGGGGAGGCGGAGGTGGTGATAGAGGTGGTGGAGGTGGCGGTGGTTGTGGAACAAGATCTTGAGACAGAGGAGGTGCGGAAGAAGGCACTGGTGGGGCTGTTAATACTTTCTCCTGACGAACATATACCTGCAAGGGTGGCACAGATGGTACACAAATGGGAAATACAGTCT
Source organism: Rhododendron mucronatum var. ripense (assembly GCA_019656295.1). NCBI lineage: Eukaryota > Viridiplantae > Streptophyta > Magnoliopsida > Ericales > Ericaceae > Rhododendron > Rhododendron mucronatum. The sequence continues at coordinate 1,165,965 of BPLT01000067.1, forward strand.
CAGTCTCAGGAAGGTCAACTGGAGTACGATGACCCGAGTAAAAGGGTAATGACTCATTAAACGTGACATCAGCACAAACAAAATGACGACGTAGAGACAGTGAGTAACACTTATACCCTTTCTGAGTGCGTGAGTAACCTAGAAAAATACACCAAATCGACCGTGGATCAAGTTTGTCTCTGTCAGGATCAAGAGTATGAACATAACAAGTACACCCAAATACTCGTAGGGGTAATGAGTGAAGAGGTTGACCAGAAAATAAAACCGTATGGGGTATTTGACCGCCTAGGACTCTAGATGGCATACGATTGATCAAATAACATGCTGTAAGAACAGCATAACTCCAATAAGACTTAGGAACTTGCATTTGGAATAATAGAGCACGCATAACCTCCGATAAATGCCTAATCTTGCGTTCGGCAACTCCATTTTGTTGTGGAGTCCGAGCACAAGAAGATTGGTGAATTATACCATGATCATCAAAAAACTTAGAAAGAGAATTATGAAAATATTCACCTGCATTGTCAGAACGAAATATACGAATGCAAGTATCAAACTGAGTTTTGATCTCTGTATAAAATGACTTAAAAATAGAAGACAACTCTGACCTCTCTTTCATGAGATAAAGATACGTGACACGAGAGTAATCATCAACAAAGATAACATAATATTGGAAGCCAAAAACATTAGGAACACGCATTGGACCTCAAATATCAGAATGAACTAATTGAAAAGGACGAGACACACGACTCTCAACCCTAGGATAAAAAGACACTCGATGATGTTTACTAAACTCACAGACTTCACATAGCAAAACATTAACACGGCTACATGAAGGTACCAACCGTTTAAGGTTTTGAAGGGATGGATGACCAAGACGACAATGATGTTGATATGGTGTCACCGAAGACTGAAGGGCAACAAAGCTAGGGTGAACATCGTTGGTAAAGTAATACATGCCATCACGTTCAGTACCACCACCAATTTTCCTCCCTGTCTTGAGATCTTGAAACACACAACCACCGGGGAAGAATGTGACCGAGCAATTTAATGATTTGGTAAGTTTACTAACAGACATAAGGTTTAATAGAAAATGAGGAACATGTAATATGGAATCTAAAGTCAAAGAAGAAGTGACAAAAATAGAACCTAAACCAGTAATATCAGTGGTAGAGCCATCGGCTAATGTAACACGAGATGATTTATCAATAGACCGATAGCCAGAGAGAATAGTAGATGTACCAGTTATATGATCAGATGCACCAGAATCAATGACCCAAGGAATAGAAGAAAAAGAAGATGCAACATACGCAACGGAAGAACTTGTCTGAGTTAGCGTTGCAATGGAGGAACCTGTCTGAAGTGACACAAGGCGTTGGTACTCTTCCGCGGAAATAGTCACTGTGGCATCAGTAGAATGAGTAATCGGCCGAGTAGAAGGCCAACCATGAAGATCCCAACAATACTCAACTGTATGATTGTTGCCATTACAATAGGTGCAATGTCGAGGAACACAACCACAACGACTATTGCTACTACCATCTTGACCAAACTCATGGCTTACACAACGAGTGCCAGAATTAGGGTAATGACCACCAAAAACCCTATCGCTGAACCCATAATCTCGACCATGAAAAACAGAAGCAAACTCACCACTCTCCTCCATTGCACTGAATTAACAACCACCAATAAGAACCAACAACTACCAACAAATCACCAAACCAGACGATCATCCAACATCATCAACAACACAAGATCATATGCAATCAACCAAACAACCGAAGATTAACTCCGTCTACCAACAAGTCGACGACCATAAACAAATCATGGAACGATACTTGCTAATAACAATACTAAAATCAACAGACCTCAATAATCCAAACATTCATACTACCGACGGTAACCAATCGAGAACACCAACCAATAGGCGACATAGACAACAACAAATCGAGATTTAGATCGATACCTCAGAAAACAACAAATAAATCGAGATGCATGTGACTGATCCCATCCGAACAAGGCTAGAAACACTGAACGAACAACATGAGACAAATCTAGCTGTGAGCGAAAACTTTTTAGACTATTTCGAACATAAATCATGGGATTCTGGGCTGCTTTGAACACGATTCAAGAGGATTCAAACCATATTTAGGAGTTTTGAGAGTTGATTAAAGTAAATGAGGATTGATTCGGGCTCGATGGGGGGTGATTAAGGTTCGATTAGGGTTTTTCAAGAGTTCCAAAGGTTTTTTAGCAATTTTGAATGGGTTTGGTGCATGGGGTTAGGGTATCAAAGGGGATTTCAAGGTGAACAGTGCTCGCGTGGACAGTGTACGTGATGAACAGTGCCCGCGGTGAACAGTACCGTGGTGAATAGTGCTCGCGTGAACAGTACGTGATGAACAGTACTCGCGGTGAACAGTAACAGTATGTGGTGATGATGGGTGGTGGGGCGTGGGTTACGATTATGATTAGGTTTAGAGTTGGATTAAGGGTGGCTCTGATACCATGTTGTTTGGGAGAATAAGAAAAGTGTATAGAGTGTTAATCAACCCTAACACAAATAACTATTATTTATATTAAGAGATAACTTGATACAAGACTTGTTTAACCAATATGGGACAAGACTCATAACAACTACTTAAATATTCCAACACGAGAGAATGTTATCTGTCTTTCGATCAATTTTTAGATTGGTTTGAGCTTTTCTAGTCTCTCATGGGCATGTATAGGGCATTTTTGTCTTGTGGGCTTTTTTTTTTTTATACGGACGGCATTCCCTTAATGCCTTATTGGTAATAATATATTTACTTATCAAAAAAAAGTATTGATCGGGTGCAGCTTTTATTGTCCATGTATGTGTCCTGTTACTCCTGTTTGATGAAATTGGCAACTCTTTACTAAAACCTGCTTTTTCAACATTTATTTTTCGCATGCAGAGGAAGCTGATATTGAAATTTGCACACAAGTATAGGGTGGACTTTGGAGGCCTCGAGCTGACCTTGTGAATTCTTAAAGGCTCCATAGTGGAAATCATTCTAGGACTAAAATTAAGATATGCAAGATTGTTGCACAAAGTAAATTTACATATTGCCATATATTAATGTAACTGTTTTTTTGGACTTGTGTCTGCCTATTTAGATCTCTTTCCAACTGCGAACTATTTAGGGGACCGGTGAATGATATCTTTAGTTGCTTATGCCTACAACTAGTTTAGTGATTTAACATCAGTTTACTCACTGTGTACCTTTTATTCATTCTAGTACTAGTTGAATAAGGTGCTTTGGTAAGTGGTGAGTTTCAGTCCAAATTTCTGGTGGAGTTAAATAATGGTGGCACCTATTTGAACACTTTCTAGTGACCATTTCTAAATCTTCAGTAAAACCCACAAAAACTATTTTTTCAATCTTACCAAGCATTAAACAGGGAAAAGGAAAAATTCCTCAACTGACCACCCTAATACCATGGCTATTGCTCTAGATAAGGACAGTGTTCATAACTTGGACACTGCAATCATACATGTGTGTACCTCTGTGTCTTGGTGGATATATATGTGAAAGCAACCTTAAAGAAGCATGGCCAAAATCTTGCTGCCTATCAACTGACATGCATACACATCTTGAATACCTAGCTTTATTTGTTCATCGGAGAAAATAATAGCTTGCCAGTCAACGTCAACCTTTTTGGGGGATTCCTCAAGGCTAAGTCCAACCTCAGCTGCTACTGCTGCTAATCCACGGCCATAGATATTAGGCTTCATAAAGTATCTTGCCACCAACTCACTAACTTCAATGCAGCTCTTGCATTCGATACTGTAATCATAATGCAGTTGAAAATGCCAGTGAATCATGTTAACACCTATGAAACATATTTCTGGGTCAGATAGAAACCGTTTTAAGGCAATCAGGGATTGAGTTCATGTGAGCCAAGTGAACCAGAAGGCAACGGGTTGCATCACAGAGTTGCGATATTGCAGGTTTGCCGAAACGGTAAACCATTAGTCCAACAGCGGTTGTTTTCCCAATCAGGGGTCTTAACTCCGAAAGGTTGCCAACCATTGCAGCACGATCTACTAACCTTACGTGAATGGTAACGCCATGAATTTGGACTGTGTAAAATCCCAACTTTGGCAAGAACCTCGTCGGTATCATCCTTATTTTGAGGCTTATTAGTTATTAGCAGTAAGCTTTTTGAGCGAGAATTGCAGTATGGGTGGATTTTATACACAAGCACTTTCTACTATATAGGAGAGGTACTTGAGTTTTGTTTTGGTCTTTTTTTTTTGGGGATAAGAAAATCATGGATGGAATATATGCTTAGTTGCATTGATGGCCCATCTTGTATTGGGTGTTGTCGGTTCCTTTTCTCTAGGAGGGAAATGGAACGGGATCAGTTGAAATCTACAAGTGCTGTGTATTTGGACACCATCTCTCTCTCTGTCTCTCTGTCTCTCTCTCAAATTGATTGAAATTTTAGTATTGTGGTCTGAAGGACAAACTATGTCAAATAGAGAAATGTTGCAGACACAAAAGGAAGTACATAGAATCGGACACAGATGTATCAGAATCGTCTGTTGCACATGGTTTCCACACAATAGATAAGAAGTCTACTCACATCTTCAAGTAACATATGTGTCTGAATTTGTATACTTCTCTGTCTATGTATGTAATATTTGAGTGACACTAAGTATATTTGTATGAATAATTTACCAGTAGAAATGGGATGTAACTGAACTCATGATGGGAGGATTTGCCCCGGCCCGTTGAGAAATGTTCTTAGAGCCACCTCCGACCCTGTGGGTGGGGCCAGTGCACTTTAAATTAATTATTATGTGAATTGTTTATTTATTTTTTATGCCTCTACTAGTAGATTATTTTAGACAACTTCAATTGAATCTGATTATAATGCAAGCATTCTCTAAATTCAATCTTGGGATGAGTACATCCATTATGGAGGAAAAACGAAAAGTCTATGCGTACATACAAATAGGTACATACATCGTGTACATACGTACTTTGGACCCATATAGGGTTTTGAAAAAATGATCCGAGCCGCTCATTTTATTCAAAATGATTTCTTGTAAAAAATAAACTCAATCCAATATTGGTAAAAATGTTTACAAAATTTTTTAGCAATGTTTATGAAGAAAAGTTGGATGTTTCATACATACCTTTAGCGATTTCGGATAGAGTTTATTTTTTACAGGGACTATAAACAACCAATTTGGAACAAAATGAGTGGCTCGGATAAATTTTTTGGGACCCAAGATGGGTCAAAAATACGCATGTATGCGATGTATGTACCTTTGTGTAGGTACCTCTAGCAAAGCTTGAGGGAAAAAAAAGGAGCAACTTGAAGCCTGAAAGAACACTATGTTGGGGGCGCTCCTAATAGGATCATGTTTTGCATGAGACGGGCACCCTGGAGTTCAGGATCCTTCATAAACGACCCAAGTGGTTGCATCTCTCGGTGTGAGTGGTCAATTGAACAACCCAAAATTATTATTATTTATTTAATTTTGTCATTAGTAATTTTGTGTTAGACTTTTATTTGTACACTCATTCCTATTTTATGAACACCCATCAGTTTAGGTAATTCATAATTGAACGCCTAATACATTAGTTAAAAAAGGGGAGACTTAAAGAACCATCCTCATGTGCCACTCTTCTTAAGTTTTCATCCGACACTTTTTTTTTCACTTATGATTTCATCCTCATTTTTTCATAATACCAAGATTGTTCCTATATATATACACACTAGGGTGTACCCGTGCCTAAAGGCACGGCTCGAATATCATCAAAATCAAAAGCAACAAAGATAGCGAAGGCTCCACTCAACTGATACTACACATGAAAAAAATTTGTGAAGCAAAAAAAAAAGAACCACCTAAAGGACACGCATGTCTAAAGAGTATCACTCTATCTACTATTATTTTTTATTTTTTGGGGGGTTAAAAAAATGTGCAGTCACACGTATTTGATCTACCTTAACCTTTTTTTTTTTGCAAAAAATATGAGCAGAAAGTGCGAGAAATTAAATGTTGAAATGAGGAGCTAAAGTAGGCCCAGCTGTTAGGTGAATGGCCAAAAGGATACTAAACAAAAGCTAAATGTATGTTATCTAGGCATTCTTACAAACACCTTGATTGCAATATAAAATTCATAGAGTTCCGAATGCCTGAAAAATTTCCAAACCCGAAAAAATAAACAACTACTAATGGGGTATTAAAAAAACAAGGTCAAACCCCCATATTTTAGGTGGTTAAAAAAACCCCTAAGAATTTACTGTCGTTAGGATGAAATAGCTTTGAATGTTCAGAGGATGAGCCAAATTAGGCTCAGCTATTAGATGAATGACTGAAAGGAGAGTAAACGAAAGGTGGTCGCATATTTTTTATTCTATTTATGCATTCTTACAAAAACTTTGAATACAATATAAAAATTTTAAAGTTTTGTATTACTTAAAAAATAAGAAGGTATGTTACCCTTTTTCCCACTTTATTAGCTAACACAACAATTCCATAAGTTTCAAATTCTCTTACGTTTTTCACTCACAATCAAACTTCTACTAATAATATGATTTCCCAACCCTAGATCAACTTCATCTAAACTGTAAAGAAGGGGATTTAGCTCCGTGCATTAGAACTGGAAAAACAGTTGAAGCAGAAGAACAAAAGATTACCTCACTATCGGTGTCTCGGTGATTTTAGCAAACGTATTGTTAAAAAATTTGATTAAACATGAAAATCTATAATAATCACCAACAAAACTCCAAACCACAAAAATATTAATGGGACCACTCATCACTTTCCCTCTTTTTTCAATACGTTTGACGTAGGCCTATCAATGGGCCAGATCCGATCTGGATCCAGATCCGGATTCGATCTGAATCCGATAAGACCCAAATCCGATCCGAATCCGATAAGACTCGAATCCGATAGTGATAATCCGGATCTGATCCGAAAATCCGAATCCTATCCGAAAACTTTTTTACTTCAAAAATTTTAGCAAAATAAAAAATAATTTTTCAAAAAAAATACATTTTTTTTTCAAAAAAATAAAATTTTCCCCAAAAAAATTTAAAAAATTTAAAAATAAAAAATTAAAATAAAAAATACAACTTCTTAAACTTTTTTTTTTCAAAATAAAAAATTTACTTTTTTTTAAAAAGATTTAAAAAATTAAAAAAAATAAAGTTCGGATTCGGATGGATAACGGATTTAATCCGATCCGAATCCGAATCCGATCCGTATTTGAATTACCGGATTCGGATTACCGGATTTCGGATCGACGTTATCGGATTCGGATCCAGATCGGATTTTTCGGATCGGGTCCGGATCGAATCCGGTCCATTGACAGGCCTAGTTTGACGCTAACTCAAGCATACATGGCATCAAAACATCAAGAATGGTATTCCGTTCACGTACAGAGACTTTAATCTTCATAGAATAGCGAAGGGCTATAATTTCGTTTTCGTAACGTCTTTATTTTTTTAAACTGTAAAGAAGGGGATTTAGCTCCGTGCATTAGAACTGGAAAAACAGTTGAAGCAGAAGAACAAAAGATTACCTCACTATCAGTGTCTCGGTGATGTCTGCAATGGTTCTTATGGTTCAGCATCAGAAGTTAGAATAAAAAATCATCATTAAATTAGAAGTTGGAATTGAAAACTAACATTAACACATTGTATCGTGCCGATTAAAAAAAATACACATTATATCGTCTTTCCTTTACCTTTACCGGAACCTTTTTGCTTGCCGCTTAATAGCAGTGGAAAGGGTGTAGATATCTCTGTCTCTGTGTATGAGAGAGAGAGAGAGAGAGAGAGAGAGAGAGAGCCGTGATTGTGATTGTAATTGTAAAATTTTATAATAAACCCCACAAAATCACAGCCGTGATTGTGATTCCAAATGGAAATTCAAAAATAAGTAACTGGCAGCTGTGATTGTGATTGTAATTGCCGCTTAACAATCGTATTTTTTTCCTGTTTATAAGGAAATCACAGGGTACCAATCACTCACACATTCCTAAATAGAAGGTATATTCCTTTTAGATTGTGGACTCTTTATATATTTTACCTAATAAATAGGAGCCGAAAATGCGTTTCCTTCTAATTCCCTGTTAATCTCACTGCTAATTGCATCCGGATATTGTGGACGAAAATGTGGAATTGTAGTTATAAATCCAGATATTGTTTCCTTCATCATAATTTATCGCTTGGAATTTTATTTTGATTAGCCGGTTACCAAAATGCGATGATGATAACCCTTGGATGGATTTGATATTTACCAAGCTGTCATTTTGAACAACCAACGGTCTAGATTTATGTAGGAGACAAATCTGAGCGTTGGTTGTCTTTTAGATTCAAATCCAGACCTCCCTTATTATATAGATAGGAACAATCTTGGTATTATGAAAAAATGAGGATGGATATATATATATATATATATATATATATATATATAGAGAGAGAGAGAGAGAGAGAGAGAGAGAGAGAGAGAGAGAGAGAGACCAAAATTTAATACTCCCATCCCCGTAATAAAATCGGCGCTCAATTTCCTCTCAATACCGAAATTTCCGGCAGCCTTCCATATCCATTTATTCTTTCCACATCCAAACCTTTTACAAGCCCCCATATCCATTTATTCTGTAAAGATCCAAACGTTTTCCCAAATGGCTTCGTCTGCAAATCTTTTTCCACATTCAAACCTTTTCCACACCCACATCCAAACCTTCAAGAAAGGGCTTCACGAAAATGATTAAAAAAAACCATTCGCAGGTTTTCGAAGAAGACCAAAACGTTGTCGATGGAAGGACAACTGCCGCTGAAATTGAAATCCCAAATGGCTTCCTCTGCAACCGCCGCTGCCTAACTCATCCAGTCCACCGTTGCTAATCAACCTCATTGTTATTGTCAACCAAATCGTCGGCGATTGGTATAGTCAAGCCATCATGAAATCTGATCTATGTCTCTCTTGATCAAGACCGTCGCCACTGCCACCCGCTGCATCCACCACCCTATCCCCGACTGGCTCTATCAACCCATGGTTGATTTGGTGGGTTGATCGATTTTGATGGGGAGATGGTCAATTTTGACGGGGAGATGGGCATGGGGGAAATTACCGGTGGTGTCGACGGGTTGAAGATCGTTAGTCGTAAGATTTGTATGATTTTTATAGTATAAAAAAATTAAAAAAAAAAACAGAAAATTCATTCAGATTGATAATATGGTCTATTTTATGGTCTCAAAAGTATTTCATGGTTTACTTGGTTATTTGATTTATGGTAAATTGTTTAAATAATTTGTCATAAATTCAAAAACTACTTTGCATGGTCATGATAAGAGATGGTGAATTTGCAAAAAATAATCATGATCCGTATCAATGAGTTTTCCAATTTTTGGGTTAAACATAAGTTTAAAGGCAGATAGCCATAAAAAGCATGGTCATGATTTTGTTTTTTTCACGGAGAATGGTCATGATAAAACATGTTGAATTTCAAAAAATAGTCACAAAAATGATTGTCATTCTCAATTGTCATGATTTATGAAAAAATGGTGGATTCGCAAACATGGAATAATTCGTATAGATAATCCACAAAAAACATAGCCGGTTTGAAAACATGGTCGATTTGTGCAGAACTATGTCATTATTTGCACAAAAAATATGGTGAATTTGCAAAAAATAGTCATAAATTATGGTGGTTGTAGTTTGATTCTCAATAGTTATGATTCATGAAAAATAAATCATGCTAAATTTAGTGAAATAAACCATGAAAAGATGGCAGATTCACAAACATGAAATAATTTGTATAAATAATCCACGAAAAATATGGCTGGTTTGAAAAACATGATCGATTTGTGCAGAAATATGTCATGATTTGTGCATAAATCGATGTGCATATTGAATGGAAAGAATTTTAGCTAACTAAAATTCACGAAATTAAATTACTTTTGGAAATGATTTAGAATATATCCATTAAGGATTTGAAAATGTGATCGAGAATTCAAAATTTGCCTCATTCCTATCCATTAATGATCTCATGATTTTAGGTAACTTAATTACTACAATCCCACTAAATCAAGAAAGAAATATATACATACATATGAATATCTTATTAAAAGGGTAAAATAGGTTATTCACGACCCGAAAGGATGAAAACATAAATGTTTTAAAAAGTGCCGGATGATACTTATGTTGGATAAAGTCTGAGGATGAATAATTAAAAACTCCAAAAAAAAAAAAAAGAGAGGCATATATTCGGATGACAAAAAAAAATATAGAAAACAAATGATCTAATGGTGTCAGCTTCGTGTTCTGTATTTTCTCTAAATGACAATCGACTCGACATTGCCAAAAAGAAAGAATATGTCTAAAAAGATCCATACCAACCTATTCTCCACAATTTCCCCTTTCTCAATACTATCAGTAGATTTATGCGGCCAGTCTAATCTTGCTTGGGTCAAGATGTAAAATTTCATTAAAATCTTATGATTTTTTGTTTTCTAATCTCAGTATTAATATTTGTACTACTAAAAGAAATCTTGTATATATACTATTGGTTAATAGAGCTGAATATTCTATTAAACTTTTTTGGATATGCCATTGATTAACGATGTCAGAACTCAACTACTATCTACCCAATGTACCTTCTCTGGTGCTATGACTTGATTTTGTTTTGGAACATAGAATGTAATATGTTTCTAAGTTCTAACTACAATTTCTCACACAAGAACATAGCATCCCCAGATCGCATGAAGTGAAGTGGAAAATGTCACTACGAATAAGAAAATGCGGCATGGAAATATTGCCCTTCAAAACCGAGTGAATAAACTAAGAAATTGACAATAGGCCGGAGTTAAAACGAAACAAAAACTGAGGATTTGCACGATCATAGATGGATTCATAATTTGTTAACCATGACTTACGCATCCTGCTTTTGGGCAAGAAGGCCATAAATAAAACAACCAGACAAAACTATAGCCCGGCCAACAACTTGCTTAATTCCAATCAGTTGAGATAAATAAACACCTTCAACGGCATACTCGCATGATTTGCTCATCGGTGAAAGCATATGAATCCCAGTGAATCTTAACCGAACTGGGGGCCGGATCTATCTATCGATCTATCTATCAATATCCTATAGAAATGTATGTGAACCCCTAAAGCCTCCAAACTTTCAATCTTAAATTCCTAGATTTTTCATTTTCTTTAAAAAAAAAAAAAAAAAAGGAACCCCACGTTCACCTGTATTCCTAAATTTTTCATTTTCTTTAAAAAAACAAAAAAACCCCACATTCACCTCACCTGTCTCCTAATAACTCCCACGCCCTCCCTCCTTTCCAACATGCCACGTCAACCCCCAGTTCCCACGTCTAATACTTCCTTTTTTAATTTCTCTTCTTCTACTAATTAAAACTCTTTTCATGCAACTCCTCGCCATTTTTCCCATTCTATTAATTAATCATCACCAATGCAACTCCTCACTTTTCCTTTTCTTTAATCTTCACCATTTCTGTATTGTTGCCAAAACGGGAAGTTTACACATCAATCCATACGTAGTAAGTCAAACACTCTATCTTTGTCATATATTTTCACTTTCCCCCAGTCCATCTCCTAAATAACAGAATTATTTCTAGTTTTTTGTTTTGCAGATTTTGAAAGCAAGAGGCTACGTTTTGTTTAAGTTCTCGTCAACTCTCAAAGGTTAAACTTTTTTCCCGTATTCATGCACATTCATTGCCTCTTTCTTTAATATCTATCTATCTATCAATCAATCTATCTATCAATATCCTATACAATTGTAGTGGGGGCTCTCCAACCTTCAAATCTCAAATCCTAAATTTTCAGAATTTAAAATTTTTAAAACCTAAATAATACTGGGCAGTTACCTGTTTTAATGGGAGAAGAGGGATGGGGATGGACGTGGGGTGGAGTAAATGGAGATCACATTTTTACTCTTTTTTTTTGTTTTTGTTTTATTATATGTTTTATGACTTTTTGTTGTATTTTCTTTTTTAATTGGTCAATGATATATTCGTGTCCCATTTCATATATGAAACATTGAATAAATTTCAACTCAACGTTTTTTTTTTTGTTGCCCCGTGTATGGAACGGGGCACAATGCTAATCATCATTAAATATCCTATGCAAATATATTTGAGCCCAAAAAAAACATTGAATAAATTTCAACTCGATCAACGTTTTTTTTTTTTTGTTGCCCCATGTATAGAACGGGACACAATGCTAATCATCATTAAATATTCTATGCAAATATATTTGAGCCCAACCTCTAATCTCCCAATCCTAATTTATTAAAATTTTGAATTTTTTTACCAATAAAAAAACTCCACGTTCTCTTATTCCACCGAACATATCAATAACTGAATCCATCCATAGTCCTCTCAATTCCCAAACAGAAAGAAAAAAGCAAGAAAAAAAAAATACTCCCGCGTCCATACTCCCAGTCCTAAATTCCATGCCACACGGAACGCTGCTACAGGTACAGCAAAGGCTGCACAGCGGCCGTGCACAGATCAGTTTTGTGCCCGTCTCGGGTTTTGCAAAGATGACCGGAGCCGCTCATTTTGTTCAAAATACGTCATTTATGGTCCCTATAAAAAATCAACTCAATCCGATATCGGGAAGGGTGTTTGCAAATCATCTAACTTTGCTTCAAAATTTAGCCAACAAAATGAGCGGCTCCGATTATCTTTGCGAGACCCGAGACGGGCACAAAACTGATCTGTGCACGGCTGCTGTGCAAGCAGACTTTTTGATCTTTTATTCCCAAAAAACACTAAACCGGCCATGAGCCCTCTTCACGGTTAAAGTTTGTCATCATATTCCTTCTACTGCTTACTCCACCAGATTTTTTTTTTGAAGTGATTACAAATTTCTCAAAGTTTAGTCAACATTTTATAATTACCTACTCACAACCGCAGAACTTTCAATTTTTGATCAGTTGGATTGATCGCATTCCTTCTCCTAATGTTATTTATATTATTTTTTCCTCGTAAAAGTTTTCATTGTGAGTGTCAAGTTCGGCTCCTTTCAATATGAAAAGCTGACAGACCATGTTTCTCTTCCACTAATCCAAAACCGCTCTTCCACTTATCCAAAACCCCTCTCTTTCCATTTATATAGGGAGGAAGCTCTACGGTATTTGGAGTTGCGTGCTATCCATTTTGTACCCATTGTAGTTCCCAAGATAGGCATCTATTGTTCAAAATGGATGTTCTCCGTGAGAGCTAACACAATTGATTTACGAAATCTTATTGAAGAGTACTTAGGTATTAGATCGTGGCAAAATCTACTACAAGAAAAAGTATGTTTAGTGACGAAAAAGTGGTGACAAAATTTAATTTCGTCACTAAATGAGTATATTGGCGATGAAAAAATAAATTCGTCACTGTTTTTGACAACTTCCGTGACGAAATTATTTCGTCACCAATTATAACTATTTAGCGACGAAAAATATATTTTTGTCACCAAAGGCACCTATTTGGCGACGAAATAAAATTTTCGTCACCAAAAGAGTAAAAAGGGAGACGAAATTTTTTGTTTGTCGCCAAAGATAACTATTTAGTGACGAAAAAAATATTTTGTCGCCAAATGAACCAATTTGGTGACGAAAAATATTTTTCGTCTTCTTATTACGTTTTCAGTGACAAAAAATTTATCCTTTGGTGACGAAATTTATGAATTATGCTTTGTCCCCAAATATATTTTGGGCATAACTCTTTGCTCAAAACTCCAATTGAGATAATTTAAATTGAGTTTGAACAATAACATAAAAAGTTACGACTTTAATGTTTATCAAAATTGCTAATTTTAATGTTTAATGATTCAAAATGCCATTCAAAATATATTTTAATGTTAAATGTATGTGTCATATATTAGATATTTCAAACATATGCTGAAAAGTTTGTGTAGTGTAGTTGGTTAAAGCTTGCGTGCAAAACCTAGGAGACTCGGGTTCGAAACCCAGCAGGAGCAAAGAAAGTGAGATTTTTTTCACATATAAGAATGTCATTTGTGACGAAATATTTCGTCACCAATGGGTCAAGCCAAAGGGAATAATTTGTGACGAAATTTTTTGTCGTCAAAAAACCACAATAGGTGACGAAGAAAATTTCGTCACCAAGTCATTTTTCCGTGATGAAATTTTTCGTCGCCAAAAGACACTATAGGTGACGAAAAATAGATTTCGTCACCAGGTAGGAATCCTCGACAACCTTTAGTCGACAAATTTTTTTTCGTCACCTATATAATTGTGACGAAAAATATACAATTTGTGACGATTTTCATTCGTCATCCAATGCAATTTTTCTTGTAGTGATCGGTGGCGGCAGGGCTGGCAGGCAGCGACATTAGCAAAACAATGGCGATTAGTTTGTAAATAGTTTCTTAAAACACTTTTTAAGTTGCAAGGACATTATCTACGAGCTTTATCATTTTATGCATAATTGCTAGCAGTAATTGTGTTTAATGTTCACGTACTACCATTATATTTTTTCATAAATTAGCGTTTAACTCGTTCTATGCACGGGCAAAACCAACCCATTCTAGCGTTGTGTCCGTTCGAACCTACTTTAATTAATTGTCCAGTGCATCAAAGGGCACAACGCTAGAATGCGTTGGTTTTGCCCGTGCATAGAACGGGTTAAACGCTAGTTTTTCTTAATATGTGAAAGTGAAACTCCAACCGCAGCCGCTAATTGCGCCCAACCACCACCAAGATCAGGCCTCTTTAGAGTCTTGGCAGCCAACTCCCTCACTTCCATGCCACTCATTCCGTCTATGTCGAAATTGCACCTCAAAACATGAAGTCCGAGGCTTACGCTAAAACTAACAAAACAAGTTTTTGGGTCAGACAGGAATTCCTTTAAACACTTGGGCATGAAATCCAAGTGATTCAACGGGATCACCAAGGCAACGAGTTCCGACGCAAAGTTGCAACATAACAGGAAATTTATCGCTAAACAACTTGACTACGAGACCTACAGCAGTCGTGGTTCCAATCATAGAACTTAACATGGAAATTTCGAAGGTCAGTATGGTAGCACGGCGATTACCCTAACGCTAAAGGCGACGCCGTTGATATGGATGTTGTGCTTTCCCAATTGTGACATGAACCTCATATATGGGTATCATTTCTTCAAATGCAGTAGATAGTCTAGTCGTGTCGTGTGTGAGGGAATAATATTTGTAATTGGCGATCGAGGAGATGAATTTATATAAGAGGATAGTAGTAGTTTTGTTTTGGGAATACGAATCAATGGACAATTGAATTTTTCCTATTAGGTATGCGTGTGCATGTGTGTCAGGTAAAACTTTTCACTTTCTGCTTATTCTTAATTTGTTGTTAATAATGAATGAATGTCAAAGAGTAGTATACCTTTTTCTGGTTGACTAGGTCTTGCTAAGAACATAGTTTTGACATTTGTGATTAATAGTGTGCCCCACTATATTAAATTTCTGAATCCGTCACTATAGCAGGATGATCAAGCTACCCTTACACTTATAGACTTATAGTAGCCTCTCGGCTTTCAATATTGTAAGTACCAAGTTTTGAAAGCAACTTCGTAGGTATCATCTTTGTTCTAGTCTTATGGAGTATGAAAGGCAGTTTTGGAGAATTGTCATGTGTGAGAGTTTTAGGAATGATTATAAAGGAGAGAGCCAACATGAGTTTGTTGGGGTTCTTCATTTTTTGATGTATAGGAATTTCTGCTTGTCATATTAATAAAATCTTCTCACTTTTGTTTTAAAAAAAAATAAAATCATTGAGTGAAGTGCTATATCTTCTATTGGGTAATTATCTTTCTCTAGTTTGAACGGCAACATTTACTCAGATCAACCTAGCTACTGCTTACATTCACGCGCGAGAGGAAGAATATTAGTCGGTGGAGCCGAGCTATGTTAATATTAGAATGTGATTGGTTAAATAGGAATATCTAGCTAGCACCATCGTTAACATTTGCACATGCACCCGCAAATTTTCTGTTACAAAATTGAACGAAAAATTGATGAAGCCCAAGACTAAAAAATAGGAAGAAGGGAATATTTCAATCTAGTGATCAAAGCTTTGGAGTTAGGAATTTCTTTCCTTCGAAAACTCAAGATTCAAAAAATCTTTAAGATGTTATTAACTCTATTTGAGTCAGTACATACGAATCATTTGCTCCAACTTCAAGTAGGGTCCCCACTAGTGCACAATGAATTTGTGATCTTCTAAAATTAGTTGATTTGCACATAAGATGACTCAGACCACCTGGTTATCAAATAAAAAACAAGGGAAGATTTTAGATCAAATGTAACATCATTGTGTGAGGTGCTAAAATATTATATTCTAGTATCTCAAGGGGCAAAGTGCATTTTCTTTAAAGTGTTGTGCATGTGTGCCGTGTGTTTATGTGTGTCAGTGTGTGTAAGTGTGAGTCAAAAAAAAAAAGAAACCCAATAGGGCTGGATGTGTTCCAGCGTAAGGAGAGCGAGAGAGAGGGAAAAAATTTTAGTGCCGGGTGGGCACCGGACAGCTGGTGCCGAGCACCAATCTCGGCCGTCCAAATGTGTTTTGGACGGCCCAGATCTGTTTGGGGAATTTTTAAGTGTAAAATTACCAAAATACCCCCTCAAGCCCAAATAGATCTGGGCCGTCCAAAACACGTTTGGACGGCCGAGATCGGTGCTCGGCACCAGCTGTCCGTGCCCGCTCGGCACCGAAGAGTTTCGAGAGAGAGAGAGAGAGAGAGAGAGAGAAGGAAAGAAGAGGAAGAACAAGAAGAGGAGGAAAGGGAGTTCGTGGCTGTACTTCACGAATTTAATCAAGGTACCTAGAAATTTTATAAATTCTTGAAAAAAATCCTGAATGTTCATCTCTGAGTCTATTGCATCGTGTTAAATTTTCAGAAAATAACTCGAAGTGGTTTGGCCTACAAAATTCGTGGACTGAACTGGTGTCTGGTTCTCGTCTGTGCTGGCAGCACAGACACGTGTTGGAAAAATGGGCATAACTTCTTGCTCGGGTGTCCATTTTGCAAACCATTTCTTGATTCAAGAACTAGACTCGTATATCTTTCTGAATATGTATGGGTTGTGTCGTGACTCTTTCTAGATTATAGCAGTTTTTGAGTTAAAGTTCAGGTTTTGGAAAGTTCTGGGATTCTGGACAGCTTTTGGCTTGTGTTCCTCGCGAAATTCCTCAAGATTAAGCATGCTGGGCGGACATGAGTTCTTATGAGTCTTAAGTATTGTTAAGTTGGTGATGTTTTGGCTTTGGAATCATTTGAAAAGGTTAAGAACTCAATTTATTGTGAAGTTTTGAATGCTGGACTGATCTTGAGAATCTGTTTTGAGACAGATTTGTGAATCTGTTGTGTTTGTCTATTTTTCCATCCTTATAGTTTGACTTTGATCTTGGTTCCTTCATAACTCTTGAAGTACATCCTCCTGCGAAGCTTTTGACACCAAAATCATTCGATAATGATAAAAACTCGACACATAGTGATTTGTCGAAGTTGGGACTGTCTTGAGATGTTTCTATGCGGAATCGGCACATGTTTGGATTCATGTTATGATTTTATTTGAAGTTTAGGTATTTTGAGCATAAATAGGATAGTTTTGACATTTGTTATCTAGTTAAGTTGATGTGGGATATTACTAAAAGCTAAAGGATTGAATGTTAGGGTTTGAACTTGGCTACTAGGTTGCTATAAGTTGTGCTTTTGCAGGAATTTTACCGTGGAGACTGTAAATAATGGATGTTTTAATTGCCTAAAACTGATCTAAGGTGTTGATACACTTGGTAGAACCGTTGAGAGTTAACTCAAGAGGGGTGTTGGAGCTAGTAGTAGCATTTGATATGATTATTCATTTCTTTTCTATGACTATTTGAGTTTCGTTCTCATACGTGCGGATTGAAATGCTAGGTTTGGAGGCGACAACAAGCACCGTAGCTCCACGTAGGGAGTGACAGTGTTGGTTTTCTTTTTGTTGGAGACTGAGGTGAGTGTTTGATTCATTGATGTTCTTCGATTGGATTGAACTTGTGATATTGAACTGTGACTTTGTGTCGTTGAGCAACAACGGCTAATGGCCAAACTTAGTGTCGTGCTCCTGACTTCTTGTCGAATCAATGGCTTATTGCCATTATTATGACTTTGTGTCGAGCTAGTGACTTTGTGTCGGATTAAAGACTATGTGTCGGTTATTTGCTTATGCTTAATTAATGGTTAATGGTGAACTTGGACTTATTGTTTCTATTGAACAACATCCATGTCTCATATGCACTCCTGGAACTCGTTTGGGGTTCCAGTTTTGCAGGTATAGGTCGGTGTCCACTACAGGTTGCGTTTTGCGTTTTTGTGACTCGTTCGAGAAGTGCGTGGTTGAGGCCAGTGGGAGTCTTTGTCTCCTGGCCCGTAGATGATTTTTACTTAGTTAGTCTTGGTCAATAGTTGGTTATGTAAAGTTTATTTCTTGACAGACTTCCGCCTTAGTTTGTAAAGGACCTTGCTACTGGTACAGCAGGTCCTGCACAGACAGCGCGCAGAGCGCGCGTTTGGGCCCGTCTCGGGTCCAACAAAGATAACCAGAGCCGCTCATTTTGTTCAATATATTTTGCTTATGGTCTCTGCAAAATATCAGCTCCATCTGACAACGATAAGATCGTTTGCGAAGCGTCCAAAATCGCTATAGAAAATTTTCTTAAGCGATTTTGGATACTTCGAAAATGCCCTTATCGATGTTGGATGGAGCTGATTTTTTGCAGGGACCTTAAGCAAAATATATTGAATAAAATGAGCGGCTCTGATTATCTTTGTTGAACCCGAGACGGGTCCAAACGCGTGCTGTGCGCGCTGTCTGTGCAGAACCCGCTGTACCAGCAGCATTTCTGGTTTGTAAATGACAATTATTTTGAGATGTAAATAAAACGTGGCTGCTGTACTTTAGTTTTTTACGTTATTCTTGGATTTGCTAGTAGCTGGTTGTTGTTGGGTTGTTGTCGCATGTTGTATCGGGATAGACTGATGATGTGCTATTTCGGAACGGGGCGCGACATTTAACAAAAAAACGTGTCTTGGCATTATATAAATTCCCCCAAAAAAACTCTAAAATAGAGACAAAACTCAACCTTCAAATCTCCCCAGTTCTTCAAGGTGAAGATGGGAGGTGAGTTAAAATGGAAAACAGTGGAAAGTAAAGTAGAAAAGTAGAAGAGAATAGTTTCTACTAGGGGAAATTACATTAACTCCCCTTTAACTACCACTGGGCCACACATTACCCCCTTTAACTACAAAATTCAACACTTAACCTCCTTAAACTACCAATCGTTGAAATTGACCGGATGCCGGTAACAGAAGTCCTAAAATTACCTTACTACCCCTTTTCTTTTAGGTATATATACGTACATATATATATATATAAATATATATATATATATCTAATTTCACAAATCAAGCCGGTAAATAAAAGAAAAAAAATTCACAAATCAAAACTTCCAAAAGTGATAGAAAACCACTGAGAGGAAGAATCCCCACACTGGGCTCCCTCCACGATCTCTCCGCCGAGTTCAACTTGCCGAACTCGTCGACTAACCCACCCCGATCGCCGAGTCTTAACGAGTTCCACAAAGAACTCATCGACCACTTCACCTGGCACAAGCAAGCAAACATAATCCTCAAATCCCACTTCTTCTCCCACAAAGAAATTCAGAACCACCTTCAACTCCCGACTGCGCCACCATCCAAGCAAACAGCCCCGAAACAAACGTTGCGTTCGCAGCTAGCGTTGCCATGAACGGACTCTATCAGACCCTCGCAGTCGCCATCAAGCTCATTAGCGCTGTCCCAAACCCTCTGTTTTACAGGTACCCAAAATCTGAACCTTGCAAAATTGAGATCCATTTCTTGGTCAAATTGGAAAAGTTCCAAAAGGTCCTGATATTCTCTTCGCTATCAAGTGCCGTCGTAGCGAGCAGGGACCTCGACCGGCAACTGGTCGGGTGGGGGGCCGCTAGATCTGGCTGCCGCGGGACCATCGCCGACAGCGACGAGGAGTTCAACCTCGACTTCGAAGTCAACCGGCTCATTCTAGCAACCAGCAAGTACATCAGCTACGGCTCACTCTCGCGGAACACCGTCACTTGCTCCCGCTGCGTCGCCTCCTACTACAACTGCCGAGCTGGCGCATAGGGCAATCCGTACTCCCATGGGTGCAGTACCATTACCCGCTGCACAGAGAGAGAGAGAGAGAGAGAGAGAGAGAGAGAGAGCAGTAGCAGTTCAAAGAAAGAGAGAGAGAGAGAGAGAGAGAGAGAGAGCTTTACTAGGTTTTTCATATAAAGGAGGAGATGAGGGCAAAGTAGTCTAATTTTTTAGTTCCGTCCAAATACTTAACAGATTGCAACGGTAGACCTCACATTTTCAGCAATTGGTAGTTTAAGGGGGTTAAGTGTTGAATTTTATAGTTAAAGGGGGCAATGTGTGGCCGGGTGGTAGTTAAAGGGGGTTAATGTAATTTTCCCTTTCTACTATTCTAAAAGCAAAATGACAAGTTGGAAGGAAAATCGTTGACCACATCTAAAATTGGTGCCTCCTTAGTATTGCACATTTTATATTAGTTGGAAAAATGAGGGTTAAAATTGTCCACTTGGGTAAACATCTTTTTCTCTGAGCTTCTCTGAACTAGTCAGAAAACTTTTTCAAAAAAGTAAAATCATTTGGGCCCACTAAGGCCCCGTTCCGAAAACCTTCTTAAAATATTTTGCCACTTCTCATTCAAAAATAAGAATGGCCATTCCACAAAATCCAAACAAAAAGTTCCTTTCACATTTTCAAACTCAATTTTTTTTTTTGCACCGTATTAAAGATTTCAATGAGATCTATCAAACAAGATCTATAGTGATAGGAAAATTATTTGCGTAAACACATGATTTTTGAGCTTGAAGTTGCCTTATACAAAAAATAAGACTGTTGCTATGATAATGGGCGCCGGCGGAGGGAAATCATACCAGCGGCCGCGCCAGGCCGTCTCCGGGCACCGGACGGCCGATCCGAGCCGTCCAAAAATTCTAAAAAAAAAACCGAGGGGGCCAACTTGGGAATCAACGGCATTCGAGGTATGTAGGGTGCTTGATTCAAGCACCCTTTTTCAGTGTATATATGATGATTCATATATACATGGAAAAGGGGTGCTTGGATTAAACATCCTACACACCTCGGATGTCGTTGATTCCCGCGCTAGCCCCCGAGGTTTTTTTTTTTTTAGAATTTTTGGACGGCTCGGATCGGCCGTCCGGTGGCCGGAGACGGCCCGGCGCGGCCGCCGGTACAATTTCCCTCTCCGGCGCTCATTGGTACCTATATAAATTCTGAAAAATAAGCACCTCCTTTTTTTTTTTTTTTGGGAACAAACCTTCTTATTCAACAAAAAATAAGTTCTTATTTGGTTTTTGGAACGCAGCCTAATAATCCTCTGCCAAGCCTCAGAGATTAGCATTTGCCTTATAGCTATCAGAAAGTCTGAGCATCCCGACGGAAATTCCCGACCGAATTTTCGACGCAGCTCCGGGGCCACTCCGGCCACTGGACGGCAGATCGGATCCGACCAAAAATTTTAAAAAAAAACCGAGTGGGCCAACACGAAAATAAACGGCATCCAACGTGTGTAGATGGCCGATCCAAACACTCCATGTTTTTGTATACAAATGTTTACAAAAAAAATAGAGTGTTTGGATCGGCCACCTATACATATCGGATGCTATTTATTCTAACGTCGGCCCACCCGATTTTTTTTTTAGAATTTTTGGTCGGATCCGATCAACCGTCCGATGGCTGGAGTGGCCCCGGCGCGGCGTCGGGAATTCCCCGGTCGGAAACTGTAGTCTGACTCTATAGCTATTGAGAATCCTGCTTTATTGATTGACATGTGGATCAAATTACAAAACTAACCCTTTACCTCTAAATTGAGAATCTCGAGAATTATCGCCATGCGTCCACGGCTCCACTTCACCTCAGTAGTTACATCTAAACAGAGGTAAAGACGATTCATGAGTAGAAAATTTGAAAACTAATTGTGGAGTCCACACCCGTTCCACTACCAAAATTATAAAATAATTTAACGCATTTTATGATCTCATTTTTATTAATAAAAAATACTAAAAACTTAACACATTTTATCAAGTGGTTTTGTAACGCCCCGATTTTCGGAAATAAAATCGGAGGTATTAAATATTGATTTCTAAAAATTTATTAATTAAAATTCAAAATCCAAAACGGATAATTCTCCCTAACGATTCGTCTATTACAAACCTTATTGAAATACCGGAAAATAGTCTTTGTGATAAAAACTAAATAAAATAACAGAGCCGCCTTCTAGGATTGATACGGATCCCAAGCGTATTCAGGCTCTACTCCCGCTTCCGGATTCTCTTCCGTATAAAACTGTTCACCTTCGGGATTCTGTGTCTCCTCCTGATTTTCTGCAAAATCTGGCACGGAAGCCAGGCAATCCGTACCTGAGTGAAAAAGTTCACCCCGAAACATAATCCAACCCAACTACCCCTCTTACTTTACAGATAGCAAGCAACATGAACAATAATAATGCGTTAAAATAAAACAGAGTTTATTCCATAGAAACCAGTTTATTACTATCCATTTAACCTGACGTGAAATCTAAGATCTCCTCCGCGGAGTCTTTCCTCCCCAACCGCTAGCTCTGCCCTGTCCCATGAGCTCACTTTCTTTTGTTGTCGCGGATTGCACCTCAGTTATGTACCTAGCGTGTATCCCTCTCATTACAACAAAAGGAAGCTTATCATGCCCGAATCATAACTAGGGTTCGCCTATCTTATGTACCACTACACAGTCATCACTGGGCTTACTTTGCCAGTTTCAATTCATCATTGGACTCTCGCCAATTTCAATTCATCAATCACTACTGGGCTTACTTTGCCAGTTTCAAACCATCACATATCTCATCACATCTCAACATCACGCCTGCAGGCATTCTAAAAATAAAACTTTCCAATTCATCCATTATCTAACATCGTCTAGGTGAATTCTATTCGCATACCACCCCATGTCTCTAGGGTCCAATCTAGCATTCAAATCAGGCATCGATGCAATATACCATTAAATCAAATAATAATAAAAACAAATAAACAGCAGTGCAATCACGCAACCTTTTATGAATGGGCCGTTGCCCTTATTCTCGTATGGCCACAATGTCAATAATGAAGTAAAACTTTTATAGAAATTTTAATAAAATAATATCTCGGCTCTTATTAATTATTTCTAATTAATAAGATCAATTAAAAGCTATTAAAATGCATTAATTAGATAAAAATATTAGAATAATTACTCATGACCTAATAAGAGTCCTAAAGGTCCTATACAAGCAGTTGAATGTCAAAAGTTGGGTCCGGAGGGTCGAAGAGTTAAATTATAGGAAAGCGTTAATTAAAAAGACCGAAAGTGAAGTAAATAGACAATAAATAACTAATTATAAAAATAAATGTTGAGACTGACATAATTTAATATTTGGACAGTGAGGAGTCTAAATAAAATTATACGGGTATTAATAATAATGTTTATAAGGCCGTAAAGTAATTTTGATTGGAATTACATTAAAAATAATAATAAATAGTGAATTAAATAAAATAAATATTTAATTTGACAAGTTACTGTAATTGAGATGCAAGGAGTCTAGAAAAATTTAGTTGGAGTGTTAAAACATTGGTTGAAAGGTCGTAACTAATTTTCGTTTGTAAACGTTGCACAATAACTAATAAATAATTTAATAAATAGATAATTAAATAAAAAAAATATGACCTTAACAAGTTATGATCTTTAAGGTATGAAAAGTCTAGGAAAAATAGTTCGGGGGTCGAAAACCAAGTTTAGAACGTCGCAAAATCGTTTCGAAGCGAAATAGTCCAAAACGCAAGGTCTGACCCGTTGACCTTGCGGTGGAGCAGCCCAGACGCAACCTTGCGTCTGGTTCTTGCGGCCCGCACCTTGCGGCCGCAAGGTTGCGTCCAGAAACCGTTTTTTTGGTTTTTTGTGATGGTTTCGATGCATGAGGCCATGTGGGACGATGGGTTATGCTTAAAAACAATAAATATACTTAGAGGAAGGGTTGGAATGGATTATAATACCTCAAATCGGATCAAATTGATTTTCGATCGAAACTTGAAAATTGGGGAAGAAGACTTCGGGTTCTTTGATCGAGAGACCTTGGGATCAAATTGGACGGTTCTTGGTGATGCTAGGAGTTGTAGGAAGAGTTTGGAACGACCGAATTGGATTTTGGTCGAGTCTAGGTACGAAACCCACTTTTCTCTCTCTTTCTTTCTCTCTCTAGAACTCCGAGGATTGGAGCTCGATTCTCTCCTGTTTTTCTCTCGTTTCTGGACTGATGGAACGTGATAAATAAAGTGATGAACCCTAGGGTCGGATTAATGGGCATATATAAGGGAATTTTGAGAGTTTCGGTTAGAATTGGATTGAAAGAAGTTGTATCCTATTGGGTTTCGGAATGGACGAATTATAAAAACGAAAATATAGTCAGGGAGATGAATTAGAGACCGAGTAGGAGAGCGAGAGATGATAGGATTTTTATGCATGCACTTTAAATAAATAAAAGTAGGATAATTAAGATTAAATTAAATAAATTTGTATTTATCTACTAGGTAATTATAATTAAGATAATTTTATTATTGCAAATCATAGTTTTTAATGATATTACAAATTGATAAATTTTACGGGTCGTTACAACCTATCCCCCTTAACAAAATTTCGTCCTCGAAATTAAAGAGTACCTTCAGGAGGAAACAGATTCGGATAGTTCGCGCGCATAGTGTCCGCTCGTTCCCAAGTTGTTTCCTCAATTCCTCGATGTCGCCAAAGTATTCGGACGAGTTGAATGGTTTTACCTCTAATGCACTTCTCACTATAGTCTTGGATTTCCACCGGTTGTTCTTCGAGAGTGACGTCCTCGTTGAGTTCAATGTTTTTCCAATTGATGATGTGGGAAGGATGTGCCATGTACTTTCGGAGCATTGACACGTGGAACACGTTGTGAACTCGGTCGAGTTGTGGCGGTAGTGCAAGACGGTACGCTACTTCTCCAATTTTCTCAAGAATTTCAAAAGGGCCAATATATCGTGGTGACAGTTTCCCTTTCTTTCCAAATCGGATAACTCCTCTTCGCGGTCTAATCTTTAAGAACACATGTTCTCCAACCTGAAAGGTCAAGGGTCTGGTCCTTTTGTCGGCGTAGCTTTTCTGTCGACTCTGCGCTGTCAGGAGCCGTTGGCGAATGGTTTGGATCTTTTCAGTTGTCTCTTGAACTAACTCTGGTCCTAACAAGCTTGTTTCTCCTACTTCAGCCCAACAAACTGGTGATCGACAAGGTCGTCCATAGAGAGCTTCGTATGGTGCCATGTCTATGCTGGATTGATAACTGTTGTTATAGGCAAACTCGACTAGGGGTAGGTGTCGTTCCCAACTTCCTTTAAAGTCCAAAACACAAGCACGAAGCATGTCTTCTAAAATTTGGATTGTCCTCTCAGATTGTCCGTCCGTCTGTGGATGAAATGCGGTACTGAGGCGAAGGTCGGTTCCCAATGCTTTCTGCAGGCTATTCCAAAAGGTCGATGTAAATCGTGAATCTCGATCACTCACGATGGATACTGGTACACCGTGTAATCGCACGATTTCTCGGATGTAGAGTCTGCTGAGTGAGTCCATTGAGTCCGTCATTTTCATGGGTAAAAAGTGGGCGGATTTGGTTAAACGGTCGACTATCACCCAAATGGCAGTGTTTGATTGCAGAGCCCTGGGAAGTCCTGTTACAAAATCCATGGCGATATGTTCCCACTTCCATCCAGGTATAGGTAAGGGTTGTAGGGTTCCACCGGGCTTTTGATGTTCTGCTTTTACCTGTTGGCAGGTGAGGCATGTTGAAACGTATTCAGCTACGTCTTTCTTGATTCCAGCCCACCAGTACTGTCGGCGGAGATCTTGGTACATCTTGGTGCTCCCTGGGTGGACGGCGAAATTGGAATGGTGGAATTCCTTAAGTACTGCTTCTCGGAGGGTACCGATGTTTGGTACAAAAATCCTTTCTTGAAAGCGAAGACTTTTATCAGTGTGGATCATCCACCCAGCTGCTGCTTTTCCAATTGAGAGTTGGTATCTGATGAAATCACACTCTTGTTCAAAGGTTTGGGCTAAGAGGATTTCTCGGTGTAAGGCTGGTGTGGCAACCACAGCGAAGAGACAAGCGCTGGTGCCTTCTGTGGTTGGTTGCAGTTTGAATCTGTTGAGATCTTCCATCATCTTCCATTCTCTCATAGCCAAACTAGCCACGTGTCCTCGGTTCTTGCGGCTCAGCGCATCAGCGACTACGTTTGCTTTTCCAGGATGATAGGACATCGTGAAATTGAAGTCCTCTAAGTATTCTACCCATCTCCTTTGTCTCATGTTTAGCTCTTTCTGAGTAAACAAGTATTTCAAGCTTTTATGGTCTGTGAATACCTCAAACTGCTCTCCGTACAGATAATGTCGCCAAGACTTTAAGGCGAAAACCACTGCTGCTAATTCCAAGTCGTGTGTTGGATAATTCCTTTCATGCGGCCTTAACTGTCGGGATCCGTAAGCAACGACTTTTCCATTTTGCATGAGTACAGCTCCTAATCCATCCTTGGATGCGTCGCAGTACACAGTATAATCTGCATCTCGTTCAGGTATGACCAGTATCGGAGCGCTTGTCAACCTCTTCTTAAGTTCTTGAAACGATTTCTCACATGCTTCGTTCCATTCAAACTTAACTCCCTTTTGGGTTAGTCGCGTCAATGGTTTTCCCAAGATGGAGAAATCCTGAATGAATCTTCTATAGTAGCCAGCCAATCCTAAGAAGCTTCTAATCTCGAACACCGAAGAAGGTCTCTTCCAGTCCATGACTGCCTCTACTTTGCTGTCGTCAACTGCAATTCCTTTTTCTGACACCACGTGTCCTAGGAATTTGACTTCTTTCATCCAGAATTCGCACTTGCTGGTCTTCGCATACAAATGATTGTCTCGAAGTACTTGAAGGACAATTCTCAAATGGTCTTCGTGTTCTTTCTCCGTTGGAGAGTATATAAGGATATCATCAATGAACACTACCACAAATTTGTCCAAGTACGGCGTGAAAATTTGATTCATCAGGCACATGAAAACAGCAGGAGCATTGGTTAGACCAAATGGCATGACCACGAACTCATAGTGTCCGTAACGTGTGCGGAACGCCGTCTTTGGTATATCACCATCTCGAATTCGCAATTGGTGATATCCAGACCTTAGATCAATCTTCGAGAAACAAGTCGACCCTCTCAGTTGGTCGAACAAGTCATCTATTCTCGGTAGCGGGTATCGGTTCTTGATTGTGGCCTTGTTGAGTTGGCGGTAGTCGATACAAAGTCGGAGTGTTCCTTCCTTCTTTTTGACAAATAGCGCTGGGGCTCCCCATGGTGAGGTACTGGGTCGGATAAAACCCTTTTCTAAGAGTTCTTGAAGCTGCGTCTTTAACTCTCGTAGCTCTGCTGGAGCCATACGATATGGGGCCATCGAGATTGGGGCTGTGCCGGGTTGCAGCTCGATGGTGAAATCCAATTCCCTTGGCGGTGGTAATCCTGGTAACTCATCTGGAAATACGTTCTCGTACTCACAGACGACGGGAGGGAGGTTCAACTCCATTCGGTCTGTCTCCTCTAATTTGAGACTCGCTAACCATCCAGCGAGCTTCCTATGCCACTTTGTTTTGTGCGCGTAGGGTGCAGATGGGTCTTGTCTATCCCCCTTAAATTTGAAACACGTCCCATCTGGCGAATGAGCCGTCACCATCTTTCGATGGCAGTCTATGACAGCTCGGTGTGCAGTCAGCCAGTCCATCCCAAGTATGACGTCAAAGTCCGTCATTTCGATTACTCGTAAATCGCGTGTTAACCGCAGGTTCGATACTTCTAATTCGCACCCTCTACAGATTAGTACTATCGGAATCTTACCCCCTAATGGCGAGGTCACATGCATAGTTGTTTTTAAGGGTTCAGTTTCTAATCCAAGTGCAGATACACATGCGGCAGATATAAATGAGTGCGAAGCTCCAGAATCAAATAGTGCTTGAACGCATGTAGTATAAAGAGTGAGGGTACCTTGGATTACTGCAGGATCCATCTCCTCTTCTGATCCTTGTAGCGCAAACACCCTTCCAGCATTGGGCTGGATTGGCCCGTTCGATCCTTTATTCTGAGTTGGTGGTTGGTTCCACCCACCGCGAGGCTGGTTTGGTCCTCCGGGTTGGTTAACATTCCAAGTCGGCCTAACTTGATTCTGATTCCCAATTCCTGCAGCCCTGACTTGATTTTGCGGCGGCTGTCCCCCTTGGCTTCCAATTCCATTCAACTTAGGACTGTTGATCTGGATATGTCCTTCTTCATGGCAGAAGTAACAGCGGCGAACTGGGTATTGGTTCTGAGGAAAAAGGTTGCGGTTTGGTCCAGGATTAGGGTTTGGACCTCGGTTTAGTACTTGGATCTGGTTTGGATTAGGGTTAGGGTTTCGAGTGAACCCTGGGTTGGGATTCCTCCAAGCTGGGTTGGATTGTGGTGGTTGTGGGCGAGGGTAGTAGGGTTGAGAGGTTGGGACACTGCTGTTGTTAGGGTTGGTGCGGATAGGTCCTCCGACAGCAGGTATCACCTTCTTCTGTTCACGCCTGGTCTTAAAATCCAAGCTTTCTCTCTCCATCTTAAGTGCGCATTGCACCACTTGTGAATAGGTGGGAAGCGTCTGCGCCACTACCGCTCGACGGGTCTCATTGAGTCCCCACTCAAACTTTCTTGCCTTATCATCATCAGTCGGTATGATCCTTGCGCCATAGCGAGACAGTTCTTCAAACCGTGCCGCGTACTGAGTCACAGTCATTGTGCCTTGCTCGAGGTTCATGAATTCAGAGGCCAGTGCTTGTTTGACAGGTGTTGGGAAATACTTGTCAAGGAAAATTTCCTCGAACCTGTCCCAAGTCATTGCTGCCACGTCATGGGTGTTTTTCATCAGGTCCCACCAATGCTGAGCTTCACCCTGCATCTGATAAGTAGCAAGGGCAATTCGATTGCTGGCCTCTTGAATGTCTAAGGTTTCCAGAATTTTCTTAATTTCCGCCAACCAAGCTTCTGCAGCTGTGGGGTTAGGCTCTCCTTGAAAGTAGGGCGGGCGACGCTTGCAAAATTCGTTCAATGCCTGACTCTTGGTCATTGGCCCTCGATGTGCGTGTGGGGCTCCACGTGGGTTCTGGTTGTTTGCAGTCGCAGCAGCGATGAATGCTTGCATGAGTTGGAACAGCTCAGTAGCCCCAACTTGGCCATTGGGTTGAGGACCTCCATTGTTTTGCTCGTTATTCTGGTTGTCTCTGTTTTCCTCCATCTAGATACCGTTATGTTATAATTTAGTCAGGGGGGTTTTTTTTTTATAAGAACATACATATATGTATATTTATTAACTACGTGGAAATAAAACATCATAAGAAACTTTCCTTTTATTAACAAAACAAAACAAACACATCATTCATGCCAAAACACATTACTTAGATGTGTAGCTACCAAAAGTCAAGATAAATCCTACTATCACAATCGTCTTCCTAAAAAAAATGTCAAGAAAATTCCTACTACCACAATTGGTTTCCTAAAAGAAGAAAAGAACGAAAATATGTTGTGCGCGAAATGACCAATAGGTGCTAAAAGAATTGATCAATCGAAAAGCACAGGAAAATGCTCCGCTAGAAGACTCTGCTTTTCTACGGTGTCCTCTGTAAGCCCGTAGCAACGCCATGTCACTCGCCAAAGTGGTTCATGTTGTCCTCCATCAGGGTTTGGGTTGTGATAAGGTACTAGACGGATGGGTATCTCTACATAGGTGACGTGATCGGTGAAGTCGACATTCTCTGAAATGATACGATGTTCCTGCTCGGGACGGCGCCTTGTGACTCGTGAATAGTGGATGCGGTCGGTGTAATGCTCCTGGAATGCTCGGGGTACGTCGATGAGATAGTATCCATTATAGCATGGGGCTATGATCTTCACTGGCCCTAGGTAAGCGGACTGGGATCGGATCTTGAAAGGACAAGGGTATAGTGGCTCTAGCTGTAAGTAGACCCAAGTGCTTGGATCATAGCTGGAATGGTGTCCTACCCATGGGATCCCTGCAGGTCGAGTCATACTAGGACGAGGTGGAGGGTCAGCATCTATGACTTCGCACTCATTATCGGACTCCTCTATTGGCAAGGGGGCCGGAGAAGGCGGAGGTTCCTGCATCTCGAGCCGTTGATTTGTGAGCCACCACTGTAGTTCAGCATCCATATCCCTTGGTGCGTCTACGGGTAACATCCAGCCATAGTCATCCATCTCTAGATCTTCCAAAAGTCCATCCTCATTATCAGTGCCATTTCCCTCATCTCCTTCCAATTCTGGTTCCGCGTTGCCCATCTCTTCATCCTGATCCTGAAAGGGTGGCTCTTTTGGGTCCTCTTCTTCCTCAGGGGGGTTCTTCAGGATCTTCTTCTTCCTCAGGTGGTTCCTCAGGATCTTCCTCTTCTTCAGGCGGCTCCTCAGGATCTTCCTCTTCTTCAGACGGTTCTTCAGGATCCTCTCGTGTTCCCACCTCTACTCCCAGGATGTAGGATAACATTCCTCGTATCTTGTGCTCTTCAACAGTGGAGCGAGTGATGGCGTCAACGAGGGTTCTGATATTTTGGTGAGCCTGTCTCATCCGAAATAGGGCAGGAAACATCCCTGCTAGATAGTCATCTCCCATGGGAAAGTCCGGGGTGTCAATCATGAAAACTTGTAGACTTTCCACCTCTGCAACTAAGTTGGCTGTCTCATCCTCTCTAGAGTGTTGGGAGGGTTTCGGCTTCCATCTAGGGTAGGAATCGGGGGTTGGTTGTCCATCTATAAAAGTAAGGAAAAATATATTTATCGTTAGTTTTCTGTATTTTTCAATTACTATTATTTAAATCTTGTAAGAATATGCATAGTCTATCGTGATCTACCCAATCTACCCAAGGCCGAGGGTTTGAACCTAAGGCTCTGATACCAAGTTGTAACGCCCCGATTTTCGGAAATAAAATCGGAGGTATTAAATATTGATTTCTAAAAATTTATTAATTAAAATTCAAAATCCAAAACGGATAATTCTCCCTTACGATTCGTCTATTACAAACCTTATTGAAATACCGGAAAATAGTCTTTGTGATAAAAACTAAATAAAATAACAGAGCCGCCTTCTAGGATTGATACGGATCCCAAGCGTATTCAGGCTCTACTCCCGCTTCCGGATTCTCTTCCGTATAAAACTGTTCACCTTCGGGATTCTGTGTCTCCTCCTGATTTTCTGCAAAATCTGGCACGGAAGCCAGGCAATCCGTACCTGAGTGAAAAAGTTCACCCCGAAACATAATCCAACCCAACTACCCCTCTTACTTTACAGATAGCAAGCAACATGAACAATAATAATGCGTTAAAATAAAACAGAGTTTATTCCATAGAAACCAGTTTATTACTATCCATTTAACCTGACGTGAAATCTAAGATCTCCTCCGCGGAGTCTTTCCTCCCCAACCGCTAGCTCTGCCCTGTCCCATGAGCTCACTTTCTTTTGTTGTCGCGGATTGCACCTCAGTTATGTACCTAGCGTGTATCCCTCTCATTACAACAAAAGGAAGCTTATCATGCCCGAATCATAACTAGGGTTCGCCTATCTTATGTACCACTACACAGTCATCACTGGGCTTACTTTGCCAGTTTCAATTCATCATTGGACTCTCGCCAATTTCAATTCATCAATCACTACTGGGCTTACTTTGCCAGTTTCAAACCATCACATCTCAACATCACGCCTGCAGGCATTCTAAAAATAAAACTTTCCAATTCATCCATTATCTAACATCGTCTAGGTGAATTCTATTCGCATACCACCCCATGTCTCTAGGGTCCAATCTAGCATTCAAATCAGGCATCGATGCAATATACCATTAAATCAAATAATAATAAAAACAAATAAACAGCAGTGCAATCACGCAACCTTTTATGAATGGGCCGTTGCCCTTATTCTCGTATGGCCACAATGTCAATAATGAAGTAAAACTTTTATAGAAATTTTAATAAAATAATATCTCGGCTCTTATTAATTATTTCTAATTAATAAGATCAATTAAAAGCTATTAAAATGCATTAATTAGATAAAAATATTAGAATAATTACTCATGACCTAATAAGAGTCCTAAAGGTCCTATACAAGCAGTTGAATGTCAAAAGTTGGGTCCGGAGGGTCGAAGAGTTAAATTATAGGAAAGCGTTAATTAAAAAGACCGAAAGTGAAGTAAATAGACAATAAATAACTAATTATAAAAATAAATGTTGAGACTGACATAATTTAATATTTGGACAGTGAGGAGTCTAAATAAAATTATACGGGTATTAATAATAATGTTTATAAGGCCGTAAAGTAATTTTGATTGGAATTACATTAAAAATAATAATAAATAGTGAATTAAATAAAATAAATATTTAATTTGACAAGTTACTGTAATTGAGATGCAAGGAGTCTAGAAAAATTTAGTTGGAGTGTTAAAACATTGGTTGAAAGGTCGTAACTAATTTTCGTTTGTAAACGTTGCACAATAACTAATAAATAATTTAATAAATAGATAATTAAATAAAAAAAATATGACCTTAACAAGTTATGATCTTTAAGGTATGAAAAGTCTAGGAAAAATAGTTCGGGGGTCGAAAACCAAGTTTAGAACGTCGCAAAATCGTTTCGAAGCGAAATAGTCCAAAACGCAAGGTCTGACCCGTTGACCTTGCGGTGGAGCAGCCCAGACGCAACCTTGCGTCTGGTTCTTGCGGCCCGCACCTTGCGGCCGCAAGGTTGCGTCCAGAAACCGTTTTTTTGGTTTTTTGTGATGGTTTCGATGCATGAGGCCATGTGGGACGATGGGTTATGCTTAAAAACAATAAATATACTTAGAGGAAGGGTTGGAATGGATTATAATACCTCAAATCGGATCAAATTGATTTTCGATCGAAACTTGAAAATTGGGGAAGAAGACTTCGGGTTCTTTGATCGAGAGACCTTGGGATCAAATTGGACGGTTCTTGGTGATGCTAGGAGTTGTAGGAAGAGTTTGGAACGACCGAATTGGATTTTGGTCGAGTCTAGGTACGAAACCCACTTTTCTCTCTCTTTCTTTCTCTCTCTAGAACTCCGAGGATTGGAGCTCGATTCTCTCCTGTTTTTCTCTCGTTTCTGGACTGATGGAACGTGATAAATAAAGTGATGAACCCTAGGGTCGGATTAATGGGCATATATAAGGGAATTTTGAGAGTTTCGGTTAGAATTGGATTGAAAGAAGTTGTATCCTATTGGGTTTCGGAATGGACGAATTATAAAAACGAAAATATAGTCAGGGAGATGAATTAGAGACCGAGTAGGAGAGCGAGAGATGATAGGATTTTTATGCATGCACTTTAAATAAATAAAAGTAGGATAATTAAGATTAAATTAAATAAATTTGTATTTATCTACTAGGTAATTATAATTAAGATAATTTTATTATTGCAAATCATAGTTTTTAATGATATTACAAATTGATAAATTTTACGGGTCGTTACAGGTTTCCACTAACAAAAAAGTTTTTACCTACTCATTAATTTTTTCACTCACATACCTAGCAAAAACTCTTTTACTTTTTGCTACCAGAAACAACTTGACATTTCTCAACAATTTATTCATTACCGAAAACACTTAACAACTTTTCAACCTCAAATAAAAATTTGTAAATTTTCCACTAGTAGAAACACCCCTAATAGGCGCCGCTTAGATTTTTAGAATTTCTTTCTTTATTTGAATTTTTTTTGTTAGCCTAACTTTTGTAGTATTGAAAAAATAAAAAATTAATGAATTTTACCTAAATATTTTTAAAAATATCCAAAATAAAGTCAGCTTTTTGGAATTTTTGGACTTTATCTTGGATATTTCCAAAAATATTTGGATAAAAGTTATAATTTTTTACTTTTTTGATTCCTTTCGTCGAGACGAATCAATAATCCACCAAAGTTTATCACAAAACTAGCAAACGCAAAAAAAAAATTGAATAAGAACAAAAACCAAAAATTATTAGCGAAATGCCACCTTAATGTGAGTGAGTTTGTGTGTCTGTACGTGAAAGTGTTTGTGACAGTGGCATTATTGAATTAGATACTTATACTCCATCTTTTTATGGAAAAGGTGTGTAATTTTCGGACTGTAAAAGAGATGTCACTTTCATTCATTTTTTTAAATCTTTTTGCACCAAATTAAAAAAATAATCAATATCTTTAATTTGGTGTGAATAAACTTTAAAATCGTGTATAGAAGTACTTTACTTTTTTATTCAAAAATTATAAGTCTTTTCATAAGAAACTGAGTATATTATTGGAATTTTTTTTACCTCTCGTTATAACCCAAATTGAGTTGGTAAAAACTTTTTGTCAGTGAAAACCAGTTAGTAAAATATGTTAATTTTTAGAGTATTTTGGTAGTGAAAACGAAATGGTAATGTGCATTAATTTATTTTTGTGATTTTTGTTAGTAGAAACACCCATAAGTGTAAAAAAGAGAGAACAAAAATGGCAGAATTGTCGGAGTGAGAAGATAGAGGACGACATATATAATTGTACATACAGTACAAAGAACTGTTCCAGCTTTCCTAAATCCTAACACAACTAATAGTAAAGTTCCTGACACAACTAAAGAATAAGAGAGATTTTTTAGTGCGGGGTGGGCACCACGTGTCCCGTGCCCGGCACCATCTCGACCATCCAATAAAGTTTTGGACGGCCCAGATCTGTTCGGCGGTTTTAAAGTGTGAAATGACTAAAATATCCCTCGGCAACCGAACAAATCTGGGCCGTCCAAAACTTCATTGTACGGCCGAGATTGGTGTCTGGCACGGGACACGTGGTGCCCACTCAGCACTTAATTTTTTTCAAAGAGTAATAGTAAAAATTACAAGAACGGAATACAAAGCTACGCCTATTAGACAGACAATAGCAGGACCCTTATTTGCTATCGAAAATTATCCGTCACCTCGTTTCTTAAAGTCGGAATTTTTTTATACACGAGAGGAAGAATTTTAGCCGTTGGAACCCGACGTGTTATGTGAATACCATCATGTGTTAAACTAGGAATTTGCATTTGCATTAATGCTTTATACATGGCCCGTACTAATTCTGCTCTATTAGTAGAAATGGCATTCTGTGGCATTCCTCAAAATGTCGAGCGACAGGTCAACAATCACGACTATTTCTCAGGCAAAAATTCTTACACAACCATCAAGGCATCAACATGTACCATTACTCGAAGAGACATCAATTACTGCCTAGGATCATATGTTGAGGATTGCCAAGTGTCCTGTCAAGTTTATTATTATCTATTCCTGTCCATTTGCAATTATGCATCTATAACATTAGCCTGTGAGATTTGTCATAAAAAAAAAAAAAAAATACGTTAGCCTGTGATATTTGTCATAAAAAAAAAATAAATACGTTAGCCTGTGAGCCTATGCCGAACAAAAAAATCTAAAAGGACATTGAGAGACCAAACTGAATCCACCCCGACATATGTGTTAAAGCATGCTCAAGAGCTTGGTCCCTATCTGATGTGATGCGTAAACATCTTGGATGGCATACTTAATTTGTTCATAGGAAAAAACCATAGCACTCCAGTCAATATATATACTGGGTATGAAAGTTTGGGATTCTTCACGACCATTTCCGACCACAGCTGCTATTACGTCCATCCCACACTCACTCAATTCAATGCCCTTGTTTTTTCAATGTTGCAATCGCGACGGAGGCGAAGAAGTGACTTACCCAAACCAACACCCACGAAACAGTACTCTAGATTGGACAGAAAATCCATTCGGTATTGAGTAACTTTATATAGTCGAAGTGATTCAAGAGAAGCACCAGGCAACGAGTTCCGGCACAGAGTTGCAACATTGACGCCTTGCCTAATTTGTCGTGCTTCACCACTAGCCCAACAGCAGTTTTCATCCCTATCTGGGCTCGCAACTCACAAACCCCCGTGTAAACCACATCAGGGTTATCGTACTACACTATGGTAACCATAGAGCCCTGAATAGGGATGTTGTAAAAGCCCATTTTTGACAGGAATTTCATGGGTATCATCTCCCCATATAACGCAAATGGTTTTTATGAGAACAACTTATGTGGGATCGTATATATAACGGAGCCTACGAGCTTTTTGTTGGGACGTTTTGTGTTTTGTGAAATTTATCGATTAGGTTCGTTGTTCATGAATGAATGGTTTTTTTTTTTTTTTTTTGGGGGGTGAACAAGAAGTTGGCAAGTCATGAATTGAAAGTTCAGTGACTGTGACATTAATTAAGAAATGGCATTGTTCTGTTTTTACCCGGGTGCAATTGAACGTCACTATTTCACCTCCACGACTACTAGATCAGAGCATTTGGACGCCTCTCTCTCTCTCTCTCTCTCTCTCTCTCTCTCTCTCTCAATCATAATGCCTATCACGTTGCATGCATCTCTCAGTGTAAATGCATGTCCAAATAAAACAGGTATCCTGAACAAGAAGGGTTCCTCGTTTTTTTTTTTTTTAAACTTCTTTGATTTGTTGTGATGATATTACTGTATTAGTGTAACTTTTCATGGGACGTGACGTTTTAGCGAAAATGCCACAAGTTCCCTTCGCAAAAGTCAATATTGCTGTGTAGAAACAAAAATATTGCATTAAGCACTAATAAAACATGCGCAGTTCTCACTATGGCTCGGTGTGACCTAAATCATACAACATAATGCGTCCGTGAGTGTGTGCATGAATGTGAAAGCATTATTCGAAAACAATACAAACTACGAAAATTTGCGAGCCAGAGGATTGAGAGTGAGGCCGAAGGAGCTTAGTGAAGGATTATGTAACTAAAGGTGTGACGCTATCATGACGGCTTCACTTATACTAAATGGCAGTAATAGAATTTTTGTTTGGCAGTAAACGGAATAAATGAAACGAGGGGGCAGGAGTTCTCCCAATAGATGGTAATTATCCATTAATCAAATTGAACATTCATGCATGATTATTATACTTGTTCCCACTTCCCAGAACCAAAAAAGAAAAGACGAACAGTCCCACCGAAGATAAGCTCTTACTACGCCTCGACCTTTCCTATATAATTCACGCGATCGATGCAACTGCTTTTGTTAAGACTAAAGTATGATGCCCATAAGGCTTATGTCACAGATAGATACTTACCGAATCTCAATTCAAAACACCACCATTACCGTAAGGGTCGTAGATGTTCCAGCTATGGTTAGCACAGACATTACTGAGCTATGATGTCGAATTGGAACGTACTCTGCTGTTGGACTCGCGCTTATGTATCCCTTCCGGAGGGGGCCACCTGACAGTGACCAGCCAGCAATGTTGCAACTCTGCGTCGGAACTCATTGCCTTATGATTCAATTGTCTCAACGGTTTGGAATTCCCAAATGCCTGAATGAATTTCTGGCTGACCCGGAAATTTGTTTCATTGGGTGTTGGTCCGAGCGCCGGATCACTTTCTGATCTGACAAATTATTATGAGCTCGAGAGCAAGAACTATATTGGAGTGGATGAATTGGCAGCAAAGAAATTGAAGAAGCCGGAACTTCTCAGGCTGGGATTAAAAGCAACTGCGGCTGAGGTTGGAGTTTCTCTCGAGGAATCCCCAACTACGCTTCAGGATATAAACTGATTGGCTGAGGCCTACTCCGACGAACAAATCAAGCGTGCTGTTCATGGTGTTTATGCTGCACATCTGGTTGGAACTAAGCTATTGTGCATGCCTAAGTTTCCTTAATCTGTCATGCTCGATCAGATTGTTATTTTAGGTTTCGTCTACTAGCTTCTTCTACTGTCAGTTGATGTCTTTCCATTTCAAACACAATTTCTCTTTATGGGATGGGGGAGGTAATTATTCACAAAGCCTCAAATGATTATGTCACATGCATAACTGTAGAACGAGTTAACATTGTGGTTCATTTGTCTACATGATCAAATCCAATGGTCAATTGGTATTAACAGCACTATCAGAATATGAAAATGGCCAGTTTTTTCTAGTATTGCACCTTTTTTTTTTTATAACTCGAAGAACAAAGTAACAAATTTTAAAGCGACAAAAGATCTTGTGAACAATATAGTTAGTGTTGTGGAACAGAAATCCTGGCAGCCAACTCGCTCACATCAAAACCATTCTTCCACGTATACGAGAGCATAAACTATTTGAAGCAAAGTTCAGTTCTGGTAGATAGTGAAAAATTGTTAGACTTGACACCGGCCAACAACTTATGAGGGGGGAAATTATACATAGACCAAGCAAAAAAGGGAGATTGCCAATCACACCATATCTTAATAACAAGCTCCATAAGTGTGCATTGACTCAGCCTCACCGGCCAAGCAACTGCAAAAAAATTGGACAAACCAAAAGACTAAGAAAGACACGAGAAAAAACCCAAGAAAAACCAACCCGGCCTCAACAAGAAATACGACAATTTTGCTAATATTGACGGACTCAGAAAGGATGGAGTGAGTCGAGTGATCCAACTTGATTAGAGCATGGCCAAAAGCTTGGTTCCAATTAGATGACACGCATAAACATCTTGAATAGCATACTTGATTTCCTCATCCGAGACAGCAACTTTTGACAGCAACTTCATAGGTGTCGTCCTTTTTTCAGCCTTTAAGGCTCATGGAGAATATAGCAGTAAAGAAGGTCTTTTGTCGAAGAAGAATAGAGTATAGGAGATGATTTATAGAGAGAGAAAAGTGAGTTCGTGGCAGACATGCAGGTCAAATTCTTTTCGGGAATAAGTGATCATTGAATGGATTACTATTAAGTGGAACTTTATCGTCAAAGTAATTCAATAGAAGCACCAGGCAACAAGTTCGGGCACAAGGTTGCAACATTGCAGCCTTGCATAATCTGTTGTGTGCTTCACCAGTAGCCAACAGTTTTGCAAACCCCTGTGTAAACCACATCAGGGTTATCTACAACACGTACAGTAACCGTAGTGCCCTGAATAGGGATGTAGTAAAGACCCATTTTGACAGGAATTTCATGGATATCATCTTCACATATGACATGACGCAAACGGTTTTAGTGAGATTAACTTAGGTGAGATCATATATATATATATAAGAGAGCCTACGTTGTTTTTGTTGGGATTTTTAGTATTTTGGGGAGCAACAATGCTGCATACATGGAACTTTTGGAAGTGAAATTTATCGATCAGCTTTGCTGTTAGTGTGGCTCACATTCCAATATGATTTTATCTAGTATAAGCATTCTTCCAGATAATTCATAAAGCATGAACATGTAACATATCATAGAGAACGGAAACCAGACGTAAGGCTTATGCCAACACTTCCATTCATTTGAAAAGGATCAACTTGGAAGCAAAAGGAGAGCATGGTGGATTGACTCAGCATCAGTACTGACAGAGCAGCAGCCGCAAAAAAAACGCAATTCAAGTTGCCCGTCTACATAAAGAAGTAAAAATACCAATAAGCTCAAACCAAGAATAATCAAATTTTGGGGGAAGAATACGACTGAAAGAGAGGTGTTTGCTGCAATAGGTGGCTTGCGCCGACGATTTTCTCTCACGCTGATCAAGCAATCTACATGGTTTGCCCAATAATGAACAAACAAATAAAACTGATTGGGGTCCTTCATTTTGTGGGTAGCTATGTGAATTCTTGTAGGAATATGCCTTTGCCTACTGAGAACCAAATTTGTTGTATGGCAATGGGACTTGATGATTCTTAGCTAGGATAATATGTTTTTGCACTTTTCTTTTGTTGCCCTTTTTGTAAGCTATAGTGGTTGTTTGGCCATTCATGGCCTTTCGTTGTACTGGTTAAGGGTTGCCAAATAATGAACAAAATTATTTGCTTAAGAAAAATTGATGTAGAACTAAAACCGCCTGCACAAAATACCAGAGGAAATAAAATACCTTCTAGTCTTCTATTATGATACACAAAATACACCTGAAGAGCACACAGATTACAATCATACACAAATTAGATGAGTTCGAAATCATACATAGGACAAAAAAATCGAAGATTAGATGGGTTGGAAATCAAGAATCCGATTACTTGCCGAGATCAGTTGCAGCGATTGGTTTGAGGTGTCCAACTTCGATGGGTTAGATAGGAGAAACAATGGATGACATTGGTGGGTGGGTGTTGAGAGAGAGAGAGAGAGAGAGAGAGAGAGAGAGAGAGAGAGAGAGAGATGAACTTTGAATCCAAAATTTGGGGATTTTGAATTCAGTTTACCAAACACGGCCCCTCACAGTTTCAAAAGGAAACACAGTTTCGAATTTTTGCCATTAAAAATCTAGAATATTTACTAAAATGCCACTAAAATTTGTGAGTAGACAATTTGAAAAAAAATGGATGCAGCAAAGCTCCCCTGCATAATTAAAGGATTGTTTGATAACCTAAATTCAGCACTTAAAATTGAATCAATTAAGTAAAAAGCGATTCAGTAAGTTTGATAACCACATTTACATTGCTTAAGAAATTAAGTGCTACTTAAAATGTAGGCTAAAAAATTGAGAAATATTAAGTAACTTTGAGCTACTTAATTATGGCTGAATTTTTGTATACTTGTATTCAATCATCATACCACCACCACAACCGCACCCACCACCACTCCTACAACCACTCCATCACCACCACCACCACTCCTACAACCACTCCACCAACAACACCAACACCACTACCACCAACCCACCATGTCACACCCCACTCCGGTCAGCACTCAAATGATGCCAAACCGACGTGAGGGTGCAACATCAACCACCAATCCAATCCTACAACTCAAGTTCTAGCAACTAAGTTTATCAAACAGTTATTTTATTGATAACACAAAACATATCTTTCTTACAAACACAACGGAAGTTTCAAGGATGCATTAAACTATACAATAAACTAAATATCAACAAATGCTACAACTAGATCCCTATCTATAGTGTCTCGCCAAAACTCGTCATGCCTCCCCGAAGCGCAACCCTAAGCAAGGGTACAACCATACGATGATCAGCAGTGGATATCGTTCTTACAAACACAACGCTTGCAAAACTGGATTCCAAAATGGAATCCGGGAGTGTTTATGAGACATGGATGCAATTCCATATTAAAGGTACAGCTAAAAGATAATCTCAACTTGTCAAACAGTAAACCAAGCAATTAAAAGCAACACCGGTCACACAACCAATAATTTAAGGCATAAAAGCCATTTGGCATTAAGCCAATCACCGGGCACAAAGCCAATAACTTAAGGCATAAAAGCTTTTTAGCATTAAGCCAATCACCGAGCACTAAGCCAACATTCAAGTTGAATTCAATATAGAACAACATCTATGAATCAAACACTCACCTTGTACTCCAAAAGAAAGTACAACTATGGTTTCGGTGCTCCTTGATTCACCGGTTCGTCATCTATCCACAAGCCAAACATTTTAGTACATAAACACTTGAAAGGCTTAACAAATGCATTAACAATATCCTGCATCAACTCAACTACATAACAAATGCCAAACACAAGTAAATTCACCAATTCGCACCCAAGCCAAAGATTTCATAAAACACACTATCTAGCAGAACCATTGATTGAATTCTGACTATAGTACTCCATAGATTCAAAGTTAGATTCCGAGACTACAACCATTAGAAAGTACACTCTCAAAATATCAATCTCAATATAAAATTTTCCCTAAACGGAGTCCGAATGACCACGATATACTCAAATGAAGTTACACATCTAAAGCAGAATCACAGTTTCAACAGAATAGTCTGAGTTCGAAAGCTCATTAAAAATCACCTACTCAATATTTTCCAATGATTCCA
Source organism: Rhododendron mucronatum var. ripense (assembly GCA_019656295.1). NCBI lineage: Eukaryota > Viridiplantae > Streptophyta > Magnoliopsida > Ericales > Ericaceae > Rhododendron > Rhododendron mucronatum. The sequence goes on from BPLT01000067.1 coordinate 1,207,971, forward strand.
ACACCAAAACATCACCAATTGATCAATGTTTAAGACTCATGCGAACCCATAGTCAGTAACACACACAACTATGACAAAATTGATGAAAAACATAGCTCCAAAAGCTGTCCAGATTTCCAGAATTACCAAACTATCAACTTTGGAACCAAAATTGATTTTTCTTAGAAGGAACTAAGGCACAAACCTTACATATTCAAAAAGGTATGTAAGTCTAGTTTCAGAATTAAGAAACGGTGCGTAAAACAGATACCCGAGCTAGGATATATGTCCATTTTCTCAAGATGTGTCTATGCGGTCAGCACATATGCGAATCTGGCAGCAGCCCGGTTTATGATTTTTATCTTTTTCCACACTTCTCAGAAAATTCTGAAATTTTTACAGCATAAGCTACACATGGAGGCATCTCCAGTAAAATTACCATAAAATAACATGGTCGACGTGTCGATGATAAAAATTCGTCAAAACAGGATAGATTCAACTTGGTTCAAACACAGTTATGCATATTCATAATTAATATACACGAATATTCTGAAATAGAAACCAAATTCCAACCTTAAAAACCCTCTCCCATGGATTCAATCCAACTCTAATAACTTCAATCAAGAGCATACTAGATGTAGAACATGAAACCTAGCATGAGAAACATGAAATTCAACACTTAAAGAGATGAAAATTACCTAATTAAGCTTCAATTCAACCTAACCCCAATTTTCTTGGGAGGCAGGGGGCTGCTGTCCCCTTGGGGCAGCAACGCGCTGTTGTGCCCGAATTCTGGGCTCACTTCGGTCTCGCTTCGATAATCGGAAGCGTTTACTTCATAAAGCTCGTCGAGTAGAACAACTGTGCAAAAAAAAAAATCAGCTTAATTGGATATCGTTAAGTGCCTGATTGGAACCTTTTTATCTTGAAAAGAATGGATCCAAAACACTAAATCAAATCCACTGTAACCCATGGACCGAGAATTATATGGGCTCTGATCAGGCACTTAATGATATACAATTAAGCTGATTTTTTGCATAGTTGTTATACTCAACGAGTTCTACGAAGTGAACGCTTCCGATCATCAAATCGAGATCAAAGTGGACCCAGAATTCGGGCACAACAGCCCCCGCCTCCAATTTTCTTCTTCTTCTTCTTCTTTTGCTTCCACCATTTCTCTCTCTCTCTCTCTCTCTCTCTCTCTCTCTCTCTCTCTCTCTCTCTCTCTCTCTCTCCCAACGTAGAAGACAGAACTCCTACTGGGTTTCTTTCTTTCTTTATTTATTTTGATAAGATATACACACCTCACACACACATATAGCACACATGTACAACAAATATAAAGGATGTTACACACCACCATCGCCGCCACCACTACCACGCCGCCGCCACCATTACACAACCACCACTCACCACCACCACCACCACCACCACAACCACGCCACCACCACCACCATAACCACAACGCCACCATTGCACAACCCCCATTCCACCACCAACCCACGATTACACCACCACTGCCACCACTCCAATACCACCATTACCACTCTCACTCTATCCTCACCCTCACCACACCACCACCACCACCACCATTGCTCCATCACCACCACCATGATCACCACTCCACCATTACCATAAGTACATTATGACCATTAGTAAATTAAGAGAGGATCGGAACTAAAATTAATTCATCATTTTTTAATTCAGTACTTAATATATTTATCAAATAGCTTTTTAGCTTAAAAAATTCAACATTTAGTTTTCAGTACTTAATTTTTCAGCTTTCAATTTCAGTTTTATCAAACAACCCATAAGTTTGGAACTGAATGTCTCAATAATAGCAAATTTGTCATTCAATAGATTTTTGCATCATCCACCCTTCATTATCCTCTCATTTAATCCCTTATTGAAACTAAGTATTATTTAATACCCCTTCTTTAACACCCATACAAACCAACTACTTTTTAATATCCCCTCCATAAAAATCATATCAATGTGGGCCCACCCTCCATAACTAATTTCCCATACTATCATATCTCCCTCATTAATCCTCCAAGAACTATACCCACATCTAATTGGGCCCTTAGACTGGTATATGGATTTCTATACATAGAAACATAAGTATTACTTTATCATTATATGAAAACGTTTGCCTATTTTATTTTATATAGGATTAGCGAATGTCCATACATAAAGACACTCAGAATGTAACATAGTCTCATTTTAAATAAATTATTTATTTTATCCAACTTCTATACGTGATAAACGTAATTTCTACAAAGTATCAATTATCATTTTCAGATATTTTCCTATTTGATCATTAAAGACAACATTTACATAGAGATAGATTGTCTAAAAAGTAAGGAGATATATATATATATATATATATATATATATATATATTAATGAGGAGAATATTCTCCGTATTTTTTTAAAAAAATAAATGATTTGATGGCTAAAAATTTAACACGAAGTGATCTAAAGATAAGGGCTGTTCGCAAACCGGATCGGATTTTTAGAAATCCGAGGACTAAACCGCTAGTCATGGCTTTTACAAAATGAAATCCGTGTCCAAACCAAAAATCTTACGGTCCGGTTCTAATTCAATTCGTGACACGTAGATCGGTTATAATTTTTATCTATGGATTATGTTACATAAGCAAGCTAGCAAAAATAAACACCGAACAAAAAAGATCTTCCTTCAAAGCACAATAAAGTACAGTATTTGATTACATCACAATTAACACACACCCCCCCCCCCCCCCCCCCCCCCCCCATTAAGTATTTGATTACATAAGACTGAAAAAAAAAAAAAAAAAAAGAAGCTAAATAAACATCAAGAATGGTGCAGGCCTCTCTAAGAATGGTGCCGTTGTTCTCGTTCACTTCTAAACAATGAGAATAGAAATAAACTACTGTACTGAATTCTCGCTAGGGTTACTTTACTTATAAAAAAAATTATGCTTTACCCCCATGTTTTACATGGACCTACACAATGCTGAAAATATCATTAACGAATATTAATTATCAAAATATGTCCTTGGCCGTCATTTTCCATACTTCTCGATTAAATTTTATTGATCCGATCCGTTCAATGTGATCAAAACGTGATTTTAAGGGAACCCCCAAGAAATTAGCAAAAAAAACTGCCCGGAAAGGGCTTGATTTAATCAGTTTTTATTTGAACGGTTTAATTAAAAACTGTTCAAAACAAGCACTTCCCGATCATATTTTTTGGTAAGTTCTCGTGAGCAACTTTAAAATCACACTCTGCACACATTAAACGGTTCGGATCATAAAAATTTGATCGGGAACTATGAGATTGAGATTTGCGGTGTTTTTTTAGATATTTTTTATAGGTGTCTCTGTAACCGCCCTATCTCACGGTCCAGTTCGGTTATTTACGATTTTGTAATGAAAATCCGTGGACTGAACCGCGAGTCACGATTCTCTAATTTTTCAATCCGTGTACGGACCATTAATTCACGGTCAAAATCCAAAACGTATGGATCGATTCGGTCCGAACTGGTTTCACGGTTCACCAAAATTTTTGCATAGTCCTACTAACGATTGTAGATGTTGCTTTCGTTTATATGCTTACACATTTTCAACTGAAATTGCTCTATTTTATAATATAGATTTCTGTGTATGAAAACCTATTCCTATTAGATGATATTAAAAAAGTTTGTCTCTTGAATCGACAAATATTTCTATGTTCGAGCGTGCCAATCAAATCCATTGTAAGGTACAAAGAATATTCTTTTAACAAACTTATCCCTTCTCTTCTCACTTTTTAGGTAATCTATCTCTATTTAAATATTTCTTTTTACTTGAGATATTTTGTAAGTTGGGACAATATTACCGCGCCTTTAGGCATAGGCATCCTCTAGTAATAATATAAAAAGTCTACCAACCCTCTTAGTCCTTGCCCGTCACCAAGGGCCTCAAAGACCATGGGCTGCCTGCCTGGGCATGTGTTTTTACGTGACGGCCCGATAACGGCCCTTACTCGAGCGCGCGCGCGCTTCGCTCTCTCTTCGAAACTCTCTCTGCGAAACTGAAACGGTTACCCCTTCGTACAAAGAACGCTAAAACCAGCTTCAAAATCAAGCTACTCGGTATAACACACCCTCACCCTCGCTTTCTCTCACTATATATATACACACACACTCACAAACAATCACACAGACACGACACTCCAATCTCACTCCGAATCTCTTCCTCGGCGCCTTTTACACATCCATCTTTTTCGCTTCGTTGCGGCAGCAGAATCAATCCATTCCCCTTATTATTCTCGTCTTCTTGTCGGAATACTTTCCTCAAGATGTTCGGGTCCACCACTCGTAAGTTCTTTTCCTGGAATCTCCTCCGTTTATTTCCTCTGTCTAATGGAATATTGCATGTTTTTTTGGTTGTGTGGTACCAAAGGAGTTTTTTTTTTTCCAAGCAGTTTTGAATTGAAAAGTTTCAATTTTTATTATTGATTTTATGCGGGGGTTGAAATTGATTGTGTGGGGTTTAACGCAATCATATATGTACGTAGCTAATTGAAGTTTATCTGTTTATGATGATTTTCGTGTTCTGTTTTCTGGTTCGATTAATGGACAGTTGCACGTTTTTAATATTTGGGAAGGGAATGTATAGGGGTCTGGGGTTTGTCAAATTTTTTTGGGAAGATAAGTTACTTTGGGAAAAAAAAATTGAGGTGGCAAACGGGTTTAATAACTTGAAACAAGTTATCAAGAATTTTGATAAGTAATCAATAACCGTCGTCTAGCAGCCTCCCCCTGTCCATGCCTGCTTTAATGTGATATGCTAGTTTGTACTTGGTGCATGGCGATGTATTAAAATACTTAAATTGATGTCGGTTTATGGATTTTCTTTTGGGATTTTGACATATTAGGTTTAAACTTGATGTTGCTTACGGATCTTGGAGTTTGATATAGCCAATGGACTTGCAATGAAATCGTCGCTTTTCATTGATTGTTTTGAAGTTGCTTTCCCCCCTTTGTGCATGTGCATGTGTCTTTTTGTTGATTTATTCCCTAAAGAACATTCGGCTTGATTACCATCTTTTATGCTCCGGTTTTGCAGACTTTGGGCAGTCTTCCAATGGGCCATTTGGGTCCCGATCGGGTTTCGGACAGAACAGCAATGCAAGAAGCAATCTATTTGCTTCCAATCCATTTGGGAGTTCAACTCCTTTTGGTTCATCTACAGGAGGTTCAGTATTTGGTGGAACTTCCACCGGTGTGTTTGGAGTAAATTCTCCGCCAGGTCAATTTCAACCGTCAACATTTGGTTCCCCATTGCCTCCTGCTTTTGGAACTTCAACAGCTGCTTTTGGTGCTCCCTCAGCCCCTGCTCTTGGGACCTCATCGTCATCCAGTGGTTAGTACTTCAATTAAGTTCCTTTTTATTTGATGTTTTAGCCGGATAACTCACCTCTTCTTTATTCCTTAGTTTGGTAATGGTACAGCAGTTCAGTTGCCATTTGTTTGTACTCAGACCTCCACACTGCGATGTGCAACCTTTAATTGTAGCAGCAGATCTGTTTGGCCAAATTATAGGAATAAGGACACTTGCTAATTCATCTTTTCATGGTAGAAGGAAGATGAAGCTGTACTCTGCCTGAAGTGTAGAAGCTCTGCCTGTCTTTGGTCCTTGAAAAGGCTTGTACTAGTGCCTTGTAGCTTAGCCACAGAATCATATTCTCAGATTTTTGTAAAAATCCACTCTGAGATCTTTATTACACCATAATATGGAAACCTAAAAGATTTTAGATGATATCAAGGTGTGCAAGATATTAAGGGACAGATTCATGGATGGATGACTGGGATGAGACTTGTGGATGACCTTGAGGCCTGGCTTTGGTTTGCAAAGGGATTTATTACTCTTGTAGCCTAGGCATAGGATAAAGTCCTCAGATTTTAAACAAATCTCCACTCCGGCACTCTGACATCTTTAATTAGTGGAAAGATAGAAGAGCTCAAGACGATAAAAAGTGTAGGAAGTCTATTTGTAATTTGATGGACGTACTTGAACAAAGCAAAGAAACGCAATGGCGATTGGAAGTGCTCAGTAGCTCACTAGCCAATCTCACCTCTCATTTATTGCCAAGCTTAGAGTGCAATGGAATTTTCTTATTGATCACGTCATGTGGACTTAAGCTTTTAGACACAAACGTTTAAAGCATAATTAGAAAATGAAAATTTCCTACAATATCTGTACCTAATCTGATACGTTTTGTTTCAGTTCGATGTTGCTTATGTATCTTGAAGTTGTGGTACTTCTGACTAGTAGATGAACTTGTAATCCAACAATCACTTTTGAGAGACAATTTTGATAATTTTTGAAGTCGCCTTTTCCCCTTCTTGTCTTTATGTTGATCAATTCCTCGAAGTTCATGGAGTTGTTAACAGTTATTTTTGTTTCCTTGTGGCAGCATTTGGATTGTCATCGAATGCCCCATTTGGGGCCTCATCAGTTTTTGGGCAGAACAGCAATGCAAGTAGTAATCCATTCACTGCCAAGCCATTTGGGAGTACAACTACTTTTGGTACACCTACAGGAGGATCAGTATACGGTGGAACTTCAACGGGTGTGTTTGGCCTAAACTCTCCATCCTTAGGTCAGCAGTCAACATATGGTTCCCCGTCACCTCCTTCTTTTGGGACCTCTTCATCATCTTTTGGTGGTTAGTAAGTCATAAAGTTTCTTTTTAAATTTTACTTGTTGCTTGTGTTAGTTATTTAGTTGATAGCTCAATAAGTCGTCGTTTCTTTATTCCATAGTTTGGTCATGTTACAGCAGTTCAGCTAGTATTTTGTTTGTATTCAACTCCAAGTTTATGGGAAAAAAAACCCCCAAGTTTGAGTTACAGGCTTTTGTTTTGGAAACCAAGGTTGTGCCTGGCCCGATTATAAGGTGCCTGCAAAAGTTCTCATTGTGTCACTGTAGAAGAGATGATTTAATGTTCAATCAATGAAGTTCCATGTACATGCTTTTGGAGAATATGTAATTTTTTCTTTGGCTAATCAAGTGTAATTGGACAATTAGTTGTGATTGTAATGGATAAAGACCAGTAAAAAAAACCATGACTAGCTTTTTTTTTAACTATCAAAATATTATGACCAGTTTATTTGTTAGACGTTGCAGTTAATTTACATCTTCTGGTCTACAATGGAAGTGATAGTAGGTAGTACTTTTGTTCTATAAGATTCCATTGGCATTCTTGTTTATCAGAATATGCCTTTTTTCTGAATGCTGTTCTCATGAATTTTCTTTTGAGTAATTTTTTTTGGTCGCATGTTTGTAGGACCTTCTATATTTGGCGTGAAGCCTCCTTTTGGAGGATTTGCATCAAGCCCCAACCAATCTACCTCATTTGGGAGTGCGTTTCAACAAGCCCAAACTACTTTTGGGACCAATCCAATTGGTTCGTCTTCTTCCTTCAGTGCATCAACCCAAAATGCATTTGGCTCCTCATCTACCTCAGGCAGCACACCTGCAACATCTTTTGCATTTGGGACTGGTGGTGCATTCAATGCTGCAAAACCATTGGGACCATCAAGTACCAGTGGTTGGGGGGTATCAACTGGAAGAAGCACTGGTCCATCTTTTTTTGGGACTCAAAGCTCCTCTGGTGAGTATTATCTGTAGTACTCACAGGTTACCCTTTGTGATTGTTTAAAAATCCTTACAATATATAAATATTTTGCAATTATGAGGATCTATAATACCACCCCCTCTGTCCCTAATTAGTGGTCCATCTTTCCATTTTGGGATGTCCCAACTTGTTTGTCCTTTTCAAATGTCAAATTGTAAAATGAGTACTTTTCCAAAACTCTCTTATAATAGGCTAGGACTCTATTCAAAAGTTTGAATAAAGGAACTACGATAGAAATACATGTGTTTTTGTTTGAATCCAAGTGCAATCATTGGATGTACACCCATAAAAGGTTGGAACTCCCAAAAGGACCACCATTGAGGGATGGAGGGAGTTGGTCTATACTTGCATCATTTGTTTGTGCCATTTATGTATTATTAACTTTGGGTAAATAATGCAGGAGGTCAGTCCACAAACTCAACATTTTCTTTTGAACGTCAACAAAGAGGAAGTAGATTAGCAGCGTACACTGCAACTGCATCTGAAGCAGTTGAAGGCGGCAGTCTGCAGTCCATTTCAGGCATGCACATTAACAAAGACAAAAACCATGAAGAATTGAGGTGGGAAGACTATCAGTCCGGAGACAAAGGTATGCTTTTCCTATCCAGTATCCACTAATTGGTTCATTTGTCTTTCCCTTGCTTTATTACTGACTCTTCTTTCTCGTTTTCTTCGAAATTGCAGGTGGGATTGGAACTGGTGGTTTCACAATTCAGTCCAACTCCTTTGCTCACCCGCCCCCTTCTACATTCACTTCATTACCTTTTAACACATCCCCATCTGTTAACTCTGTGATGACAACATCATCCTCTGCACATTACCAATTTGTAGCACCGCCAATCTCAGCATTTTCCTTGAATCCTACTTCAGGCTTGTTTTCTGCTAACACACAACCATCCCCAGTATCTCAGTCTGTTGTGAAGCTTCCAGAGACTTCTTCATTTTCAAGCAATGTTCCTCCGGTTGAATTTGCCTCTGGCGTGATTTTTGCCAACACACAACCATTCCCTATATTGCCGTCTTTTGTGCCGTTTCCACGGACTTCTTCATTTCAAGGCCTTGTTCCTCCGGTTAGTCAACCCAATGTATCCAGTAAATCATCTATGCCTCCTATGGGCAATCAACCTGATCTTAGTCAAACAACTGTAAGTCAGTTTAAGATTGAATAGACTCTCTTACAATATTTTCTATGCATCAACTTGAACAATAATTTCCACATTGACATACTGGAATGCAGCCATTTTTAACCACTCCTTTGCAGCCAACTCGAACAGCTCAGACAGGTGCTTTTGCTAATAGCGAGTTTCCTTGGTCTTCAGCAGGTAAATTAGGCTTGATTATTCAAGTCTCGTGTCATTTGGTGGATACTATACTGCATTTTGTAGTTAATTTCGGACATTTGACATTTTCGTTGTGCTTTGGAAGGCTTAAGTGGATTTGCAGACACCACAGGAGTTCTTGGACAGAGCACCTTCAGTCTACCGTATGTTTCGTCTCTATCTTTTTGTCTCCATTCCTAGATAGTTGGAGTAAAGATGCATCTTTGTTTTTAAAGAGTCCCAATTTTGCCGAGGGACAAATGTGAAGTTTGTTGACATAGGCAATCATGTGTTCTTTCTCCACTGTTGGGGTTAGTGTGGCTGCATGCTCAATTGTGCTCATCAGAATTGGATTTCTTAAGTGTCTCTTATATGGAGTGGAGCAGTGGAGTAGTAGTGGCAGGAGTAAAGGAGTGGAGTTGTAGCAGCGGCGGTGATGTGGAGGAGGTGCGGCAGCGTGGAGCGGAGGAGGAGGAGTAAAGGAGCAGAGGTGAAGATGCATTGGTGGCAATCAGTGGATTGCGGTGGAGTTGTTAGGTTTAGGTTTAGGTTTAGGCGTGGGCTGTTCGTTTTAGGTGTGGGCCGGCCAGTTTGGGCTTGGCCTAGTTTGGTGGCTTTTGGGTGTTTTTCTTGGGTTCGGGGCATTTGGGTTTGGGTTTCAAACAGTAGGTAGATTGGGCCAGGCCCATTGGGTCCTGTTGGTGTCTTGCTAATAGGTTTTTTTACAAAAATCGAGAGGTGAAAAGATAGGTTTAGATTTCGTGAGACGAAGGAGCTCAATGCATCTCTACTCCTGTTGTATTGTTACAGGTTTTTATACTCCTAATGAATTGAAAACTTTTTTGGCCGATCAAAAAAAAAAAAGTGTCCCTTATATGGCCTTTGAAGTTTCAACAATCAAGTTGGTTGTCTAACTTCGATACTAATGCATGTAAAATCCTGAATTCAATCATATTTTTAAATTGTTAGCAAAAGGTAACTCACTTAAGTTATTTACCTAATGCCAAAATGTGATGGACCATTTTGTACTACGTCACAATGCATACAAACTTAACGCTTAGAACCTAACTAATATCCATGTTTAAAGGAAGAATCCTATATTTATTTTTCCTCTCCCATCTACGTTATACTAGGGGACATACAGGAATATTTTGAAATCCTTTCGTTCTGAATCCCATGCTATTCAGGTCTTGTACTCAGAATACTGAGGTACCGCAGCCAGTACCTCGTCAGCTGTCAATTAGTCACCTTGGTTCCACGCCTCCAATTCGCTATGGGATTTCTAACATGCCTGTAAGTCTTACACTTCTGAATCTTTATTAATAAGACATTATTCTATTGCAAATTTTACTTCTTACCGATGGTTTGTGGACAAAAGACACTGCACCCTTTTGGCACTTGTAGTTGATTCTATATATCAGAATTGACACCTTGTGATGTATGCTCTATGTAAGCCCCATGCGCATATCCTTAGGATAGAATTTTGGCAGTGCTAAATCCAATATGAGTTTAAATAATTCTAGCAGTACTAGAAGTATTCTAGAAGGGATGTGAAATGTACAACACATATTAATATATGGTTGGTGGAGCTAAATGGAAATATAACATGCATTTGCAAATTTATGTATGGACAGAGGTAGTTTGATTTTTATTCGTCAAGAGTTTTAATACCAAGGCATGTTGAGTGTGAAAAAAATTCAGAAGTTGCATACCTTTTACCTTCTGTTAGTCTTCTTGTGATAGTTGTCTCTTATGCTGTTAATAATTTTAGTGCATGACACAAACAGGTGCTTGATAAACCTGCTGCTACTGTCAGAGTGTCGTCCTTGCTGACATCTCAACACTTGTCTCACAGACGGATCAGGTTACCAGCCCGAAAATATGATCCTAAAAGTGATGGCCCGAAGGTGCGAAGTAGTAAAAAAAACAAGTGGCATATTGTGGTGTTTCTTTTTTTTTCTCTCTCCACCAGCAGCCAGATTTCAGTGATTGATTACACTTTACGTTAATGCTTCTCTTTGCTGAATGTTTTACACAGGTGCCATTTTTCAGCGAAAACGAAGGACTGCCCCCTGCAGCTAAGGGAGGTGCTGTATTTTTTCGAAGGGAGAATCCCAGAGCTTTGGTGGTTCTTCCAGCTGAACAGTGGCCCCAGAGGTTTGACACTGAGAAAATGTCTCAACTGGTGCATGCATCTTTGCATGTGTATAAGAATGGTGAGTGCATCTTCTCTGAAGCACAAGAATCAAACAATGTGTTGTGTCACATTTGTATTTTGGAGTATGATACTTCCTATTTTTGCTTTCTGTTTCCCATATATTGCATCTTGGTTTTTGGTAAGAGCACCACTGCACCATCCTCGAACTTTTCTAATGAGTATTTCTGTTCAGGTACAATCTCTGCAGAGGTTTCTGCACCTGCTTTAGTAAATGGTTCTTTGTGTCAGTATGAAGACGGTACGCACTAAGCACTTGTTATCCACTTACTATTTGATGGACTTTTTCCAAAGTCTCTCTCTGTATAGTGAATATATCTTCTTGCTTCCCCACATGGATGGGTTGTGTTGGAGTAGACCTTCTGTCTAACAAGCTTCTTTATTTCTTTACAACAATTTACATTTTGATTGAGGAGCACGCTGCGTGCATCTTTTGCCTTATCTGCTAGGCTAATGTTCTCAGTTACCACATTCCATTCAGCATTTCTTACTTTTGCTGATTTTCGTCTCCTTTCTAACAATCTCGCAGATCATTTGGTTGAAAATACCAAATCCAATCAAGAGCGCAAGGAACACGTGACTGATGTGGAGGCATCAATGCCACGACTCAGTTGCTCTGATTACTACACAGAACCTCAAGTCCCTGAGTTGGCGGCAAATGAAAGGGCAGAACCAGGATTCTGCCATCATGTGAAGAATTTCGTGGTGGGACGTCACGGCTATGGAAGCATAAAGTTTTTGGGAGAGACGGATGTGAGGCACCTTGATTTGGATTCACATGTCAAGTTTAATAACCGTGAAGTGATGGTATATATGGATGAGAGAGACAAACCACCGGTGGGAGAAGGTCTCAACAAGGCCGCGGAGGTGACACTTCTCAACGTCAAGTGCATTGATAAGATGGGGAATCGGTATATAAATGGTCCAAAGGTGGATAAATACAGAGAGATGCTAATCAAGAAAGCGAAAGAGCAAGGCGCTGAGTTTGTTTCTTATGATCCTGTGGAAGGGGAGTGGAAATTCAGAGTCCAGCACTTCAGCCGATACGGATTTTGACAGGGTTTTTCTTTTTTGGTGATTTCTGATGCAAAGGATAGATTGGCACCTTTTCTTCTTTCAACTTGTTGATTATGTTGGGTTAGAGAGTCTTTGTATCCATGGGAGTGTTTTTCGGACTTCTGGAAAATTTGCTTGGTCCTGTTCTCTTCTCGTTTTGGTTTGGAGTCTGTAAATGATTTTGGGGTTCAATGTAAATGCAGTATAGTTCTTCTGCGAAATGGAATTTATGAAAGCACTTCTTTCTCCAGATGCTCATTAAGATACAACCCTAGGGATTCACCTTCTGGTGGCTCTCAGGTTCGAAAGTCATCAATTTTTTTAGAGCTAGTTCATACGTGGCTTTGTTTTGATTGGGCCTCCCACTAGTGGACGGTGAGATTCGTCTTGTAATATCAGTTGAAGTGCGCGTAAGTTGACCCTGCAACTTCCATTCTAACCGGAGAGGCAGTGAGGAACTAATCCCAATAAACTATCCACAAAATAAATAACTAATGTTGGAACTTTGAATGAGGTTTTTTTTTTTTTTTATCCGCAACTTTGACTGAGGTTGTAATTAGATTAAAAGGGATTGGTTTGCTGATAATTGAGACTAAAATTGATCAAAAGTTTATTATTGTGGATTTGAGAGAGAATTTGAGTGAGAAAAGAAATAATGGGATTGTTTATTGTAAGTTCTATGTGATGGGTCCATCGATGGGTTTCAGAGTTTGTCTGATGGTATGACGAGAGAGGACCGTTGAAGTGCTTGCGCCTGTTTTTTAGGCAATTAGGTTTTTTTTTTTTTTTACAAGGGAGATTGTGTTATTTATTTTGTGTAGGATCTACGATGTTTTCAATTCCATGTACTCCCTCCATCTCAAATTGCTGGTCCTTTTTGGGCAACCATGCCACTCAAACAATTATCTATATATTTCACAATTAAAAAATATAGATAATTTTTTGAAAGGTTCCAAATAGTGAAAATGGACCAGCAATTTAGGACAGAGGGAATACTAACTTGGTAAGAAAATAAATAAATTCTATGTACTTGAAACATACAGAGGGAGTCTAACTTAGTAAGAAAATAAACAAATTCTATGTACTTGAACACATACCCTTTTTTTCACCGAATTACCCATGAAAAGCATGTGGATGGACAACCGGACAAGTCCAACAAGTATAGATTGAGTTGCACACGCATTACGTGTGCCTAGCATGTAGTGGAGATAAGATCAGTACGTACAAACGCTCGAACCCCCCCTGGCATGGATAATTTTATTCACTCGAACTATCTGATGGAAGTTCATGACCATGGGATGCAATTTACATGGTCCAACAGTAGAATGGGTGATGTAGCTATGAAAAGCTTGATCGTGGTTTTTGCTCTGAGACTTGGCAGAGAATGCTTCCGAATGCTTTATTATTATATCTCATGCAATTCTCAGTGCTCGGATCATTAGAAGATCGCATATGTTTCCTCAATCCGCAAGCAGGAAGTGACACCTTCGCATTCAAACTCAAATACATACCCTAAAAAGGATCTTCAGGTGGCCATAATTTGAGGGAGTTTGGTCGACAACAAGCTATCATGAGGATGGAGTTGGATTAGCTCCTCACGCAACAAGAAACTTACTACGAGCGAAACAGAACTGGTTGAAACTGGGAGATCGAAAAACGCAGATATTTCCATATGGTGGTGGCCACTTTGAAAAAGGATTGCGACATTGTGTTCTTGATTAAAGACAAAGGGGACAGACACCATAACTCGGCCAGAAGAGATCTCTAGCTGGTCACATTCTAGATCATTTTAGTGCTTTATTACGTGGGGGGAACGAACACAAAAATGTGGGTGTGCATGGTGGGGAGTGCAACATTCCTAGTGATGTTTGGTCAAGGATGGAACACAAGCTTACAGTTCCAGTAGTCGGACTTTTTAAAGCCGTGTCTATGTCTATAATAGCCAACCAGTTTATATCCTGAAGCGTAGTTGGGGATTCCTCGAGAGAAACTCCAACCTTCAGCCGCAATTGCTTTTAATCCATAGTGCAATCGGAACCAGAAATCCTATTTCAACAGTCTGGATTCACATGAAACTTTTTCGGTGAAAAGTTTAATTTTTTTTCTAAAAAATTTCATTTGAATCCAGATCGTTGAAAAAACTCACAAACAGCTGAGATTTGCCCTACAGGACGTCCTGCAGGATCCCTGGGATTAGGCTTCTTACAATTTTTTTTGGGCGTAAATTGCTTCCCCTCCTCCTTCCTCTTGCCAGAAAAACCAAAATGCCCCCAACCCCCACCCTTTTAATTAAATTCTTTTTTTAATTTAATTTCTTAATTCTTTTATCGTATTTATTTATTTAATTTTTTATTTATTTAATTACTTATTTAATTTGGTTAACTCTTAAATCTGAGAATTTTGTCCTTATTTGAATTTTTTTCGCATTTGTTAGTTTTGAACCAAACTTTTGTGGATTATTGATTCGTTTCGACAAAAGGAATCAGAAAAGTAAATTTTTTTTTTTTACTTTTACTCAAGTATTTTGGGAAATAACCTCTCTGTTCTCTTGAATTTAACTTAAACTTAACTTAAATTTGAGAACTTTGTCCTTATTTGAAATTTTTTCACATTTGTTAGTTTTGCGCCAAATTTTTGTGGATTATTGATTTGACTCGACGAGAGGAATCAGAAACGTAAATTTTTTTTATACTTTTACTCAAGTATTTTGAGAAGTAACCACTTTTTAGTAAAATGACAAGTTTGCGCTTACCAAACCCCACCCCCCCCCCCCCCCCCCGGTCCCATGGGTGCTGTCTGCCAAAAGTCCAAAGTAATGAGTACAGCACGAAGCACCAGGAGCATAATTTGGAGGAAATATTGATTAAAATTTGTATTTTTATATATTTTCATGTATTGTCTACATGTACTCAATTATAATAAAATGCAATTTTGTTTAAAATTATTATTATTGATTAGAAGTTTATTTATTTATTATTCATTGTTAAGACATATTAAAATAATATAAAGTTCTTAGGCCCCGTTCTCTTGAATTTAACTTAAACTTAACTTAAATTTGGAAATTGTCTTTATTTGAATTTTTTTTACATTTGTTAGTTTTGCGCCAAACTTTTGTGGGTTATTGATTTATCTCGATGAGAAGAATTAAAAGTAATTTTATTTTACTTTTATCCAAGTATTTTGCTAAAAATTGATTATTACTCAAAATACTTGGGTAATAGAAAAAAAATATTTTTTCAATTCCTTTTATCGAGACAAATCAATAACGCAAAACTAACAAATGCGAAAAAAAAATTCAAATAAGGACAAAGTTCCCAAATTTAGGTTAAGTTCAAGAGATCGGAGCCTTAATTATAAAGTCAAATTTAAATGTAAAAAACATAATTGAGTTGAAAATATAATTTGAGCTAAGCAAATTGAAATTAAATGAATAAAGAAATGAATTAAATAATTAAATAAAAAAGAATTTAGTTAAAAGAGTGGGGGTTGGGGGCAATTTGGTCTTCTGGCATTTTAGCAGCTCTCTTTTTTTGCTGGCAATTCATCCACTCCAATATAGTTCTTGCTGTCGAGCTGATAGTAATATCTCAGATCAAAAAGTGATACAGAGCTCAGACCGATTGGTGTGTTCAAATGGAAGCTCGAAGGAAAGAGACAAAATAGGCTATTTTGAGGTCAGCGAGTTGGCTGCTAGGTATCTCAAGAAGCCTACTCTTCTTGCGAGTGGATTAGCGACTGAAGTTGGAATCTCTCTCGAAGAATCCCCGAAATTGTCTAATTTTTGACTGGATCTTATCTGATTGGAACCAAGCTTTTGGCCATGCTCTAATTTAGTTAAATGTCATCTTCTGGTGTGTTTTATCAGCTGTTGGATTGGTTTCCCTTCACTCTTCTTCTTTCAAAGTTTCTTTTTTCTTCTTTTCCCCTTTCTGCTGTTGTCTTTTCGTTAGTTTGGCTTCTATTTCTCTGGGTCTTTCGAGTGTCTAGGTTTGGTCAAAACCTACTACACAGTTGACCCAAGAAAGACTCTTTGACTGACGAATCAGGAGCGGACACGTAGGCAACGGGCCCCAAGAAGACATTAGTCAATTGTTGACCTGGAGAAGACTGTTGACTGCCCAATCACGGAGAAACACGTGGACAAAGAATAAAGAAACGGGCACAGCAGATGCTCGCATGGAAAAGTTCCCGCGCGGCGAGACCATGGACCCGCGGGACTCCTGGGGATTAGACCCCATAAGTGAACCGGCCCACGAGAGCTATCGTGGCAAAGGCACGCGAGTCTCAAGGCTCTGAAATCATGAAGAATGTCTCATTAAAGTGTCAAGAGTCTCACTTGGGCCATAAGGCAGGGCCGGAGGGACTTCGCGACAAAAGGATCGTCGCAGGTCGTAACCTTGCTTCAACGGGAATTAGGGAGTTCTTGTGGTTTGGTGGCTTGGGAAGTAGGCAACGTCGCGGGAGTCGTCATGCCCGCGGGAGAAGCGATTACCCCTTCGACCTGGAGGTACAAGAGGGACACGTGTCAGGATTTTAGGGAGCGCCATTTTGGGCCTGACCAAGGCCTTTGTGCCATATAAATACCCCGACATTCCCCCATGATGACAGAGACAACCTTTTCCAGAGAGAGAAAGTGGTAAGCATTGATTCTGAGGAAAGATAATATTCTTTGCAGTGTGACTTCACCCAATCCTTCTGGACTGAGCTGTCAAATATCTCACGCGGAAAGACAATGAATACATTGCCTTTGTCTCTTTTGTACCTCTTGCTTCTTCCCTCACCCCACAGGATTGCTCATCCTTTTCCCTCACTAATCATCAACTAATCACACCTCTCCAGCTCATGTAAATTCACATGTCAGCTCTCCCACGAGTCTTACGAACCTACATATAGTAACATAGACCAATATCCTTGAGCCACAAGAATAAACAATGGGGAGGTCGACCTCCTTGACGAATGCCACAAGAAGAAATGAAGAAATTTGTAGCTTGATTGTTGACCAGAACCAAGAAAGAGACAAACGATACACCTTCTGTTTGTGATATTGCAACAATTTATACCAAAAATAAAATTACAATGGACAAATTAACACTTTCAGTCACGGAAATCTCACTCACTAAAAGGAGATTCAACCCCTCTATGGTAACAAACCGGTATAGTAGAAAATTTCTGACTTATCCCCTCCAGGATAAAATAGTCCGATAATTTATCATTTGGTTCTGACCTACTCTGCACAAGTAGGAGAATCAAAAGCTACACAAATGAAACACCCTTACACTTTGCCCAAGACTCTCACGTACATATTAAATTTACAGGCATTTTTCAGAGAATATAGATGGAAGACAAAGCGGAATGTTAATGTTGTGGTTTATTTGTCTACATCTACATGATCAAATCGCAATTAATCCAATGGGAAAGGCTACAATACACACCCCTTATTTGGGTGTGTATCATATGCACCCTCCAAAATGTTATGAATTATAGAGAAAATGTTACGAATCGTATTGCTAAAAAGTTACGAATCGTATAAAGGTTACGATATACACCAAAATGTTATGAATCATAACGAAACTGTTACGAATCGTACCGTTAAAAAGTTATGAATTCTAGAACAAAAGTTACGAAATATGCTAAAATGTTATAAAAATAGGTGCATATGATACACCCTTTTGAGGGGTGTGTATTGTAGACTTTCCCTTAATCCAATGGTCAATTGGTATTAATAACACTATCAGAATGTGAAAATGGACCGTTTTGTTCTAGTATTGCACTTTTTTTTTAGAAACTCAAAGAATAAGTAACAAATTTGACAAAAGATCTTGTGAACAATATAGTTAGTGTTGTTGAACAAAAATCCTGGCAGCCAACTCGCTCACATCAACACCACTTTTCGTTGCCAAAGGGTATATATGGAGACAAAATTATTTTTTCTCGCCAAAGATAACCATTTGGTGATGAAAAAATTATTTTCTCACAAAATGGTGACCATGCCATTTGGCAAGGAAATATTTTTTTCGTCTCTAGACTTACCTTTTTGGCAACGAAATTATATTTCCTTGCCAAATGGTTATCTTTGGGGAGGAAAAATACATTTCGTCTCCATATGTACCCCTTTGGCCAGGAAAATTGTATTTTGTAGCCAAATTTACCTAAGTCTAATCAACAAAAGGTATTTCGGCACAGCAACAATTAATTACCATGTTATTCATGAATAGATATTAATGAGACAAAATTTATTGAAAAGTTGCATATAAAAAATTATGGTAAGTTAATTTTTTTACTTAACGTGTATTTTGTTTTCAATAAATGAATTATATGTTGTAAACTTAATTGAAAACATAACAAATAAAAAAATAATATAGATCTCCTCTTAGTTATCACATTTGACAATAACAAAATTAAAAAGAAGGCTTGCATGCGTAAGTTTGGTTGGGCAGAATGCCTAGGTTCGAAGCTTTTTTTTTTTTTGAAAATGTCAATTTCATTTCATAACAAGCCCGAAGGCAAACAGATTCCATTAAAGATACATGAATGAACCAAAACTACCAAGACTTCGACACAGGTACCCCCCGCAATAGCAGGACCGACGAAACGCCTAGATTAGGAACCAATCTAGGTCCAGGTAGTAGAGAATCCCAACGGACCCCAGCTCAAACCCGAGAAAGCGTAAATGGAATCTGGACGACAACACACAACACGGCGAAGGGCAACCGATCTAACTCACATTATGCACAGCCGAAAACTGACAGACAACTCCAAAACACAAAACAAACTAAAAAAAGAAAAAAAACAACTGGATAGAAGCCCAATACACTGAGAGACCCACTGATTCAGCCCACTGAGTTGGCTCACTGAGTCGCACCACCAAGTTGCTGAGTGAGACCGAGCTTGCTCTCAAGCTGTTACCCCGGTACAGGAACCAAGCTCCATAGCCACCGCCGTCAACCTCTAGAGTTGTTATTCGCCGGAGGGGGCACAAGCCACCCAACATCAACCAACGGTCAGATCTGACCAAAAAAATGGACCCATGGTGAGGGGAGAAGCGGGGTTGAGAGGAAGGTGGGAAGTGATGGAGGTAGGAGATGAGGAAGGAGTGGTGGGGGAGATCGCGACGGTGATACGAGAAAGGCGGCGGAGAGGTTGAGGGAACAAGATCCGACTCTGGAAGCTGGCCTGGGGTTGAGGGTGGGTGGCCGGCAAAACACGGAGTGGGGGAGGTGGGCCATGGAGGGCGGCGACCCCACCTCCCCGCAACAGGAGGCAAGTGTGGGAGAAGACGGGAGAACTGTACTGATTCAGAGAGAATGGGTAAAAGTAGGAAAAGCCCTAACTAGGTAGGGAGACGATAGGGATGAAACCCTAAGAGTATCCACAATGCTATAATCAAAAATTGATAATCAAAAGTTACCACGTCAGCTTTTGATTATTCATTTAAGAGATTGCTAATGTTAACAATGTAGATGTCTACAATGACATAATCAAAATTGGATAACTAAAATTTGTTACATCATCTTTTCAAACTACCAAAAACTAAAAATTGTGAACAATAGAAAATAGTTTTTCTAAAATAGTTTTGAAACCTATAAAGACTATTTACTAGAAATAGAAAAGGGCAAATTTTCGTAGTAGTCCCTGTAGTTTTACGGTTGTCTCACTTTCGTCCCTCTAGTTTCAAAGTGCCCGAATTTCGTCCCTGTAGTTTGTTTTACGTTCCAAATTGGTAAAATTGTTAACACCGTTAACGAAACTAACGGAAAAAAAAATAAAGTGTTCCAATTTTCAATCCGTTTGAACCGGTGCGAAGATCTTATTTTTTTGATCATTTTATCCTAAATGGTCGCAATGAATTTTTGGCTCTAAGGCCTTTCAACGAGCACCCGAAGACTCCTTATTTAGTTTCAGGGCTCTCTTAGGGTGCTTATTGAAAGGCCTTAGAGTCAAAAATTCATTACGACCATTTAGAATAAAATGATCAAAAAAATAAGATCTTCGCACCGGTTCAAACGGATTGAAAATTGGAACACTTTATTTTTTTTTCCGTTAGTTTCGTTAACGGTGTTAACGATTTTACCAATTTGAAACGTAAAACAAACTACAGGGACGAAATTCGAGCACTTTGAAACTAGAGGGACGAAAGTGAGACAACCGTAAAATTACAGGGACTACTACGAAAATTTGCCCAATAGAAAATGGTTTTTGAAACTTTTTTTTTGGAAAAAAAATCTATTTTTAAAAACAGTTTTCTGAAGAAAAAAAACATTTTTTTAGTAAAATATTATTCAAAAAGAAAGAGAGAGAAGAAAAGAGAAGAGAGAACATTTTTGTATAATGATTGGTGAATTTGATTGAGAATATGTAGGGTTTATTAAATTTGGTTATTGTCAAAAGGTTGCAAGTTTTGGTTATCCAAAGCCCAAAATTTGATTATTTCTAAGGAGGTTGTTAAATTTGATTATAGCATTGTGAGCCATATTTTACACCAACATTGTTAACTTTAAAAACTTTTTACTTTTGATTATAGCATTGTGGATACTCTAAGGAGATCGGGATGAAACCCTACTGAGAGTCAAAAAATCTAGAGAGAGAGACTCTCTCTGTAAACAATTTCTTTCAACTAGGTTCGAAGCTTAGGAGACCTAAGAAAGCGGAATTATTTTTTCCATATGTGAAACGCCTTTTGCGAGGAAATCCAAAATTGTCACATTTGGCAACAAGGAATTTTGTCCTCTCCGAAAGGAATATTTGGCCACGAATTTTTTTCATCCTCAGTGTCTTTTTGGGGACGGACGAAAATTCACTAGGAGATGAAATCTGATGCTTTAGAGACGAAAATAATTCCTCACCTATTACTTGATTTCTTGTAGTGAATTACAAGTTACCAGAGCAATAGGTATATAACCCCAGAAATCGAAAGGAAAAAAGCTAAATCCAAGCATAACTCTTTCTTGTTCGAGCAAATCCTAAATCTAGAGGTAGAAATCTCAATTCATATTTTTTAACCTGTCCAAATCCGCTCACTTATAATCCAATCCAATCCGTTCATATTATATAATGGGTTAAACCCATATTAACCCATATTTATATAGATTTAAGTGGGTTGAAAATAAGTCTAATATGGGTCGGATAAAAGATCCAAAATATTGTGTCTTGTTGGAAGCATGTTAGTTGTGATTACAGGAAAAGGCTGCTAGGCTTCCTCCCGTTGAAGAAGTTCGAACCATTCTTTTTTTTTCTTTAATCTTTTCGAACCGTTCTCTATCACAGCTTGCGCGGCATGCTTTCTACTTTCTCTCAGTTTTCCTTTCTCTTTCTTTTTATTCTTTATACCACCCTCTTATATGGAGAGTGGGTTTGATTAAAAAGTCAAAATGACATTTTTTGTCTTTATTTAATTTTTTTTTGTATTTATTAATTTCGCGTCAAATTTTCTGATTTATTGATTCATCTCAATGAGAAAAATCAAAAAAGAATTTTTTTATCGGAATTCATTATTTTTTTAAAAAGACAAAAATAAGTATAAAAGACGGTATGTTTTACTTATTTTTGTCTTTATTAAAAAATATTACTGTATGAGTTTCGATAAGAATTTCTTACTTTTTAAATTTCTCTCAACGAGACGAATTAATAAGTCACAAAAGTTTTGACGCAAAACGAACAAATGCAAAATATATATATATATATATATATATTGAATAAAGACAAAAAAAAATTCTTGATATTTTAATCTAAACCCACCTGAAATATATTATAGGAGTATCGATCATTAATCCCTCTAGAATAATAAAAGTATAGTATTAAAGTCATCAATGGATCTGAATAATAAAAGTATAGAATTAAAATGCCCATTTAAACTTTCGGCGAGTTACGTCACCTTCTATCGAGTTACGTCATCTTCTAAATAAAAATTCATATGTTCCTTTTTTTCACCTTTTGTTGATTAAAGAATATATATATTCCTGGAGGATATCCAACGAAAAGCAATATGCATTCAAGAGGTTGGCAAAATTCTCCTCTATGCCAAAATATATGCATATATAATCTTTTGTGGTTAGGTGGTTCCATAGCCATTGAAGCAACCACAAAGTCAACCTATACCGGTGAAGGGAGGAAGAAAAGGAAAGAAAAAAAAGGAAACAGGTTGGATTGGATTGGGTCGGATTTGGATATGGCCTAACCCATATTCGATCCGACCTGTTTAAACCCACTTACCATTGACCCGTTTTTAACATGGCCATATTCAACCCGTGACCCGTTTCAACTTGTTCAAACCTGCCCGTTTACCACCTCTATGGCTAGACCCAGCAGCATGGGCGGACCCAGTATAGGGCAAGCAGGGTCACTTGACTCCATTGAGTTTCAAATATCTCTAGAGTAAGGGGCTGTTTGATAAAACTAAAAACTGCAAGCTGAAAACTGAAAAATTAAGTACTGGAAACTAAATGCTGAAATTTTTAAGCTGAAAAGCTGTTTGATAAATATATTAAGTACTGAATTTAAAAAAATGATGAATTAATTTTGTTCCAATTCTCTCTTAATTTACTTACGGTCACAATATACTTTTGGTAACGGTGGTGGAGTGGTGGAGGTGGTGGTAGGAGCGGTGGTGGTGGTGGAGTAGTGGAGCTGGTGGTGGTGATGGTAGTGGTGGAGCGGTGGTGTTAGTGGTGGAGTTTGTGGTGGTGGTAGTGAAGGAAGTGGTGGTGGAGGAGCTGGTGGTGGTGATGTGGTGGAGGTGGTAGTGGTGGTGGTGGTGGAGTGGTGGTAATGGAGGTGGTGGTGGTGGAGTGGTGGAGGTGGAGGAGGAGTGGTGGCAGTGGAGGTGGTGGTGGTGGTGGTGGTGGTAGTGGTAGTGGTGGTGGTGGTGGTGGAGTTGGTGGTGGTGATGTGGTGGTGGTGGTTGTGGAGGAAGTGGTAGTGGTGGTGAAGCTAGTAATGGTGATGTTGTGGTGGAGGAGTGGTGGTAGTGGAGGTGGTGGTGGTGGAGTGGTGGAGGTGGAGGTGGAGGTGGAGGTGGTGGTAGTGGTGGTGGTGGAGTGGTGGAGGTGTTGGTGGTGGAGTGGTGGAGGAGGGGTGGTGGTAGTGGTGGTGGTGGAATGGTGGAGGTGGTGGTAGTGGTGGTGGTGGAGTAGTGGCGGTGTGGGTGGGAGTGGTTGTGGTGGTGGGATGATGGTTGAATGTAAATATACAAAAATTCAGCAGCAAGAATTAAATAGCTCAAAGCTACTTAATTGTTTTCAACTTTTTGGCTTATATTTTAAGTGGTACTTAATTTGTTAAGCAATGTAAAATGTGGTAATCAAACCTACTGAATCACTTATTACTTAATTGATTTAGTATTAAGTGCTGAATTTAGGTTATCAAACAAGCCATAAGTATAGTTTTCGAAAATATTTTGTAATTTTACCCGAAAAGATAATATTTTTGCCCTGAAAATCTCACAAAATTACATGTATTGTAGATATTTGACCCCACTACAACTAAATCCTGAGTACGCCCCTGCCTAGCAGTAGAACTTAGATACTCCATGTTGTTATCAAGTCGTAATTTCGGAAAACTACTTTCAAGTGATGCTCCAGGTTTGTCAATAATAATATAAATGCAAATTCACCTATGGGAACAAATCTAACTTTTTGACAAAATTGATCAGTACGTTATCAACATTCTCTTTTTCCGTTTTTCTCCCGTCAGTATGAATTGTTTCAAAAGTTTTAACTCTGACAACAAAATCTAAACCATCCATATATCAGAAGAATTATCATCTTTTAAAGCTCAGTTTGTTTTAACGTTTTAACGTAAAATATTTTTGGTTAAAATATTTTATCTGTTTGCCGCTAGAAAAAGGAGGATTTACTACTATGGACTTGAAAATATTTTGCACCAAAAAGAGGTGAAAATGTTTTCCTTGATTTTTTCCGTAAGTCGTCTTCGTTTTTCACGGCACCCCGGCCCGTATTGTCTCACGTTCAAAACATGTATCTCATCCCTTCTCCCAAAACATTCATGAGATCTCTCATTAGTATGTCTTGTTCCAAGGATTTACTGTACTATTATGGACTTGCAATTTTTTTTCTTCAAGTTCCAGTCTTCCATTATATGGTCTATGAACAGTTGATGTGTAACACCCCGACTTCTTAGAACAAAAAAAAAAAAAAAAGCATAAGGAAGTAAGGGGATAATCATTTAACGGGCCGCTTTCCATTAGGATTTAGGAAGTAAATTATTTGTGACTTATTTTCTGCATATGTTTCAATTTATAAAACGTTATTAACATTGTCCCCGCGAACTGAAACAATTAATCCGGGAAGAGACGACATCTCATTATAGGGCGAATCGGATCAAATTCTATCCCTAGATTTTGTAGAGATTAGGCGAGATCCTTCTAGATACACTAAATCTTATTAGATATGATAAGATATGGTTGGATTTTATTAGATATTGCAAGATATGGTAAGATTCTAGTTAGATTTTATTAGATATTGCAAGATATGGTAAGATTCTCATTGGATTTTATTAGATATTCAAAAAAGATAAGATTATGGTTGGATATTATTAGATTACATATAGATTTGGAAAGATTTGGAAGGATATTACAAGATATTGGTAGATTATATAAAATTTGACTAGATATTATTAGATATAGTTGGATTTTCTTGGATTATGTGAGATTTGATAAGATTATGATCTAAGATTTGATTTTCTAGATATGATCTGGACTCTTCTTCCACTAGTATAAATAGGCAAGCCTCCACCCTTCCTCTCCACACACCACCAATTAAATAGAAAAGAGGGAGAGAGAGAGAGAAAGGAGGAGGAAAGAAGAACAAAAGAATTAGGTGCAAGTCATTCGAAGTAGGTGATCATAAGGCAAGTTGGACAGAACGAAAGGTGAGTTATGAATTATCTCTGTTACATAAATTTTCGTAAAATTATGTTTTCCACTTGCAAAAGTATGTTTATTTAACATTTGAATTATTTTGTAGCAAATATACCATGGAGTTATGATGTTTTGAACACTTTATGAAAAAGTACTATCGATACATCCGAACGATGTCCCTGGAATCTAGGAGATGGTAAAGATACTAGTCGGAACGGTGTTATAAGGGCAGAAAGAAAGGGGGTACAGCCGGGTGTCCAATTGAATTGATCAATTCATTATATACGCGTTGGGGGCTCCCTCAGTACCGGCGGTAATCGTTGGATGGTATATCGTATATATGGTTTTGTTTATGCTATTGGTTACAGTTTAAGCCATGAAAAACTGAAGTTATGATTTTGGGTTACAGTTCAAGCCTTGAAAAACTGAGGTTATGTTCCTTTTGTTTATTTGATCATGAAAAGAATTTTAAAGATTCCATAGTAGGTCTTGTAACTCTGATAATTCATAAACTCACACAGGCAGTGGCTTATGTTGTTAAAATCTTTCATTTTCAGGTAAACAAGATTAGAAGGGCGGGCCGAGTAACAGTGTTGTTAAGCTTATGTTATGGACATGTAATGAATAAGGAAAAATAAAAAAAAGAAGTAATAATGTGAGTTAAGTCATCATTAGCATAATGAATAAAGAGTTAGTGGTTCTATCAGTTGAAATGGCTTCCGCAACTGTTAAGTTTGTGTATTTCTATTGTTGTTGGAAAAAAGTATGCAGATAGACGCCTTTGGTGAGACAGACTCACTGGCCGGTCACGATATTCAAACTACTAGATTTGGGTCGTAACATGATGTTTCCAGTTTGCAAAAATAACTGTAATTGATAGAGTGATTATCTCCCTTGGCAGCAAGGGCGTTTACGTTTGGCCTCGATGAAGCTTTTAGGTAGATGTAGTCTTTTTGTCGTACATATTACATACATAGCTACCAGATCTAAATTAGACGGGTAACGATTTCCAAACAGTAAAGTGATAACTGAAACACAATGATGAGCTTCACAAGGCGCAATTTTTGGGTCCATTCCATAGAAGAACAAGTATCAGGAATCTATGGAAAAGAATGCGATAAATCGTAAATGGTTGAACTAACTATCAAGTATAAAGTTTAAACAAAAATATGAATAATGGAATGGGTCGTAGTAAATTTGACAAGGAATCAAGTATAAAGTTTAAACAAAAATATGAATAATGGAATGGGTCGTAGTAAATTTGGCAAGGAATGATCCCATTCAAATCATAGTCACTAGTTAATTTGGTATTATTGGTTGGGTTATTCTTTGATGAGCTTTAATAGGATGGTAAAGTTATATTTTTTTTGAATGTTGGAGGTTTTAAAATGTTTGGAGTTTCTATAGCTAACTTAAAATAATTAATAGGTTAGTACATAACCTTCATGTGTTCAAAATTATTTTAACGGAAACCAAATGTTTTGAAAAAAAGATTTCATGTGTCAACCAAACATCAAAAAATAAAAGTTTAAAGTTTGTTTTCTGAAAAAATATTTTACATCGTAAAATTTATATTGTAAAATATCTTGCATCGAAACAAACGGAGCCTACGAATTAACAGTGAAGCTTAAGACAATTTTTTCAAGACTATCACCGTCCAATGATTTTATAAAGCAAATTAATAAATGCTCATAGCCTCCTTAGCTAAGTAAAAGAACATAAAATAGAAAATCAACCTAATGGGTATAATATATACACATACATACTTTTATGCATGTGGGGCCTTTCCTAAAGTGGAGGCCACCCTAGTGGCCTAAGGCATGAGCCGCTCCAGCACCACATTAGCGATGAGTAAAAGCGCCGGCTACATGATCCCTAGTCCGAGTGAAGTATATTTACGATTCTAAGATTGCAAGGGACAAATTTTTCAGCTTGTATGATTCACTTTTCAATACGATAAAAGATTCAAAATGGATTGAATTACAAGATCGGATATCCAATTTTTTCGAATTTAAATGCTAATAAACATAAACAGATTAACAAAACTCGAAATCGATCTATTGAAAGGGCTACTCCCCACCACTACCTTCTACACATTCCTTACCCTACCCACAAAGCCTAACCATCTATAGCTAGCACACCAACCAATCCCCCAAAGGCAAACTCAACAGTCAACACCGCCACAATTACTTAATTAGAGCATATGGATTCTCACTAACGTTTGACTACGTAGCTAGCGCGCAAATAGTTGCTTCCATCTTCCAAGGTTGCGTTCCCGAGATTCGAGACCGCCATTCTCGAGACATTTCAAAATTCCAGTAATACTCCCTCCGTCCATTTTTAAGTGTCCTGCATCGTAACTCCAACTTATTAAAAAGATATCATTATTATACCTTTCACATCAACTTTTTCCTCCACTTTTCCTCATTACCCATCATCATTATATTTTTTACTCACTTACTTTTCAAAATGGAATCTACTTATAGGGACAAAATAGACAATTCACAAACTTTTACCCACTAACTTTACAAAATAGACACTTATTAAGGGATAGCCCAAAATGAAATACTGGACTATAAATAAGGGACGGAGGGAGTTGTATTGATGAGTTCTACTCGTAGTACTTAATGTAGTAGTAGAAAAATACTCCTTTAACCTACGAAACCATAGTCTGCGCAGCATTTAATCAATATTTTTTTTCTTTTTGACTAAAGGATATTTGAGCCAATTTATGTGCACATCGACTCGTTTTCAAAGACCCAATTCCACTGTCGACTAGCAAGAGTTCAATTAAAGCAAAGATAAAACTTCGACTGAATTGACTAAATGAAAATTGATAGCAGCTGACATATTTCGAACTTGAAACAAATTTATGAATTTTTTAATCGATATCATGCGGTGCCGATCCTTGTTCTTCGCAACAGGAGCATTTGCGTTGAGCGGACGCGTATGCTTATGAATATAGATTCTTTTATTAGTCTTGAAGGCTCCAAGAAGTAGTAAACGCTCTATATGGAGATGGAGTAGTTTAGAAGAATACAGTAATAATTTTGACCAAATTTGGGTATTAGATGAGATTAAATGCACATGCACTAGTCACGCGTTTTACTGTTATTTAAGGATTAAGGTGCCACATCCAACAAAACACTAAACACAACTTCAAGGGGTTGGCCAAGTGATCTCGACCTGATAATTAGTTGTTTGCTTTATCTAAGATTTTAGATTTGACTCTCATTGTCAATAGCTCTTAGCGCCACCTTACCCCCACGCGTAAGCATGTGAAACGGTCGTGGGAATGGCTGTAAGAATTAGTTCGAAATATACACAAGCTAGCCCGGAATACCCTGTATTATCACACACACAAAAAAAAAAAAAATTGATCTAACACATGCGCAACGGATACGGAAAGGATCGCATAATATTGACGAAAGTTGAAGCTATCTTCATATTTATTTGGGTTCCGTAGCTAGGCCGGCCTTGAATTTTTTTGGGAGCCTGGACGAATCTTCAAAATAAAGCCCTTAACAGTTTCAAGAAATAAATTTCAACAAGCTACTGGGGTACATGTTAACTTTCAAAAATATAAGAAAATCTTGAATGGAAAAAACACAAAAAACCACTTAGCATTAGAAGATTTTGAAATTCCAATAATTTTAAATAGGAGAACCTAAGGTGAATGAATTTTTACTGTCTGGGTCCTGCACAGTCGATCCCATCCGTTCAATAATTTTAAAATAAAAAATTGAGTGGGCTAGTGAAAAATCAGATCAATCAGATATGTGTAGGTATTCGATTCAATCTTCTATTTTTCCATATCTGGTTGACAAAAGTCCAAGTCTAGCTGGAGCTAGCTAGCGCGTTAATGTCAAAACGTAACCAGTGCGGTGCCCCTTCTTCACGCGGCAGCTCTTTAATTAATTTATCTCACGTTGATTGCCGAGATCGATAACGAGTAAAATAAATAGGAGAACCTAAGGTGAATGAATTTTTACTGTCTTCTAAAATATAGCCAAAAGTCTATGCTTACCGCTCAATCTTTATCGCTCTCTATGTCGGTCTCAATTTACCATAAAAAAAAAGTGTTTTAAATGGTACAAATTTTAAAAAATCCTTCCAAGATGGTAAGATGTTACGCGGTGAGTACAGCAGCACTAGCACTGTTGTATATGTAGAATCAGTGACAAAACGATCTCCCCATGCCCCGATAAGGAAATTTGGATCAACTTTACCGAATTATCAACTCTTACTCAAATTATTACTACAAATACTAACTAAAAAATCCCTTCATTTGCATAAGTAAATAACTAGGTCATGAATTTAATTATCAAAACCTGTTAGAAGTTAGAACGTAGGTGCACCAATGGGCAATTACCAACTAGAAATGTTTTATTTTTGTACTTCTATTTATGATTTCATGTTGTTAACTTACATTAACCCTTTATTTTAGACTTTTTGATTTTTCTAGTAAACATGTACACAATTGAAAGAACCACAACTTCTCCTTTTCTTTTCTTTTTATATAGCAACAATTAATTATTCTTAAAGACTGGGAATTTTTAAAGTTTAGTGAATTTATTAATTTAGTAACTTCTCATCAAAATTGTTAATTTGCTAATATTGAACAAATTCGAAATAAGTTCATAAAGAACTAGAAACAGAAAGTCAGACTGCCCTTTTTAAAAACCATTTTCTCTCTTGGTGAACTGTTTTTTCCTCTTAATTTTAGACTTTTTAGTTTTACATATCCAATAAAAATTCAAACAAAAACAAAAAAAATATTAGTATTTTCTTAAGAAAAATTCTAAAATCAGTCCAATGGACTGATAATAGTAAGTGTATGAATATGTATTAAAGGGTGTAAAAAGTACATAGAAATATGTACGTGTTTTCATTGTCTTCTGGGGTGCTTATTGTAGTGGGCTGCCAATAGCAAGACTGTTTTCTTAAAGGAAATACCCATAAGAATGATCCAAAAATGTAAAATAAAATAAAAAAATTCCAAACAAAAACCCCTAATTGATCGGAGACTTTAGAGGCCGAAACAAAGCCGGGTCGGTGTAATATTTTTTGGTTTGGAATTTGGATGCATTGGAAAGTCAAGAGGGTATAGTCTTCCGGTTCAAGAGGAGGGGTACACGTAGTCGGATCGCGTGCTGGTACAAATCTCATTTCTAACAGCACATGCAAATCTCTTTTGTTATCCCATTGTTGGATCTCCCGTTTGACTACAGTTCCACCGGATTTGGTGATGGCGTAGGGCACCGCCCGGCCCGTAGCGTATAGTGCGATTAATTTGTCAATCTATTTTGGCAAAGACGACTCATTTGATCTGAGCTCCTACATTTGAATCGTTCATTGATTCGATTGAAATGGATGTACGGTCGAATCGGTGTGTTATGTGGGAGTGCTCTTTAGCATCCCCAGATTAGTTTCGACCATTTTCTTTTAATTTCTTTCTAATCGCTAGACTAGAAACCTACCTTAATCCATTATAATCTACTAATTTTTTTGGTGCCCAATCTATTCTCTATCTAATAGATCCAAGGAGAAGTCTTCTTTGGTGTGATCTTTTTGAAGCTCTGGTACAATAGTAATTTCAACCTAAAACTAGTTGAAAATAGATGAAGTGGCCTCTATATTATATATATTAACCATGCCTAGGTGGTTAAAGTGAGCAATGCGGGAGATAAAGTTTAACACACTCTCTCACGTGCAACGCTGGAAAGCACATGAAGGTATTAGCTAATGAGGTGACAGAATTGACTTGGAGCAGAGACTTAACGTCGACATTAGGTGAGGCTATCCAAAACACCACTCCAACTGATAGTACAATGTTAGAGATTTTTTTTTTTTTTTTTTTGGGGGTTCTAACCTGCTAAAATCAATTAACAATAGATTGAGTATGTAATTTTTACATTAAGGCTCCGTTTGTTTTGATGTAAAATGTTTTCCGTGTAAAATATTTTTTCAAAAAATAAATTTTAAACTTCTATTTTTCGCTATTTGGTTGGCACTTGAAAAATATTCTCAGAAATTAACAAAATAGTGTAGAGAGATGGGGGCTTTAATAGTAAAGAGATCTATGAATATTGAAATTGAACGCGGGTCAGGATTGACGATCGAGGAAACTGAACAATGAGAATTTCATTTCAAAAAATAACTTACAGAAGATTTAAGGGTAAGTCATTTTCGTCCAATTAATGAAAAATGTTATACATATAAAATATTTTTCTTATTTTTAAACAACCAAACACTAGAAATATGGGTAAAAATATTTTACGCTCAAACAAATCGAGCCTAAACCTTGGGTGACAGATGTGAAATAAAGTCCAACAAAAGAATTCTTGAGAGGCTAGCTAATCATAAAATTAACTTTTTAAAGAAATTTAGAACAATCCGAAAATACAGTAATTTCGGAGTCAACTTATGTTTTATGCGCAACTCGACTAACAACTGCATGCATCAGCATGACCAATTCGAAACTAGCAGAGAACCAAATTAAGACATGCCAAAACCCATATACAGAGGCGGCTCCACTCATATGGAACCATGGTCAACTGACTACCCAAAATTTTTTTTTTTGCTTAGGATATATGTAAAAGTTTTGGACTAGCCTTATTTTGAACACCCAATCCAAATATTATTGAACACCCAATCCAAATATTATTGAACATCCACCCCAAATATAGCCTACAAATTAATCCACTTGAAATTGAAAGCCCAAATTTTAGCCCACTAACCCAATTTTAGCAATAACAAAAATAGAGAAAATATGAAAACTTGTCCAGGACAATTGTAATAGCTTATATACTTTGCTATTTTTTGGTCGCATTTTAGATGTTATGTATGGCTTTTTGTTTATATATATAGTTGTGGTTTCTCGAGATGGTATAGTGTAATTTTTGAACACCCTTGGAAAAATTTCTGGAGCCGCCACTGCCCATATATATGGACTAGCTGGCACAACAAAACGAGCAATTAAAATTTTGAAATCAATATATTCCGAAAACATCTAAACATATGGACCAAAGCAGTATTCTTCGATCGATCTCTGATTGCCATTAACGTACACCTAATAATATCAGTATGTGTTTTTTTTCTGAATCATTTTCATTTTTCAACCTCGGGCTATAAATCATGAATACTAGATTCAACCACATGCAATGGGTTAATTAGCTAGATGGTTAGGAACTCTGACTTAGGCATTTCCCTCCCTACTCTTGGACTCGTTTTAATTAATCGGCCATTAATATATTCTTAAGTAAATTGTGGCATTGATCATCCAAAAATTAAGGAAAGCATACATAAGTTGGCCCGGACTTTCTCAGCTAATTATGCTGTGATAGTGCGAATCTCAAACTTTTAAGGTGTGAGCCTTGTTAAGATAATTCATTACGAGTAATATTTAATTAATACTATTGTATATATAACAGTACTATAAGGTTATTTTACAAAATAATTAGTGCGATAGGAGGGTTTCTAGAGGGCTTGCTTAAACCATCTACGTACGTATTCTCTCTATAAATAGGGTAGTGGCTATATATACCTTACAATTTGCAAGTAGTAGCTCATTCTTTGTTTTGAGTACTAGCTAGCTAGTGCTTCTATTGTTGCAGCAGCACCAGCACTCACTGAGTAACTCCCTGAGTGGGCAAAATGAGGAACCATGTGTACGTGTCAGTGATGATCATGATATTCATCTCCTTTGGTAGTATGATCGATGCTGATCCCTACAGCAACCCTGCCGCGCAGGGGCCGGCACCACCGCCTCCGTTTGGAGTTTCAGGGAAGGAGTTCCCACCAGGATCAACCTCGTGCCCCAACTGCTCTCCCCAAAATATCACTTGCCCTTCTCAGTGCCCTTCCTTCAAGCCGTCCGATCCTATGGCTAAAGCTTGCTCCATTGACTGCAACTCTCCCACATGTGAAGCCACCTGCATCAGTATACATCTATCTCTCTCTCTCTCTCTCTCTCTCTCTCGATGCTCTAACCGCGGAGGACTTAGACCCCCTTCCACCAAGATTTTTCAGAACTTTTTTTTGTCCTTAATTCAATTTTTTTTTCACCTTTGTTATAGTTTTGCAAAAAAAAATTTATGGATTATTAATTCGTCTTAACGAGATGAATCAAAGAGGTAAAAAAATATTACTTTATCCAAATATTTTGATAAATAACTATTTTTACCCCAAAAAAAGAAAAAAAAAACTGATTTTTTTCCTTCTAAAAAATAGTTATTTTTCAAAATATTTGGGTAAAAGTAAAAGCTTTTTACTTTTTTGATTCGTTTCGTCAAGACAAATCAATAATTCACAAAAATTTGGCACAAAATTAACAAGTATGAAAAATTTTGAATAAAGACAAAAAAATTTAAAAGAAAAATTGCTTAGCTGAATGGGGTCTCATTGTACATGATAATGATATGGTTACACCGCACTTGTGCACGTCCAAATGAAATATCAGGTAGAAAAATAATACGGGTTGCTACTGCGTAAGATTTTCAAAACAATAATTTCCTCTACAAACGTTACTTGTTTGCAGGTCGCCAACCTAATTGCAATGGCAAGGGTTCTGGTTGTGGGGATCCCAGATTCGTCGGAGGAGACGGCATCGTATTCTATTTCCATGGCAAAACCAACCAGCAATTCGCTCTAGTCTCAGATCAAAACCTACAAATCAACGCCCGCTTCATCGGCCATCGACCCGAAGGAAGAAAGAGGGACAACACCTGGATCCAAGCACTAGGTCTCGTATTCCACGACGGGCCGCATCACCAATCTCACACTTTCACCCTAGCCAGTTCTACCAAGGTCGCTCAGTGGGACGATAACGTGGATCGACTTCACTTCACTTACGACGACAAATCCCTGATCATCGGCGAAGGCCACCTCTCCAACTGGGATGCTCCAGATGGTAGTGGTCTATTTGTCGAGCGAACCGCCAAGGTCAATAGTATCACTGTGACACTGCCCAACCTGGTGGAGATATCCGCAAGTGTAGTCCCAATAACGAGGGAAGATGACCGAATTCATAACTACCAGATCCCGCTGTCTCAGGACTGCTTCGCTCACTTGGAGGTGCAATTCAGGTTCTTCCACATGTCGGAAAGCGTCGAAGGCGTGCTGGGACAGACGTACCGGCCCGATTTTCAGAATCCGGTGAAAAGAGGTGTGGCCATGCCGATCATGGGCGGCGAACGCAACTACATGACCTCTTCTCTTACTTCCGTTGATTGTAACAATTGCATCTTCTCCTTGTCCGATCAATATGATTCGTTGGCGTCCAAACCTTTACCATCAGAAGAGGTCACGAACACGGTGAAGTGCAGTAGCATGAATGATGCTGGGCGAGGAGTTGTTTGCCGCCGGTAGAGGCATAATCCATTCGTCGAGAGAGATTCGAAATAAGTGATGCAGTCTAGAGTGTCGCTTAGCTGCTAGATTGATTATCGTTGCAGTATACGTTATTGTACTACTAAAGAGATGGATCCCAGTCAAGGGTTTTTTTTTTTGGGTTGAGCGCTGAAATAAATCTCAATTTCTAGCGTAAGGTAAGTCTTTTCTGTACTGACGGATATGTCTTCCACTAGCAAAGACCCGTTCTCTTTTTTCGAAGGTGAAAATTAAAATTACATACTTACAAAAATAAGGTTCTGCAACACACAAAGTAAATTTTTTCGCCTTGGGCTACTTTATTTTACGCACACATTTGACACACGTCTAACTTTCTGTTTAAGTATAGAGATATTTTGGGCACCATGTATAATGTAGGGGTGTTTTGGTTTTGGTTATGAATCAGCGCAATAGTGATCGCGTCGTTTCGTGTTATAAATAAATTTATAAAATTGAGAATAAAATAAATTTATAAAACTGAGAATTAACTATTACTCTATAGAATAGTGGTCAAGACCGAGTATCATTCCGACGGAAACAGTATGGCTGAGTTACGACAAATTCGATTAATTTTTAGATTAATTTGGAGAATTTATTAAACTAAGAGAATAAATTAAATGAAAAGTTTGTAATGATTGAAGAGAAAACTTAGTGTTCGAATCCACCTCCACCGCGTAACTCCAAAATGTGTAGGCGAGATTAATTATTCGAATCAGAAGAGATTATTGTGAGGGCTTGCAAACCCTAGCAATAATCGTCAGAAAATTATTGAGTTGTTAAAAGGCATAGATTATCTCATAGCACGGACCGTCTCAGAAGTACGGTCTGGCTACCTAACGGCACGGCCTGTCTTACGAGTATAATCTATCTCAGAACTCCAATTACAATCGATGAAAACCATTGTATAACTCGTATTTGAAAGTATGCATACAACTACTCAATAAATTAAAACCATTAAAATCATTTCATTTAATTGAAATGGAAAGGATTCTTAATTATACAATTGATCGGAATAATAAACTTAAAACCCATACATAAATAGAGTTACTTGGTGCGAAGTTTCAACTTCCCCCTGGACAAGGGGTTTAGCCGGCCATAGAGAAGAAAGATGCAATCAAGATTGAAGAAGACATGAAATTTTTCCTTGAAATCCTCTTGCCTCTCTCTGTTTCTAATCGTTGCTGGAAAAAGAGGGTGACCTAAAGAATGAACTAAGGGCTTCCTTTTATACTCTCGGCCCAAAAAAATAAGACTTTAAAACGCAACGTAGATTTCCGTCTGCTGCCCGCTGGTCCAAACCAGAAAAACATATTGTTCAGATTGTTGCTCCAGCTTTGGTCATCCGGACCAGCATAGCCTTGGTTCGGACCAAAATTCCAGCCTCACCTATTCGCTCCTCTTCTCGCCACGAATCCCTGCGGAACATCTACAATTCACAATTATTATTCCAAGTCCTTTCTGAATGCTCCTAAAGTCCTGAAACATCACAAACCAATTAAATCTCATTAAATAACACTAAATAGGACTCACAAAGACTAAGTTAATGAGAATAAACGGGTGCTTTTTAGCACCTATATATCAGAGAGTTTGAGGGTTATTTAGTTCATTTAAAAGGAGAACAAGAATATATTTCTCTCTCTCTCTCTCTCTCTCTCTCTCTCTCTCTCAAATGTATGCGTTTGGGTTTTTTGGTTTGTTTATTTTTTTAATACCATACTCAACATGCCCATTTTCAATCCACGTAACGTTAATCCATTACTAATAACATGGGAGAATTTTTGGGAGGTCCACTATAGCATGTTTGTAACTCCATTAGTCCAATTCTAAAGTTCTTAACCCTTCTAGTCTACTAATAATTTCAATGACAAAACTACTCTATGTAAAAGAAACAAGGGCGCGTGGCCTTATTTGGCTAACACAAAAAATGTTTTTTTTTTTTCATTTTTTTCGATCTTGTTGCAATCACGTAACCACCACCACCACACCCACTGCCACCACTCCACGACCACTACCACCACCACATCCACCGCCACCACGACGCCAACATATAACAATATATGTGTGACAAAAAATAAATTTTATTTTTTTATTCCTGTTTTGAGCTTTTCCCTTTTTGAACCAGCCATACCTTAACTTATAACGTTATATGTGTGACAAAAATTTCTCTTTTTTTTTTAATACCTGTTTTGAGCCATTCCCTCCTTGAACCCACCGCACCTTAACATAAAACATTATCTGTCACAATCTGCGTTCTTGTCTTATGTTTGGTACTACATCAACAAAAATTCATATATAATCTTATATGTTCCAATTGTCATCTATAAGTTATCAAAAATGAAGATAGATCTTACACATATAAAGTTATCTATTGATATCTGGAACGTATTTTTTTGCCAACACAAGCACATATAATATTATATGTGTATATCTGAACTTTGTCTCATGTCAAATATGTTCTCTGCATGTTGAAAAAATGCACATATAAATTTATATCGTTCTTGCCTTATGTTTGGTAATACATTAACAAAAATACACATATAACCTTATATGTAACAATCTGTTCTCTGTACGTTATCAAAAACGAAGATAGATCTAAACATATAACCATGAAATGAAAAACCAATCGAATCACCTGGGACAGTGAAGCCCAAACGTAAACAAATGACACAAAAGAATAAACAAATAGCGAATGGGTCTGAAAGCCTTTCTAATTCCATCATGGAGATGGAGGAAAAAATTATCCCTTTCCGATCATAATAATGAAACTGTTGCAACAATGGAGCAACTTTTCCAAGTGATGTGCAGTGGTTGGAACGAACACCCTTATCAACAAAAAGAAAAAAGTGAACGCAGAATGTTTACGTACACATCAATATAAGCAAGTACAAGCCCACAACAAGCCACAGTCCACGAGTGAACAACTCCAAATCTGGAGTAAATCTATGAATGTAGATCATACCGATTAATTTTTAAGTTCACCATATGCGCTAATGACTAATTTCCGATGGATGAGAGAGAGAGAGAGAGAGGAGACTGTGCTCCAGATTCGTTTTTGGTTTAGGGTTTCTCTTTATATGACAACTTATATAGGAGAACATTTTTGTCTTGGTTTAGTTTCTTTTTTAAAAGAAGTGGACTTAGGGTCTTACTAAACTATATTAGTGGAATAGAGGGGTTACCGGCCACCAATAAAAGTGGACTAACTGGGTTACAAGTTCTTTATAGTGGACCATAGACTAATTTTTTATAATAACATCTCTATTCTTTCCTTATTTCTTAACTCACCCTCTTTTGGATAAGAGGAACAAAAATTCTTTTCCAAATGACATACCCATTTCTCTACCCAAAATAATTAAGTTTTGCCCATTTCTCTACCCCTCTACCCCATTATGAGAAAATTCAAGCCTTGATCCATTTTCTTTACCCTTTTTTTTGCAAGCTCACTTTTATCCCTTTTATGTACTATGTAGCCATTGTAATCCATTTTTTGGTTACAGATTGTGTTTTGTCATTAGAGATGCTCCTATCCAAGTATTTCACATATTTCTAGGCAAAGGCCGGAGATGTTTTAACCCGACCATAAATATTCAAAACATGACCCAGTTTAACATGTTTAAATCCAAACAAACTCGCCCATTTACCACCTTTAGGTATACCCATGCTTTTCGCTTGTAATCAACTTCTCCATATCAATATTGCCTTAATGGATAGAGATATATTCCAGTAGCTTATCAAAAAAGAAGAAGAAGGTATATTCCAGTAGCAACTTATAGTTCATACTGCATGCTTACCATTTGGTGGGTTCAAATTTAAATTCTGAGGAGGAGGATACTGTCATTTGAGTGCCTCATCCAAGTGGTTCTTTACTACTTCTTTTAATGTTAGATCAACTTGGAATATCATAGGTAGGGGTGTTTTTGTCTCGTTCTTCGTGGTAGGTAGGGGTGTTTTTGTTTTGTGGGTGTGTGGGGGTGTTTTTGTTTGTGGGTGTGTGGGGTGTTTTCCTTTGGTTTTGGCTTCGTTGGATTCTTTTGGGGGTGGCCTTGTTGGGCGTTGTTCGGATTGATTTCTTGTCAATTCTTGGTGCTTTTTCTCTTTATTAATATAATATCCTTTTTCGCCGTTCAAAAAAAAAAAAAAAACTTGGAATATCATAAGGGTGAAGCACCCACAAAATCTCAGATCCAAGATTATTTGGGGTCAACATATTGTGTCTCAGTGGTCTTTTATTCTTTGGTTGGCTGCTCTCTAACATTTGAGTACTAAAGATAGGTTACGAAAATGGGGGTTGCAAGTGGATGGAATGTGTTGTCTGTGTAATCAATGTCGGAAACCCATCAACACATTTTTTTTTAGTGCTCCTTTTCTTTGGCAGTATGGCAGCATATTATGTCCAATAACAGAGTGCAAAGGATGCTTATGAGCCTGGAGCAAGTTCTTAACTGGTTTCTCTCAAATGGAAGGGACACTAGTACAGATCCGTGTTTCATTAGCCTTAAAAACACTTTGGCTACTTCTGTGTATGGGTTGTGGCATGAACGGAATTCCAGAATTTTTTGAGCATTGGTGAAGGGGTATGCCTAGTTGGCTGATGGGATTGAAGCTACAATTCGGGATTTTCTTAGCTCGAGAAGAAATATGAAGCTTTCCAGTCAAAACAAGAATACTTGTGCGATTTGGGGACTGCCTACCAAAGTCATGGAGGTTGTATAGTTAGGAGTTCTAGTTTGATAGTTGTTATTGAAATGGCTTTGTTTTAGTTGTGTAATTGTTTCTGTAAAAGGATTGATTCCCTGGAAATTCTGGTTTGCCTTGTTTGAGCTTAATAAAATTGTGCACTTATCAAAAAAAAAAGTCTTTGAATACCCCTTGCGACTGAACTATTTCAGATGTTGGCTGCATGTCGCTTATTTCACCTATGTGTGAAGCAAATTGTACATTTAGTTTGGCTTGATTAATAACAAAATTTTGTATCTCAACTGTCTCTTTTTCTGTGCTCATAAATGGCTCTGCTAGCTACTAATGAATTCAGATCCCAAAGAGGTATAAAACAGGGAGACCCATTATCCCCTTTCCTCTTTACCATAGTTGCTGAAGCCTTAAATGTTCTACTTGAGAAGGCAAAAGAAGTGGGTTTGAACAATGGCTTTAGTATTGGAAATGAGGGTCTTGTTTTAACACATCTTCAATATGCAAATGACACTATTATTTTTTGCAAGAACAACATAGAGGAGATCAGTAATATCAAAAGAATTTTACGATGTTTCCAGCTACTGTCAGGGCTTAAAATTAACTTCTCGAAGAGTGTAATGTGTGGCATAGGCATCCCAGAAACTACTCTTACTCAAATGGCCAACAGAATGGGGTGTAGAGTGGATAAATTTCCCCTGAAGTACCTTGGACTTCCTCTAGGTGCTAATCCAAGAAGAATTAGAACGTGGCAGCCTATTGAACAAGAAGAAACTTTCAAAGTGGAAAGGGAGGCGCACGACCAAAGGAGGTAAATTAACTCAGATTAAATCATCTTTCAGCAACTTACCTATCTACTACATGTCTTTGTTCAAAATGCCTATCTCTGTGGCTGCAACGCCCTGATTTTCGAGAATAAAATCGGAGGCATTAATTATTGATTTCAAAAATATTATTAAATTAAATTCAAAATTTAAAATCCAAAACGGATAATTCACCCTAAAGATTCGTCTATTACAAACCATTGTGGAAATACTGAAAATATTCTTTGTGGTAATAAACTAGATAAAATAACAGAGCCGTCTTCTAGGATTGATACGGATCCTAAGCGTATTCTGATTCGACTCCCACCTCTGGATTCTCCTTTGCATAAAACTGCTCGCCTTCGGGATTCTGTGTCTCTTCTTGATTTTCTACAAAATCTGGCACGGATGCCAGGCAATCCATACCTGAGTGAAAGAGTTCACCTCGTACTATAATCCAACCCAACTACCCCTCTTACTTTACAGTTAGCAAGCAGCAGGATAAAATGATACGAAGAAGTAAAACAAAGATTTTTCACATAAACCAATTCATTACTATCCATTAACCTATCGTATAATCTAAGATCTCCTCCACGGGATCTTTCCTCCCAAACCGCTAGCCATGCCGAGTGCGCATCCCAATAACTACAACAAGGGGTAAGCTTATCATGCCTGAATCATGACTAGGATTCGCTTATCTTATATACCACTTC
The DNA here is from genome assembly GCA_019656295.1 of Rhododendron mucronatum var. ripense. Classification (NCBI taxonomy): domain Eukaryota; kingdom Viridiplantae; phylum Streptophyta; class Magnoliopsida; order Ericales; family Ericaceae; genus Rhododendron; species Rhododendron mucronatum. The sequence goes on from BPLT01000067.1 coordinate 1,248,678, forward strand.
ACAAATTACTTCATAATCATCACTGGACTCCCGCCAGTCTATCAATTCATCACTGGACTCCCGCCAGTTTCAATCTCATCACATCTCAAAATCACGCCTGCAGGCAATCTAAAAATAAAACTTTCCAATCTAGGTGAATTCTATTCGCATACCTCCCCATGTTTCTAGGGTCCAATCTAACAATCAAATCAAATGTCGGTGCAATATACAATTAAATCAAATAATAATTAAAACAAATAACGAGCAATGCAATCACACAACTTTTTATGAATGGGTCGTTGTCCTTATTCTTGTATGGCCACAATGTCAATAATGAAGTAGAACTTTTATAAAAAATTTAATAAAATATTTTCTAGGCTCTCATTAATTAATTCTAAGTAATTAGATTTATTAAAAATTAATTAAATACATTAATTAGATAAAAATATTAGAATAATTAACATGACCTTAATAAGAGTCTTAAAGGTCCTATGCAATATGTTTGAGTGTCAAAAGTTGGGTTCGGATGGTCGCGGGATTATTTTAAATGAAGACGTTAAATAAAGTGGCCGAAAGTGAAGTAAATAGATAATAAATAATTTACTATTAAAAATATATTGAGGTTAACATAGTTTCATCTTTGGCATGTAAGGAGTCTAAATAAAATTACTCGGGCATTAATAATAAGGTTTAATAGGTCGTAAAGTAATTTTGATTGGAAATACTTTAAAAATAATAATAAATAGTGAATTTAATAAAATAAATATGAAATTAGCAAGATATCATATTTGAGATGCGAGAAATCTAGGAAAAATAGTTTGGGTGTTAAAGACAATGTTCGGAAGGTCGCAAAGATTTTTCGTTTATAAAATCTTGAACGATAATGAATAAATAATCAATAAATAGATAAATAAATAAATAAAAATATGATATTAACAAGGTATGAACTTTAAGGTGTGAAAAGTCTAGGAAAAATAGTTCGGGGGTCGAAAACATCGTTCGGAAGGTCGCAAAACACATTCGAACCAAAACTGTCCAAACCGCAAGGTTGGACCGAGTTGACCTTGCGGCTAGACCTTCTGCCGCAAGGGGTAACCTGGTTCTTGCGGCCCAAACCTTGCGGCCGCAAGGTGCAATGCATATTTCGTTTTTTATTTTTTTGGTTCGGTTTCGATGCATGGGATCGTTCAGGGCATGGGGTTAAGTATAATAACACTTAATATACTTAGAGGAATGGTTGGATCGGATTATAATACCTTGAATTGGATCGGAATGAATTAAAAACGAATCTTGAATTTTGGGGAAGAAGACTTCGGTTTCTTTGATCGGGGGACCTTGGGACCAAATTGGACGACGTTTGGTGATGCTAGGAGTTGTAGGAAGAGATTGGAACGATCGAATTGGATTCTGGTTGGGTCTTACTACAAAACCCACTTTTCTCTCTCTCTCATCTCTCTCTCTAAAACTCTATGGATTGGAGCTTGGTTTTCTCCGATTTTTCTCTCTTTTCTGGACTGGTGGAGCGTGGGGAGTATTGTGGTATGCCCTAGGGTCGGAGTGATGGGATATTTATAGGAGAATTTTGAAGAGGGTGATAAAATTGAGTTTAATAAAAACTCTATCTCTTGGGCTTTGAGATGGACGAGATAAGGGCGAAGATATGATCAGGGAGGAAGTAGAGACTGAGTAGGAGAGGGAGAGATGGTAGGAATGTGCATGCATGCAATTTAAAATAAAAGATTTTAAAATAAAAGTAAGATAAATAAGATAGGATAATTATATTCGTATATATCTATTAAGGATAATAATTTTATTATTAAGAATAATACTTTTTAAATGATAAAATTATGGGTCGTTACAGTGGCTAAGTCCATTAAGAAAATTCAAAGGCATTTCTTTTGGGAAGACACATTAGAGAAAAAGAAGTTACACTTGGTGAAATGGAGTTGTTTGACGAAAAGCAGGAAAATGGGTGGTTTGGGTATCAAGAAACTAATGGATCATAACCTATCTCTCCTTGCAAAATGGTGGTGGCGATTCTACAAGGAGAAAGGATCTTTATGGCATAAGGTGATCTCTATGAAGTATAGGTTGGACAATAGTGAATGGTTACCGCAGCTCCCAGCGCCTACGAGAGCGTCAAACGTTTGGAAAGATATCTGTTCAGTGGGCGATATGTCTTCAGAATTTGGCAGGTACCTTCATGACGGCTTCAAGATTGAGGTCAAATCGGGTAACCTAACAAAATTTTGGGAACACAAGTGGCTTGGGGAGACTCCTCTTAGAAGCCAACTCCCTAGACTTTATGCAGCATCATTACAACAAGAAACTATAATTGCTGACATAGGAGAGACATCAACACTTGGCTGGTGCCCACTGAACTTCAGAAGGAATTTACACGATTGGGAGAATGTGAGTTACATTGAGTTACAACACAAGCTGGCAGAGATCAACTTAGTAAGGGATCAAGACGACATTTTATTGTGGACCAAGGACAAGAGCAATTCTTTCTCTGTAAGATCTGCATACACCAAATGGGAGGAACTCAATTATAACGTTGATTGAAACCTTCAACGTATTTGGAAAAACACCCACCCCCCCCCCCAAGGTGGAGGTGTTTGTTTGGTTGGCGGCTCAAGACAAAATTACTTCAAGGTCAATTTTGGTAAACAGAGGGCTGATTTTAGATGAAGGGGCGCAAGAATGCTCCCTATGTGCAGAGGCCTGTGAAACCCCAAGACACCTGCTTCTCCATTGCAAATTCTCATGGGGAGTGTGGATGGGTATATTGAGGTGGTGGGGTGTACTCTGGATCTGTCCTCCAACAGTCATGGACTTCAAGGTGGAGGTGTTTGTTTGGTTGGCGGCTCAAGACAAAATTACTTCAAGGTCAATTTTGGTAAACAGAGGGCTGATTTTAGATGAAGGGGCGCAAGAATGCTCCCTATGTGCAGAGGCCTGTGAAACCCCAAGACACCTGCTTCTCCATTGCAAATTCTCATGGGGAGTGTGGATGGGTATATTGAGGTGGTGGGGTGTACTCTGGATCTGTCCTCCAACAGTCATGGACTTCATATATAGCTATGTGGTTTAATAATTCCTTCAAAAACCTAGAAAAAATATGTTAGGAATCAATTTTGTTTGCAGGTTTATGGTCAATTTGGGTTGCCAAAAATGAGGTTATATTCAATAACAGGCATCTGGATGTAGATGAAGTGGTGGACTTAATCAAAACCAGGGTAGTGTTTTGGATCAAGGCAAAGGATAATGTTACTGAATACTCAGTGGAAGAATTCAAAAGGGTAATAGAGGTGATCAGGCGCATGAGGATATAACTAAAATTATAGAATTTTGGGAGTTAGTGCTTTCTGTGTTTTGAATTTCCAATCAACTTGCTGGAAGTCCCTCCTCTGTTTTTTCCTAGTTTGTTCTCATTTTACCATTTGGTCTCTTGCTCCATTTTTTGGGGCAGGACATAAGTGGCCTCTTTTCTCGATGTACCCTTGTCGAGTTCAATAAAATTTCCCTTTTGCCGAGCAAAAAAAAAAGAAAAACTCAGGTTTATGTTATTCAAATGAGGTATTTAGCGTCTCTAATGAAGTATTATACTATGGTTCGTGTGAGAACGACTAAATATGACATGGTAGTCTCGCATTCTTATGGAGGTTGTGATTTTTTTGTTTTTTTCAAAAAAATTAATCTCCTATTTCTTAATTCAAATATCAAAATCAGCACTTAGGAAAAAGTAATATGATTTTTGGGAAGATCATTACAATTAAAATAAATAGATGTAAAAATGGTAGAGAGTTAAGCTAAGAGCAACTCCAATGGAGATGTATTTTGTCCGGATGGATAGTTATTTTAGATGAAAAATGTGGTTACAAATTAGTTGGATGTAAAATAGAACCCACCCCTCTCCAATGGTAAGATGTAAAAAAGGAATGAATAATTAACTAACTTTCCATCCACCTTAATTTTTTCCAATTTTCTCAACCCTAATTCAAGTATTACTTCCATTAAAAAATAATTTTGTTTTGTAAAATCCTATTAAAAACACACACATATATAGGTAGGGAAAAAAAAAAGACCGTTGCTATTTTTTTTTATCACCGAAAGATCCGTTGGGTCAACCAACGGTCAGATCCGAATAAAAAAAAAAGCCAACGATCGGATCAAAAGACCCGTTGGCTGAGATTACACCATTCCAACTTTTCTCTCTCTCTCTCTCTCTCTCTCTCTCTCTCTCTCTCTCTCTCTCTCTCTATATATATATATATATACCCATATACCATATATATATATATATATATATGAACAAAAGAAACCAGATGGTCCAGACCCCTCTCTCTCTCGCGCGTGCGCTTTCTCTCTGTTCGATATGATCTAGGGAAGAGGGAGTGACTGAACCCCTAACTCCCCTATATCTCTCACTGACTGTTCCCATTGATCTTTAAAGGACACCACTTGGCATGAGGGTTTGTCAAGATTTTTAATAACGTTGGAACTGATCCGGCAGCTCGGAGGTGTACAGCATGGTGCTGCGCACAATACCATCCCTCAATTCGTTGGCGTTGGTGTTAGAAAGGTAGAGGACAGAGAACAGGGAGAGGGGTGAAATACTTATGTTTCTATAGTTTTAGTAGAGGCATAGGCATATTAGGAATACCGATTTTATAAATCAAGGACCGAAAATTGAATTTGTAAATTGTAACTCCCGATTGAAGTTTTGGTCCAATAATTAATTACCAAAAAATCCGTTTCTAATTCTAGATAGAAGTATGCTTGAAGGGAGGAAAGTACTCTAAAGGGGAATTCGGTGGACGGTGGGAAATGGTAGAAGAAGTGTCGTAGTGGCTGTGGACCAATGGATTCCGCGACCGACTACTTTCAAACCAAGATGGGTGGCTCGATCGATCGATCCGGAGGCGAAGGATACGCTGGTTTGTGATCGATCTCATTGATGAAGCAGCATCCAAGATCAGGTGGCGAATTGATCGGGTTAAGGATATATATTTTGTGGGAGGAGGAAGCTAATGAGGTTCTATCCATGCCTATTCCTCTCACGTACGTACAGGACTGGAGGAAATTAGTCTGGTATTTTACGCCTAATGGCAAGTAATCTGTTAAATCTGGGTATGAGCTGGCCCCCTGGCCTCCACATGAAGCGTAATGGCATGTTGGGAAAGCGAGGTACTGGGGAGTCTAGCAGGAGGGATTGGAGGAGGATAAAAAGATTTGGAATGAACTTTGGTCGCTGCCTACGTCGGCCGGGGAAAATCAAGCATTTTTTATGGAAGAGCTATATATCACCGGTGCCCGCCCCGACATTTGAGTTGCCCTAGTCCAACCTTATATTTTGTTGCCCACCTCACATACTTTTAAGTTGTACAAAAAAGACATACAAGTATAAAAAAAATTCAAAATTACATGGTTCTTTTAGCTTGAATAAAAAAAAATCAATATCAAAATATAAATCCTCAGGTTATAGTACTTTATGAGTAGAACAATCCGATTCAAAGAAAACAAATTTTTCTTGCATTTTTTGAAGGAAAATTTTCAATTGAGTCATCGTACTTTACTTATCCAAGAACTCAAGCCCTTTCCGCAAACTTTTGATTTTTTAGCTTTTCAGGCTTTTTAGTTGATATATGTGAGTAGAATGACCTATCTCAAAAAGTGTAACAAGTTAAAAAAACCCCCATATGTCCAAAAATGCTCTTTGTGGAACGACACCTCATTTTTAATTAAAATCATAGTCAATCTCTTTAATCTCTCTTGCAAAACGGTAGTTCAAAGGTAAAGATAAAATCATGTTAGCTCGCTCAATATATTTTAACTATGACTTTTTTTAAACAAATGTAAGAACATATTACTATACATTATTGTTGTGTTTGTAAAAATCGAAAATTTTCAACAAAGTAATTTGATTTTCGTAATATTGTGGGATTGGGTGGAAAACAAAAACAGGTAACAAAAGTGAAAATAAAAGAGCTTTACCGCGCCTTGGAATCGAGCACGACTCCTGTTGGACTTATAGATTTTCTATTGACCACAATGCCAAAGAAGCAGTTTACACTAGAGTGGGAAACATTTTTTTATTTATATCAAACTTAAATTTTTTTTTTTTTTGGTTGCCCCAGCCCCGGGGGTTGCCTAAGCCCGAGGGCTTGCGGGGCTTACCTGGGGCCGGCCCTGTATATCACAACATTCTTCCGGTCCAAGAGATTTTGTTCAGAGGAAGGTTATACAGACAGATAACCCATTATGTCCAGTTTGTTTGGATGAGCGCGAAACCTCTCTTCATTTGTTCTCGCGCTGCAAATTTGCTCAAGCAGTGTGGAAATCGTCCCGCTAGCGCTGGATTCTATCGGTGGAGGGGCTGTGGATTTTCAAGAGTGGTTCACCATTTTACTAGCAAGATGGAAGGGAGGCGAGGATGGTGATTGGGCAAGTTCTACTATAACACGAAAGGCCTATTGCGAGGAAATCATATTTCGTAGCTAAAAGTACATAATCAGCGAGAAAATTTAATTTCGTGGCATTTTCTAGCGAAGAAATACGTTTCTTGCCAAAGATCTTTTCTAGCAAGGAAAAATAGATTTCCTCGCCAAATGTAACTTTTTGGTGAAAAAAAATTTCGTCGCCTTTTCTAGGACTCGTTAAATTTTTTTATATGTCTTACCATCATGATATTACAAATACATATGAACATTATTAATCAATTACATAGTTCTATACCATTATTAAATTTATTTAAATAAAAAGGTGATTAACAGGAAAAAATAGTTTTCTCGCCAATTGCATTGAATTGATGAAAAAATCTCATATAATTTTGTCACTTTTCTTATTCTAATTAGCAATGAAAAATATATTTTTCACTAATTATATGCATTCGCTTTGCCCCAATTGAAATTAATTGTTAACGGTGTCAGTTTGTTCAAATTGTAATAAAACTTATTGTTTGAATAAAATATTTTTAAGGACATGCTAAAAAAAAGTTCATCCCATAGTTATAAACCCAATTAAAAAGGACCGGTGTTTAGGACTTTGGTTGGTCTCGGACTAGCGATTGGGTCTCGGGTAGTGTGGAGATTAAGTAATTTTAATTTTCCTTATGTCCTTGTCCTTTTAATCTTTATAATATTGCAGAGATTAATAAATTTTATTTTGTAGATTAAAAAAAAGGACCGGATGTACACACGGATTATAAGTTTGGGGATGAATGATATATGCATTTCAAAAAAAAAATGAATATATGAATTGCTTTTCATAGAGTAACTGATTAATCCATACAAAAAAAAAATTAATGAAAAGCTAAAAAAAATTAAAGTACTTAATAATTGCAGTTATGTCATATCAAAAGATATCTCAAAGTTAGATAGTCACTAATCTATTGTCAAATTTAGTTGAGTTAAAGATTGTTAGGGATACACATACGTTGTAAGAATGATTCACCCGCTAAAAAATATTGAGTTAAAGATTGTTAGGGACACACATACGTAGCAAGAATGATTCACCCGCTAAAAAATGTCATATTTTGCAAAAATTTAAAGTGCTCAAACTAATTTAGGTACTACATAAGGTTACTAAACTTAAAGAGAATTAAAATTAAGTATAAAATAAACAAATTTAGAAAGGTATAAAGATTTATGAAAGGTATATAAAGAAAACATTAAATAATAAAAAAATCAGTAACAGTGAATAATATTAAAAGTTTAAGAAAAAGTTAAAAGAAACACTACAAAGGGACTAAAATTAGAGAAAAAAATATTTAAAAAAACAAATCTAGAAAGGGGAAAAGACATAAATAAAAAAAGGGGGGGTTATATATAAAAAATGGAAAACATTTGTGTTGGAAATGAAGCTGGTGGGATGGATGGAGCGCTTGCCTTCATAGAGGAGGCCACGGTTCAAATTCGCCCGCTAGCAAAGGACTTGGGAATTGTAGTGTTTTTAGTTTCAAGACTTTTAGCGAGGAAAATGTTTCTCTCCTAAACTATAATGGCGAGGTTCCTCGCCTGTTGTGTAAACATGGCGTTAGTTTAGCGAGGAAAAATGATAGCGAGGAAAAAAAAGTTCCTCGCCAATTGTGTCAGAATAGGCGAGAAAATATTTTTTTCCTCCCAAATACCTTTTGCGACGACCTTTTTGCACGGAAAACGGGTAAATACATTTTGCGAGAGAATCAGGTGTTTTGGCGATGAAACCAAATCTTCGCTGTGAGTCTTTCGTGTTGTAGTGTTCATTAACGTGTGCATTTGCTTGGCGTATCTGGAAGTGCATGAATGATCGATATCGTGTTTTCGGGGAGGAAGTGCGAACATCAGATCGTGGTCAACATTGCGATAAAGGATGCTGTGGATTTTTTGAAATCTCATAAACGAGATGAATATTCGAGGACGGCGAGGAAAGATAGGAGTGAGGATGAACTACTGCGCTGGAGTCCAGAGAGAAAAGGTCAATTCGATGCAGGGGTGGATTTCCGAAGCCGTACAGGGGTGCTGGCAGGGGAGGACTGAGTAAGAGGCACGTGCCCCCACCCAATCCCTTTTTTTTTATTATTTAAATTTATAGTTTATTTTTTATGTAAAAAGGCTATGTTCGTTTGAGAGTTTAGTTTAGTTTAGTTTTGGTAGTAAGTGGAGAGAGAAATAGGGTAATGATTGGAAATAGGGGTAATGATTGGAGAGAGATAGAGAGAGTTGAGAAAGTAATAATTGGAGAAATGGTGTAATAATTGGAAAAATAAGTAGGGTAATGATTGAAAAACAAAATAAAAATACTTCCAAACGAACATAGCCACAGTGTTTTTTTGGCAAAAATAAGTGGGAGAACAAGAAACGCACACAGAAAACTTAACGGAGAGAACTCGCTCGACGCTTGATTTACTTTTTCGTTGTTAGTTGCTCATCTTGGTGGTCGTCGCCTGTCACTTCACCGTTTTCCTTATCAATCATCAATTAAATTTGGTGCTACACAGTAAAAGTAACATTTTATTGAATGGTCTTTTAATTTGGGGCTACATAATTTAGGACTGTTTATTCTTCTCTTTTAAGGTTAGTAATATATATCTTGATTGTTTGGAAAAATTAGGCATTCATTTATTTACTTGATTTTTACCCAATGAATGAAATTTACAATTCAATTTTCCATAGTTTGTGTCTTTGCGCTTAATTTCGATTTTTGCTTACGGTTATTAGTAGGGGTGTTCAAGAAAACCGCCCAAACTGTAAAACCAGTCCGATCCGGACCGAACCGTCCTATTTGGTCCGGTTCTGTGGTTCTACGGTCAGGTTATGGTTCCAAAAAAATAAGAACCGTTAATTTTGGTTCGGTTACTGGATTTCAATTAATGAACCGTGGTTAGAACCGAACCGGACAGTTTAAAACTAAGATAAATATAGATATACATATGTGTGTGTAATGAAATACAGTATGTATTTGAATTTGGTAGGTTAATCTTTTCTTTGCTAAACTTAATTTATTTAGAGATGAAATTTCATTAGTATTAGGAAAACTTTTATTTTCTTTCTTCATTTCCTATTCCAACAGATTATCTTCCTATTTCTTTAATTTTATGAGTTTATATTTTGTGAATAAGTGTTTAGATGCTTATTGGACAGAACCGGAACCGAACCAAAACCGGACTGGTCTTGCGGTTTAATTCTGGTTAGGTTCTATGCATATATTGGTTAGGTTCTGGTTCCCAATTTTCTAGAACCATTTGAAATGGTCTGGTTATTGATTTTCTAGAGAACCGAACCAATCCGGACCGTGAACACCCCTAGTTATTAATATAATGTGCCCCACGCGAAGTAAATCTTAAAACCACCATTGGGTGTTTGGTGGGGGTTCGGGATTCTAGTGGTCGATTTGTTGCTGCACGATCAATTCCTTAAGTGGGCATAGTGGACCCTCTTATTGCTGAAGCAGCTATGGAGGGGCTGCTATTTGCTGTATCATGGGATTGGAAGGTGATTCAACAGGAAGACGATTCATTGAAATTAATTCGGATGCTTAGAAGGGTTCACCATGGGGTTGAGGTTTTGATTGAGATATTCGAAGACTGACTTGTAATTTTGATAAATGTGTGTTGAGTTTTGTTAGGCGTAGTCAGGGGCGGATTGAGCATGAGCATAGGTGGGTCACATGACCCACATGGAATTTCCGGGACTTTTAATTTTTTTTTTAAACTTTTGGAACCGAAACGTGAACTAGCCCCACCACAGGTACTTCTCTCTCTAAAACATATTGTTCTCGCCCAAACGGCGGAAACCCTCGTTTGGAATCAATCTTCAAGCCTTCAACCCTCGTCATCTCGGTCAGTCTTTAAACCCTTGTCGCCTCGTCTGAGTCTGGAATCAATCCGAAAGATGAAACGGTGCAGACGCCCTCAACCCTCGTCATCTTGATCCCAAATCCCAATCCTCTCGTCATCTCGTTGACTCGCGTTCTCGATCAATCCACGGACCACAAGTAGGTAATAAGCTCGTTCATTAATTATCAGAAATGATATAAGTAACGACCATGGGGGAGAGAAAATGTACCGACGGCCTCCGGCGGGCCGTCTCCGGCCACCGGACGGTCGATCCGAGCCGTCCAAAAATTCTAAAAAAAAAAAACCGATGGGGCTTACGCGAGAATCAACTGCATCCGAGGTGTGTAGGGTGCTTGATCCGAGCACCCCTTTTTCGTGTATATATGTATATACGTGTATAACTGCATCCAGCGGCCGTCGGTACGTTTTCTCTCCCCTATGGTTGGTACATATAGCGCAACTCATTAATTATATGCAAAAGTTTGCCTCTTTTTACTAGATTAGTTTAGTTTAAGACAATAGTTTTGTAACGACCCGTAATTTTTATAATTAATAATATCGTTAAAAAATATTATTTGTAATAATAAAATTTACTTATTAATAATTTCCTAGTAGATATATATTCAAATAAAATTAGATTACTCTTAATTATCCTACTTTGATTTATTTAAATTGCATGCATAAAAAAATCCTATCATCTCTCACTCTCCTACTCAAATTCTACTTTCTTCCTCAGTATATTTTCGTCTATAATTCGTCCATACCGAAACCCTATAAGATACAACCTCTTAAAATCCCTTTTTAATCGAAATTCTTCCGATCCTCCTATATATACATCATCAATCCGACCATAGGTCAAACCATTATAATTTTCACGCCCCCTAGTCCAGAAAGAACGAAAAAAATCAGGGAGATTGAAACTCCAATCCATGGAGTTCTAGAGAGAGAAAGAAAGAGAGAGAAAAGTGGGTTTGCGATCAAGACTCGACCGTAAGCCAATTCGATTATTCCAGACCCTTTCTACAATCCCTAGCTTCGTAAAACATCATCCAATTCGACCCCAAAGTTCCCCGATCGAAGAACCCGAAGCTTTCTTCCCAAATTTTCAAGTTTCGATCGAAAATCAATTTGATCCGATTTGAGGTAGTATAATCTCTCCTAATCACTCCTCTAAGTATATTTAATATTTTTAAGCATAACCCAATAGCCCGAATGGTCCTATGCATCAAAACCGTAGAAAAAAATCAAAAAAACCGAATCTGGACGCGACCTTGCGGCCGCGACCTTCGGGCCGCAAGAACCAGACTGGAGTATGCGGCTAGCCTCTCAGACGCAAGGTTGACCCGGTCAAACCTTGCGGCAGGTTCTGTTTTGTTTCGAATTCGTTTTGCGACCTCCCGAACATCGTTTTCAACCCCCGAACTATTTTTCCTAGACTTTTCACATCTCAAAGATCATAACTTGTTAAGGTCATATTTTTTTTATTTTATTATCTATTTATTAAATTATTTATTAGTTGTCGTTCAAAGTTTATAAACAAAAATTAGTTTCGACCTTTTAACTAATGTTTTAACACTCCAACTATTTTTTATAGACTCCTTGCATCTCAAATACAGTAACTTGTCAAATTAAATATTTTTTTTATTTAAATCATTATTTATTGTTATTTTTAAAGTAATTCCAATCAAAATCACTTTACGACCTTATAAACATTATTATTAATGCTCGAATAATTTTATTTAGACTCCTCACTGTCCAAATATGAAATTATGTCAGTCACAATATTTATTTTTATAATTAGTTAATTATTGTCTATTTATTTCACTTTCGGTCTTTTTAATTAACGTTTTCATATAATTTAACTCTTCGACCCTTCGAACCCAACTTTTGACATTCAACTGATTGTATAGGACCTTTAGGACTCTTATTAGGTCATGATCAATTATTCTAATATTTTTATCTAATTAATGCATTTTAATTAGCTTTTAATTAATTTAATTATTTAGAAATTATTAATAAGAGCCCAGAAAATATTTTATTAAAATTTCTATAAAAGTTTTACTTCATTATTGACATTGTGGCCATACAAGAATAAGGGCAACGGCCCATTCATAAAAGGTTGTGTGATTGCACTGCTGTTTATTTGTTTTTATTATTATTTGATTTAATGGTATATTGCATCGATGCCTGATTTGAATGCTAGAATGGACCCTAGAGACATGGGGTGGTATACGAATAGAATTCACCTAGACGATGTTAGATAATGGATGAATTGGAAAGTTTTATTTTTAGAATGCCTGCAGGCGTGATGTTGAGATGTGATGAGATGTGTGATGGTTTGAAACTGGCAAAGTAAGCCCAGTAGTGATTGATGAATTAAAATTGGCGAGAGTCCAATGATGAATTGAAACTGGCAAAGTAAGCCCAGTGATGACTGTGTGGTGGTACATAAGATAGGCGAACCCTAGTTATGATTCGGGCATGATAAGCTTCCTTTTGTTGTAATGAGAGGGATACACGCTAGGTACATAACTGAGGTGCAATCCGCGACAACAAAAGAAAGTGAGCTCATGGGACAGGGCAGAGCTAGCGGTTGGGGAGGAAAGACTCCGCGGAAGAGATCTTAGGTTTCACGTCAGGTTAAATGGATAGTAATAAATTGGTTTCTATGGAATAAACGTTGTTTTATTTTAACGCATTATTATTGTTCATGTTGCTTGCTATCTGTAAAGTAAGAGGGGTAGTTGGGTTGGATTATACTTCGGGGTGAACTATTTCACTCAGGTAAGGATTGCCTGGCTTCTGTGCCAGATTTTGCAGAAAATCAGGAGGAGACACAGAATCCCGAAGGTGATCAGTTTTATGCAGAAGAGAATCCGGAAGTGGGAGTAGAGCCTGAATACGCTTGGGATCCGTATCAATCCTAGAAGGCGGCTCTGTTATTTTATTTAGTTTTTATCACAAAGACTATTTTCCAGTATTTCAATAAGGTTTGTAATAGACGAATCGTTAGGGAGAATTATCCGTTTTGGATTTTGAACTTAAATTAATAAATTTTTAGAAATCAATATTTAATACCTCCGATTTTATTTCCGAAAATCGGGGCGTTACAAGTTTGCTTCTTTTTACTCGATTAGTTTAGTTTAATCTAATCTAATTAGTTTAGTTCAATACAATAGTTTAACTCATTCATTCTTTCGTTCCTAGATTAGTTTAATCTAGTCACAATAGTCTATTGATTAGTTTAATTGAAAAGGTGTGCCTAATTTGCCGGTAGAGGTGCCCAATTTGTTAGTAGAGGTGCCCAATTTGCCAATAGAGGTGCCTAATTTGGAAAAGGATGATGATAATTCTCGACCACCAAAACAAAGACGTGTAGAAATTAACTTGGCAAACTTTCCCGCTGATCCTGGACTTCGACCCCGAATTAGTGATTATAATCCTAATGAGCAAGACCAAATCCACAGATACTATTGGCAAAAGGGTCCTTTTCAACCTCGTGACCATACTTTTCCGCAGGCACTATTTGTAAATAAATATCGACGATTTAACAAGGCGTGGTTCAGTCAGTTTCCTACGTGATAGAGTATAACATAGCAAAAGATGCCGCATTTTGCCTTTGTTGCTATCTTTTCAAGCCAAAAATTTGCCGATCAAAAAAAATTAATGCTTGAAAGGTGACCGATTTCTATAGAAATCCTAGATCCGCCACTGGACATAGTGGTAATGGTATAGCGCATTGTCTTGCGAGTAGGTGTTTTGGAGGGGAGGGTGTTTCCACTTGGGAAGCGTACCTCCTCATTGGCTATCCAATCCCTTGCTGCGGGATGGATGCGTGTTTTGATGTTCTATTTCGGACTGTAATCAATAATACTCCTAAACTTTTGGCGAAAAAAATAAACTTTGGTCTTTCCAAAACTATTCTTAATTAGAAGTACAATTTAAAGAAACTTGGAGATCCAAATCATTGCTCATTTGAACCTACCTAATTGAGAATATATAAATTCTATCCATCGCTGGTATAAAACCTCACTTTTTCATCACTGTTCATTTTGGACCCCACAGAGCGTCTATTGTTGTAATATGAACCATTCATATTTTAAAACCCGTAGTCTAGTATTATCATGCAAAAAAACAACTTGATCAGAAGTTGATATATATATCAAAATTTGAATTTTGGTTTAAGAAATGGAGATCTCCCAAACGGTTTTTTTTAGTAATAGTAAAAAAATCCGTTAGTATAGTAGGAGTCTAATAATAGTTTTTGAAAGTGTTACAAGAAACTGGACTCGACGACGGTTTTGGTAAACTGTTAGGGCCTGTTTGGATGGGGTATTGGCAATGGGTATTAGTTATCCCCCTTATAAGGATGTGGGCCCAGGGCTAAGCCCTGGTTTGGGAACAAAAATGGCCGCCAGTATTATTTCGTTGCCCCTCTTTGCAATACCGGCGAAGGAGGCCTGCAAGGGGATTATTTTCGGCTGGATTTTGAGTTGTCCATAAGTTATCCCCTTGAAAATTGGACGATTTCACCCCTCCTTATCCCCCTTCTCCTAACCCCCAATCTGCTGGGTTTTGCTCTGGAACAGAGACAACAAAACAAAAAAAAGAACAAAAACAATAGATCGAAAAGAGGGAGGGGTCGAACCAGGCCGTGACATTCACCGAAGAGAGCGAGTGTGTCGACGTTAGTCTTCTTCTTCTTCTTCTTCCTCTACTTCTGTTCTCTCTCTCTCTCTCTCTTTCTCTCTTAATCTATGATAATAATAAGGAGAAGAAGAGAAGGAAAATTATTGTGTGCACACACTCCTCTGCTTCTCTCTCTCTCTCTCTCTCTCTCTCTCTCTCTCTCACAATGATAGTTAGAGCTGCCCAGCGGATCAACCAAACTATCGAAACCGACCAATCCATCTGTGAACCAAGCCGAGGTATGTAACAAATGGATTCGGATGGGAAAAATAACAATCCGTTGCGAGTGGATCGAATGCGGATTGAATCTGCCCAATCCGCCCAAAGCAAAAAATAAAAAAGTGTGAGAAAGAGTTAAACCCTTCACAATAAACTATTAGCCCCACCAAAATAGTACAGGTAAATTTGACATTACTACATATACCATGCTGCTTGTTATTGACATAGAAATTTCAACGTTATGTCAATACAAAAAATTATTGGCTAGTCTTGGGGCAATACAAAGTGGTATGATGTTTTATTGTAATTGATAACCAATGTAGGAACACCTCGCTCCTTCTCAGCATTTTTATTAACATAAAAAGCTGTGCAACTCCAAGGGGAGTAGCTTTTTCTTATTAATTGCTTTTTGAGCAAACTGTCAATTTCATTTTGACACAATTTCAAATATTCTTGTTTCATCTGAGAAAGCCTTGCTTTTGTAGGAATTCTTTTTTCATCAAAACTCTTCTCATATGGTAATGAAACAATATATTTCTTTCTATCCCAGAAAGCATTTGGGATATCACTGCAAATTTCCTTTTTGAAATTTTCTTCAATTCGAGAAATTTTCTCCTTAAAAGAAGGTTTATGTAAAACTTCTTCAATATTCATAATTTGAATTTCTTTTTTGAGGAAATTTATTTGTTTATCTTTTTGAGAAATTTTTCTCATAATGCCATTTATTTCTTTGTATACAGGTGGAGACACAAATTCAAAAAATACTTCGTGACCTTCTACCTGGGCAGTTATACCTGCAGTGCTGGTCTTCATTGGCAGCAGCATTGAAAGAAAAGGAGTGCCAAGTATTAACTCCTGTTGAAGATTTCTTATACAAAGAAATGTTGTTTCTAAACAAACTCCTTTGTTACAGATGTAAACATTATTAAGCTTGTATTTAATTATCATTTTCGCTCCACTA
Source organism: Rhododendron mucronatum var. ripense (assembly GCA_019656295.1). Taxonomy (NCBI): domain Eukaryota; kingdom Viridiplantae; phylum Streptophyta; class Magnoliopsida; order Ericales; family Ericaceae; genus Rhododendron; species Rhododendron mucronatum. The sequence continues at coordinate 1,264,844 of BPLT01000067.1, forward strand.
GCATTAGTGAGGCTTTGAGAAGTTTTCTCAAAATATTGGGTTGGAATTATTCCTTCTTGGACGCAATTCATATCTGCACCACTATCAACTAAAGCAATAATATTGTTGATAGTATATTCTTTGTGAATAACCAAATTAACTTTGATGTGCCATTTTTGGTACACCACTTTATTAATGGAATTTAAGTAAGCCAAATCGTCAGTCTTACTTGACTCACCTTAGTTTTCCAAGACAACCAATCTTGTCTTAATATCATAAAACTCTTGAGCAGCTCTATTCTTAAAAGTTGTTAACAATTTAATCTCTGCTTTTAGAGTATTTATTTCTCCTTTTTGTTTAGGGATTGTAACAGGTTTAAGATTGTCAACCTGCTCTAATCTATCAAGAACAGTTTTTAAACTATAATTTTCATTAGGAAGATGGGGTCTTTCTTCCTCTTCTTCTTTCATTGAAGACAAGCAAGTTTCAATTATTTTTATTTTTAATTGAGGATCTTCAATTTGATCAATGATCTCCAAAAGACCCTGTTGTTTCTTAGTAAGTACATTAATACTGAGACCATTCATCTCAACTATTGCCTTCCAATAATTATCGGAAGTTGAACATTCAATATCATTGCAACTGCAATTTTCGCTATTTCTTCTTCTCCTGAAGAAGTTGAAGAGATGTCTTCTTCGCTAGAAAGATCATTTATTTGATCTTCGGGTTCAGATTCACTTGAATCAAGTAATATTTTATAAAGAGTCTGCTTCAATTCTTCATCCAATTGGAGCTCATCTAGCTTCTTCTTGGCCTTGCATTTATTAGCATAATGACCAATTTTACCGCATTTAAAACATTTTGCAGTAATTTTCTTATCAGCCTTATTTTTCTGCTTCTTGGCAGAAGTATTCTTTGAACTTGATGGTTCATTTTTATCTCTGTCTTTGTGTTTCTTTTTTCCCGATTTCCTTTTGGAATATTTCCTAGTAGCCAAATTACTACTCTTATTCTTTTGGGGTTTTGTATATTGAGGCATATCGTAACCAAATTGGTCACAAAATTGGCCTAACTCCTGCTTACCAGTTAGGTTCTGTTTTTTCAATTGATTATGTAATTTTATATCATTACATAAAGTTAAACCTTCCTGTATTTGCTCTTCCATACGGATCAATTGGTCTCCTATTCTTTCCAATCAATTTTGGACAGATTTTTAGAAACCATGAGTGTTTCCTTTTTGAATTTTGGTAATAGAAAGCCTTTGACCAGGCTTCAACGTAATCCCAATAATTAAAATGAATTGGAATCCCGTTTTCACCTTTTATTGTCAAAGTTTTTGATTGTTGTGGGTGAATTCCCCACTTGTGAATTGGGATGACCATCCTTATTATGGCCTTGCTATAGCTGATGGGACTTTTTTGGTCCATCTTGCTTTCATATGTATGGAGAAATTCCACCGAATTTGTTTCAGAGAGCATTGTCTCGTATATGTATCTGTATTTCCCTTCCGGGACCGGATACCCCATTGTATCCATATAGCGGGACTTTATTTCCCACGGATTATTGCTATTGTCCTCATCCTGGGATTCCAGGATCATAATTGTTTCTCGGTTTTCACCCAATTTGAAAACCTCTTCTGTTTGGACCACCTCCGCCATTGAGGGGCCTGATGATGCTGAGGCAGCATCCTGTAAGGATGGAAATTGCAATTTATGAGCCTTCAAGTAGGCTTCGACATCTGCTTGCGTGACCCTCGATTTGCCATGTCCGCGAGGGGAGTTTCCTCTCCCTCGACCATGATCTGGTGGCCGATTCATCCTGCAAAAATTATGCACGAGATAAGATATTCAGTTGATTCTGAAGTCTCTGTATTGTTAACTGGATCATCCTTATTTCCCAGTCTTGGTCATCATCATGACCATAATATTGATAATGTCGAAGCAGTGCTTCTCTAACATTAATCCAACGTATAAGAGTAGCCCTATTATGAGGCCGGTGAAATATTGTCATTTCAGCATTTGTTTGGAGAACTCTTCTCCTCAATATTAACCACTGCTCAAATTGTGTTCTTTGCTGGGCAAAGTTATTATTCATCCCTGCAGAAATTCACGGGTGAGAAAATCAGGGAGGGAATTATTTTTTCCCTTGATGTATTCAATATCAAAGTCAAAGGCAGATAATTCTGACTGCCATCTAGCAAAAATTTGCTTTGAAGCTAAGTTTTTTATATCTTGCTTCAAAACTTGCTTTGCTGCACTACAATCAACTCTGAGTAAAAATTGTTGATTGAGTAAATCATCTTGAAATTTATTAACACATTTTATAATGGAAAGAATTTCTTTCTTCACAGTACTGTAATTAGTCTGTGCATTTTTGAACAAACCAGAAATAAATCTAACCAATTCTTCTTTATTAGAATTGTTATTATGTTGCTTCAAGATACCTCCGTAACCAATGTTCGATGCATCAGTTTCAACAATTTTCTTCCAATCTGGATTAGCTATTGCTAAGCAAGGTAATTGTTTAGCTTTCAATTTTATTTTTTGAACAGCCCTACTATGCTGCTCTGACCATTAGCCGGGTGCAATCGAGCCCCATCGACACCAAACTCCTTACCTAAAAGTTGTTGAACCTAAAAGAAAACGTCTACCCAGGCTACAACTGATGATGAATCAATGACATCAGCCAAAAGTAATGATGATGACACTAATCCCTTCACGTGCTTAGCAGGGGAATCTCAAGACCCCTATGAAGATGAAGGAATCATGCCAGTGAATCCAACTGTGATCCATCCAGCAATCTCCTTATCTTCATTTCTATTATTTCTACATATTGTACTGTACATCATCATTTGATGCACAACTCCAAAAATTTGGTATTCGGTCATTCCATCTATGTTCCATTCATAGATGGTTCTACCACTATAAGACATTTGTTTTTGAAAACCTGATTCCTCATATAACATATCTTGAGGGGTAGGTCTTGGGTAGTAGTATCTATCGGCTCCACTATAGGGAAATGTATTAGGAGAATATTGAATTTTATTAATAGCCTCGATTTGAGACTGAATAAAAGAACTTTCTAATTCAACAATCTCTTGCTGAGACATTTCTTGTTCTTCTATTATGGTCATAAGAGTTAACCCTTTAAATCTTTTTTGTAATTCTTCTACCAATTTGATATTCTTACTAGGATTAGTTAAATTAAATCCTGATATTGGTAGTGGTGGTCGGATATTTGAGGGTGAAATTTCCTCCTCTGTTTTTCCAGGCTTGGAAGACATATTCCTAATGTCTTCTCTGGTTTGAACTATTTGCTCTTCCATACAGATCAATTGGTCTCCTATCGTATTGAGACAAACATTAGTATGATTATTCTGCTTATAAACCTTCCCATTTGGATCTGTGTTTGTAGGTTTAACAAAAGCAGCAGTTTCCAAAGGTGGTTCATTTTCAGTGTTGCCCTCAATTGACAACGGGACGGTTGGAGGATGAACGGCCCTAATTACATTTCTTGCCATAGTCCTCCAATTCCTATGATAGTCTTGTATTACATTAATAGACTTATCAATTTCTATCCAGTGCCTTCCATAAAACCATTGTGTAAAAGGCATAATTTTCCCTGAATATTCAAGCCAATCATAAAATTCTTTTTTGAATTTTTGTAACTGATCAGCATTATATTTTGCAAAGTACCAAGTCCTAAATTCTTGGTATTTAGGCTGTTGAAATTCTTTATTAATCTCTTTTCTCTGTTCAGGCGTTATTATCATTATTAATGGTAAAAGCCATCTCACTAGCAGTAGGTGAGTCTACTGTGTTATTAGGATGTGTATAAACACCATGTGGTATTTGGTTTTCAGATAATCTTATTCCAATCAAATTATCATCCGCTCTTGGGTGGTGTGATTGATGTGATTCCGGAATTTCCGAAACTGAGTGCCGACTAGTATTTGGGATACTAACCCTATATGGCACCTGAGTTGTTGGTTGGTATTTATATATAAAAAGTAAATTACAGGTTTAAATCCCCCCAAACCACATCCAAACCAATCCGACCGAACAACACTCATGGATGGATGGTGGATGAGGTAAGTATGAATGTGTGCTTTGCTCACTGATTTTTGGATTTCAAAGAGCTTTTTAGACATATGAACGTGCTTTATTTTAAAAAAATGTTACTTGAGTAATGTAACATTTTTACCGATACAAAGTTTTGGAAGCTTTTTTTAGATTTTTTCAAAGTACTTAGAATGTTTCAAATCCACCCAAACTAACCAAGTCGAACCGCCTAAATCGCAAACCAAACTGACTGAACCATGGAACACTCACAAGCAGTTGCGGATAGAGAAAAAAATAATTTTTCAGATGCAAATCCGCCTAAGAACCGAACCGATCCATCGAAAACCAAACCGCGAACAACCCTGATGATAATAACAAGGAGAAGTAAAATTATTGTGTGCATGTGTGCTTTTTACATTGCAAGTTCTGATTTTAAGGGAGTTTATAAATGCAACTGCGAATTTACTGCATGTAGCCTTTTGCTTACTTAAATCACAAATCTTATAAGAATATGTTACATACAACCCAATAAAATACCCATGAACTTCCAAAATTGCCCTCAAACCTAACACCACACCACCACGATGTCGTTCCCCCTTCTCTATATCCCGTCCTCGACGTTCTTCTCTTCTTCTCCCTTTTGTTTTCTTTCTCTTTCTCAGACCACCAAACGCCTCACCACCACCAGCACGAGCAGCAGCCTACACCACCACGCCACATCACGACCAGCAAGAGACGCAGCCTTCACCCCCACCGTTGGGTACCATCCATTATCTGCAACACCACCATTCCGTCCACTATTGCCACATGATTGGTAATGTTTGAGACTAAACATTTGGATCCAAATTTTTGATTTTTACAAACTATTTCAGATATTATAACTTGATTATTGGTTTTAAATTCGAGCATTTGAATTGAAAGCCATATCTTTGAAATGGTGCCCTAGAAATCAAAACAAAATCGTGCCCTAGAAATCGATCATGCCCTAAAAACTAATTCTAACAAAATCATGCCCTAGCCAGTTCGGATTAGTTATGGGCCCTACATGACTACCAAACGTTGAAGTGTCACCCTAGAACACCCAAAGAAAAATCAATTAAACACACTTTGCACAATATTTGAACTGTAGAGTTTGAAATTTTGGTAGCATTTCAAGTTTTAGAATATGATATTGTCTACAAGTTTCAAACTCTAGAGTTTTAAATTTTGAGATAATTTACAGTTTTAGAATGTGACAATGTCGGGATAGAACCAGGTTAAAAATGGAGGAGTGATTATTGTCTACAATTTTCAAACTCTAAAGTTTGAAATTTTGGCAGAATTCCGAGTTTTAGAATCTGATATTAGCTACAATTTTCAAACTCTAGAGTTTGAAATTTTGGGATAATTTTGAGTTTTAGAATCTGAAAATATAGGGACAGAACCAGTTTAAAAATGGAGGAGTGATTATTGTCTACAATTTTTGAACTCTAGAGTTTGAAATTTTGGCAGAATTTAATCTGAGTTAGAATATGATATTGTTGTCAATTTTCAAACCCTAGAGTTTAAAATTTTGGGATAATTTCAAGTTTTAGAATCTGACAATATCGGGACAGAATGAGGTTAAAAATGGAGGAGTGATGACCTCTTGCTGCGATTTCGACTCCGAAACTACAACATCCATGGCTACTTCTTCCTTGTCAACTTCCATTTCCATTGCACAACCTTCCATTCCGCAACCAAAATACACATTGCTCTCATATGTTGGGTCAAAGACTTCTTTACCCATGGAGGGAGAGGAAGCAATGGAGGTTTCCATTGAGAGTTAAGAGGTGAAAGGTGAGAGTTAGGAGATAGAGGTGGATTGCGTTTATGGTGGGAGGTGGGAGATCCTTAAGCTTGCTTGTAGTCAACAATAGTGGTGAACCTATAACCAGAAGAAAGATGGGGTGAACCTTGAAGAAGATGGAAGAAAATGGGATTGAAATATGAAGGGAAATGTGGGTTTTGGGTTATATGTTTTAGATGTGGTTATATGTTTGTATTTGTATGTAATAAAAGTAGAGGTATTTTTGTCCATTTTTGTAAGGGCATTTTTGTCCGAACATTATTTACTTAAAAACAAGTTACATGCAGTAAATTCGTAGTTGCATTTATAAACTCCCGATTTTAATAAGTTACATGGCAAGTTCGTTTAAACGGTGATAATAACAAGCTCGGGAACTTGCAATATTATTTTCCCACTTATAAAAACAAAATTAATAAAAAGACACTTTGAAAAAACAAATTTTAATTTTTATACGTATTAAATTTATTTATTAGTTAACTAAATTATTATCGCATGATTATGAAAAAAAGTAATTAATTTTATTGAATTTTTTAATTTTATATTTAATTTAATGAATAATCTAATATAATATTGCACAAGGGCAAAAGAGTTATTTGCCTTTTTTTTTTTTACATCATCCACTTTTCTTTATCTTCCCATTTTATCCCTCATCCAAACCCAAGTACTATTTTATCATCCTTCTCTAATATCTCATCCAACCCAACTCATTTTTAATCCCTCTCCATAAAAGTCACATCAACGTGGGCCTACCCTTCTTAAATAATACCCCATATTATCTTATCCCTCTTCATAAATAGTAATACTCTAATCCTTATCCCGTATTTAAGCGGGCCCTCAGTAAATTTGTTTGTTATATTAGGTGGATTTGGATTAAAAAGTGAAATAGTAACTTATTTTTCGTCTTTATTTGAAAATAGTTCATATTTTTTAGTTTTGCGTCAAACTTTTGTAACTTCTTGATTCGTCTCGGCGAGAGAAATTGGAAAAGTATAAAATTTTGATCGAAATTTTTTTTTAAAAAAAGGGGACCTGAGTTTTAAATTCCATTCGTAAAAAAATTGATACCAAATCAGTGAGATTTGGTTGTTTCAAATGTTTGAAATTTTAAACTCATTCCTTTTTGTATCCCTTATTTATTTGTTGTGACAGAAGATGTATCCAATTCCGTTAATTTAGGAAGACAATGTACACATACATATGTATATCTTATCAAAAGGGCAAGAATGGTAATTCACTCATCTAAAGGATGAACACATAACCACTAAAAGTGGGCGGGATGAATACTTATTGGGATGGATATTTAAATAATCATCTTCAGACCCAAACAAACTTATGTTTCCATCCTACGCAGTTTGAACATTTATGTTTTCATCCCCATTCTTTTATAATCCCAATAGTGCCCTTATATATCAATTACTATATATATATCCACACACACACATATACACACACACACACACACATAAAACATTGAAATTTGGGACTAAAAACCCATTCAAAAAAATTCCATAATAGTTTCCAAAATCCCATAAATCTCACTAAAAACCCATTCCCCACATCCCCCACACCCCCCCCCTCTCTCTCTCTCTCCCCTGGACAAAACAATAGATTTGGAGAATACAGGTTCAACGCTGATGGGGAGACTGATGAATGACCCAACCGGTTAGGGCTAATATGTGGTTCAAAGGATGCCGACAGAGGTTTACAGGAAGCACCAGTCATTGGTGTATATGCTGTGCCGCCATCACAAGCGGTGGCACACCCCTACTCTGTCGCCGCAACCCGCAAGAACTGTCGAAGGTGGCCGGGTTTGAATGAAAATCTATAAAATATGATGTCGGTAGAGAATGAGTCTGAAAACGTAGACTTATAAAGATTTTAAAAGACAGAGCATTGAGTTCATGATGTCAATAGTGGGAGTGGGAGTGGAAATGCTTGGCGGGGTGAATGAAAATTTCAATTTCAGTTGAGGGAAGTTTGTGACTCAAATCTCAGGATCGGTGATGTCGGTCGAGAAAACATATCATGGTGAATTCACCATCTTGTTGTGTATTTATATGCAGATTTCATAGTAAGTGTTACGAATAACCTACCATGATTTCAAATGTTTGAGTTTTAAATTTCATTCATAAAAAATAGATTCATGTATTCATCATGGTGTATTTTTCAACTCAGATTTGTATTTTTATGATCATTGTGTTTTTATGTATTCATGGTTTATTTCGAATAGTCGTGACTTGCACAAGAAAATTTCATGGTAAATGTTACGAATAATCTACCATGATTTTGAATGTTTTGAGTTTTAAAGTTCATCCGTAGAAAATGGAGTCACGTATTCATCATGGTGTATTTATGTATTCATGGAGTAGATTTAATGGTAATGGTACAAACAACCAAAAAATCATTTTGAGTTTTAAATTTCATTAGTAAAAAAATTGATACCAAATCAGTGAGATTTGGTTGTTTCAAATGTTTGAAATTTTGAACTCTTTCCTTTTTATATCCCTTATTTATTTGTTGTGACAGAAGATGTATCCAATCCTATTAATATTTAGGGGGAAATTGCACATCAGTGGACAAAGGGGTAAAAAATGTCCAAGTGATGGAGAGATTTTTTCAAAATTGCATAAATATGGAAATGAGGAAAAAAAAATCCCCATACATGAAACGGAGGGAAAAATATTCCCCATACATGGAATCGGTTCTGGGTTTCCGAAGTTGCTCCGTCTGTGAATTTATGTTACCCCTTCTATGAATCTAAGTTGCTCCTTCTATGAACCTAAGTTGCCCATTCTATGAATTTCTTGGGTATTCAATTTTTTGAGCAATTTTTTAATTTCCTTACCATTTCTATTATTTTTTGAGAAATTTGGGATCTGGGTTACTTATAGATTTGCATGAAACGGACCAACTGAAATTCTCCATGCATGAAATGGCGGAGAAAAAAATTTCAAAAGATGAAGATGATTTGTAGTCAAATCTGAATTTAAACCTAAGTTACTCCTTAGATGAATTTAAGTTCCTTCTTCTATGAATTTAAGTTGCCCATTCTATGAATCTAAGTTGCCCCTTCTACGAACTTCATGAGTATTCAATTTTTTGAGCATTTTTCAATCTACTTACCATTTATATTATTTTCTGAGAAATTTAAAATCTGAGTTACTTGCAGATTTGAGCTTTTAAAGTACTTTAATATTAGTGTATTTTGGGTAATTTTTTAGAAAGAAAAATAATAGAGAAAATAAGATGTATGTATCAAAGTATTTTAAAAACTCAAATCTGCAAGCAAACCAGATCTCAAATTTCTCAAAAAATAATACTACATAAATGGTAAGTAGATTGAAAAAGTGCTCAAAAAATTGAATACTCATGAAGTTCGTAGAAGGGGCAACTTAGATTCATAGAAGGGGCAACTTAAATCCATAAAAGAAGGAACATAAATTCATATAAGGAGTAACTTATGTTTAAATTCAGATTTGACTACAAATCGACTTCATGTTTTGAATTTTTTTTTCTCCATTTCATGCATGGAGAATTTTAGTTGGTCCATTTCATGCAAATCTACAAGTAACCCAGATCCCAAATTTCTCAAAAAATAATAGAAATGGTAAGGAAATTAAAGAAATGCTCAAAAAATTGAATACCCAAGAAATTCATAGAATGGGCAACTTAGGTTCATAGAAAGAGCAACTTAGATTCATAGAAGGAGTAACATAAATTCACAGAAGGAGCAACTTAGGAAACCCAGAACCGATTCCATGTATGGGGAATATTTTTCCCTCCGTTTCATGTACAGGGATTTTTTTTCCTCCTTTCCATATTTATGCAATTTTGAAAAAACATCTCCATCACTTGGGCATTATTTACCCCTTTGTCCACTGATTTGCAATTTCCCCTTAATTTAGGAAGGCAATATACATATACATATGTATATCTTATTAAAAGGGCAGGAAGGATAATTTACCCATTTAAAGGATGAAAACATAAAAGTGGATGGGATGAATACTTACGTGAGATGACTTATTCGGATGGATATTTAAAAACTCCTTAAAAAAGACACAAATAAGTAAAAATAAATAAATTATCTTTTTGACTTATTTTCGTCTTTATTTAAAAAATTATGAGTTTCGATCAAAATTTTTTACTTCTTCGATTTCTCATATCGAGACAAATCAATAAATTATAAAAGGTTGACGAAAAATAAATAAATACAAAAAAAATTTAAATAAAGACATAAAAAAATAAGGTGAGTAATAGGCCTAATGGTCCAAAACAAAGCGTTAGTAAAGTCCCCGGGTAGGCGTGCAGCCCACATAAAAGTCGGCTCCCCCAAATAAACCCTAACTCTGCTTTCCCCTTGTCTCCCTCCTACTCCTTGTCAACAGACTCAACACCCCTTCCACCCCACCCCACCCCACCCCACCCCTGCAACCCCAACTCCCCCCAAATAAACTCGGCTCTCCGACGTCCTCCCTTCCAACATCCTCCGAAACGCTCTCTCCCCTCCCGTAGCTAAAAAATTTTCCCTTCGGAAACCCTCCTTAAAATCCTATCTACTGCCCTGCATCGACGGCATACGACGGCTGTCAACTGTTTCCATTGAGGTGGCAGCGGACACGGCTGAGTGGACGTGGTATTTCTGCTCTACAGAACCTCTATCGCTTCTTTACATTCTCCATCTGCTCCTCTCTTCCATCGGTGATGTACACCCACACCCAGGTAACCTCCATCGTTCTTGTTCCTTCTCTGTTTCGTTGTCTCTGTTTTTTAATAACGTTTGCCGAAAACCCCCCTAAATTGATCCAAGACTTAAACACCCAACCCGATCCAGAAAACTCATAATACAGGGATTTCATTTGTGCTATATATGAATTCAAATTCAAATATTGGCTGTGGAAACCCGCCACCTGTTTAAACATTATCAGAGATTTTGGGTTCTTTTTTGGCCTTCACGAAATTCCAAACGACAGATGCGGTACGTCATGGTCTAAAAAAGTGATGACAGTTTCCATATTTTTTTTTCTATTGCTTACGGTAATTTGCCTGTACTTGTTTCTTCCCCAAAAGTGAAGCCGCAGTTTATGTTTTGTTGACAATAATTGTACGTGGTGTACATATATACATACAATGTGAAAAATATAAAAAATAGACAAAATTTGATGTGGCTCCGGAAATATAAGTTCAGTATAGTTGCCGTTTCCCATTGTTGACTGGATGCAAGGACTAGTCTACCATTAGAACAGAAGCTAGGGATGTGTTTGATGTTGGTAATGGAATCTCGATTGATCTGGAAGTGATGCAACTGGAACTACCATAAGCTAACCACTTACATTTGAAGGCCAATTGATTGACAACTCCGACTTTGATGTCTAGTTGTTTTGTAGAACTGTACTTTAGGCAACTGTTTCACAGGTTATGACTACATTTTACATTTTTACTTATATTTGCTATGTGTTCTTCATATTTTGTTTATGCTATTTTTGGAGTTGTGTAGCTTCTTATTTTAAGTCAATTCTTCTTATTTTAAGTCAATTGGTCTTTGATAGGTTCACGACGGTGTTAGTGGCGCAAGACGGTGTTAGTGGCGCTCATGATCATGTTTCTCCCCAGACTTACCAAGGATCATCTTTTGCAAGTCATGAAATAGAACATTGTGGTATGGGTAATCACTTGCCCTTTCACATCTAATGGTGCAGACGCTTACTGTTACTCGATTGTGCTTTGATAATTCCAATTTGGGCTTCAAAGAAATCTGAGATTTTGTTGTTGTGCTGATACTTAATCAGCAATTGTGTTAACCTATAAATTTGCTGTGTTGATATTAGATTTAAAAAAAAAAAGGATTCCAATGTCAGGTTGTGATTATCCTGGAATTTAGGGAGTTACCTTCATTCTTGACATACTGAAAACATTGATGCACTAGCCCTCTATCGATTCATTCTGTCAATAACCTTTCTTACCATTTTTTGACAATAAAAGTAGAGATGTGATTTTGTACTCTTAATGGTCTGTATCCAGGCAGAGCCGTGGTGTTGTGCTGGAGTGGCTGAGTTAGACTCTTAAGGAAACGGCGAGGTCTTGTGTCTGGTACATGTAAAAGCCTGTATAATGTGCAGCCATTCTGATGAGACTATAAAGGTGTGCTTGTAGTTGATCTATGTCTGTCTCACTCAAACATGCATACAACAACACACCTGCTACAGCTTTTACCGTAGACTTCTTCACCTACATTGTGGATGGTGTTAGGCAAAATTCTCATTTCTTTGTACTTTGTTTTGTGTGGGAGGTTGAAGTTGCTAAATGCCAACTGTTTTGATGATGGGAATGTCGTTTTCATCTTGCATTTAGGTGTGAGATGCTGGTATGGGGGTTCCACAATTGCTTTAGGGAGTTCGAACACATAAAAGTTGGCACATGCCTGTATTTTTCATCCGCGAGCGATGAACTGTACAATGGCTCCATAGACAAATGATTTGGGTATAACAATGAAAGCTCGTTTGCTTAATCCTATTTCACACTAAATGGCTGCTGTCTTTTATTTTGCAATCTACAGGTGTGGGCAATCAAGCAGGAAGTCATCCACTGTCTTCAAATTCACAACGTGAAAGATGCAATCCACCCAATGAACTAGAGTTAAGGTAGTTCCCCTCCAACTTTCTAGCAACTAACATATGATCCGTAAACAAAATGATTTGTTGAAAACTTGGTCCGGGGTTCCAAAGCATTTAAACTTCAACAAAAATGTCAAAAGCCTTGCCATGATCAACACTAAACTGTCTGTGGATGCACTGGTTGGGGGTATCAATTCCAAAACTTGTGGCGGTTATTACCAGAATTTTGAAGTCTAGAAAGGCATAAAGTACAAAATTTAAAATTCAAAACTTTCCTCGTCCAATTTTAAGAGAAGGGTAAAATGGGAAAACTAAAGAATTTTGTGCCTTTGTCTTGTCAAATGGACAATCTTTTTGGGACACAAAAGGGAAATTTTGGACAAAGAAAATGGGACGGTGGGAGTATTAAACAAAAGGTTAAAACGTTATTTGGTCTCGCTAGAGTTCTCCTCATGAAACGTCCTCCTACTATCTATCTATACTATATATTAAACAAAAGTGAAGATTAGTGAGAAGGCTTGTTAGCGCGACATGTGTCCCTTCATTTTATAGGATTGAGATAAAGAAGTTATTTTTTTTCCCTTCACGCCAATCAGGCAAAACTATGAATTTCCTTTACGATTATCTCCATATAGTTGGAAACTCTATCAAAATAAGTAAGTTATCCTAATCTCCAGAGAGAAATTTTCACCCGCTCAACACTTATCTCTCTAGACAACTCTGTATTCCTAAAAAGCTATATATACATTTATGGAAATTAAAAGCTCTCACTATAAATTATATTCTCTTTTCCAATTCCGTGGCCCAGCCAAATAACCTTTCAATTCAATGGCGGTGTCTTTTTGTACGCATCTGTTGTAAGTCTTTGCATATTAATTTTGTTCTTCCAAGCCATTGTTAGAAGTTCAATATCTTTGATGTCAACCTATTCACTATTTGATTCTTTCATTGTTTTTTCTTTTGAATAGCTTCCATAGGTTGCTTGCCTAAATCATTTCCATCCCACGTATTAAAGCTTTTTTGCTTTTTTTTCCCTTCAAAATAGATCGATATGTGTATCAAGTAAGGCCATTGGCCTGGTGGCTAATGGTCGAAACGTTCAAAATAATTTGCTCTCCTTTTCAATTTTTTAAATTTGTTTTCCGTTCATGTTAGTTTTCATGTCTATCTCATGGAGTTCTCGTGAGATATAGTTAATTTTAATTAATTGATGTTTTCAGTAAAAACACTGACTCAAGTTTTTAGGATGGTTCATGGGAATATTGATGCTAAATGATGAAAGGATTGCCCCAAGGGACTAAAATTTATTGTTGACTTTGGGGTTTTGAGAAGTAACACCACCCACATCAGGTTAAGGAGGCTTAGTGGTAAGACCAAGTTAATTGCCACATATTGTAAAATGACTTTTTGTAAGGAAAATCATGAGGGGACACGTACCCCGTAGTTTTTTGCACTTCTTAATATTTCTATCATTCTAAAACTATAACTAATATACTGATGATATATATCTGGCATCTTAAAGTAATGATTTCTGACGGGATTTTATTTGATTGCTAACCCAATATCATAATACCCTCTCATGAGAAATGATTTACTTACAATCCTAAAAAGAGAGTAAATAATCCCACCCGTTGCCCGTGCATGTTGGAATAGATGTGGGATGATTCACCTTGTACACATTTGTTCACCCTCTCCCATTTAAGATAAAGAATGCTTCTCTCAATGGAATATCTGATTTTCTTTTTGTTGGGTAAATAATAGTATCTGATTTTCTTCTCTGCCATTTGTTTACACAAAAAGTAAATGTTTCCTTGCCAAAGAAAAGTGTACAAATATATACTTTGCTTGCAAACTTGCTCGGTGTTTGAATATAGGAACCTCACATTCTCTCCCATTGAGATAAACGGACCGAGGGAGGTGCTAACCCCAGCGTGCTAGCCTCCGTGCTATGCCCAGTTATAGATACACCCTTTTAGCCCACAAGGGCCCTGTTTGGTGCACACTTAATCATTTTGCGATTTAATTGCCTATTATTTTTGAAGAATGTGAGTCCCAAATATTTGTGTTTTAGTGCATAATCATGAAAAAGTGGTTTTAAGATTGGAATTGCAGTTCTCTGTTTCATTGAGTGGTTAAGCTGGCAGCTTAATTCACATTTTGGTGTGAATTAAGAACGGAGAACATCTCTTAATTGGCAGCTAAATTTGCGTTTCACTTAGAGTTTTATTGCTGTTCTTTGTTCTCTGCATTTTTTCAGATTCTGTGATTTAATTACGTTTCAATTAAGCGTGCACCAAACAGGGCCCTTGTGGGCTAAAAGTATGTATCCAGAACTGTCCCAAAATGACGTCGTTTTGGGGCATAGCACGGAGGCTAGCACCTCCCCCAAGTCCGAGATAAACAGATGACCCTTTATTGGTTGATTTTTTCTTTTTAACATAAAAAAAAAGTCCATTAATTTTATTTTATTTTGGCAAATGTGAGAAGTTGTATTCAACTGCGAGGCGAAAGCCTACACAACTGATAGAATGCCCATGGGGGCAAATGGGACCGGACAAACCATTAGGGAGGGCAATTAGAGCACAGTATGTGTGGCCCTATTTTGAAAATGTACAAAATTATCTATACTATATATTAAACAAAAGTGGGGATTAGTGAGAATGCCTCACGTCGCGACAAGTGGCGAGATTTGATGAGCTAATTGATTATTTAGTAAATTATTTTTTGAATGTTTGAAATTATTCTTTTAGGCTAGCAAATCCTTAATTTGTGGGATAGTTTTTTCAAACATGGAAACATATAAAAGATCCTATTAATTAAGGCAAATGAAGCAATTTGACAAGTGCAGTTGTTGCCTATAGGATGAGCAATTATGGTATGAGCAAGTAATTACGCTATTATGGTAGAGCAAATAATCGTTGTTTTGATTTCTTCCTGTAGAAGCCAAAATAACAATACATATTGTATCGCCATTCTTCCCATACCTTACGCCTCTAACTTGGAAATAGAAGGAAAAACATTATTGAACTTTGTCCACAACGTACAATAATGTTTTGCTAAATCTAATTTCATATCTCAACCTCCTATGCACATCTCCTCCACGGTATGTTTATTGCATTTTTTCTCTTCTATTATACTTTCCATTCCCCCCCACCCCAAAAAAAAAAAAAAAAAAAATTCCGAAAGTCATAGTTTTTGCGTCTTAGATATCATCCGAAAAATTAATAGTCCCTCTAGATTTGTCTTTTTAACTTACTTCTCTTACTCCTATTATTCCTTTGAGTTTTGCATCATGCATTCATAGGCGTTTATGTTTAGAAATTTAACATAATTGAATATTATGCAGGAAAAGTATTGGGGAATGAGGCGTTGGAGCAAAACTTCAATGGCACGGACAAAGATGTTAGTAGGTTTCTCATATCACAACTCATGCTCCTAGAAATTATAAGCATGCATGGTCGTCTTCAACAATGGTGAATATTCCACAAGTATTTCACAACTCCTATCCCAAGATCAACATATAATTGGATATTTTCATTTTTTCCCCTCTTTTCTTATCAATTCCACTTTTAAATGTCCTATGCCATTTGACTCGGTGAATATACTTTCACATCAAGGAAGAATCAAGGAACTGGCTATCAAAATGGTTTAATAGTTGTGGCAAGGATGCCGACAAAAAAAATAGTTCAGTGACAAGGTTTGCATGAAAAGAAACTAGAGAATTTTTTTTTTCGCTATTTTAATGTCTAATTAGTTGGAAAAATGACTGACATTGTCACAAGAAAATATTAGAGAAGACTATAATTTTCATGTATCTATGATATCAAAATAGATATTTACAAAAAATAATAAAATGTTATATAAAAAAACTTAAATAAGAAAAAAAGATTTCCTATAAAATGAGAGGCAAAAAGAATAATTTCTCACTTCCCACTTGGATATTTTGATTACCTTGTGTGTTATGATTCCCGTGCATAACACATAATTTCTGTATGTTTTTTGTTAAATAAAAGAAGTAAAACTATGGTTGAAAGTAAACATTAAAATTTAATTATCTTGCGTGTTATGATTTCCGTGCATAGCACAGGTTTGCTGCTAGTAAAGATTAACAAAACCTTAAGCACGAGACATCAATACAGAGCATGCCAATTTTTAATTAGTGATTTCAGTTTGTTTAGAGTAGCTTAGAATAGACAATTGTGCAAGTTAAGAAAATATATATGTTCTCATTATGCATGATTTAATCTGTTTTCATTTATTTATTTTGTTCATTCTGTCAACACTGCCATGCTTAGCTGTTACTGTTAGCGATACAAATATTTTATCGAGGCTAAACCTTACAAGAGAAAATCTATCGGCGCTATTATATATGTAGGTAGGCAGTGGAATTTGTTAGTGGTGGAATTTGGGGCTGGTCTGGGACCGAATCGGGTCGCCCATGTGGGCATGACCCAGTGGCCCATATATTAGAGAGTCCTATCTCATCTTGGAGATAAGATAGGAGAAGTTGAAGTAATTCTAATCTCTTAGGATTAGAAGACTTTTAAAGCATCTCTCTCTCTCCCTATTTATAGAGACACAATAATATGCACAAGAGATGGGGTTACCATAACGAGGGTTGGTCAGGACCACAAGGCGTGTAACGACCCGGATTATTGCCCTTTTTTTTTTTCAAATAAAAAAATTATTTTTAATCAAATAGTCTATAGTAATCGATTTATTATTTAAAAGTGTAAATAGATTAAACTAGAATCTAGATTAATTTTTGGTGACTAAAGTTAGTTTAGATACTAGTACCCATCCCACAATTTATGGGATTAGGCTTCCATCACCTCCAACCCCGCCCCCCCCCCCCCCCCCCCCCCCCCCCCCCCCCCCCCCCCCCCCCCCCCCCCCCATATTCGGCCGTCATTCCCTCCATATTCATACACTTGCATCCATGTATATTAATTTGAAAAACCCACAAAACATGGCTCATATTCCCTCTCCCGATTCTTTCTCTCACACTCTCCACTCCCCTCCCACACTCCATCACCTTCACCCTTATCCTCCCACATTCCTACTACCTCTAGACTTGTACCCTCCCTCAGACTCTGAAAATTGATACCCAAATTACTTCTTTAGCTGCCAAAATTGTGGAGAGAAAAATAGGGAAAAAGCTTCCGATCGAAAGCTCCCATGGAGTTTTAGAGAGAGAAAACAAAGTGGGTTTCAGTTTTACACTCACCCGAACACAAATCCGGTTCAAACATCATACACCACTTTCTCAAACATACTAGAAACATCCACCACTCAACTGAAGTCAGCCCCGAGGTCCCCCGCTGCCGCCGTCTTCTTCGTTTTACCAAAATCGTCCAGAACCCGTTTTTTGCTTTTCGACCGAATTCGAGGTAGAATATGTTGGAAAATATTATAGATATAATATTTTTATTATTTTAAGTGAGATGAGTTAGCCTATAAATATTATTTTCCTCATTCATTTTTAGAGGTTAATTTTTCTTTCATTCAAGTTCATTCATATGAGAGAGTTACAAACACAAGATGGTTCGCCAGACCCTCCAATTAAAGTGCTTTGCGGGGATTCCGATCAAGTAGTGCCGGGAGATAGTTGTCCAATGCAAACCGTGAGCTTCGTAGCGGGGGCGAAATCTGTATTAAGTACAGAGTGTCACACACAAACACTCTCCTTGATCATCAATTTGTTTCCATCATTTTTCGGATTTTGAGTTCTGATTTTATTGCACTCATATAATTGGTTTCATCACAAATAGTAAACACATTTTTCCAACAGAATACTCGGTTCCCTTTTTCTCCTAAGTGTATTAAGTGCTTACGTATTGTTTTAATCCGAGTGGAAGGAATCAATCCAAACAACTAACGACAAGAACTGGTTGGTTCTCTAGTTTCCGGCAATGAACAGTGTAAAAGAAACGAACTGGGTTTTGAATTTTAATGATAGTATTACACTTGCCCCCTGTGTTTTACATTAGTTCTAAATTTGACCCTAAAGTACGTGTTTAATTCTACCACTAATTGTGAGTGCAATTTTGTTCACCCTCCTTAAAAGAGGGTGAACATTACCCTCTTTATTGGTTGAAATGGTGTGTATCCTGCCATAAAGTGATGCCATGCTTACCATCCTCCTTAAAAGAGGGTGAACATTATCATCCTTATTGGTTGAAATGATGTGTATCCCACCACAAAGTGATGTCATGCTTACCAATTTACTTTGTGGTGTGATACACACCATTTCAACCAATAAGGAGGGTAATGTTCACCCTCTTTTAAGGTCGGTTAAAAGAGGGTGAACAAAACTCAACTCACTAATTGTTGCATTTTAATGATTAGGATGACAAAAGCATGTTATGACCAAATTGTCTTTGATTATAATATGTGATCACTACTATCATTTTTAAGTATACATTAACTAACTTTGTTATTAGTAGAACAATGATCATTTTAGTATAGAACAATGACCATTTTAGAATCAAATCATAAAATTTATAAAGGAAAAATAGAAACAGTAAATAGTTAAGTATAGATAGAAAAACTATAGATTTCAACCTTTGTTAATAATCAGTGAGTAGTTTTGTAGTGGACAAATGATAAGTATAATAAGCATAATAATAGTAGCAATAAAAATGATACCAATGGATTGTATTTTACAGTAAAATAATACACAATAGATTAATGAAATATAATCTTTCATTTTGACAAAATATTGGTCATGAATCATGTGAGTACTTAAGGAAAATTAGTAAAAATGCAGGTTTAACACTAGACTCAGTAAAACGACTAAATGAATGTTAGGATTTCTATTTAGCCTAATTATAATGCTTAAAAAAAAAAGAAAAAAAGAAAGAAGTATTTTAGATATAAGTTGGACAAAAGATTAAAGAACTTCAAGTCAGATCCTGAAAATATATATACACAGTAACACTAGGATTCTTAAAAGTTCACCTAAAAATATCCTGAAGCTAATAAAATTACCAATGAACATAATTGTTTGATAAAAATTATAAGTAACTCCAAAGGCATCGACCCAATCCAAATACCTTATGTGTTTAAATATTTGCACCTATATACTCCATATTCACATGAACAATTGCATATTCTTAAAAAACAGTAACGTGGATTAAAAAAAAAACGTGTAGAGTTTTTGATGTTTCGAGTTGACATGTTTTTCTCCCGCAGCATGTACGGTCTCACACGGCGTGCATTTGCCTTTTTGTTGCTTCCTCCATTTGATTAGTCATTGTTAGCGTCGCCTCATTGAAGGTTTTTTTTCTTTTTCCATTGGGTCAATTTACATTCGGGTTGGTATTCTCACAATTTTGTTCTCCACAAAAAAGTGCAAAACCGAGTTGGCTAGTATTGCGGGCGTGCCAGGACAGGATTGGTGTCCAAATTTGTATCAAGGCTTGGAAGCCTCAATCTGACTTCTAACTGGACGAAAGTGCACGGCCTAAGGGTGGAGACCGTGAGGTGGTTTGTGGGTTGCCTTAACGAAAAAGGCTTAAAATTTCCTAACCGTCGTTAGAAAATGGAAAGAAAAGTAGAGCAAGGGCCTAAAACAGAAATAAAAGGACTTTGTTAACGGTTTAATAAAGTCTGATTACAAGGAAGACATGATAAACTTAAGCTAAGTTGTATTGAGTACAAGCTGGACTTTTGAAAGTAAAGGAAACTGATAATGAAATTGCAATAAGCCGTAGGCTTTGATAGTCATGGACCTTTGCTAAGGTCTTCAAAATTGTAATTTAGAGCTTTAGGCCTTCAGCTGCTTCAAATGCTTCATGCTTCAATGCATGGCTGCCATGTGGCCCTCTTGAGCTGCTTCAAAATGCTCCAATGAGAGGCTGCTCCCCGACCAAAATGTGCTCTTCACTCCAAGAAAACAGCCAAGGCCTGAAAAATCCTTCTTTCTTGCATAAAACTTTTGCAAAAGGGCAAAAGGAATTTTGGCTCCTTCAGCATCCAAGCCTTTTGAGCTACTTCAACACTCAAGCTACTGCTTGAATGCACATCCTCTGGGCCCACCAATGCTGAAGACCGAGCCTTCTCCAGGCCTTCCCACCATTATATTGGTCCCTGCATCTCTTATGGGCCCTTAATTCCTTTAAGCTTGATTTCTTATGGAAGAAGAATCAAGAAACAAAGGATCAACCGGACCTAGGTGAGCTGCTTGTGAGCAACTTGCTTAGGTCTGGATGAGTCATTCTCCAGCAGCTCCAAGGGCTGCATGTGCGCCACCTGTCCTTGGCCTTGCTTCATGCTGAAGGATGGTGGTTACCCAGACCTTGAGTTGTTTGTAAGCAGCTTATCCAGACCTACCAGTAAGAACATTCTAGGCATTTGAGTTGCTTGTGAGCAGCTTAAGGCCTTTTCCAGCCAATTAAAGGCCATATGTGACACTTTTTTAAGTAGGCCCATCTGTTACTTGGGCCTGAACTTGAGGAGCATCATAAGCCTCTTCTCTTTGTAAGCCTAGTGAGCCCAAGTCTGTAAATAAAACTTGGGCTTTAACTGATTTAGACTCACTTAGAAGGCCTTTTTATTTCTAAGAACTGGCCTAGGCCTGGATAAAACACTCAGATCTAATGGGTCAACCCAAGTCTTCGGCCAATCTTGGGCTTGGGCTTGGGATAACGAAATTTTAGACATTAATTTGACCTAAGCCTTTGCAAAACTCAATTCAGTCAATGGCTTCCAAATCGGCCCTATTTCGTGGGCAACTGGTTATAAGGCTTTTCAAGGCCAGAGACTTACTTTCAAGGCCACCTTTTGACCCATAAATTCATTTTCTGATTTTTTGCCACAAATGGGTATAAACAGATTCATCCGGTAGAAAAAAGATAGCTAGGATGAATTAACAATAAAAAATATAAACTACTAGGGAAAAAACAAATAAAAAGGCAAGGAGAAAGAGAATCACCAAAACTTTTACCGGAGAGAGAGAGAGAAATGGGGCACGACAAAGAAAGGGAATGGGTCCACAAGATCTTTTTCTCCTACATCCACTAACTACAATCGTCTGGTGGGTCCACCTTTACTCTTGTCCTGTACCACGGTCCTAGGTTAGCACACCTAAATTATGTGATTAGCATGTTCACACTTAAGACCATAATAGGAGGATCAAGTCCTTCCATGACGTATCGTACACTATGAACGGACATCCATTAACTATAATCGTCTCATGGGACCTTTTCCCTCTTGAACAAAAGAAGCAAACTTTCCCAGATCCTTGAGAGCAAATTCAGAGCTTAATTTTGTAATAATAGACATAATGGAAGTGTTGACACTGCTGGTAACTAGACTATAGTCAACATAAACCAAAATATAAATCCGAATGCCACTTTAATTATAAAAAGAAAGATCAAACTTGGAGGGTATTATTAGGTGATCACCCATTTTACTCCCAAATAATGTGAGACTCTATTTCCTTAAAATTTCAAATTTCAAAACTCAAAAACTCTCCCCTTTATTATTCCTGACCCGCTCGGAAGTGGAAACTCTATCCTGTCCTCTTCACTACCCACTAAAACGTCATCGTCTTCGAACAAGAAGCTCAAGATAGATAAAGAAGTAGCTTTGACTGTCATATCTCCTGACGCCATTGTTGCTTCGCAACCCACTGAAAAAAACGGAAGAAGACAATTGTCAGTTCATCGGTGACCCGGTTCCCGATGATGGAGCCTGGCGTAGGTGGCCTCATTGATACACGGGAAAGAGCAGGGGGAAGAAAATTACCGGGTCTAAAAGGTCAAAGCTAAATATCAATTCTGAAGAAATACACAAGGTAGATGCCATTACACAATGGCCGAGATTGATGGACGAGTAGTTTTCAACTTAGATGATGAAGCCCACGTTAAAGCTAATGAAAGGAAAGAAGGCAATATCTGTCGGATTGTAGAATTGTTTGAAGGAACTAATTGACGAATCGCCGTATTTTACTGCTTCATGGTACTATAGATCGTCGGATACGGTTATATTCAAAATAGTTTGGAGTCCGTAGAGCTTATTGATGTTATAGACAAGAAGCGTGTATGTATTCTTCTCTGAATTCAAGGATGACGACCCTTTAAATTACCTTATTGAAAGGCTTAGAATTGTCAAACTGCCTTCAAATGTGGATTTATTGGCCAAGCAAGGTGCAATTTCAGATTGTGACTATTACTGTGGCACTAAGTATTCTAGTTCCGTATTCTTCATTTGTTAACTTGCCACTCGATAATCTCGTGAGTGGAAGTGAATCCGATTCAACCCTTTCTAGTGAATTTGATGTTGCAGCAGTAGGGGTGGAAACAAGATTGATTCTGATGAGGTTTCAAACCATAAGGAGAACAAGAAAGTAGAGATGACGCCTTTGGATCTCTGTTATGGGTGTGGCGCGATGTCAATGGGCACTTGCCTTAGAAATGATCGTTTTTCTTATTAATCGAATGCCTTCCCCGGTCTCCAATCATCTTTCACCGTATGAGATTTCACAAATGGCCAAATTATCACTTTCTCGAAGTGTTTGGTTGTTTATGCTACCCAAAAACGGTTATAAGTAATAAAAATGGGTAGCATAAACAACAAAAAAACTTTGAGAAAGTGATAATCTGGCCATTTGTGAAATCTCATTCGGTGAAAGATGATTGGAGACCGGAGAAGACATTTGATCAATAAGTAAAACAGTCGTTTCTTAGGCAAAGGCCTATTGACATCGCACCACATCCACAACAGAATTCAAAAGCATCATCTCTACTTTCTTGTTCTCATTATGTTTTTAAACCTCATCAGAATCAATCTTGGTTTCACCCCCTACTACAGCAACATCAGAGTCACTAGAAAGGGTTGAATTGGATTCACTCTTGTGTGGCAAGTTAACAAATGAAGAATACAACACTAGATTCTTTGTGTCGTAGTAATAGTCATAATAAAGGGGAGAGTTTTTATTTGAAAATTTAAGGAAATAAAGAGTCTCACATTGCTTGGGAGTGAAATTTGTGATTACTTAATAATCCCTTCTTTATTCATTCATAATTAGAGTGGCATTCAAATTTATATTTTGGTTTATGTTGACGATATTCTAGTTACCAGCAATGTCAACTCCTCCATTATGTCTATTATTGCAAAATTAAGAATCTTACACATCAGATGGTTTTCATTTATCTCAACGGTGTTACGTCTTGGAGCTTTTTCGCAAGTCTGGTATGGCTAATTCCAAACCTTTTAGCACTTCAATCTCAGCTACGAAAAAACTCTCTAAACATGGAGGTCAAGCCTTTTCCACTCTGGAGCGTTATTGACAAATTATTGAGGTCCTCCAATATTTAACCCTCAATCGCCCTGATATTGCCTTTGAGGTCAACAAAACCTGTCACCTTCGGAGGATTATTGGAGTTTTGGCTTGCATACATTATCTCCCTAACACTATGGATTTTGGCTGGCTTATATCTCACTACTCGCAGCTGAATCTTCAAGCCTGTCAGCTTATGCATACGCTATCTCCATAACACTATGGATTTTGGCTTGCTTAATCTCGTTCCTTGCCGCTGAATCTTCAAGCCTTTTCGGATGCTTACTCGCCGCTGAATCTTCAAGCCTGTAAACTTATGCATACGGTATCTCCATAACACTGGATTTTGGCTTGCTTAATCTCGTTCAATGCCGCTGAATCTTCAAGCCTTTTCGGATGCTGAGTCAACCTGGTGTATTGATGATTGTCGATTTACCGGTGGATTAGACTTCTTTTTAGGCTCTATTTCCTTAAATTTTCAAATTTCAAAACCCAAAAACTTTTTTCTTATTCCCAACCCGCTCAGAAGTGGGAACTCTATCGTATCCTCTTCACTACCCACTTCCCATACTCTCTCTAATCCCTCCACCACAATGCCGGGGAAGCGCAAGTCGAGGCTGTCTTTGAAAGCGTCGTTGTCGTCGAACAAGAAGCCCAAGATAGATAAAGAAGCAGCTTTGACTGTCATATCTCCTGATGCCGGCGTCGCTTCGCAACCCACTGAAAAGATGAAAGAAAACAATTGCCGGTTCATCTGTGACCCAGTTCCCGATGATGGAGCCCGGAGTAGGTGGCCTCGTCGCTTCGCAACCCACTGAAAAGACGAAAGAAGGCAATTGCCAGTTCGTCAAGGCAAGGGGAAAAAAATTACTGGGTCTAAAAGGTCAAAGGTAAATATCAATTCTGAAGAAATTATTACAAGCTAGATGCATTACACAATGGCCGAGGTCGATGGACGATTAGTTTTCAAACTAGAGGATGAAGCCCGCGTCAAAGCTAATGAATGGAAAGAAGGCAATATCTGTCGGATTATAGAATTGTTAGAAGGAACTGATCGACGGACTGCCGTATTTTACTACTTCATGGTACTACAGATTGTCAGATACGGTTATTCAAAATAGTTTGGAGTCCATAGAGCTTATTGATGTTATAGACAACAAGCGTGTATTATTCTCTGAATTCAAGGATTACAACCCTTTAAATTATCTTATTGAAAGGCTTAGAATTGTCAGACTACTTTTCAAATGTGAATTTATTGGCAAGGCAAGGTGCAATTTCAGATTGTGACTATTACTGCTGCACTAAGTATGTAGTGCTGTATTCTTCTTTTGTTAACTTGCCACTCAATAATCTCGTGAGTGGAAGTGAATCCGATTCAACCATTTCTAGTGACTCTGATGTTGCAGTAGTAGAGGTGGAAACAAAATTGATTCTGATGAGGTTTCAAAACATAACAAGAACAAGCGGAGATGACACTTCTGGATCTCTATTGTGGATGTGGTGCGATGTTAATGGTCACTTGTCTAAGAAATTGCTGTTTTTCTTATTAATCGAATGCCTTCTCCTATCTCCAATCATCTTTCACCGTATGAGATTTCACAAATGGCCAGATTATCACTTTCTCAAAGGTTTTGGTTGTTTATGCTATCAATTTTTCAGTCCTTATAACCGTTTTTGGGTAGCATAAACAACCAAAAAAGTGATGAACGGTCCTTTCTTAGGCAAAGGCCCATTGACATCGCGCCAAATCCATAGTAGAAATCTAGAAGCATCATCTCTACTTTCTTGTTCTCATTATGTTTTGAAACCTCTTCAGAATCAATCTTGGTTCCACCCCCTACTGCTGCAAAATCAGAGTCACTAGAAATGGTTGAATCGGATTCACTTCCACTCACGAGATTATCGAGTGGCAAGTTAACAAATGAAGAATACAACACTAGATACTTTGTGTCGCAGTAATAGTCACAATCTGAAATTGCACCCTACCTTGCCAATAAATCCACATTTGAAGGCAGTATGACAATTGTAAGCTTTTCAATAACGCAATTTAAAGGGTTGTCATCCTAGAATTTAGAGAAGAATACACGCTTGTCGTCTATAGCATCAATTAGCTCTACGGACTCCAAACTGTTTTAAATAACCGTATCTGTCGTTCTGTAGTACCATTGAGCAGTAACTATCCATCAGTTCCTTTAAACATTTCTATAATCCAATTGGTATAGCCTTCTTTCCGTCTATTACCTTTAACGTGGGCTTCTTCATGGAACTCGACCATTGTGTAATTGCTCCTACACCGGGCTTCATCATCGAGAACCGGGTCTCCGATGAACCGACAGTCGTCTTCTTCTGTCTTTTTAGTGGGTTTGACTGCGAATAGGGCTGCAAATAAACCGAGCCACTCGCGAGCGGCTTGTGACTCAGCTCGCTAACTGCTCTTTCGAACTCGGTTCGTCAAATAAATGAACGAGCTTGAGCCATCATTCTCAGCTCGTTTCATAAACGAGCCGAGCTCGAGCATCAAGATGCTCGGCTTGAATGAGCTCGCGAGCTGGTATATATATATTTAAATATTAAATATGTATTGTATAAATTGTATATTTGTTTTTTTTCTGTATATATGTTTTGAATATATACACAACTTTGGGTTTTACTTTCCACCTGTTGGCACGTGGCTTATGCACCCATCCACAACACAAGTACGTAAGTCTACTGCTTAGTTTTATAGGGGAGGAGTGCAATACCCTTGCACATCTTTTACCGATGTGGGACATGTCTTGAGGTAAGCTTTTCATTGTGAGGGGAAAAAAATGAGTCTCACATCAGAAGTTTTTGAGAACTCACACCCGCTGTACCAGTATAAAGAGAGTTCGGCTCTCTTTCTTTTACACGTACTGAGCAAGAGGGTCTCCAAGTTTAGCGAGCCACGCAAGCCGAGCTCGAGCTCTTAAATGTTTTCACGAGCCGAGCTTTAGCCAACATATTCGAGTTCGAGCCTGGGTAAATTAGTTTAGCGAGCCACGCAAGCCGAGCTTGAGCTCTTAAATGTTTTCACAAGCCGAGCTTTAGCCAACATATTCGAGTTCGAGCCTAGGTAAATTAAGGCGAGAGCCCGAACATGGTGAAACTCGGCTCGTTTTGCAGCCCTAGTTGCGAAGCGGCGAGGTGTCAGAGGAGATTAGACAGGTAGAGCTTGCTTCTTTATCTGTCTTGAGCTTCTTGTCAATGACGACAATGCTTTTGAAGACGGCCTCGACTTGTGCTTGCTCGGCAATGTGGTGGAAGGAGGAGAGAGTACGGGAAGTGGGTAGTGAAGAGGATAGGATAGGGTTCCCACTTCCGAGTGGGTCAAGAATAATAAAGGAGAGAGTATTAGGATTTCAAAATTTAAAAATTTAAGGAAATAGTCTCACATTGCTTGGGAGTAAAATGTGTGATCAATTAATAATCCTTCTTTATTCATTTATAATTAGAGTGGCATTCAGATTTATATTTTGGTTTATGTTGACCATATTCTAGTCACCTGCAATGTCAACTCCTCCATTATGTCTATTATTGCAAAATTAAGCTTCTTACACATTAGATGGTCTTCATTTATCTCAATGGCGTTACGTCTTGGAGCTTCTTCGCAAGTTTGGTATGGCTAATTCCAAACCTTTTAGCACTCCAATCTCAGCTTCGAAAAAACTCTCTAAACATGGAGGTCAAGCCTTTTCTACTCTGGAGCGTTTTCGACAAATTATTGAGGCTCTCCGATATTTAACCCTCAATCGCCCTGATATTGCCTTCGAGGTCAACAAAACTTGTCGCCTTCAGAGGATCATTGGAGTTTTGGCTTGTATACATTATCTCCATAACACTATGGATTTTGGGTTGCTTAATCTCGTTCCTCGCCGTTGAATCTTCAAAGCCTTTTCCGATGTTGACTCGGTAGGGTGTATTGATGATTGTCGATCTACCGGTGGATTTGCCTTCTTTTTAGGCAGGACTCTTATCTCATGGGTATCTCGAAAACAACAGCCTGTTGCCTGTTCCTCTACCGAGGCCAAGTAGAAAGCTCTTGGTCTTTGAACTAGGTGTTTCTCTCCCAAATGCACCAACTCTTTGGTGTGATAATGTGGGTTCTACTTATCTTAAAAGTAATGAACATAATTGTTCGATAAAAATTATAACTCCAAAGGCATCGGCCCAATCCAAATACCTTACGTGTTTAAATATTTGCACCTATATACTTCATATTCACGTGGACAATTTCATTTTCTTAAAAAATTGTAACGCGGATAAAAAAAATACGGGTAGAGTGTTTGGTGCTCTGAGGTGACATTTTTCTCCCGAAGCATGCCCGATCTCACACGGCGTGCATTTCCCTTTTCATTGCTTCCTTCTCCATTTGAACAACAAGCAAAAAACAAACAAACAAAAAGGCAGAGGGGGATAGAGTGAGAATCACCAAACCTTTTACCAGATAGAGATAGAGAGAGAGGGGGGGAGAAATGGGGCACGACAAAGAAAAGGGGATGGAAGGTCATATAGTCATAGTAATAGAAAATTGTAGGTCATATAGTCATAGCAATAGAAAATGGCAACACAGTATTTTAAGGTTAGCTGAAAGGGATATGTAATTACTGCCTTCCATAAAAGATAAAAAGATTTGGCCCACAAAAAAAAAAAGAGATAAAGATTTGTACTTATGTATAGCCAAATAAGTGTGGAATGTTAGGAAAGAAGAGAACATGTTTGTTTCCATTTAACAATTTGAAAAGATTCCTACGTATGTATAATTGTGGAATGTGATAGGAAAAAAGAAAATCAAATGGGAACATTAATTATGGAAGATTATTAGCAGTAGGAAAATGATATTGGCACTCCAAAAATTGATGTAGATACTCCAAAATCAATGTAATTTCAAAGCCACTCTCTTTTGTTTTTGGCTTAATTGCAAGAATACCCCATAAACTATCACTTTTTGGCAACTTCACCCTCTTAAGTTTAAATTCGAGCAACTTCACCCCTTTAACTACCAAATTCGAGCAACTACACCCCCTCCCCCATTTTCCGTTGAAAAAATGGATGGAGACCGACAACATTTCGTAGATACCCTTTTTTTTTTTTTTTAAATACGTTGATATCTCCTCTCTCTTCCTTCGATTTTTTTTCATCTTTTCTTCTCTCTCTCTTCTCTTCTATCTCTCTCCCTCCTCTCTCTCAGAGATGGAAACCCAAACCCACCCAACGTAGTTCTCGTTCTCCTCTCCTTTCCTCCATCCAGAAGTCTCCTCCAGACGACGACCTGCACGATGCCGACATGATTCCCCAGAGAACGACGACAATGACCTGATTCTTCCCCATCTGTAAGTTCTCTGTTAAGTTGGTTTAGGGCAAAAAAAATTGGGTGTTTTGATGTTTATTGTTTATTGACATGCATAAAGACTAAAAAATTATTTATTGTTGTTTTTGAATTTAATAAGCCCTAAATTTCTGAGATTTAGGCTAAAAATTTGGGTGTTTTGATGTTTATTGACATGCATCCGGGTAAAAAATTATTTATTGTTTGTTGTTTTCGAATTTAATAAGCCCTAAATTTTCAAGATCTCAACAATAAAAAATAGATTTCCCCTACAAATCTGCAGGTCTGAGAGATTTGGCTTAAAAGAATCGGGGATTTTGGGGATTGGGCACTGGGGATTAGGGATTATGGCTAGAATAGCAAATTAGGGCTTACAAAGGTCGCATTCAGTTGTGGGTTTTAAAAATTCCTGTCTTTTAATAGTAGAATATTGTTGTTAATATAGTAAAGTAGGGTTTAAAAAAGTTGTATTCAGTCAAGGGATTAAATTTTTTTTGTGTTGTAGTAGTAGAGTAAAATATTGTTGTTAATGGTTGGGATTAAACAACTACTGACCATTTTCTGCTTGTGTATTGAGCTTTCTTGTAGGCATTTACAATTTCACCTTGTTTCTTAGAAAGGAAAAACAAATCCAATGCCATTATGGGCTATAACAATTCTTGGTTAGGATTTTTAGAAAGGAAAAGAGAAACAGTTATTGAATATTTTTCTTCTCATTGTTATTGAGCTCTTGTAAGCATTTTACTGTCTATGATTCTTGGAATATTTTTCTTCTCATTGTTATTCCCGCCAACGATAATAATTTTCATTGTAGGCAATATTATGAGCCTCAAATGCAATTGTTAATGTAAGTTATTTGTTGCACAAAAACCATGGTGGACCTCAGCTGTACATGGTTCATGCGCGTAGGTGGTAAACTAGTCAGGGGTTTGCAGTCTGAATTCTTGAATGGGGTTATTGCAGAAATAAAGGTAGATCCAGATTCCTTTACCTTTTATGACTTGATAGATATAATTAAGCAGATGGGGTATGGACTAACAGAACACGTAACTGTGTTTTATAAACTTCCAATGCATGACATAAACGATGGATTAGTTAACTTGACTTCTCATTATGACATGGTTGAAATGTTTGCAGTGCATTCTTGTGGTAAGAAGTATATGGTTATTGATGTTTATGTTGATTGTCCCAATAGGGTAGAGTCTGACAAGGATCGTTAGCCAAAGTGGAGGTGATAGGTAGAGATAGAAATACTACTGTTGACCCTAGCTCCTTGGCTTTCCAATAAGTACTTAGCCAAAATAAATGATGTACCGGAGACTTAAGGTCAAATCAATGAAGAATTTTGTGAGGGAGTGGCTCATTAATGTTTCAAAGTTCAAGGTGTATAGGGCAAAAAGAGAAAAGCACTTGAAAAGATTCGAGGAGATCATACTGAACAATACAAAAGGTTGTGGGACTATTGTGAGACGGTGACAAAGCGAAACCCAGGTAGCATGGCTAAAAATTAAGGTGGACATAACCTGGGATGGTCAAGTTCCATTTTTTCAGAGGATGTTCATAAGTTATGATGCACAAGTGAAGGGTTTCCTTGCAGGTTGCAGACCAATCATTGGGTTGGATGCTTGTTTTCTGAAAGGTCCTTTTGGAGGTCAATTTATGCATGTAGTGGCAAGAAATGGCAACAATCAGAGCTTCCCAATGTTCGTGGTAGCAGCATCAACCCAAGGCAGTACCCAAAAGTCTTAACACTTGAAGACCAAATTTAGTACTTTTGGGATACTTCTTGACTTGTAATCTGTCTTTTGGAGCCTTTGTCTTAGTTTGATAGTAGCATTTGTAACCTAATGTTGACTTGTTTCAAAGTACTGTGTTCTTTTTGATCAACTTCAAAGTATTGTGTTGATATCTGCAAATGACTGTGTAATCTGGGCACTAATTACTGATCTTTTATTGATAATCTGGGCACTATTTATTCATCTTTTGTTGACAATCTGTTATGTTATGGAATGCCTTATGGAATTGTGTCCTTTTGTTGACCATCTGTTATTGTGATTTATGGAATGCCTTATGGAATTGTGATTTATCGATTGAATGTGTAATCTGCAGGTTTTGGAACTTACAAAGTGCAGGGTTTGGTGGTTAAAAACTGGTGCTTTTTGTGCTTCAAAACAGTATGGCAATGTGGTAAAAAACTGCAGCTTTTTGAGGTTCAAAACTTCTGTTTTTGGAGCTTCAAAATTGCAGGGTTTTTTTTTTTTGTTACAAACTGTTGTTTTTTGGGGTTACAAAGTGGGCTACAAAGTGCAGTTATTTGTGCTCCAAAACTGGTATTTTTTGTGCTTCAAAACAGAATGGCAATGTGGTAAAAAACTGCAGTTTTTTGAGGTTCAAAACTCAGCTTTTGGAGCTTTAAAACTACAGTTTTTTTGTTTTGTGATTTTATGGCTACAAACTGCAGTTTTTTGGGGTTTCTTTTGGGGCTACAAAGTGCAGGTATTTGTGCTTAAAAATTGCAGGGCAATGTTGTTCAAACGGCAGTTTTTGTAACCAGTTTTTGTGGTTACAAAAACTGCACTGGTATTATGCTATTTTTGGGCAGTTTGTTCCCTATATATTAGTGTTGCTAAACTGGTATTATGCAGTTTTTGTTGCTTTTTCATTCATTAACATTTCAATGAGGGTCTCATCACTGCTTTTCGTCCACAATCGCATATTTCATCTCAGTTGTGCTGCATGTAGTTGTTGGAAAACTAGAGCTACTCATTTTTTAGTTTTTTGGGTTGGGGATTAAAAAGGGGAAAATCTGGTTTGGTTTTTTTTTGGTAAGTATCTGGTGGTGTTGCAGAGGAAATGGAGGAGAGATGATGTTGAATTACTTTTCCATCCAAATTTGCAATTTTTCATCCAAATTTCTAACAGAATTGGATGGAAAATGGGGAAGGGGTCTAGTTGCTTGAATTTGATAGTTAGGGGGTGAAGTTGCTCGAATTTAAACTTAAGGGGTGAAGTTGCAAAAAAAATGATAGTTTAGGAGGTGTTCTTACAATTAAGCCTTTATTTTTTGGACCGGGCTATTCGCAGCCACCTATTTTCTTCCATAGCCCACTCTATTTCGGTAAGTGGTTGTTGAAAATCATAAATAACATTTCGGTAAATAGCTGTTGAAAATAAGATTATATTTCGGTAATTACATGTTGAAAATATATTCAACTTTCTGTAGACAACTGCCAAACATGTATTTTCGGGCATTTTCGGTAAATAGCTGTTGAAAAAAATATCATATTTCGGTAATTTGATGTTGAAAATGTATCTTAATTTCGTTAACTAGCTGTCGAGTCTAATTGAAAATTTTTAACGGGTTGTGGGAGAAAATACGTTGCTGCGAATAGCCGCGCCTTATTTTTTGAAGTGCCTTATGCCTTGTTCCCTTCGCGATTCAAAAAGAATTTTTCAAAAAATTCCCCCTAGATTCCCCCTACTTTTCACCTTTTTCTCTCTATCTCTCTCCACTCATTACCCCTACTATTTTTCAAAAACACTTTTCAAATCTCAATCCAAACAAAGCATTAATAATTTAGGTGCCACGTGTTGCAACCACAACCCTTCACTAACTATGAATTTTATAAAGGGTCATGCAGGTAACCCTTTATAAAGGGTCATGTAGGTAACCCTTTATAAAGGGTGTATGAAAGGGCATTTTTGGATGTTGAATTACTTTTCCATCCAAGTTTGCAATTTTCCATCCAAATTCCTAACAGAATTGGATGGAAAATGGGGGAAGGGGCCTAGTTGCTTGAATTTGGTAGTTAGGGTGAAGTTGCTCTAATTTAAACTTAAAGGGGTGAAGTTGCAAAAAAATGATAGTTTAGGAGGTGTTCCTACAATTAAGCCTTTGGTTTTTTTGGAGTGCCTCAATAATTTAGGTGCCACGCGTTGCAACCACAACCCTTCACTAACTATGAATTTTACTAACCATGAATTTTGTTTAACGTATAGTATAGATATAGTGTCAATGAAACCCGTAAAGTATACCTATCAAAGATGGGTATTTACAATATCCAAATTTAAAATGCCAAAATCAAAGTAAGAGTAGCCCATGATTAGCATTGGGATTGAGACCTCAAATCGAGACTATCTTTGTGGTTGGCTCGAGACTATCTTTGTGGTTGGCATTGTAACGCCCCGATTTTACGAAATGTTAATTAAATCATTTTAACTGATTTATTAATAATTTGTAAATTTTCTTTAACTAACAAAAATTATTAAACAGAGTTTAGTAGCAGAAGTCTCAATCATTAAACTCAAAGCTAATTAATTGTTTTCAAACGGCAGTTTTTGTAACCAGTTTTTGTGGTTACAAAAACTGCACTGGTATTATGCTATTTTTGGGCAGTTTTTTCACTATATATTTATGTTGCTAAACTTGTATTATGCAGTTTTTGTTGCTTTTTCATTCATTAACATTTCAATGAGGGTCTCATCACTGCTTTTCGTCCACAATCGCATATTTCATCTCAATTGTGCTGCATGTAGTTGTTGGAAAACTAGAGCTACTCATTTTTTGGTTTTTTGGGTTGGGGATTAAAAGGGGGAAAATCTGGTCTGGTTTTTTTTTTTTTTTGGTAAGTATCTGGTGGTGTTGGAGAGGAAATGGAGGAGAGATGATGTTGAATTACTTTTCCATCCAAGTTTGCAATTTTCCATACAAATTTCTAACAAAATTGGATGGAAAATGGGGAAGGGGTCTAGTTGCTTGAATTTGGTAGTTAGGGGGGTGAAGTTGCTCGAATTTAAACTTAAGGGGCGAAGTTGCAAAAAAAAAATGATAGTTTAGGGGGTGCTCTTACAATTAAGCCTTTATTTTTTGAAGTGCCTTAATAATTTAGGTGTCACGTGTTGCAACCACAACCCTTCATTAACTATGAATTTTATAAAGGGTCACGCAGGTAACCCTTTATAAAGGGTGTATGAAAGGGCATTTTTGGATGTTCAATTACTTTTCCATCCAAGTTTGCAATTTTTCCATCCAAATTCCTAACAGGATTGGATGGAAAAATGGGGGAAGGGGGCTAGTTGCTTGAATTTGGTAGTTAGGGTGAAGTTGCTCTAATTTAAACTTAAAGGGGTGAAGTTGCAAAAAAATGATAGTTTAGAAGGCGTTCTTACAATTAAGCCTTTGTTTTTTTTGAGTGCCTCAATAATTTAGGTGCCACGTGTTGCAACCACAACCCTTCACTAACTATGAATTTTACTAACCATGAATTTTGTTTAACGTATAGTATAGATATAGTGCTAATGAAACCCGTAAAGTATACCTATCAAAGATGGGTATTTACGATATCCAAATCTAAAATGCCAAAATCAAAGTAAGAGTAGCCCATGATTCTGCCGTGATTAGCATTGGGATTGAGACCTCAAATCGAGACTATCTTTGTGGTTGGCATTGTAACGCCCTGATTTTATGAAATATTAATTAAATCATTTTAACTGATTTACTAATAATTTGTAAATTTTCTTTAACTAACAAAAATTATTAAACAGAGTTTAGTAGTGGAAGTCTCAATTATTAAACTCAAAGCTACTTAATTGTTTTACATCTCAACAAAATAAAATAGAGTTCGACAAATGTGATAAGACTTTTGGAAATTCAAATAACAGTACTTCAAATTAACAGAGCTTCTAAAGGTTGGGCATCTGAAGATCGACAAACTCAGCTCCTCAGTTGGGAGATACTCACCCTGATACTAATTGTCTTGTGGCGGATTCTGTTCTTCAGTCTCCTGAATACCTGGCATAAACGCCAGGCCCAGCGGCACGAAAATGAGTTTTGACACTCAGTAGATAATTTCAACCCTATTATAACAATTGATAATACACAGAAGGTAAAAAATAATAGCACATCGTCCTTTTCTTTAGTATCCATTAACTTACATGAAATCTAAGTATCTTCTCCACAAGATCTTTTCCTCCCACATCCACTAACTACAATCGTCTAATGGGCCCACCTTTCCTCTTGATTATCCTATACCAGGGTCCTAAGTTAGCACACCTAAATTATGTGCTTAGCATGTTCTCACTTAAGACCATAATAGGAGAATCAATTATAATCGTCAGACATCCACTATAACTATAACAGTCTCTTGGGACATATTCCCTCTTGAACACAAGAAGCAAACTTTCCCATGACGTAAATACATTAGCATCACAACATTTCTCATCATCGGGCCACGCAGGTAACCCTTTTTAACACAGGGCTCAATTGGTTACCCTTGCCAAAACAATGACTCAAATCACATCCACATCCTCACACCTCAAACACTTTATCATTTTTTCATTTACTTAACATTGTTTACATGAATCACTATTCATAAACCACCCAGGAACCTGAAGTCCATTCTAGCACTTACAACATGATACAATCAATAATAGCTCAATTCATAACATGATACATTTCAATGAGATAACAATATAACAATACATGGAGTGAAACCACAATTTTCAATTTACAATAACCTCGGGTAATAATGGATGAATGCAGTAGGGGAAATTTTTTCACTTGATGGAAGAAAGTCATGATGCATGGGACGATCCCATGATTGAATAAACTAAGTAGAATGCAAAGATTCAGTTAAAAAAATCACAGAAATTCATGAAACTAATATTTACTAGAGTTTTTTTATGAAAACATCTCTCGAACTATCACGACTTTTTCTACTTCATCTTCGATATTCAAAACCCACCTATTTCGTCCCAGCCCTAACTCCATCCACATTTTCCATCTAAAAACACAGCAAATGACATTTTCACCCACCAATGTAAGGGCAGAATAGTACTTCCACCCTTCCCAACATATATATCTGGCGGCAAAACCAGTTGATTCCCCTTCATTTTGGCATCTATATACAATTGTGGTTCAAACATTAAAAAAGCTATTTTGAGGGTCGGATATCCACTAATTATAACCGTCTCTTAGAACTTAACTATGCCTTTTCCACTTATTACTATATATCAGACGTTGAAGGTATATTCTATCATTGTAGGGACTAACTTTACCGTGATTAGCACGTAAAATAGGATTACTAATGTACTTCGCATGTTGGATCCAAAATGAATGACCATTGTTCTAGGTAATTATATCTCTTTTCGCTAAAAAAAATTGAAGTTCAACCAGACTCATTGGTGTTCTCTACTGAATCATGGCACATGTAGTTCTCTTATCCTAAGCATACTTTGCAAAACTCACTGTCAGAGAGAGAGAGAGAGAGAGAGAGAGAGAGAGAGAGAGAGAGAGAGAGAGAGAGAGAGAGAGAGAGAGAGAGAGAGAGAGAGTGTGTGTGTGTGTGTGGGTTAAGTCGTATTTGGGAGTTAAGAGATGAGGTCCCATTTTTGCCCTTCAATATGTCAAGGTCAGAGAACCGTTTCTAAGTTTATTTATTTATTTAATATTTCTTTAATGTGAAATGTGTTATTTTAAATACTTTGAATTTTATGTGTTATTTTAAATAGTTGTGTAGGTGCATGTGTAGGCATTTACTTGACCATGTTCGAATTCATTGGTCCTTTGATTGAGTGTGTTGGGAGACTCCCATGTGTGGTGTAATTAGTGTTAGAAATTTTTAGAGCTAATTACTTTTTTAAGTGTTAGTTGAGGGACTCTAGTGCAAGAAATTATAACATGCAAGTATTAGGCCAAAATCTTGAGACTTGAAGGGGGAGGGTGTAATTCTTTTACACCTTAAAACATTTGGCCGAGAGAACAACAAATGTTCTCTGTTTCTTTTCCTTTTTTTTCATTCCAGTGCCGTCTCTCTCTCTCTCTCTCTCTCTCTCTCTCTCTCTCTCTCTCTCTCTCTCTCTCTCTCTCTCACACAACCAACCAAATCATGTTGCACCTTTTTTTGCTTGGGTATTTTGTGTCCACATCAAGAACTTGGAGGGATCTAGGGATTTCAAGTTTGTGGGATTTCCTTCATCATCATCTCACTCACCTCTCTTGTGTGCTAGCATTTGAGGTAGGGTTTTATACTAGATACCTTAAAAATGCAAGTATTGTGTTTGAGAATTGATTATTTTCATGCATTTAAGTAGTAAGTTGATTTATAGAAGAAAAACCCTAATTTTAGTGGTTATGTAAATTTCATATTTTTAGTTATATATTGAAATTGATGGATCTAGTGTTTGATTGGGTGTGGAGAGAATATGATGCCTAGGAATTTGTGGTGTCTAATATTGGCTCATATTTATTTGGATTAGTTGTTTGCATTTTGTGAAGAGCACATTAATTTTTTTTATTTAATTGGTATGGATGACCTCTTGTTGACATAATTGATGAATTTTTTTGACGAGTGGAGTTGAAAAAGTATAGACACTTGTATATCTATGTTTAGTGCTTCTTGGATTTGAAAGTAAAGATTAAGGTTTATGTTGATACAAGTTGTTTCTATTTATTGGAATTGATTTGGGATTGATACTTGTTATTTGGGCTAGTGAGCCATGTATTGGCGGTTGAGTTGGCCATTTTATGCTCGTTGTGTAGCCGGAAACATATGGATAATGATTTATCCGTCGGTGCATAGTCCGTAAACACGCGCGAGATAAAGTGCCCCATAGGCCTTTGGATTAGTAGCCCATAAATTTGGATGATTTAGGGATCTGATCAGTCGCCTAGGATTGGTATACAATTGTGATAACTTGGACCTTGGTTTTATGTGCTCTTATTTTCTTGTACTTAGTTTAATGTGTTGACTTATTTTATACTTGAAATATTTTGGTTTCATCTTTTTGAGCTTAATTATATTCATTAAGAGTTGCGTCTAGCTAGCATGAAATTCAAGTTAAAAAAAAGGGGAAATTTGGGCATGAAAGTTATATTTTCAAACTTGTCACCTGCATCTTTTAGTTTCTAGTAGATTATGTGTGGGCAGTCGTGCTCACTCCTACCTTACAGGTTCAAAGGGCAAGGATACGCTCTGAGGGACACGGTGATGGAGATATCTTTTGTGCTTTGGCGAGTCGATCTACATGATGTATTGTTGGGTCTTAAAGGCTATCTTTTGACTATATGTATATGTTTTTTACTTTGGGAATGTAATGATAAATGTTAAATTCTCCTCTAGAAATGCTTTGTTAGGTCTGTTAGGCAAAGAAGAAGGAAAACTTGTATCTCTTTTTGTAATTAGAGTTGTATAGTTTAAGTGGTGTTTTGGTGCCTTGGTAGCTAATCAAAAAAAATTGAAATATTCTAAAGTGGATAGCTTGTCATGCCTTTTTTATTTATTTTTATTTGGTTAGACTTGTAATTCATTGCATGATAGAGTGAAAAGAAAGTTGTTTTTAGTTATTGGGATTTTTTTTTTTTATTGAGGTAAAAATCACGTTGCCGAATTATTATAAAGCGGGGCGTGACATCATGTGCTATATTTTTGGACGAAAAATATGGATGGAGTTAGGGTTGGGACGAAATAGGTGGCTTTTGGATAGTTTGAGGATGAAATATGTAGTTTTGGTAGTTCGAGCACAAAGTACAAAAAGTGGTGATAGTTCGAGGGATGTTTTTATAAAAAACTCTATTTACTATTAAAAATTATGCACGGTTCCAAGTATACCCGGTTACGACTTCCACGTACATTAATTCTGTAAGATAAGTACAGAATTGGTAGTAAGATAAGTAGCAACCACATTATCACACCAAAGAGTTGGTGCATTTGGAAGAGAAGCACCTAGTTCAAAAAACAATGACTGTATCCAAGACAAATCAGCAACGGTGTCAGCTAGAGCCTTGTACTCTGCCTCGGTAGGCAACAATTTATTGTTTTCGAGATACACATGAGAGATAAGATTCATGCCTAAAAAGATGGCAAATCCATCGGTAGATCAACGATCATCAATACACCCTGCCCAGTCAGCATTCGAAAAGGCTTGACGATTCAGCGGCGAGGAGTGAGATATAAGCAAGCCAAAATCCATAGTGTTATGGAGATAACGTAACATATGCTTGACGGCACTCCAATGATCCTCCAAAGGAGTATGCAAAAGTAAACAAGTTTTGTTGACCGCAAAGGCAATATCAGGGCGAGTGAGGGTTAAATATTGGAGAGTCCAACAATTTGTAGATATTGCTCCAGAGTGCTGTGGGCTCCCCGACCGGAATGCTCGCGTGAGTCGCCACCCAGATTTTTGAGATGGATAATCCGAGAAATCAAGAGTTTGTTTTTGAGAAAAAGGTTTTTGATCTAGCGAAAATGTTGAGACTTTGGGTTCAGAGGCCACATTACGAATGAGGAAGGTTTTGTTGAAAAAACACCTCATTCGCCTGGTCGGAACCGATCTTTACTTTACATTTTCAAAGGGAAAAACTTTAAATGTCTTTTGGAAGATTAAATTCTTAAGAAGCAAATAAGGGAAAGGGACATAGGGTTAAATATATCACGTTGATGTGCTTGTGGTGTTTTCTGTACAATTGTAACGCCCCGAATTTTGGGTACGTTAAATAGACAATTTTATTGAAAATCTAAATGGAGTCTGGCTCATTATTACAACATGACTCTTACAAGAGTACTTTTATTACATACGGGAATGGAAACTAGGGTTCCTAACTACAGCTCTGCCTGCTTCTCCATCCTTGCCAGCTCATCGGCTCCGAACGCCTCCAAGGTGTACAGCTTACCCTGTTCATCTACAAAGTCTGACACATTATACCAGCGTCGCCACCAGTATAATATGTCAGGGTCACCAAAAGTAACACCATGAGCTAAAAAGGCTCAATAGATTAACCCACACCCACTAACCCTTAACTTACAAGTAATAGACCAACGATTCCCACATAAGATATGCCAATGTAATAAGACAGTTAACAATATCACATTCACATTCGCTATTCAAACTAACGTTGGTGTCCAAGATTTCGGAGTTTCTCCTACGCGACTCGTCGTAGACCGTGTCATCATTTTTCCACTTTTCTTTTTCCAAATCAACATTTCCAAAATTTATTTTTAACACACCCAACCTCAGTTCCGCCGCTCCGGGTTCTCGAGTATCCGCACAATGGTTCCGCCGCTCCGGGTTCCCATTGGCACACAATTGCATTGGCACCTCTCCGCGGTAACCAAGCCACACACCCTACCTCAGTTCCGCCGCTCCGGGTTCCCGGGTATCCGCACAATGGGTCCGCTGCTCCGGGTTCCCATTGGCGCACACACACACACACCCACACCCACAACTCACATAATGCCACCAAAATTGGTCATTATGTAGTTTCAAAATATTTCCTTCTTCGAACACTTTTTCCTTGTCAACCACACCCTAGGTGCCATATTTCTAACTTTCTTGATTTTGGTGTCTCGTTTTCATGCATAGACATCCGCGGTAGGACTTTCCACACAAGTAAATCAGACAACATTTATTTCAATCTTGAAACTAAACTAGCAAGATCATCTAACTCTATATTATCTAGCATGCTTAAATCATAAGTTGATGAGTTCAACATACTCCCCCATCCTTTTCATTATTTCAAAAGAATACATTTCAAGTACTTCATGCATTTCTAACATTTTAGGCGACAAATATCCTTATATACTTATGACAGATAACCTTATATACTGACAGTCAACAGATAACCTTATATACTAACAGTCAACAGATAACCTTATATACTTAGAGTTAGAGTGCTAGGATAATCTACTTTTCAAGATACGGTTCTATACTATACGTAGAGTTAGTAGATTAGGGACTCTACCTTACTTCTTGGCGGTTGGTCGGTTTTTGAGAATCGATCGACGGTTTTGTGAATCGGTGGCGTAACGGCTCCGGATTGCTTCGAAAGGAAGAGAGATGGATTTTCTCTTCCTAGAAACAACTTTGTTAACTAAACTAGGCTATTTTAAAGATCTAGAGGTGGTTTTGGAAGTGGTTTGGTGGTTGCTCTCAAGAACTTGAACTTTGGAAC
This sequence comes from Rhododendron mucronatum var. ripense, assembly GCA_019656295.1. Taxonomy (NCBI): domain Eukaryota; kingdom Viridiplantae; phylum Streptophyta; class Magnoliopsida; order Ericales; family Ericaceae; genus Rhododendron; species Rhododendron mucronatum. The sequence goes on from BPLT01000067.1 coordinate 1,305,898, forward strand.
TTGAAATTTCTAGAGAGAAGTGAGAGCAAAGTGTTAAGGTGTGAGTTCAAGCTTGGAGTGAACTTGCTATTTATAGGCAAGACTCTCCCTCTCCCTCTCTCAACCGAAATCTCTCTCTCTCTCTCTCTCTCTCTCTCTCTCTCTCTCTCTCTCTCTATCTATCTATATATATATATATATCTCATTTTTTTATTCAACATGTCAAGCTTTCTTGAAAGATTAAGGCCTAGTTCTAGACTTGCATGGCTAGACTTGGTACTATGGATTGGATTATGGAAAGAATGACGGAGAAAAGGAGGGTTTGCACAAGATTTGGTGATTAAAAGAACATAAAAGGACATTGAAAGATAGATTTTGCCATAGATTGGAAGGATGAGGAAGATCAAGGAAGATCAAGACAAGTACAATGAAATCTCCCTCTCTCTTATCTCTCTCTCTCTCTCTCTCTCTCTCTCTCCTAGTACTAGTACTAGTACATATACATATATACACTACTTATGTACAAGTAACATAAAAAAAATATGCACTTATGGCACTATGTAGTCAAGGAGATTTCAAGCCAAGATTTTCTTATTAAACTATTCAATTAACACATGTGTTCTTGTAATATATATATATATATATATATATATATATATTCATCCAAGTACATATATTTATAATACTAAGTACTATGTAATCTAGGTAGGTCACAACTCCCCATTAACTTAATCCAAATTTGTACATATCCCCAATATAAAATCATACTAGCGTACCTAAGAAATCTAGGGTTTTAAGTCTATAAAGTACATACATAATATATTATAGGTATAACATCAAATGGAAAATCTAGAAAATGAATTATTAAATAAACCCTTGTACTAGATGAAAGATTAACCCTATTACCCAATGGATAATAAATCCCCTACTATTTATTGACCAATGGACAAAAGTAATACAGAAATTTTTATATGTAAATAATCAAAATGTCCTTTTTAAGCATGTATAAAATCTATTTTTTTTACTATATATTAGTACTTAACCAAATCTAGCAATGAATACCTTTAATATAAAATTTAGGGTTTCTATTATCCAATGGATAAAAGTTCCCCTAACTTTTATTGTTCAATGGTTAAAGAAGAAAACTAAAATAATAAAAGAAAATAAATAAATAATTATTTTCTAATCTAGGGTTGGAAAGGTTCACAAGGCTCATAGATGGTCAAAAAGATCCATCTAGGGTTAGGGAATTGTAACTAGGTGAGTTGGTAGTCCGGTTTCTCTAACTAATCGGTTAAAAGCTAACTATACTTGCCAAGTAGGATTTCTAGCCAAGAAATATAATTTTAAGGTTTTTATTTCACTCACTAGGAAAATATACAAGTGCTTCTACAAGCATACTTGTCTTTTAGAAAATGAATAGATTGTCCGGTGTGAAAAGATAAAATTTTATAAGTCTCAAATCTAATTATGACGGATTATTAGAATTAAAAAGAAATTTTTAAAAGAAACCAAGTAATTAAAAATAAAATTTAAATATTTAACAAAATTTTTATTGACAAAAAATCAGGGCGGCCGTTACAACAATGAATGATAAAAGTATGATGCGCAGAAATAAAACAATAGATTAATATTAAACTATCCGATTCACAAACAACACCGTGCGGTTTACCCAGATATCACGCGCGGTGTATTAGCTTACCATCAGGCCATTATCATTGCGCAGCACCTCACATGGTACATTGGCTGCCCCGTACGACATTCTTTAGAACACCATACAGTATAGCTCTTAACTTATTTCTTAATGACATTGTATCTTTACACCGTTAACCCAAAGCAGCTTTCTTATTTACTCTGATTATTTATAAAATAGCTCATAAACCCCTTTTTATGTATTTGATCTTCAAAAAATGATCAAGAAAGCTTCTTTTGTAGAAGAGAGTTTGACTTTTAGTTAAGGCCTCATTTTGAAATATATCTGAATCAACACTTGAGCAAAGCTAATAGACCTGGTAGTGAGTGGATGTGATCAAAACAGTCAAAACAAATAACTATATATATTAAAATGCCGTGTGAGGTACCACACTAAAGCGTGCGGTGTACTATCACATCGTACGATTTAGTGGGTCCAGTACCGTAGCTGATTTTAGTTTTTGAAAATAGTTTTTAAGTCAACACTTAACAAAAGGGTCAAGTGTGACTGTAGAAAGTCCCCTCAGGGCCAAGGCTGAGCTTGTCCCAAGAAAACTTGCTTTTACCTTCAGTTTTGAGCTTGAATGAGGACGGATGAGTGTGGATGAGGTAAGAGCTTGGAGTATTGGAGTGGTGGAGTTCCAAAGTTAGTAGAGCACTAAGCTTTGAAAGAGGAGGAGGAGGGAATCTTTGTAGAGAGAGAAAGAATGTTGAGAGAATGTCAGGATGACTTTCTCAAGACTTGGGGATAATGGGTGTAAGGGCCCTTTTCACTTGAGAGGAGGGTGTATTTATAGGCAGGAGCCAAGGTTTATTAATGCAAATGGGGGGGGTGACTTCTAGGCCATTTAGAGGTGTATTCTCTGCCAAGCCGTTTTTGAGCTGAGGCTCAAATGAGTATGGCCGACAGCTTTCTGAGCCAGTCAGTACTTTTTTCCGAAATGTCGTGCATTGTACCTCATGACCACGTGCGGTGTAAGAAAAGTTATTACACCATGCGGTGCAGAGGTGTACCGTGCGGTTTTCTGGGTCCAATTCTAGCCTCCAGCTGACTTTTGGGCTTCTTGGGCTTTTCTGGCATTTTGGGTTTTGTTAGGCTTTGGGAGTCCATATTTAAGCTCTTTATGGTATTGTTTTCTTTATTTCATCATCAGGGCATTTAAAAAACTTTAGAGGTCCCGATTGGGGTGTCTATAGTAGTCCATTTTTAACGGAACTCGAACACCATTGATTGGTATGAGTGACGCTTAAAGAATATGCATCCCAATCCATTGCTCTAAAGTCTATTCCCGACCCGCTTGAAAGTGGGAACCCTATCCTATCCTCTTCCCTACCCACTTCCCATACTCTCTCTACTCCCTCCACCACAAAGCCGGGCAAGCACAAGTCGAGGCTGTCTTTGAAAGCGTCATAGTCATCAAACAAGAAGCTCAAGATAGATAAAGAAGTAGCTTTGACTGTCATATCTCTTAAAGCTGTTGTCGCTTCGCAACCCACTAAAAAATGAATGAAGACGACTGCCGGTTCATCAGTGACCTGGTTCCTGACGATGGAGCTCAGCGTAGGTGGCCTCATCGGTACATGGGAAAGAGCAAGGGGAAGAAAATCGCTGAGTCTAAAAGGTCAAAGCTAAATATCAATTATGAAGAAACTATATACAAGCTAGATGTCATTACACAACGGCCGAGGTCGATGGACGAATAGTTTTCAACCTAGAGGATGAAGTACATGTTAAAGCTAATGAAGGGAAAGAAGACTATATCTATTGGATTATATAAATGTTTGAAGGAACTGACAGATCGCTGTATTTTATAGGGGTGAGCATGGTCCGGATTGGTTCGGTTTTATACTAAACCAAGAACCAAACCAATACTTACGGATTATGAATTTAGAGAACCAAACCAACCTACAAAAGGCATAAAACCAAACCAATCCAAACCATTTAAATACGGTTCGGTTTCGGTGTTAAACCACGGTTTGCTTTGAACTAAGTTATTGTCTTCAAAAAATATTTAATGTACTTAACATTATGAAGATAAATTTAAAAAAAAATACATATATTTAAACCAATTCCATTCAAATTATTAAAACACACTAATATTAACCAACTAATTAAAAGTAGGAAACCAAAAATTGGCTCAAGTCTTAAACTAAGAAAATAAAATGCTGGTAAGTCGCTTAAATGAACCAATTAAGAATACGAACTACTAAACATCTTAAGATAGTTTAACCAAATAAAAGACCAAAAATAATTTCTAAAATTATTGAATTGAAATGAGGTGGCAAAGGGCAATAGTAGCAGCATGGTAAAAACCAACTTGTGATATTACTCTACATCAAGGTTCATATCATTATCTTGGCAGTGAAGAAAAATTAAATATTGCAGTGAATTTAATGGAATCAATAAATTAATAGAGTAGTTGACTAAAAGCTCTCATATTTATTGGGTGAATCATAATTAATTTCTATATATATATATATATATATATATAGATATATATATATATATATGTGTGTGTGTGTGTGTGTATGTATGTATTATACGATTCAGATCGGTTTGGAACCATAACCGTAAAAGTGAATTCATAAACCAAACCATATAACGTGGTTTCTAATTTTTTTTAAACCATGACCAAACCATACTACTAAAAATCCAAACCAAACCCTCCGATTTGGATTGGTTTGGACTGGATTCGCGGTTTGACAGATTTTTCGCTCACCCCTAGTATTTTACTGCTTCATGGTACTACGGATCAACGGATACGGTTATTCAAAATAGTTTGGAATCCGTAGAGCTTATTGAAGCTATAAACAACAAGCGTGTATTCTTCTCTGAGAGATGACAACCCTTTAAATTACCTTATTGAAAGGCTTAGAATTGTCAGATTGCCTTCAAATGTGGATTTATTGGCAAGGCAAGGTGCAATGTGGGTACCACGTGGGCACGGCCACATGGTACTTGGTACCCAAAAATTTCTCATGTTCCACCAACTAAAATAAATACTTTGTACTAAATAAGTACTTTTTTTTAATTTAAATTGATGTATTGAGAGAGAATAATCTATCTTATAAAGCGGAAAATAGGTATATAAAAAATAATAATCTTAGCAGGACGAGGCTACCCCCTAAACCAACTACTATAATGTGTTTGTGTAATCCCTTCAACTTTTAAAACAGCCTTTTTTGCTCCTGAACTATTGAGATAGCCTATTTTGTTCGTGAACTATTGAGATAGTTGCACAAGTCCAATAAATATATTTATCTCTTGAAAAAAGATAAATCTCAACCCTTTCCTGTCAATTTGGGAAACAAAATAGTGGAAAAAGAAGAAAAGAGATAACTGAAGACGAAAACCAACCGCACATATAAAAAAGTCTGATAATTATATTGTCCCCATATGTTTTAATTTCATCTGTGACACTTTTAAAGTGAGAACATTCAACGGCTAGCTCACGAACCCGAGATCATGGATCTCTACTTTCCCACAAAACTAGCACTACTTAACCCTGAATGTTTCGATCTGCTTTTTCATTAATAGAAAGGAGTATTAAGGCAAAGAAGGGAATGGATAATTGGTCAATTTTTTTAGAGTACAAGCTCGTATGTGACGGAGCTCGTGTATTTGAGAGTAAATCTTAAGGATTGAACTTAATTGCAACTATTTTAGTAATAATTTTGGGATGAAATTTGGTTTATAATTTTGGGGACTAATAAACACTTTTTGCATGGTTAATGGGACAAAAATGAAAATAACCCATTTTTTGTAGTGATTCTTGAAGCCCAACCCATTCCTTGTATATTGTTGGGTAAACTACCATACAAGACCTGTAGTTTTAGGGAGATGTTGCTTTTGGTCCGTAATCAAGTATTATTTAGGTAAAATCATGTCCATGACTTGTTCTTTTGATAACGTCCATCTGCTAATTTTTCCCTTCCTAGGGGAAGGGGGGTTTGGGAAGGGGGTTGAATATTCATCAAATCTTTGAAATGGCGGCAAAAGTGAGGGCTTCCCTCGCCCCTACAGTAACGATTCTTCATTCACAAACTAAGACAAGTTGCTTGTTTGGGAAGTGCTTCCTCTACCAATTCCTTCTTCGTCGTAATCCTTTATGGCCTCAACTCCTATTGTTCCTCCAACTTCAAGAATGGAGTCAGTCGTAGGGTATAGAGCAACTCGATCCCTCGCATCTTGTTGATTGGAGGATTGTACGAAGATGTGGAAACGCTCGAGGTTGGGTTCCAGTTTTATTAAGAACAATCATTGGTTCATGTACATTGGGAAGTCCTTAAGTTTGCTCATGATCTTACGGAAGTCCACAAATGGAGTTTCCATTTGTGAGAGTAGATAATTCACTCTCACTATGTCCCTGGCAAGGGTTGCATTCGTCATCACAAGAGTGTTTGGTTGGATAACCCGGTTCAACTAGATAACTTGGGGTAAAAAGTCGGTCAGAAGAGTGAATGGTGTTGAGAGATATGTCACCACCACCATGGGATGCTCATGTAAGTTGGCATCTTTGAATAAAAATTAACGGTAAATTATTATCACACCTCTTATATACTTTTAATATATCACTGTCACCCCAAAATATCATTGACACCCCTTATTGGCAAACATTTCATTGACATACTAAAATTACCATCCTAGCTTTGCTTGCTTACTCAATTTTCAGCCTCAAAAACATTTTGTGCTAAAAATAGAAAAGAAATAATAAGGAGGATGGAGAGAGAAGGGAGAAACACCACTGTCATCATTAGGTGGGGGGAAGAGAATAAAAGAATGCCAGAATTGATGATGACGACGATCGACAGATCTCTCTTATATATGTGTCTCTCTCTGTACATATATACTAGCATCTTGCCCATTCGATGAACAAGGACGGAAGATAACATCAGTGATATTTTTTTTTTTGTCCGGTTCATCAGTGGATTGACATGTATGACTCTTGAAAATTATTCCATTATCTCACCAAAAATTAAGAAAATTCCACAACAATAAAAATACAAAGATAGAAAGAAAGAAGATAGTTTCAAAAAAAATAAAATGTATATTTGTTATATTATTGATTGAACTTTGTTTCCTTTTCAAACAAAATAAACTAGTATATATTTCACATTTCATAAAAAATGTATAATAATGAATCAAAGGTAAAAAATTGAGAGTATTTCATGTAGAAGAAAGTTTTCTTTTATTTTAGGTTACTACTTTCTTACAATACATGGTACATAATATTGTCTGTGCCTAAAGGCATGACAACGCAACCCATTGTGAATGCAACCAAAATAAATTATCATTTTCCACCCATCAAATAAAACCCAGCTTCTCTGCTTGCTATCATTTTCCACCCCATCAACGACCTAGGCATCTCCTCTCGAAAATTATTTGTACTTAATAGTATGTCACTGTATAATCTAAACAAAACCTAAATCAACTTCCCAATAGAGGAAAAGGAGCATTCCAACATCGAAATGATTAATCCACATTAAACAGTTAGTCAATCACCTTCTATTAAACAATGAGCTCACCTTTAATCCAATGTTTCATGATACATGCCAAACAAATCAAAATAATGACATATCACATCTCCATCGACATTCTTTGACAAACTAACACATGTAATCAAACCCAAGCCCTGTACATACAAAATACTTGATGGAAACATTTGGAATTCGATTCGTTTGGAAACCGGTGTCGTCCTCTTGAGGAAAACGGCCTCACCGGCAAAGCGAGAGGCAAAGGCCAGAGCCACAGTAGGGATTGCTTCCTCTAAACCCTTGCGGGCAGAGTTGTCGCCACCCGACAGGAGTTATTCTTTCATTAGACATTAAAAGTAGAAATAATTGAAACCAACAAAAATATATATCGGATATTATATAAGATATACCAAATCAACAAACGATATACTTTTTTGCATATGAGGCTAATATTACTTTTATTAAACATAATACATTTGGTTAACTTAAACGTGGTATCGAAGACTGAATTTCACTGTCGACGGCTTGATGAATACGTTGTCATCGAAACCGTGTAAGCTACTACGGAAGCGAACTGGGACTGGGCGTACTGGGGAAGGGTGATGTCGTTAGCCAAGGGAGGAACTAGGATTTGATTCTGCCCTGGCTAACACAAAAAAAAATTGGTGGATAAACAACATTTATAATATGCATATGGGTAATCTCTATGAAATAAGGCTTGTAATCTATCCATGCACCGCACATATTTCTTGCACCATCACACCCTTGACCTCACATATTGAGAATGTCCAAATTGTACCGAGTGAGGACATCGGATATTATTTTCTTAAGAGTTAATGCAGTGGTATTTTTAACATGCATATATGAAAAAAAACGCTCCCATATATAAAAACCCTTAGAAACCTTTAGTCATCAACAAATCTCAAAAAATGCTCCAGATTTTTTTTATGTTCCATCATAATTTAAACTTAAAAGAGTAAGAATGTAAGAACCAACATCTTAAAACTTAAGCACATCAGCCAGTGTTCTGCATCAACTAAATCAAAAAAAATATCTAAGCACACAGGCTAGTGGTTTGCATTTAACAACATAAGAGCAAATCTAAGCACACCACCCGATTTAACTAGGTTTTCATGAAATTCCTTGAATCGATTTAACTGGGTTTCATCTCTAAACAATCAACAAGAACCCAACCCTTGATGGTGGTAGAGAGGGAGAGAATGAGAGAGAACACAAGAAAAGAAAGAACGTAGGAGAGAGGGAAAGAACGTCTGTTAACAGAGAGGGTTGGACAAAATGGGTTGGCGGGATGGGTTGGGCTAAAAGAAAAAATGAATTGGGCTAAAATTATTTGGGATAAAAATATACCTATAATATATATATATATATATATATATATATATGGATGTCCTTATTTTAACTAAAATAAGGACCTCCCCATTTCTCCCATTTTCCGTTCAAATTTTGATGATCCAAGCCGCTCAATATGTTCAGAACATGATTTTAAGGGTACTACAGTCATTTTCAAATGAGGAGGTCCTTATTTTAGTTAAAATAAGGACCTCCCCATTCCTCCCATTTTCTGTTCAAATTTTGATGATCCAAGCCGCTCAATGTATTCAGAACATGATTTTAAGGGTACCCGAGAGGAATCGGCAAAAAAAAAAAAGACCAGAAAGGGCTTCTTCCGAGCAGTTTTAATTTAAACCGTTTGATAAAAAATAAACAAAAACTCCTCTGATGAAGCCCTTTCCGGTCTTTTTTTTTTTGCTGATTTCTAGCGAGTACCCTTAAAATCATGTTCTGAACACATTGAGCGGCTTGGATCATCGAAATTCGATCAAAAAAGGGAGGTCCTTTGTCACGTCCTCAATTTTCATCATAATTAAATAATACATTTCAATAAAAGAGTCTCGCATATCATATGCATTCCCCAAAGGAATTTTCCACCTGTTTAATTTACAAACAAGTCCTTAAGTTTAGACAATTACAACTTTCATCAAAATGAAAATTCAGGAGTAGTTAGTTACAAGACCGTCTTTAACAAAATGATATCTTCACAAAGATGACGAAATAACCAATGATGTCAGCTTCCAAAATCTTTCACTGCCAAGCACACAATGCATGCAATCTATTGCCCAGTGTCTGAACCTGAAAAGAAAAATTTGGTTGAGCTACACTAGCCCAGTAGAGAATTCTAAACTCAAACTATACGTAATTTTGATGAATCATGTACCATGATGAGTGTGTATTGACAGATATGCCCATAGAACGAATGACTACCAACAAACCACAAGCTATAGTCCAAGGTTCCTAGACTACACATATATGTCACTAACCGTTTACTTCTTTAACTAGATACACAAACAAATTCACATCGTTCCACATTTGCCTATAGTCAATTCAAAAATATCTTATTATTCTTCGTACGGTACTACAATTTTTCTCGTATCCACATTGATTTTCATCAAATTCCTTTATTGCAAAACCTTTCTTTTCTTTTAATCCGGTATTTCCCATCAATAATCACTATGGTCTCCTCGGGTCTAGTTCCCTCGAGTACAGGGTCACCCCGAGTCTTTTTCCTCAATAATAATAATCAGTTGAGGTCACCTCGGGTCTAGTTCCCTCGACCGCAGGGTCACCCCGAGTCTATTCCCTCAATAATAAGAATCAGTTGGGTCACCTCAGGTCTGGTCCCCTCGAGCGCAGAGTCACCCTGAGTCTTTTCCCTCAATAACGATCACTTGGGTCACATCTCACACTTTTCATAATCAATTTCATCATCAATCTATTGATTGTACCACAAAACTTCAATTAAACATTTCTTAACTCCCCAAATATACACGTTCATACCTTTTCATTTGTTCATCCATCCGCATCTGACAGAGCGTATTAAGCCCATATATATAATCCTACAACACTCTATCCCTTAGTTTCTACACTTGAACCTCATAGGGAGGATGCCAAAAGGATTGAAAGACTTGACGAGTCGTGAGGATACAAGTTATTGTATTCTCTCAAACAGTTCTTTCACAACATCGATTTCACTTCAAGCATTCTAAACATTCAACCAATCCACCGCGTTGATTTTATTTCAAAATGTTTCAAATTGTCGACCATATTACGATTCTGACTAATTAATTAATACGCGCCTTTTTCCTTTAAGCATACCACAATTGCACACAACAACACCGTACCTCTAAGTACACTCCCATATCTTCACAAGCCACATATTAACCCACGTCTAGACTCTGCGATGCCCAGTCATCTAGTTTCTATACTCGGAGTCCATAAAGGCATGTACTAAAGGGATCTAAGACTTCTACGAGTCAAGAGAAAAAGGATTGCAATACTACTTGTCGGATCCCTAGACATGTTCACTCTAGTCCGTTGGATGCCACTCTAAGTGAGAAACGAGTAATACTTTCCATAACACTTAGAAGAATGCGCAAACAAGCTCATTAGAGTTAATGAAAGGCTTTAAAATGAGAGTTGGAAGATATAGGAAAGCAGCTGAAAGATACTGCAGCAGCTCAAGAAATCAGCTGAAAACAGCTCAAGAAAGCAGTTGAAAGCAAGCAAGTCCTACCAGTAGAACTTGACCTACCGGTAGGTGAAAAGTCACCTACCGGTAGAAACTGAAAACAGAAAGGCCAATATTCAAATTCGTGAAAGCAGCTCAATCTCCTACCGGTAAGCAAGCAAGTCCTACCGGTAGAACTTGACCGGTCCAGCTGAAAGCAGCTCAATCTCCTACCGGTAGGCAAGTAAGTCCTACTGGTACAACTTGACCTACCGGTAGGTGAAAAGTCCCTACCGGTAGAAACTAAAAACAAAAAGGCCAATATTCAAATTTGTTAAAGCAACTCAATCTCCTACCGGTAAGTAAGCAACTCTTACCGGTAGACCTTAACCTACCAGTAGGTGAAAAGTCCCTACCGGTAGAAATTGAAAACAGAAAGCCCAATATTCAAATTCGTGCTTGACCTACCGGCAGTTAAGGAATTCCTACCGCTAGAAGTTGAATACGCAAAGCAGCTTGTTGAGCGGCTGCTATACGTTTGAGCAGCTTGTGGGAAAATTTCTAACTTACCCTACCGGTAGGTAAAAAGTTTCTCAGGCGAATTTTTTTAACAGAATTATCAGATTTCGATCCAACCTCATTAACAACCAATATAAGCTCAAAGATGACACAAGAGCACTCAAATAACATATAAGGAGAGGTAGAATTTCCTACCTCAAGTCAAGAATCGAAACCCACGCAAGTCGAGCAATCCCTAGTTCTCCAAACTTTGAAATCAACCGAACACTCCTCCTCCGAGTGCAACCCACGAAATTTAAGCTCAAGACTACGATTGAGGGGTGGAGTGGAGGTGGATCCTTGTGGTTTTGGGGGAATTTTGGGTGAGTGAGCAAGAGAGTGAGAGGGAGCCGAGAGAGAGAAATAGATCGGGAGATAGAGAGAGAGTGAGATGGGAGAATTTAATCTCCTACACACACACACACACACACAAAACACACTTGTACTCCCTCAAGTAATAATCCTATCACATAAACCCCTAATCACATAAATTTGATAAATTTCATATTTTTCTCGATTTCTAGCATTTATAAAACGTTTAAATTATATCCGAAAAATACGGGTTCTTACACCCTTCCCTCCTTAAAGAAATTTCGTCCTCGAAATTTGCAAAATGAAGTCCAACCAAACATGCATCAATTCAATAATCATGAAAGTCTACGTCAAAGATTCATATAAATCAAACGACAACAAACATGAGTATATCTTTCTAACTTCGTCCTCTCTTCCCACGTAAATTTGCGTTAACGGCATCGTCTTACCTCTCCAAAACTGGATTACGCAAATCGAGGTTACGTATCGGTTCCTCACCATAGGACACATCGGCCTCCAACTCATGTTTGGATCGTTCTAACACATGCAATGAATTCGATTCGTACTCCCTCAATATTAGGGATGGCAATCCCCGCCGCCCCGCCCCGCCCCGCCCCGTTCCCCGCCCCGCCCCGCCCCGTTCCCCGCCCCAAATGGGTAGAGGATTCGGGGATTTTTTGGGGATCGGGTAGGGGATGGGGATAATTTTTTATAAAAAATGGGGAACGGGTAGGGGATGGGTATGAGTCTGTCCCCGCCCCATCCCCGCCCCGCCCCGCCCCTATCCCCGCCCCGCCCCGCCCCGCCCCGCCCCGCCCCTATCCCCGCCCCGCCCCGCCCCGCCCGTCCCCGCCCCGCCCCGCCCCACATATATAATAATTATATTATATTTATATATGATATATATATATATATATATAAGTTAAGTTATTAACTTAGGGTCCCGATGGACCCGATTCCCACCCCTGGTCCACACAACACACTAACCTAATATATATACATCAGTTAGGGTTTTCTTCCCATTTTCCACTTCCCAGATCCAAGTCCGCAATCGCCACTCTCCTGGTCTCCATCCAATCTCATCCAGTTCCTCTCGACTCCGGTAATCTATCTCACTCGGCCCCTCCTCTCTCTCTCTCTCTCTCTCTCTCTCTCTCTCTCTCTCTCTCTCCCTTCTGAATCTTGATTCTTGACTGAACAGTGATACAGAAATCGAACCCCAGCCTGGTATTTGGTGCCGAGAACTTCGGTTTGAAGTGAAAGGAGAAACAGAAGAGCACACAAGAACTGGTATTTTGGACTTGTAATGATACCCATCTCTCTCTCGATCGATCTTGACTCTCATTCTTGGTCATGTTCTTTTTCCAGGTTTCCTGTTATGGAGAAGAAATCGACACACTTAAAATCCCCTCCATCGTCAAGGTATCTCTCTCGATCTTGACTCTCATTCATTTTCCTGATTTGAAATACAAAAAATAGCTAGAGTTGGAAAAATGTATAGGGAACCACGAACAAACTTGGAAGTCTCTGTACTTTTCATACAACATGTTTAATTCTTTGTAGTTTGGTTGCGTTAACCCACTGGGTAAATAGAGCCGAAGAAAAAAAAGGTGAAAACATTGATTGATGTTAGTTTTAACAGTTGATGTATTGTTGAATGAATTTTATATATGTATCAATTCAATATTAGTACCAAACAATTAACAAGGCAGTGGGAGCCAAGAAACTAAGTAGATTAAGAAAAAAGTAGCATTCTGATGTGCAGTAGTCTACCACTTCGGGTCATTCACCATTTTCCTCTCTCTGATTTAGAGTTTTTATGAGAAGTTATGGCATGGTGTTAGATATAATTTTTGAATGTAATATATGTCGTCTTGTAGTCTACCACTTCGGGAAACTCGGTCGCTGTCAGCTCAAGTGGAATCGAATGAAATGCGACCTCCAACACTTGGTAGCTCACAAGCTGAAACAGAACCAGAAGAAACAGAACCAGAAACAGAGTCGTCAATTCCTATTATTGGTCAAGTTGAGTATAACTCTGAAGGTGATGAAGTGGTGGATACAAGTAACTTAAGGAGTGTCCAATGGCAGAATTTTCAAAAGATCAAAGTTACAGTGGGGGGTAAGACTCAATATAAAGCAAGGTGTTTGTATTGTAATAAAAAGTTATGTGCGGAATCTAAGAGTGGAACAACACATTTGAAAGATCACTCGAAGTCTTGTTTGAAAAAAAAAATGGTTGATAGTAAGCAAACATTTTTAACACCTAGTGTTATGATGGGGGCGGGAAAAAGTAGCACACTCCAAGCTTATGCCTTCAATCCAGATCATGCTAGGAACCAACTAGCTCTCATGATAATAATGCATGAATACCCTCTCAGCATAGTGGAACATCTTGGGTTTAAGAGATTTTGTTATGCTCTACAACCTTTGTTTCATGTGGTTTGTCGAAATACTATCAAGAAGGATATTTTGATGATATATGAAGTTGAGAGGATGAAGACAATGAGGCTTTTGGAAAGAAACCAAAGTAGAATTTCCTTCACAACGGACATGTGGACAGCTAGCAATCAAAAAAGAGGCTTTATGGTCATCACGGCACATTGGATCGATGATTCTTGGAAATTGCAAAGCCGCATTATTAGGTAATACATTTCTTAATGTTCATTACAGTTCGTACATTAATTTTATGCTACTTTTTGAGTCTTGGAATTTTATAAATATATTCTACTTCTTTCAATGATTATAGTAATTGTTGTATTTAGGTTTGCGTATGTGCCTTGTCCACACACGGCGGAAGTATTGTCTGAGGTTATGATGGATACGTTTTTGGAGTGGAATATTGATAGAAAGCTATCTACTTTGACAGTTGACAATTGTTCTACCAATGATGCTATGATTAATCTTTTGTTGGAAAAATTTGGAAGTGATCATCTGTGGTTTAGGAGTTTCTTTCATGTGCGATGTGCTGCCCATATTCTTAACTTGATTGTGAAGGATGGTTTAGATGTCATTAAGTCTTCGATTGAGAAGGTTAGAGATAGTGTTGCTTATTGGACAGCAACTCCAAAAAGAGAGGAGAAATTTGAAGATGCAGCTCGTCAATTGGGAGTTTTTTGTGGTAAAAAGTTGTCTCTTGACTGTCCCACTAGGTGGAATTCGACCTATTTGATGCTTTTAACCGCCATTAAATATAGGAGTGCTTTTGGCCGTTTAAGACTCAAGGATCCCCAATACAAATGTTGCCCAAATGATGATGATTGGAACATGGCCATAGATATATGTGAGAGGTTGAAAGTATTTTATGAGGTCACTTTGTTGTTTAGTGGGACTAGTTATCCAACTTCGAATTTATTTTTTAAATGTGTGTGTGAGATCAAAATGAAATTGTCTGAATGGGTCCTTTGTGAGAATTTTGTGGTGTCGGACATGGCCTTGAAAATGATTGAGAAATATGACAAGTATTGGGAGAATAGTCATGGATTTTTAGGAGTGGCAGCCGTGTTGGACCCAAGATTCAAGATGTCCTTGATTGAGTATTATTATTCAAGTATTTATGGGGAGCGTGGTGATGAGATGATTGAGGGCATTAGGAGATGTTGTTTTGATTTGCTTACGATCTATGAAGGCAAAAACAAGAATGATGGTGCATCTGCAAGCAAACCACCAGCCTCTACCACGGAGGTGAATAATTTTGATGGTTTTGAAATGTTTCTTAACGCAAAAAAGAAATCTAAAAGTGCACATGTGCAATTGGAATTGGATCATTATTTGGAGGATGATTTGCTACCTAGACAAGAGAGTTTTGATATATTAGCTTGGTGGAAATCTAGTGGCTTAAAGTACCCTACTTTGCAAGCCATAGCTCGGGATGTGTTGGCCGTGCCTGTATCCACTGTTGCATCAGAGTCCTCATTTAGCACGGGTGGTAGAGTGATTACTCCAAATCGAAATAGACTTAATCCTAAGACTTTGGAAGCATTAATGTGTACTCAAAGTTGGTTAGCTGCCCTTGAGAATGGAGGTAATTTTTGATTGTCTTATTAGTTATTTCTCGTCATACTTTTATTTGCAATTGCTATTTGCTAATATTGTATATATCACTTGTTTTCTTTTATATTTTAAGGTGAAGCAACAATACCGGGGAATCCTTTTCCAACTATCAATGATGATGATAAGGACGTAGAGGAATGTGTGTCTGGTGTAAGTTCTGTAACATATGTTGGTGATGATTGATAAGGTAAGAGTTATAGTTATTGATTCTTGTAATGGGGTTAAAACTAGTAAGTCATGGTTTATGGTCCTCTTTGGGGGTTTTGTTTTAGTTTTTTTGGAATTAACCTTAGGTTGTTATGCTTTGTTTGGTAAATTTCTTTTCTGTTACAGATGATTGAGTACTCCAAAAAGAATGTTTGCTTCATTATGCTCTGAACTTTTGAGGAGGCCAACCAGCAAATTGGTAATGTAGTAATATTCTTTCAAGTCACTTCATGTTTGTAAGGCGGACAACAGCTTTTGGTTGTCATTTTTTGGTACATGTAAAAGTTGGATGCTGCTACTGCTGGTCCACTCCATATTGAGCACTGCTCCATAACTATTCCTGTCTTCTTCAATTTTAACTTTTAAGAAGTTTTTGTGAACAAAGATATAAAGAATGTAGTTAGCCATGACCATAGACAGAAGTAGACTTATCTGCAACGAAGTTTCTACTTTTCAACAATTGAGGAAAGGGTACTGGAAACAACGATAGAATAACATAATAAAAATCTGTTGTTTGAATACAGATAGACCAGGCTCAAGTTTCTGCTCCTAGAACTCACTGCTAGTGGGATATTTGCATACTTAAGTCACTTCTCCTAAGACAAGACAGTGCATTGAGCTTTGATTAATGACATACCATTTTACATAATGGCGCCAGAATGCTAGTGTACAGAATATAGTTATTATGATCTCACTTCTGAGTTTTAAGGTCACATGTTCAGCTTAGTTGTTTCTTATCACAACGTGAGTCTCCATCTAGTGGAAGAACTTATGTTTTTTCGGCATTCAATCTGCTAGTATATTCAAGTACTGATGCTCTTGTTTCTATTGTCTAGGCACTTCAAGTTTCAAGTTTGGTATCTACATATGCTGGGAATCGACTGTTTGTGCTCCGTTTATGAGAGTTCCCAATGCTCTAGCTACTGCTCTTGTTTGTTTGAAACTCTTTTTATTTCAATTTGGTTTGTAATGCACTATGGCAACAACTGTAGCTGTTTTCCTTGGTTATCTGCTTACTGTTTTTATTTTGATTTGGTTTGTAATGGCACTATGGTAGCACCTTGTGAGTTGTTGCTGTTTTCCTTGCATTTGGTTTGTAAATTTTAATGGCAGCCTGGATTTTTTTTTTTTCTAGAATTTAGTTTCAAGGTTTGTATTTGCGAATGGCTCGTGACTATTTTTTTAAAAAGTTTTCGAATCTTTGGATCCCCGATTCCCCGTGGGGATCCCCGTTCCCCGTTTGGGGCGGGGATGGAGGGTAAAAATAAATCCCCGGTGGGGATTGGGGCGGGGATGGGGATGAGTTTGGGTTTGGGGATCGGGGACGGGGATAGTGGTATCCACCCCCGACCCTCCCCGTTGCCATCCCTACTCAATATCTATACAAAGAGCGCATAATGGATACTTGAAAGTTTCGATGACAAATTCAAACGGTACGAAATTTTCTAAGCTTCCCCTTTTATTGTGAAATATCTACATACAATTATCTATCCAAGCAAAAGACCTTGCCGATGAATGTAACTCGATAGTCCAATTGACTTCCCGAGATTTCCATCTAGAAGGTGCGGTGATCAAGCGCCTCTTCTAACTGGATTTCACCGGTTGTCGCCTGGGTATCCCAAAGACACGCATTATATCTGACACTTCACCTATCTTTCTAGCGATAAAAACTTCATTTTTCGACCCAAGACAAAACAAACTCCAACGCGGTGATGGTTTGCGAAACACATGATTTCCCTTCTTCAAATAACATTGGATGACGTCAACGGTCAACACGATTCTTTGGTCGGCCCTACGCAGTTAGCAATCTTTGACAATTTTACCCTTCTCTTTTTGGTCATTCTCCCTCGAGCTTCCAAACATCGTCGACGAATAGATTTCATCGTACTAGTGGGTCCATAACACAAGCCAATTCTTCTAAAGGTCACACCAAATTTTCGCTTGATGTTGGGTCATTCTATATTACAAGAAGAATTCAATTCGTCATCTCAAACGAAACAAGTAAGCTACGAAACTCAAGCATCATCAACCAAGAACTTGAAGAATGGTAACGAGGCATCTGAAACTCAAAGAACACATGAAATCTTTACGGCGGTTCGGCAACAAACTCAAAGTTCCTCTCTATGGTGACCCAAAAAAAAATTGAATGACATATCATGACTTTTTTATTGCTTTACGAGTCAACAGAGTCAGTGAATAACCTTTAGTAACTGAACAATGTTGATACTAAGAATGAATACAAAGAAGTGAAACAGATCTCTGGTGAACTAACTAATACGAGCTCGTAAATTATCCAACACCGAAAATGACGAGAATTTCCAACAAGTTAAGGCTGAGTGTTACAGAACGAGTCATGTGCCTCCAGAGTTAAGGAACCACGACAAAGTAAAATACCACTGAAAGTAATTTCCACAATTGAATTCGTATTGAACGACACCAATGAATAGATATCAATAGGTGGTTTGGGCATATCTACCGTAGACCGGAAGATGCAGTAGTTAAGAGAGTGGATAGGATAGCTCTAGGTAGCAATGTTACGGGGAGGGGTAGACCTAAATTGACATTAGATGTTGTAGTACGCCAAGATATGAGTCTAATAGGTCTATGTGAACAAGTGGCTCTTGACAGAGCTCAATGGAGAAAACGGATTCATGTAGCCGACCCCAAGTGATTGGGGCGTAAGGCTCGGTTTGGTTTGGTTTGGTTTAGATATGTCACCACAAGATTTGACTCCAACAATGGAAGTTCGAACCAACCGAATAGGCATGGGCAAACAAACAGATACAAAGCGGATATGAGTTCAAATCATATGGCTTCTTAGTCATGGGATCAAAATGGATGATGGCCCAAGCAGACAATAATGGCAACAAGGTCTAAATTTTGATAGTGCCAACGAATTTATATATCATACAGTACATAGCCAAAGGTTGGGTTCAATAGATTGATGTTGTAAAGTAAATACTCATATAGAATAACGGTTACAAGCAAACGACGAAAATGATAATCGCATCAAGGAAATCCAAACTGACCAATGAAAACTATCTCAAGCAGGATGATGTCAAAATAAGACCTTGAATAAGGAACGAGAAACATTTGTCACATTTAATAGCAAAAGTGTCATAGGATACTTCGCTACAAGAATCTAAATATGCCCAAGAAAAGCTAGGAAGGGATCACACGACAATTAACTCAAATACCAAGAATTATAACAGGTCATCTACACACTAGATTTCACGGAAGAATAGATTACGATACAATTCTAACACTATTCAGCTAGGCCAATGAAAGATGGTAATAAAAGAAACAACTCTTCCAAAATCACATTTTAAATGTCACCAATCATCATGGTTATAACCAATCCCTGTCCAAATCAAATCAAATCTCGATATAAGCAATTTAAAGAGGTCAAAGGCAACACTTCAATATGGAATGATTAACCTCTAATCTCGGCAAATATGATCTATCGATAGTTCTCAGCACACGTGGACTAAAATTTCTTATTTTCGATTCCAAACATGAACAAGAATGCGATTCTCAGTGAGTGAAACGCTTCTGAATCAAAAGTACCATAGCGAATGAGTAAAACAACTAGAAAAAGACAATACCTCAACAAGCGACGTTTCTAAGAGCTAGAGAATATGAGGAAGTAGTAGTTTAGCTACAGAACTGCATCTGTTGTTTCGACGTATATGTATCCTGCTGCATTGAGCTCGACTCACCATGTACTCCCATTCCTCGAGGACAATTCATTGCCATGTGGCCACGTTTGCCACAAGTATAACAAGATCCCCCACGCCATGGACATTGAGAACGAATATGACCAATCTGACGACATCGATAACACACAGTTTGATACTTGAGAAGAACTCTTGGAGTCCCGGTATAAGGAGGTGGCTTCAAGCCCTGCTGGTCCTGAATGGAATGATTTGATACTCTAGGTTTCGTCCTTCCTGAACTCTCAACACTCTCTAAAGATGATCTTGCGCTAACAACCCGATGTATAGCTTCCCCCGCATTCACTCCTCTCTGCGCATCCTTTAGAGTGTCAACACTCTTCGCACACTCAACGATCTCACGAAACATCGCTTCATCCCTGATACATTGACTCACTTCATTCTCCCCGTATGCACTATAGCCCTGGTGCTCACGATCCTCGGTCTCACCACACCTATTTCCTCGTCTCGAAGACATCCTACTATGGAAGCATAAGAAATGAAATCATCAACATTAGCCACCTAATTATGTGCTACAGGTCTCCAACCTTTCCAACCGAAGTCAACAACATTGTGCCACTCTACTGTGATATATATATATATATATATATATATATATATATATATACACACACACACACACACACACAGTGCCCATCATATAAGGTCGACCTTACCTTGGCAAAATGCGGACCTGAATTGAACGGCTGAGATTAAATCAACCATTTAGAGGCTGAACGGCTTTGATGGAGTAACCAATCTCGGGGAAACAAAACCCCTTCTCATTGCCACTGTGCGCTCTCAGATGAAGAGGAGAGAGAAGCTCTCAAACGAAGAGAAGAAGAGAGAAGTCGGTCCAAGAATTGAAAGACGAGGCAATCGAATCGAAGACGACAAAGACGACCCAACTCAGGTCTCCCCTTCTCTCTCTCTCTCTCTCTCTCTCTCTCTCTCTCTCTCTCTCTCTCTCTCTGTTTCTCGATTTTGCTTTCCAGATCTCGACTGATATGGAGTTTTTTTGGGTTTTTTTGGATTTTTGAAAAATCTGGTTCCGATCGAAGACGAACGACGAGACACGACGAAGAACGAACTCAGGTATCTCCTTCCCTCTCTCTCGCTCTGTTGCTCTCTCTCTCTCTTTCCTAATTTTCGATTGATATGGATGTTGTTAGGGGTTTTTTTTCTGAAAATCTTTTTTTTTTTTTTACAAGAAGAAGAACATTCCTTTCCCCTTACATCCGAAAATCTTACTTATTTTTTTCCAAAATCTGAATTTTGTTTGAAATTCTTTTTTTTTTCTTCTGACTTATGTTCTTTTTTCTGGGAATCAAGTTATTTTTCTGAAGGAGGAAGAACAAATTGAACGTCGGTACAACATGACGACGACGACGCCGCACCAAATCGAGTATGGCTAGTTTTTGCAAAACATCGAGACACCATTTCTGACACCTCCCCACAATTTTAGGTCCACTGCCCTTAAATGTTTTTTTGGTCAGGGGAGCTTCATTACTTTGTTTCCTTTCTGTATTGATGGTAGTGTAGTGGACCATACTTACGCACATGTTTTTTTTTTCCTTCTGATTTATGTTCTTTTTCTAGGAATCAAGTTAATGTTGATTGATAGAATTAAACTTTTAAGGATTTTCTTTCAATAATCTGCATGCCATTTAGCATATCTTACAACATAGAGCCTTTTATATACTGCAACATTAATGTTCCTATGGTATTTCTTATGCTGCCATACAACAAAGCAGATATGGAGACCGATCAACAAGAAGAAAGCATTATGCCACCACCGACCGTTCACCAACCGAGGTTTACCTCTTTCCCTCTCTCATCGGATTAAAAAATTAGGGTTCAAAAATTATACGAAGTTGATCAATTGTTATTGTTTTGTCTTTTGGATTGTAGTATGCTGTGTGAATCTGCAAATTCTTCACAAGGACTTTACACTCCCCAAGTTAAGAATGACCTCATACCGAAAATTAACCAAGAGTTTGACAGTTTAGAGAAAGTTCAAGTATTTTACAACCGTTATGCTAAAGAAGGTGGTTTTAGTACCCGATCACATACTAGCAGAAAGAGTACAGTTGATGTAAATGTAATCGTTAGGAAGGAGTTTTGTTGTTACAAACAAGGGTTGAGGGTCCAAAAAATTACTCGACCAAACATACGGCGTCGAGGGATAACTAGAGAGAATTGTCGTGCAAAATTGGATGTTGTGAGGAAGGGTGAAAAGTATGTTGTGTCTCAATTTGTTGAGGGTCATAATCACTCACTTGCGTCTCCGAGGAGGGCGCATTTGCTTCTATCCCATCGCAAGGTGTCAGCTGCCAAAAAAGCTTTAATAGAACAATTGTCAGCAGCAAATGTGCCAACTTGTCAACAAATGACTATATTTGAGTTGGAATCGGGAGGTATTGAAAATGTTGGATGCTCACAACAAGATCTGTATAATTATAAAAGGGATAAGAAGATGACGGTAGACGGACATGACGCCAATATGTTGTACGAGTATTTTCAATCTGAAAAAGCAAATAACGACGGTTTTACTTTTACAATCGAGAAAGATGATGCGGATAGGATGACACATTGTTTTTGGGCGGATGCAACTGCTAGAAAGTCGTACAAGTATTTTGGGGACGTCATGGTGTTTGATACTACGTATAACACAAACCGTTATTTAATGATTTTCGCACCTATTTTAGGGGTTAATCACCATAGACAGACTACTCTTTTTGGGTGTGCCTTCTTATGTGATGAAACAAGCGAGACTTTTGAGTGGCTTTTGAAGGAATGGTTAAAAGCAATGCCCACAGGCCCTCCCAAAATGATCATAACTGATCAGGATCTTACAATGACAAAAGCAATTAGTATTGCTCTTCCGAATACGCTTCATAGGTATTGCATGTGGCACATTACGAATAAGTTTTCTGAAAAAATAAGTGCATTGGCATACAAAGAACATTATGCAGAGTTCAAGAATTGTATATGGAATTCCGAGACCCCTGAACAATTCGAGGCTGGATGGGTAGAGGTGGTGAACAAAGCTAATTTATCTGAGAATGATTGGTTACAAAACTTATACGAAATTCGTGAGAGATGGGTTCCCGCATACGTGAGACACATTTTTTCTGCCCACATGACTAGTAGTCAAAGAGCCGAAATTACTCATTCCTTCTTCAAGAGATACGTGTCTAAGGAAAATTCATTGATGGACTTTATGACTCGGTTTGAGAGGGCACTTGCACATATACGGCATAATGAGTTGGATAAGGATCATAAAGACGTCAATGAGAGGCCAAACTTGAAAAGTATGTACCCCATGGAGTTAACAATGAGTGAATTGTATACAATTGACATATTTTACATGTTTCAAGATGAGCTCTTTCAAAATACTGCTTATAAGGTGATTGCAACAAATGAGGACGATGATCGGGTTGTGTATGCCGTTCATAGGATAAAGGGGAGTGGTTCGAGGGTTTGTGAGGTCGTGGTTGATAAGTCGTCAAACCATGTCCGTTGTAGTTGTAAGATGTTTGAGTGTGCTGGAATTCCTTGTCGGCGCATGTTGGCTTACTTTTCTAGAATGCAAATTGATTATTTGCCCAATGAATACATCTTGCGAAGGTGGACCAAATCAGCGAAGGCTATGCGAGTTAGAGATGATTTGGGCTCGGGTATGAAAGAAATATGTGACACGTCTTTGTTAAAGCGGCGAAATAGACTCTTCCAGCTTGCTACTACTTTAATTGATGAGGCCGTACTAACTGAGGACACAACAGAATTTGTGGAAGAACTTTTGAGTTCGGGTCAAAAGAAGTTGTGTGATATGAAAAAAATAAGTGAAGCTGGTGAACAGAGTGCTATCCAAGTGTCGATGAGTTGTGAGATTGATTTGAAAGAACCGTTTCAAGTGAGGGCAAAGGGTTGTGGTAAACGACTCAAGGGAGGGAAAGAGAAGGCTGCCAAAAAGGCTAGGCGTTGTCACGGTTGTGGGTTAATAGGGCAATCGCACGACAAAAGGAATTGTCCAAAACTTCTCAGCACGTATGTGTTTAATACTTGTAATCTAAATTTAATTATTTCATTGTTTGCATTTTAATCCCTCTTTTTTTTTTGTTAGCTCTTCGCAAAATGCTAGGTTTAATGACGAAGACGAAGACGACGACGGCATTGAGTATGCCGATGACTGTAAGTGTTTATTATAAAATGCTACTAATATTGTAACAACCCGGATTTTTGCCCTATTTTTTTTTCGAATAAAGAAATTGTTTTTAATCAAATAGTCTTTAGTAATTGATTAATTATTTAAAAGTGTTATTAGATTAAACCAAAATCTAAATTATTATTTTTCGTAACCAAAAAATTAGTTTAGCAAAATTTTAATTCAACTTGGAACGACCCGTAATTTTATCATTTATAAAATCATTTAAAGAGTATCGTTTGTAATAATAAAATTATCTTAATTATAATTATCTAGTAGATATATACAAATAAAATTAATTTAATCTTAATTATCCTACTTTTAATTCTTTTAAATTGCATGCATGTAATTCCTGATAACTCTCACTCTCCTACTCGATTTCTACTTCCTTCCTCTGCGTATCTAGCCCCAAATTCGTCCATCCCGAAGCCTTATAGGATACAACTTCCTTAAATCCAAATTTCGATCGAAACTCTTTAAATTGTTCTATATATACCCTAGTACGTCGACCCTAGGGCACACCACGAAGTTCATTACGCCCCACCAGTCCAGACACGGAGAGAAAAACAGGAGGAACCGAGCTCCAATCTATGGAGTTCTAGAGAGAGAAAGAAAGAGAGAGAAAAGTGGGTTTGTGATCTAGAATCGACCGAAACCCGAATTGATCATTCTAATCCCTTCCTACAATCCCTAGCATCACCGAACGTCATCCAATTCGGCCCCAAGGTCTCCCGATCGAAGAACCCGAAACTTTCTTCCCAAATTTTCAAGTTTCGATCAAAAATCAATTCGATCCGATTCGAGGTAGTATAATCTCTCCTAACCCTCCCTCTAAGTATATTTAATGTTTTTATGCTTAACCCTATACCCTAAATAGAACCATGCATCAAAACGATGAAGAAAAGCGAAAAAAACGAAAGCTGCGTTGAACCTTGCGGCCGCAAGGTGCGGGCCGCAAGAACCAGAGCCGAGTTCGCGGTAGAGGGCTTAGCCGCAAGGTTGACTCGGTCAAACCTTGCGGCAGGAATTGTTTTGGTTCGAAATCACTTTGCGACATCCCGAACTTCGTTTTTGACCCCCAAACTATTTTTCCTAGACTTTTCACACCTCAAAGATCATAACTTGTTAATGTCATGTTTTTTTTTATTTAATTATCTATTTATTAAATTATTTATTAGTTATCGTACAAAGTTTTCAAACAAAAATTTGTTACGACCTTTCAACTAACGCTTTAACACTCAAACTAATTTTTTATAAACTCCTTGCATCTCAAAGATGGTAACTTATTAAATTAAATATTTATTTTATTTAATTCACTATTTATTATTATTTTTAAAGTAATTTCAATCAAAATTACTTTACGACCTTATAAACCTTTTTATTAATACCCGAATAATTTTATTTAGACTCCGTACATTCCAAAGATGAAACCATGTCATTATCAACATATTTTTTAATAGTAAATTATTTATTATCTATTTACTTCACTTTTGGTCACTTTAATTAACGTCTTCATTTAAAATTAATTCCGCGACCCTCGGAACTCAACTTTTTGATACTCAACTGGTGACATAGGACCTTTAGGACTCTTATTAGGGTTATGATAATTATTCTAATATTTTTACCTAATTAATGTATTTAATTAGTCTTTAATCTATCTAATTTTTTAAGAATTAAATTAATGAGAGCTTAGAAAATATTCTATTAAAATTTATATAAAAGTTCTACTTTATTATTGACAACATGGCCATATAAGAATAAGGGCAACGGCCCATTTATTAGAAATTGTGTGATTACATTGCTCATTATTGTTTTAATTATTATTTGGTTTAATTGTATATTGCACCGATATCTGATTCATTGCGTTGCTTAATATTTGTTTTAAATTACTATTTGATTTGATTGTATACTACACCGACATTTGATCTGAATGTTAGATTGGACCCTAGAGACATGGGGTGGTATGCGAATAGATTTTATCTAGACGATGCTAAGTTGATGGAAAAATGGTAAAGTGTTGAAGTCGTGAGATTGTGGATTTGATTTAAGGGTGACCTGCGGGGCCCAGTGATGATAAGGGTGACCTGCGGGGCCCAGTGACGATAAGGGTGACCTGCGGGGCCCAGTGATGATATTTTGGTGACCCTAACGTATGGTACGCCATGGGAAGTTCCAAAGGGTAATCGTGCCTTGCCAGGCCAGCAAGGGGGATTTTCCATGACACGGTCATAGTTAGTGGCTTAGGAATGGTGACGACCCTAATGTATGGTACGCCATGGAACGTTCCAAAGGGTAATCGTGCCCCCTGTTATGGTCCTAAATGAATTCATACGAGGTACATAACTTAGGTGAATTCATTTAGAACCCCGTGTGCAGGACAAACAAGGGGGGGATTTTCCATGACACGATCATAGTTAGCGGTATGGGAGGAAAGGATCTCGTGGATGAGATTCTTAGATCTCACATAAGGTTAGTGGATAGTAATAAATTGGTTCATGCATGAAATCTCTGTTTGGCTCTTCGATTCAATATTGTCTTGTATCTGCTAATTGTAAAGTAAGAGGGGTGGTTGGGTTGGATTATTCTACTGGGTGATTTATCACTCACGGATACGTTCGTATCCTGGCAAATCGTTTGCTTCGGCGATCAATTTGCCAGAGGGTGCAGGATTCAATGATGGTGCAGTTCGACGCGGGAAGAATATCAGAAATGGAGATCAAGTATACTCGGAATTCGTGTCAAGCCTAGAATCAGTTCTGAAGTTAATGTATTTGAATCAGTAAATTTTCGTGAGATTGTTATAGCTAAACATCCATTTTGGAAAATCATATTTATTTAGCAAAATTTTCCTAAAGAATTATTTTATTTTGCTTCCGAAAAGTCGGGGCGTTACAAATATAACTTGCACAGTTGTTTCCATGGGATTTGTGCTACATCTATGTTTAATTCTTTAGTTATTGTTCTATTGATAATATTGCCTATTTCGCTTGCAGGATGAATTGGTGTATTAGTTAGTTTGGAACTGCTGTTGCAATCTTTGAAATACCCCTGCTGCATGGAAGCATTTTTGGATTGATATGGATTTGTAAAACTGCATTCAGAAGCCGGAACTTTTGGCTATGATTGACCTCTTTTAGATTTGTAAAACTACTGTGTTTTTTATACCTAATTTGTATCAAATTTTAGTTGGATGATGTACTGAGGGCAAAAGAGTTTTAAGTTTGATTTCTTTGTATCCTTATCGTGTCCTAAGTAGTATTGGACACATAATGAGTTTTAGTTGGATGATGTACTGAAGGCAAAAGAGAAGTGTTTTTATTTTTTCTTGGGGTAGATCTTCAATGTCTAAAAAGAAATCAGATTAGTCCTGTTGCTAATACTGCATTTTTTTTTTTATTTTACCATGCTAAGACAATAATGTTGATTCTAGCTCAGTAAATGTGCTGCTAGCAACTGGAGTGGATTATTTCTCTTATAGTTTCATGCATACTCGATCGTACTTAGCAGAATGGAAATGACACTAGCTTTTGAGGAGTTCTTCAATTGGATAGGAAAGTTGTCGTAAGCGCAGCCGTTTGCCCATCTTGTAAGTTTTGATTGTGGTAGTTTGGTCCTTTGTTTTAGTGCACTATGTGAAGCATTTCAATGAACATGTACATCGAGGTTAAGATGAAAATACAGGGACATCAAAACCTTGCGCGAAATAGCTTAAATTCCATACATTCATCATGTATGGAATTTTGTCACAACGGATTGGTGGATCCGTTCGAAACTTCCCAGTAGGTGTGCTTGGCAAAACGTAAAGGAAAATGTATCCCTAGTTCACAACCTTTGCATAATACTCTTTGCTTTTGCAGAAAGCAATTAAATCATCAATAATCTCCTGCTTCTTCTTAGGATCCATTGCCAGTGTCCGAAACAACGCAGGGCGCTAGAATGGCTGCTAGCAATTGGTGTCACGTCACAGTGCCTTGCTTTCTTTGTTCCCTGCTAAAATGGCTTGGCGTTGGCCATTGGCACAACCTTCTATCCTTCATGGAATAAATTGTTTGGATTGCATTATTTGCTTGGGAAGACTGATACTAATGTGATGCTTTAGCAAATAATTCGTGGCTACTTCTTCTTTCTTGCCAATACATACAACAGTTGTAACAGAGATATTCGAGTGCACAAGTTGTTTGGACAAGTTGTCATCACATCAAAAGCTTGAAAGTTTGTTCAACATAACCATTACATAAACCAACTAAAAGAAATTATACATGATGACCAACAACATTACAATTACTATAACAGCTGCAAGTACGAGCATTGCAATGTACACCCAATGTTTGGGGAGGCTGGAAGGAGTTTGGTCATCCATGTTTGCTTGCACAGGTACGAGCAAAGGTGGATAATCGGTCGGAAGTTGAGCAAGTTGAGGAGACAACAATTGCACATTGGAATGAGCTTTAACATACATAGTCCAAGCATTATTTGCCTCTTCCAATGAGGGATATTTTTTAAACACAGCCCCAGAAAAGTGATTTACTTGTTCGCTACAAGCTACCCAACTTTCATAGATTCCGGGAACTTTTCCAACAAAAACAACATAATAGAATCTCTTTTCTGCCATTCCAAGAAAAAAAAATCAACTTGATAAGCAAATAAACAAGAAACAGGATTATAGAGGAAAGAGCACTCAACGACTCATGAAGATATACAAACTTAGCATTGAGACGAAGAATGTCAAGATATGAGATTGTGATACACACTTTCTTACAGTTCTTATGGGGGCTTATTCCAATGACATATTGCAGAACTTTTTGATTCCATCAAGTATAAACCCCAACTGGAAGACATGGTCTCTTTGTACCACTGAAAATCCCACTCCGTTCAGCCTCCCATATCAGGAGTTTACTACTTTGATTTAAAGACTAGACAATTATATCAACTTCCTTAGATAAAACAGAGTAGCTAGGCATGTGTGTAAGTATGGTCCCCCACACTAACTAACAATGTCACTGTATTTTTGTTTTATCTAAACTTTTGTCAACTCTAGCCGATATTTTAGTACTTTCCGTCTTCCTTTGGTTGAGACCAATGACTAATTTCAAAATTTCGACGAAAAGCTAAAGGAAAGTTCACTAAACACTAGTAATACTAAACATGTTTGAGCATAATCAATTTAATCCAAACCCACCCTCTACGAGTGATTTCCTTTGTCTTTTCATTTTCTGTGAACAGGTTAAGGGAAAGACAACTAGAATAGAGAAGAAGGTATGGCATTGGACCAACATTGTCTTATGTTCTCTCCTTGCTATAGCAACTACAATCTCTGCTGTCCGGTTAATTGTCAACAATGTTAGGGTATACCATTTATTTGCAGATACATAACAACAAGGACACATGGGTGGACATGCAATTTTCAATATCAACAATAGAGTAATAAAAAATGAATCCGAAGCAGGGTTTCGAATCAATGTATCTGGATTCGTAACGATATCAGTGCTACAGCCCTTACCATGTAATATCGGACAATACCATCAATACAGAAAGGAAACGAAGTAACGAAGCT
Source organism: Rhododendron mucronatum var. ripense (assembly GCA_019656295.1). Classification (NCBI taxonomy): domain Eukaryota; kingdom Viridiplantae; phylum Streptophyta; class Magnoliopsida; order Ericales; family Ericaceae; genus Rhododendron; species Rhododendron mucronatum. The sequence continues at coordinate 1,335,174 of BPLT01000067.1, forward strand.
CCCCTGACCAAAAAAAAATTTAAGGGCAGTGGACCTAAAACTGCGGGGAGGTGTCAGAAATGGTGTCTCGTTGTTTTGCAAAAACTAGCCATACTCGATTTGGTGCGGCGGCGGCGTCGTCATGTTGTTCCGACGTTCAATTTGTTCTTCCTCCTTCAGAAAAATAACTTGATTCCTAGAAAAAAGAACATAAGTCAGAAGAAAAAAAAAAGAATTTCAAACAAAATTCAGATTTTGGAAAAAAATAAGTAAGATTTTCGGATGTAAGGGGAAAGGGATGTTCTTCTTCTTGTAAAAAAAAAACAAAAAAGATTTTCAGGAAAAAAAAAACCCTAACAACATCCATATCAATCGAAAATTAGGAAAGAGAGAGAGAGAGAGCAACAGAGCGAGAGAGAGGGAAGGAGATACCTGAGTTCGTTCTTCGTCGTGTCTCGTCGTTCGTCTTCGATCGGAACCAGATTTTTCGAAAATCCAAAAAAACCCAAAAAAACTCCATATCAGTCGAGATCTGGAAAGCAAAATCGAGAAACAGAGCGCGAGAGAGAGAGAGAGAGAAAGGGAGACCTGAGTTGGGTCGTCTTTGTCGTCTTCGATTCGTCTGCCTCGTCTTTCAATTCTTGGACCGACTTCTCTCTTCTTCTCTTCGTTTGAGAGCTTCTCTCTCCTCTTCGTCTGAGACCGCACAGTGGAAATGAGAAGGGGGTTTTGTTTCCCCGAGATTGGTTACTCCATCACAGCCGTTCAGCCTCTAAATGGTTGATTTAATCTCAGCCGTTCAATTCAAGTCCGCATTTTGCCAAGGTAAGGTCGACCTTATATGATGGGCACTCTGTGTGTGTGTGTGTGTATATACACATGCAGTGCCACATCAATATACTGACTCTTTCATGCAAGCACACATGTGGTTTTTGTAAAAAGATGTAGCGATTTTTAAACCCATGAGACTGAAAGTCTCCCCACGGTCTCAAGGTATTCTAAACTTATGCTCTGATACCAATTTATCACGTCCTCAATTTTCAACATAATTAAATAATACATTTCAATAAAAGAGTCTCGCATATCATATGCATTACCCAAAGGAATTTTCCACCTGTTTAATTTACAAACAAGTCTTTAAGTTAGACAATTACAACTTTAGTCAAAATGAAAATTCAGGAGTAGTTAGTTATAAGACTGTCTTTAACAAAATGATATCTTCACAAAGATGACGAAATAACCAATGATATCAGCTTCCAAAATCTTTCACTGTCAAGCACACAATGCATGCAATCTATTGCCCAGTGTCTGAACCTGAAAAGAAAGATTTGGTTGAGCTACACTAGCCCAGTAGAGAATTCTAAACTCAAACTATACGTAATTTTGATGAATCATGCACCATGATGAGTGTGTATTGACAGATATGCACATAGAACGAATGACTACCAACAAACCACAAGCTATAGTCCAAGGTTCCTAGACTACACATAAATGTCACTAACCGTTTACTTCTTTAACTAGATACACAAACAAATTCACATCGTTCCACATTTGCCTATAGTCAATTCAAAAATATCTTATTATTCTTCGTACGGTACTACAATCTTTCTTGTATCCACATTGATCTTCATCAAATTCCTTTATTGCAAAACCTTTCTTTTCTTTTAATCCGGTATTTCCCATCAATAATCACTAGGGTCACCTCTCGGGTCTAGTTCCCTCGAGCGCAGAGTCACCCCGAGTCTTTTCCCTCAATAATAATAATCAGTTAGGGTCACCTAGGGTCTAGTTCCCTTGAGCGCAGGGTCACCCCGAGTCTATTCCCTCAATAATAAGAATCAGTTGGGTCACCTCGGGTCTAGTTCCCTCCAGCGCAGGGTCACCCCGAATCTTTTGCCTCAATAACGACCACTTGGGTCACATCTCACACTTTTCATAATCAACATCATTTCATAATCAATTTCATCATTAATCTTTTGATTGTACCACAAAACTTCAATTAAACATTTCTTAACTCCCCAAATATACACGTTCATGCCTTTTCATTTGTTCACCCATCTGCATCTGCCAGAGCGTATTAAGCCCGTATATATAATCCTACAACACTCTATCCCTTAGTTTCTACACTTGAACCTCATAGGGAGGATGCCAAAAGGATTGAAAGACTTGACGAGTCATGAGGACACAAGTTATTATATTCTCTCAAACAATTCTTTCACAACATTGATTTCACTTCAAGCATTCTAAACATTCAACCAATCCGCCGCGTTGATTTTATTTCAAAATGTTCCAAATTGTCGACCATATTAAGATTCAGACTAATTAATTAATACGCGCCTTTCTCCTTTAAGCATACCACATTTGCACACGACCTCACCGTACCTCTAAGTACACTCTCGTATCTTCACAAGCCACATATTAACCCACGTCTAGACTCTGCGATGCCCGGTCATCTAGTTTCTATACTCGGAGTCCATAAAGGCATGTACTAAAGGGATCTAAGACTTCTATGAGTCGAGAGAAAAAGGATTGCAATACTACTCGTCGGATCCCTAAACATGTTCACTCTAGTCCGTTGGATACCACTCTAAGTGAGAAACGAGTAATACTTTCCATAACACTTAGAAGAATGCGCAAACAAGCTCATTAGAGTCGATGAAAGGCTTCAAAATGGGAGTTGGAAGATATAGGAAAGCAGCTCAATCTCCTACCGGTAGGAGAGCAAGTCCTACCGGTAGAACTTGACCTATCGGTAGGTGAAAAGTCCCTACCGGTAGAAACTGAAAACAGAAAGGCCAATACTCAAATTCGTGCACCAGTAGAAACTGAAAACAGAAAGATATTCAAATTCGTGCAACGGTAGAAACTGAAAACAGAAAGGCCAATATTCAAATTCGTGCACCGGTAGAAACTGAAAACAGAAAGGCCAATATTCAAATTCGTGCTTGACCTATAGTTGAATACGCAGAGCAGCTTTTGAGCTGCTACTATACGTTTGAGCAGCTTGTGGGAAAATTTCTAACTTGTTCTACCGGTAGGTAAAAAGTTTCTACCGGTAGGGAGAGTGTTTCTCAGGCGAATTTTTTTGACAAAATTATTAGATTTCAATCCAACCTCATTAACAACCAAATAAGCTCAAAGATGACATACGAGCACTCAAATAACATATAAGGAGAGGTAGAATTTCCTACCTCAAGTCAACAATCGAAACCCACGCAAGTTGAGCAATCCCTTGTTCTCCAAACTTTGAAATCAACCGAATACTCCTCCTCCGAGTGCAACCCACGAAATTTAAGCTCAAGACTACGATTGAGGGGTGGAGTAGAGGTGGATCCTTGTGGTTTTGGGGGAATTTTGGGTGAGTGAGCAAGAGAGTGAGAGGGAGCCGAGAGAGAGAAATAGATCGGGAGTAGAGAGAGAGTGAGATGGGAGAATTTAATCTCCTACACACACACACACACCCTTTTATACTAGCACACACACAAAACGCACTTGTACTCCCTCAAGTAATAATCCTATCACATAAACCCCTAATCACATAAATTCGATAAATTTCATATTTTCATCGATTTCTAGCATTTATAAAACGTTTAAATAATATCCGAAAAATACGGATCCTTACATCCTTATTTTATTAAGTTAAGGTGGTCCTATAGTCCCCTTCTCCTAAGGACCACCTTACCTCCCTTTTCCGACAGAATTTCAATGATCCAAACCGCTCAATGTGTTCAGAACATGATTTTAAGGGTATCCGCAAGAAATCAGCAAAAAAAAAATGACCGGAAAAGCTTCATCCGAGCAGTTTTTGTTTGTTTTTTATCAAACGGTTCAAACAAAAACTGCTCGGATGAAGCCCTTCCCGGTCTTTTTTTTTTTGTTGATTCCTCACGTGTACTCTTAAAATCACATTCTGAATACATTGAGCGGCTCATATCGTCGAAATTTGAAAGGAAAATGGGAGAAATGAAGAGGTCCTTATTTTAATTAAAATAAGGACCTCCTCATTTGAAAATGACTATATATATATATATATATATATATATATATATATATATATGGTTTTTTGGAAACCACCTGGGCTATAGCCCAATGGAGCCTCCAAGTGGTTCTGCCCTTGTCGTTAGAAAAAGAGCAATGAAAAAAGCTCTGGTGATCCTTGAGTCTATGAATTTGGTATTGTACTGTGATAAGTTTGAAATGGAAGGCCAACTGGAGTCGCGTACTAACTGGAATGACTTCAATCGTGGGCCAAAAAATATTAAATGGTGATGTGGGTGATCCCTGGAGTAGAAAGTCTTGACTTCGGCGGAGGAAGGAAGCTGGCTCTTGGAAATCATCGCAAAGTTTAAATTTCGTCATACAAAGAACACCATGCAAAATCAATTAAATAAACATCTCTAAAATTGAAGTTACTGATCCCAAACAATGTCCTGTAATATTTTCTGCAAAAAAAGTAGAAAGGACAAAGTTACATGGAAGAAGAGAAAATGGATAATTTGAAGGAACTTGTTCACCTATAATTGGTAGAGAGGAAAAATAAAAGGGGAAATTACAGTAAGCCCCCTTCAACTATACCTCGGTAACGAGTTGCCCCCTTCATCGTTTAACTCGGACACTTAACCCCCTTCATCTTTTATGGCGTGACACTTAACCCCCTGCCATTAGTGAGCCGTTAACGGAATTGCTGAAATTACCAATTTACCCTCTTTAGGCTATTTTTGTTTCGCTCATAACTTTTCGTAGGAAACTCTGTTTCAGTTCGTTCTTTTTTCAGAACTCTTGTTTTTTCCTCTATTTTATGGGTCTATAATAATTTTAGTATGGTTACTTTACGCTTTCTAAGGTTAGGTTGTATCTCGAGTCTAACCTCAAATTCTTCCAACTGTCACGAAAAGTGTCATCTACCAGCCTTTTACTTTTTTTTATTCTCTTTTTCTGTGAACCTATGGGACACTAGCTGCCATATTTCTGAAAATGCCAATTTTAACCCGCGTGGGCCGAAAAATATCCCAACCTATTTTCTTGTTATTTTTTCGTTATTTAATTAATACTAATGTTTATATTCGGTATCTTTTTTCTTTTTATTTATTTAAAATTATTTTAGTGTTCCAATTTTCAATCCGGTTGAATTGGTGGAAAGATCTTGTTTTCTTTATCATTTTATCTTTAATGGACATAATGAATTTTTGAACTCGTAGAATCAAATCTCTCTTAGGGCTAATCAACGAAAGCTCTAAAGTCAAAATTTAATTATGGTCTTTTAGAATAGAATGATAAGGAAACTAAAATCTTTCCACTGGTTCAAACGGATTGAAATTTAGAACACTTAATTTTTTAACTATATTTTTAAATATATAAACTGTTTGAAAATGTTAAAAAAATTAAGTGTTCCAAATTTCAATCCATTTGAATCGGTGGAAAGATTTTAATTTTTTGATTATTTTATCCTAAATGATCATAATTAAATTTTATCTCTGTAGCTCTCATTGATTAGCCCTAATAGATTTTGATTCTAAGACTTTTTTAAGGCTATTTAACGAGAGTTCTAGAGTCAAAATTTAGGATCCTAAATTCTGAATGAAAACTTAAATTGTGTCATGGCCCATGAGGCCTTGAGAGGGATTAAGTGGCATTCCACTAAGCACTTTTTACAGTTTTTGGACTTTTACTTATTTTTATCTTTATTCAATTTTTTTTGCATTTGTTCGATTTGCGCTTCACTTTTTTGGTTTTTCATTTCGTTTTGTCAAGACGAATTATGAAAGTAAAAAATTATGACATTTATCATATTTTTTTTGAAAATATTCTAGATAAAGGTCAAAAAAACTGGCTTTATCTTGATATTTTTTTAAAAAAATTGGTAAAAGCTATAATTTTTTACTTTTCTAATTTTTCTTGATGGGACGAATTAAAAAACTCAAAAAGTAAGGCGCAAAACTAATATACGTAAAAAAAAAATTGATTTAAAGCGGAACTTGATTTTACGACGAAGGAATTGATGAGATGCAGTTTAAAAGTGGGCCACATAGTTAAAATTTAATTACGACGAAGGATTGAAAATTGGAACACTAAAATAATTTTACATAAATAAGAAAGAAAAAAGATACCGAATATAAACATTAGCATTAATTAAATAACGAAAAAATAACAAGAAAATAGGTTGGGATATTTTTCGGCCCACGCGGGTTAAAATTGACATTTTCAGAAATATGGCATCTAGTGTCCCATAGGTTCACAGAAAAAGAGAATAAAAAAAAGTACAAGGCTAGTAGATGGCACTCTTCGTGACAGTTGAGAGAATTTGGGGTTAGACTCGAGATACAACCTAACCTTAGAAAGCGTAATTTCAGCAATTCCGTTAACGGCTCACTAACGGCAGGGGGTTAAGTGTCACGCCATAAAAGATGAAGGGGTTTAAGTGTCCGAGTTAAACGATGAAGGGGGCAACTCGTTACCGAGGTATAGTTGAAGGGGGCTTACTGTAATTTCCCCAAAATAAAACTAATGGTATAGTTTCTGATATGGTAGCTTCCCTCTTTCAAAAAGAAAATATTAGAGAGAAAAAAAAAAAAACCAATCGAATCAATCAACGAAACAAATTAATGTTAAAATAAACATAGAAAATGAAAGGAAGAACCAAGAACGATCAAACATACTCACAATATCATAATTTTTCAAAACTTTAGTCTCAGTGTTGCTCCATATAAAGTTGAATCACACCTGAAAAGAAACAAAATCCAAGAGATGGAATCAGTGTATCAAATCTAACTATACATTTTTTTAAGGGAAAAAATAGGAGAAGAGGAACAAAAGGCTACTGAGTCCAGCAACTTAATTTGTGTCATTTCGTCAAAACACTACCACCGTGGAAGAAAAAGCAATAGCTAGGCAAACAAAAAAAATATTGAAGTTATATATACCCAAAAAAATTAGAATATCTTTAGAGAGGGAGTAATATATAGTAGAAAATGATATATATATATATATATATATAGAGAGAGAGAGAGAGAGAGAGAGAGAGAGAATGAATGTTTACATGGAATTTGGTGCAGTTTTAGTTATTCCATGGAATTTACTTACGCATAGATTAATTGGCTTTGTTGCAAAAGTGAGCTAGGGTTGTTATGCATCAACCAAATATTTCATCGAATCCATTCAATTTCTATGTGGCTCTTTATATGGCATTGTCTATATTACAAAACCACTATAACAAAACACACAATTTCCGACCAAAATTCCCGACTAAAAAGTTTTAGTCGGAAACTATAAGCCAATTATCGACTAAAGAATTTTTAGTAGGCAAAATATAAAACAATTGTTGACTAAACTATTTTGGTCGGCCAAAACATATATTTTACCGACTAAAATATATGTTAGTCGGCAAACAATGGAGCGCGAACCTAGAGCTTTCGCGGGCAATGGTGGAATTGCATGGCCTACTAAAGTTTAGTCGGTAATTTTGTATGGCTGACTACACATATATTTAGTAGGTAAATACTAATTTCTTCTAAATTTAAAAAAACAACAAATGGAATACATTTTCCAACTAAATAATTAGTTGGGAAAGGGATGTATTTCCCGACTAAATAGTTTTAGTCTGCAATTTGCAGCCAATTTCCTGTTAGTATATACTATATTGGCCGACTAAAATAAGTTTAGATTCCAATTTGTTGGTAGTTTTGAACTACTACTACCCTCGTATAAAAATAAATGTTATTACAGTATATCTTAGTTTTAAGAAAGAATTTAACTTTATCAAAATTATATTACATTTTAAATAATTTGTCTAGGTTTTGCGAAATATGAATTGATTAGATCATTCATACTTAGACACTTGAACATAAGAGAAATACTCCCTCCGTCTCTTTTTAAGAGTTCTGCTTCGTAATTCTAACTTATTAAACAGACATCATCTATAATACAATTCGCGACGGTGTGGTGGTCCACACATTTTCCCTGCATAAATCTTGGCCGTTTGTTTTAGGACACATTTTTCTGTATAAATCTCCACCATCTATTAAACCTTGGCATTTTTGTAAATACTTTGCATTTTTTGGAATAAATGGTAGTAATTATTTTTTCAGTTTTGGAAAATATATAATTTGCTGAGATTCTTTCGTCTTTCCTAAAATCACTCTTAACAATCCAAGAGCTAGGATTTCTTTTAGGATTTCTTCCAAGAGCTAAGCCATCAATTATGCATGTCGCCCAAAAAAAAATCAAGAATAAGTAGAAGCGGTAAATCAGTTATTTTTTTCCAAAGATAGCTTCCAGATCAGTTTGATTGGTGTTGAAAGACAAATTGGGTGATTTGCTTTGATTGGGTGAATTCTCATATCAGTTTTTGGTAATGAATTTACGGTGAATGAATTACTCCCTAAGGGTTTTGGTTAACAAATTACCCTCTCTATCTCTCTCACACTCTCCCTAATTATTTTCTGAACAAGTCCTCTTTCCTGTTCTCCCTGAATCTCGCCTTCTGTCCAGTTGTCTCTCCAGAGGTATGTCTCTTTGTTCACTCTTTTTTTTAAACGATTGTGATAGCTGTTAATCGAGAAAATGGTGTGTTGTGCAAAGTCATGAGAGAAGTATGTTACTCCACCTTTTTTTTTGCATGTTTTGAAATTTGGTCATTTGATTAGAAGAACAAACCAATAGGAAAAGTGAACAGAGAAACGTTCCCTACACCCCAAACTTTAAACCATTTTGGTACCAGGTACTACTTTAAGCATTCTCTTTTTTAGAGTTTTTTTTTTAGTTGCACTTAAATGGCCTGCATCAATGGTAGTGTTGGTTTTTAGCACGGTTTTTGACTGATTATGGAGGGAATTCAATGAATCGTCTCTTGCACAAAGACGTTGATTATGGAAAGTTTAAACAAAAAATTAGTTTGTTATTCGATTGTTGACACCATTTGTTTCCCACACATTTTTCCTACATAAATCTCGACCATTAGCTTAACACACATTTTCCTGCACAAATCTCTACCCTTGATTCCACCCTGGCATTTTCGTAAATACTTTGCATATTTTGGAATAAAATAGAGTAGTAAATGGAAAGTTTATACGAAATATAATGTGCATCTAATATCCCTTAATTTACGTAGACCGCCCATGATTTATGTAAAGACAATATTCAAAAAAAAATATTGTTCCCATTTGAAAACCAAGCCATGATTTTCGTATACCATCCATGAGGCCATGATTTACATAGCCTCTATTGTATATTGCCTAATAATCTTCCATAATTGTTTCCATTTGGAAAACAATCACACCAGAAATTTAATTCTTCCATAATAATCTCCATAAGTCTTCCATACTCTGTCCTCCTGATGAAATGTTTCAAATGGAAACCAATCAATCATCTTTATCTTCTTTACATAATTGTTCCTTTTAGCTAAACATTCCTTTGTTGCTATTCTCTGTAATCACTGATATAGGTATAGATACTTTTGTTCGTAAATTCATCCTAGGTCTCTCTTTTTTGCTTTTCACTATACAAGAAAATCGTGTAGAGGAATGCCAAATATTCTTTTCAACTTTAGGGTAAGCCTCTTTGATGTACTTATCGTACTTTTATGTGTCAATACTCTTTTCTTTTTCTTTTCACACACCATACACGAAGGACAAGTCAATTTATTCAATTTCAAGATGTGTGAGTCGATTTTCCGTGCTATGCACGGAGTAGATTTAAGACCCAAACACTCTTTTCGTTCACATATTTATTTAGCACTTTACTTTAGCGTATTTGTTCAATTTAACTCATATAGATCTTCTTTGATTTCATTTTATTCAAAAGGTTAGCATTGTATCACTAATAATTATTTTTCCCTTTACAAACTTTGTGCATGGGAAACTACTAGGAGCATACTGAAAGTGGTAAGAAAGACATTGAAAGGTGTAAAATTTGAGTTTTAATGGTCTTCTCTTCATTGCATTCACATGCCATCTAATGCCGTCGTAGAATGCAAGTACTGTCATTGCTCCATAACTCCAATCCGAATTGCTCAACCATAAATCCATTTACACCTGTGTCATTGCTTCATAAAATTCAAATAGTGTCCTGAAATACAATTGATTGTTCGGTATGAGAGAAGGCCAATGTTTTATATCTATTTTTCTTTTGTGTGTAGTGTATTAATGTAGTTTTTTTTAATCTTTCCTTTTATCGTTTTTGCAATCTCATTTGTTGAATTCCTCCTTTCACAATTTTTTGGCAGTTGGCAATTCGTGACGAGCACACCATGCTAACTGTGGATTAGGTGGGAAGACTAAATAGGTGGTTTTTTTCTCGACAGTTGGTGGCTAAAGCAAAATCATGACCAGGGATTTAAAAGTGCAAAGGGTACACTTACCTAAATGCCATGAGCCAGAGCAGCTAAACATATAATTTGGCAATTGATCTTAATTTTTTTATTCCTATATCTTCTTCTATTATAAGAGTGTCTCTATGCACATTCTAGTGGTTGGTAGGATGATATGAGTTCAATTCCTAAACCACCAATCCAGTTGTAGCACGCCCAAGTCAACCACATGACACACCCGTTGCGGCTCTATTCTGGCTCGGCGATGTCACGACTGTGAGCAACCATGATGTAAGCGAGGTATATATTGCTTTGATTTTTATGCAATTTTCTTTCTTCTTCGCTAGCGGACTCCCTACCTCCCGTATCTGTACTTTTTTTTACTCATTTTCGCTCTTTTTTTTTTGGCATGGTGGGCAAACTAATGTCAATGGTGGCCCACATATTTTTCCTACATAAATCTTTCCCTGCACAAATCTCCACCCTTCATTCAACCATTGGCATTGGATGGCTCAGACTGATTTCATCCGACGGTTGAGAGTGATTTTTTTAATTTTTGGAAATAATGTTTTCAGTTTGAATGTTGAATTTTTGGAATGTTCACTTAATTTACGGGAAGCTTAATTTTTGGAAAGATTTGATTGGCGATTTTTGGTAATGAAAGAATATAATGACAGAAAATTAGTTCCCAATCAAGCTTGCTCGAGTAATGATTTTTGGTAATGAAAGAATGTAATTAGCTTGATCTTCAATTTTTATGTGCATTTTGTAATGAAAGCTTGATTGGGTATTGATTTTTGGTAATGATTTAAATCGGGTAAGGGATAGATTGGCGTTGATTTTTGGTAATAATTTATTCTCATTTTCAGTTTTCTTTCTTGCCCTAAACGTTTTCTTTCTATTACTCTTTCCTGTCTCCTTGACCCTTGCCCTCTCTCCGGTTCTCTCTCCACAGGGATGGCTCATTCCATTTGATTACTTTGCCTTTTAACATTAGTAGCATGTGTGGCATCACTGGCATGCCTTACGGCCTTTGACTTGACCCTTGGTTTCAATAGTTCTGTATTGAAGTGGCTATTTGTTTTGAGAGGATATAACAGAGTTACTCAAAATCTTAATGTGTCCATGCTCTAAACATCTTTATTATTGTGACAATCCCATAACAAACTTTATATGGACTATGAAATGGAATAATCATTTCTTAAGTTCTAATGTGTCCAAATATCATTGGGCAAAATATTGATTAGTGTCTAATTGTTTCAGGGGTGAAGGATTCGGAAAACAGTTGGTGCCTCGATGGAACTATTTTAAATTACGTAAGTAGATACCCTTCATTCCATCTCACTAATTCAAATATGTGCTCGGTTAGAAACTCTATTTCCTTATACATTATTTTTCTTTATTCCGTTGGTTGCTATTATTTGTTTCATGAATAGTTTGGTATATATACATGCTAAAATTAAATAGCTTTAGTTCATTGGTAGCTTGAGTTTTGTTGGTTGTTGTAAGCCTCTTTTTTTAGAAATTTAATGCATGTAAAGGAATAAGTTAAATGGACCATGTTTTATGCTTAATAAAGAAGCAAATTTTGAGAGAATTTGAGGCTCAATAAATGGTGATGGTGGCCATATAGGAGAGAGGATAATGGCTGCGGCTAAATACCCCCCTTACTTTAATTTATTCTGATCGAGTTCAAATTATGTTGCAGATTCTGAAGTTGACTGTCCAAAAAACAAACAAACTGTGATTACCTATTTTTGTTCTAGATACTATTTTGTGGGTTGAACGTATGACAATGGAGGGACATATGTATTACGTGTTTCTAGGTGCGATTCCCACTTCGTTCTTTCTATCTTGACTTGATAAATTTATTTTTGCTTTGGTACACAGGATTTTCAAAAGGGTGGTGTTGAAGTGAAGCATCTGGGTGTTTCTAAAATCTCTAACAGGGAGCGAAGATGGAAGAGAAATTCTTTAGTTTTCTCTATATTGAAATTTGTAGGTGTTTCATTAGTCATTTATCTTTCTTCAATTGTGAATTGAAACTACCTTAGGTTGGTGGATTCATGTACAAAAGTGTGATGCTCCAATTGTGATCAATTTGCCAAGTTGAATCCTACACTCATGAATTAGATGGCTGTAAATTTGGCATTATTTCCGGTAGTTAATTAGTACTGGACTATACACATGAATTATAAGAACATCTTCCTGGAAACAGACAATTTTTATGAATATGATTGGGTTATTGTTTTGCGTAGTTGGATTCGTTGGGTAGAGGTTGATATATTGCACGTAAAAGATTGGTGGTGATGTGGCGTCATACTTCAAGCAATGTTTGTTTGCGTGTAATGATCGTTCGAGCCGTGCCTTCAGGCACGGGCAATTTCTAGTCATTATACATTTCACATCAACTTTTTTCTCCACATTTCCTATTTACCCATCATCATTACACTTTTACTCACTAAATGGAATCTACTTTTAGGGACAAAATAGATAATGCACCAACTTTTACCCACTAACTTTACCAAATGGACACTTATTAAGGGACAGCCAAAAATGGAATACCAGACTCTAAAAAATGGACGGAGGGAGTATCATTTTTCTAATAAATTCATTTTCTGATGTAGGGGTTTTTTTATACCCGAACGAGCCAAAAATTTGCATAAATCATTTAAACAACAAGCATAATAGAATCAATGATCTTGATCGCCATGATTGTGTTGTGGCCGTGTGGTTACTGTACATTCAACAATTGCAAGCCCTAGTGTAGTATCAATTGCACCCCAATGAAAGTGCTTTCTAAACTCGATTGGGCCAAAAATTTACCGAAATGCTTTAATCAACAAGCATAATGAAATCAAAAATCTCGATCATTATAATTGTGTCGCAATCGTGTGGCTACTGTACATTCAACTACTGCACAAGATTTAGTTTAATATCAAGTTACGTTGAACGTATATGTTATAAAGGTGGTTGTCAAGTCCATTTTTATAATGGTCGATCTGACCCATTAGTATTTCACCATTTACTTATTCCCTCATTTCTACTAAACTTGGAGAGCATTGGATGTCGACAATCACATGATCGAAAAGCATTAATACGTTCGGAGGCATTAAAGTCTTATGGTGCACCACCCGAGCCCACATTGAGGTCTTTTTTTTTTTGCTATCCGAACCGTCTATCTTTTACACAATATGAATTAGATTAATTTGTACCGACATGAAGTTAATTGTGTATTATTAGACATTGATCGGACGAAAAATATCATTTTATTAATCAGCAATTTGAGCCCACCAAATATTTTCCCCAAAATCTAAAATCAGAAATGCGATATAAATTTAGTTGGGGAATACAAACTTTCAAGTGGCAATTGAAATTTTTGCAGAAAAAGTTGGCGGCATTTTTGTAAGTGCCACGCTATTTGCAACCACAAATTTTTTATACGTAACATGTTCTAAAATTAATCACTTTCGGACAAAAATGCCCTTTAAAAAAATGGACAAAAAGACCCCTAGTGAAATGACGTCGTTTTGGGATGGCAAAGGATATCCTATCATCTTCCTCCCACTCTTCTTCCCCAACCCTCGTTCCACTGTACAAGAAACGGAAATGGTAGAACTCCGTCAACAGCGGCGAAGGAAAATGTTGGGCTGGGGAATCGGAATCCCAAGTTTTGCTAGAGAGAGAAGCCCGTGCTTGGGTGATCGTACCGAAATGAAAGGAGATTTGCAGAGACCTAATTCATCGTCTTATGCAAATTCAATTCCATTGCATTTAAACATTACGGTCTTACTAATTGACAGGAAAATGGTTCATTTTTTGTCCATTAGGTGCACCTCTCTCTCTCTCTACTAAAATGTCGACGATGAACTCCGGTGGGTGCCGCAATACTAGGTTTATATTAGGGCACAACGGACGCAAAGGTGGAGAGTTTTCATTTCTCCGCCGACGAACCAGTCCCATTGCACATTAGGAAAATGCGCGATATTAATCGCGTATTCACGAAATGCGTTATAGGAAGCATAACGCATTTTAAAAATGCGTGTTTACAAAAAAAATAATATGGCGTATCTTTAAGATGCATTATAGAGTATTCATGTAGTACTAGAATCTAAACTTTCCAAACATTTTCGAGTTTTAAAATCCGAAATTTTTTAATTTTTCGAAAATGTGTATCCGAATGCCGCAAGTTTTTTTTGAAGGAGGTGGTGTTAAAGGAGGTGGTGATGGCAGGTCTAGGGCAGTCCGGTGCAAGCCCCATTTCACCATTGGACGAAACTCTAATTATTGAATACTTGCCTACAAAAGGTTGCCGTGTGAGCTCGCGGCGGATCCTGTCGCCATTGGTAGTGAATGGTTGGGAATAAAACTGGTGGGGCAGGTGTGGCGTGGTGGTGGTTATGGGGGAAGAGAAGTAGGTGGGCGTGGACCATGGAAGTGGTTATGGAGGAATCGGGGAGGAGTTCAAAATTTGGGGAAAAATTAGGTTTGGATAGTGAAGGTATTTTGGGAAGTTTATGGATATTTGTTAGGTTGTATTTAGAAAATTGTTATTAAATTAGTGAATTAAGTTTAGAATATGTCTACCTTTGAAAAATTTATGATTGTAAATAGTTCGTCCTTTTGTAATTCTCAACTAAGGCCATCCACAGTGGTATAATCAAAAGACAATTATTTTTAAAGTTAACAATGTTGGTGCAAAAGATGGCTCACAATGGTATAATCAAACTTAGCAACATCCTTAGAAATAATCAAATTTTGAGTTTTGGATAACCAAAACTAGCAATCTTTTTCAATAATCAAAATTTAAATTTGTAAACTCCACAGCACATAAGTTAACTAATTCCAAAATTTGTATACACGCGTGTTTCAATTGATATTTTTTTCTTCTTTTCTTCACCTACTCTATATCTTTTTCATTTCACCCACAAACTGTTCTCTTTCTTTACCTCAAAAAGTGAAGCTCATATCTCTCGATCATCTACAATTCAACTCATTATCGACAGAATAAAGTATTTCACTCTTCTTTCCCTTTTTTTTTTCCAAAAAAAAATTTATAATAGGAGGGAAGAAAGTCACCGATTTTTCCCCAAAATTAAAAAAGGGAATCGATAAATTTTTGCCAAAAAAAAAAATGTAAATGGAGGGAAGTGAATGACAGGAAACAGAGGGGGAGAGAGAGTGAAATTGTAGTGGATCCATATTTTGGTTATGGACTAGAAGTGACCATTGTAAAGCTCAACATGGTTAAGTTTAACAACCTCTGAAGTAAATAATTAAAAGCTGATGTGTCAACTTTTGGTTATCCTTTTTTGATTATGCCCAGGCCTTGTTTGATAAGTGAGTTAGAGGGTGGGATAGGATTACTAATCCTATGGATCCCCTAATTCTATGTTTGATTGCACAAAATGGAAGGGGATTAGTAATCCCATGGGATGGGCAATCCCCTCACTAGGGAGGATTGGTAATACCTTGGGGGACTAGGTATTAACAATCCTATCCCATGAAATTAAATTACATTGACCTAATTACCCTTGGGATCTCACCCGTGCACCAAAAAACCTCCGAAAATTACCACTGATATAATGGGTATGATATTGGTTGTGTAAAAATTAGATTATTAATGCATCGGTCCATTTTTGAAGAGTGAGTTAAAAACATCCATTATTTTCCTACATTTTTTGCGCAATGATTTTAAAACAGTTTTTTTTTTCATGTTTTGTAAATTTTTTGTTTTGTTCCACTTTCTTTCTTTTGTTGCTTCATGATATTTTTGGAACTTGTAAAACCAAAAAAGACAAATGGAAATGAAAAAAAAATGCATAATAGATTTAATTAGTAACTTGAATTATTTGTGTGGAACTTAAAAGTGGATTTCACAAACCCAATTGTGCGCCGTCGGTGCATGGTGTTGGGTAGCCATAATTGTGTTTGACCTGAATGTAGTATAAAAATGTACATTAGTTGTATTTTCAAACCATTTTAATTTTATTTTCACAAAATGGTAAATACAGTTTTAAAAAAAAGAAGAAGAAGAAAGACTACAAAAATAGGACATTTTAATTGTGTTTTCTCTTTTACTTCATTGAGGGCAAAAATTAAAGAAATTTATTGTTTTAATCCAATCTAATCGTGTCCTAAACAAACATGGTATTAATAATTTCATAATTCTATGTTTTTTTTGGGTAAATATTCCATTGTTTATTGCCTAAAAAACAAAGGTGAAAGTACATAAACACCCCCTCAACTATCACTGTTTCTCGTAAACTCCCCCTCACATTTAAAAGCGCCCATGGAGACCCCCTCAACTACTGAAAACGAAAAAAATGCTAACTCCGTTAACAAAATAGAGGAAATGACCAAAATACCCTTTTCTATTATACCCTTAAAGGAAATTTTTTTTTTAAATCTTGAAATCATTCACTCCACTCTACTGCTCCAGCCGAGAGAGAGAGAGAGAGAATGGGTCCCGGAAGCTCGAAGCCAGGCGTTGCGGAGCCCATGGACAATGCCATGGACGGCTCCAAGGGCTCTTCTTCGCAATTGTCGAGCTTGATCACTTGAGACGGCGATGGGCGGCAATGGCGGAAGAAATGGCGAGGTTCGGCCGTACGAGATGGCGAAGGCGCAGTACCAGAAGGCCAAGATATCTATGTGGTGGGAGATCGAGAACTGCCAGGTCCCCAAGGGCTACAAGCCCACTCGATCGCACAGAACATCACCAACGCCCTCGCCAAAATGAACTACCTCGGTCCCATCTCTATCTCTGCCTGCAGCGACACCAGTGGTATCCCGGCCTCTGTTCAGCAAGCCCTCAACAGCACTGGCATCGCCCTAAACCACGTCCCTACAAGTATAGAAGTACTCATCTGTATGTATGTGCGTGTGCGTAAATATAAAAGTAGTCCAATTATTTACCAAAGAGAAGGAATTAGTCGAGTTTTTAAACTAGAAGTTAGGTCTTTGATCTCAAATTGCGATGTGATCTCGAGGTTTCGTTTTGATATTGGGCTTTAATATACATGTTGGATGTTTTGTATGTAGATGACGATGATTTGTGCGTGTGTGTAAATGTAAAAGCAGATCTGGCTATATGTTTTATGTGGATACTGTAGATGTTATGTAATTTTGGATGAATTATTTATTAGTCGAGTAGTAATTAAAAGTTGGGTCTTTTGATTCTCGAATCGCGACTATTGGGGATTTCTGAAATTGGGGTTAACGTTTGATTTTGGGGAATTTTGAAATTGGTGATTTGTGGTTTGTGATAATTGTGATTGTTAGAGACTGAGTGTGGGAGGGGCGTTTGGTGGTGGTGATTGGTGCCTGGCGGTGATTTGGGATTGTGGTGGCAACAATGGTGGAGGTGGTGAAGTCAGTGGTGGTGGATTGGAGATTGTGGTGGTGACAATGGTGGCCTGTGGATTGTCAAAGGGCATTTTTGTCCAAAAAAATACCCAATTTGCTGACATGTGACGTCCCTGCAAACAGTTCTGAGACGGAAGGGTGTTACTTGGGTAACGGGAATAGGTGAGGGGGTCTCCATGGGCACTTTTAAATGTGAGGGGGAGTTTACGAGAAACAGTGATAGTTGAGGGGGTGTTTATGTACTTTCACCAAAACACAAAACAAATTAGGTAAAATTTTGGAAATTACAGATGAACAAGGGTAATATTGAAACATCAATCTTCCAATTCTATCCTACGTGTGGGAAACAAACATAATATTACTAATCTCATCTCCTTACGAATCCCACACCATAATCTCATCTCCTTGCTAATCACATCTCAATTCGATCTCTTTACTAATCCTATCTAATTCAACTCATTTATCAAACAAGGCCCTAATGTTTAGTCGGTAATGCATTTTCCCCAATTGAAACGACACCATATAGTGTACACCTGATCTAATCTCCATCCCCAAATACAGGGTCCCCTTCTCTTCTCTTCGTCACTTCCGCTCCCTCAGGCATACACGCCGCCTACTGCAACACAGGTCTCGCTCTCTCTCCGCGCCATGGGTTCTGATTGACGCCACCCTCCGCCTAGTTCTCAAGCTTCTCATACTTGCTTTTCATCAATCGAAACAAGTGGCCTTTCTCCTTGAAATCGAGTTTCATCCACCGAATCTTATCGGATGCCGCCCTCCGCCTCCGTCCTCTTCGCATTCAGGTGAGAGAAATCATCTTTACCTTGATGATTCTGTAGTCTAGGGTTTATTTGACTGTGTCTTGGATTGGAGGGCTCATTATCTTTAGTAGTTTACAGATTTTAGGGTTGCTTTGTAGTTTTTAAATACTGAAACTTCATTTCCGAATACTTGTCACCGAATTGCTCATCATCATTGATCAATACATATCGCTCTGTGTTACCATTAATGTCGTAAATCCTAACGAGAAGCTCGCTGCCGTTTCTTTTGTTGTTTGTAACGGATTGGCTGAGGTGTTTGGTGACGAAACCAGGGCTTGTGATGAGAGAATACCATGATTTGCATACGGATTTGAATCGAAGCAGAGATGCTACGGGTAGTCTTGCAAGAATGTCAATTAATAGTTCATCGGGTACGTAATCTGACATTGTTTTGAGAGGATGGAAAAATTCTGATCTACAGGACTAAATAATGCTATGGATACAAGGCTAGGTCACTTTAAAATTAGGAGATAGAGAGTATAAAACCCCTAAATTTGGAGAAAGAAAGCGGAATCGGGCAGGGAACTTACAGTTGTATGTAGAGAACCAGATCATTCGCGATAGGCATCGATAGAAAATTTCAAAGCTTTAAAAGGAGACAGATCCACCGATCCTCTACTGCTTGTGTGTCCGATTCCGATAGAACATCCTTTTCGTTGTCTTCTTTGGGGAATCTTGATTAGGGCACAGTTGGTGACCCATCCAACTCCATTTTCATGAGAGAAACGAGGAAAATTTTCACTGATTTCTTGGAATGACAATTGTCCGTCAAATATTCCAAGCTACAGAAGTACTCAATGATCTTTAGTAGTTTGAAACATTGCATTAGAACCCTTTTTCAACACAGGTATGTTTTGAAAACTCTTAAACAATACTCCCTCCTTCCCATTTTAAATGCTTCCTATGGAAATCCGTGCATTTTCAAACTCCAAAAATATATATTTCTATATATATAGGAGGCATTTAAAGTGGGACGAAGGGAGTATCTGATAAATATAACTTTTGACCTGTTTATGTTCTCAATGAGAGCTCAAAATTGAACGGTCTTGATCATCAAAGTAGGCTCGGATAGGGCCTTCAAACGAGCCAGACTAGACGGTGCCTCCGAAGGGAGTTAAGGATCTTCCTGATTGCAACCATAGGAAGTACTTACCATGGGAGGTGTGTAAATATGCGGGCCAGTATGTTCGGCTGGCCAGTGTCCATCTTTCGACTGAATTGCACAATTCAATCGAACGGCTTTTTTGAGAGCAATTGTAACAGTTTCATAGTTGACTTGTTCATTCTCCCCTAGTCTCACTGGTAGCCATTAGTGTTTATGCTTGTCAATAACCTATAAAGCTAGCCATTAGTGTTTATGCTGACTGAATTCTCTTCAATTATATACATGACCACCGATAATGCGGCATCCTTAAATGCTTTGGAATGCTTGTCAATAACCAGGGTGGTGCTATCCACTCTATGTTTCGGGATTTTTTTCTAGAAGGATTAATCAATTTGTCTACAAAACATTGTTTCTGCATTTCCGTTAATGTAGTTTCCACAACCCCAAAATATTATTGCTAATGGTTGAAAGTAACATATTGCCCATACAGTGTTTGATAATATGCTTAAATGAAATTCCAATCCCCATGGCTCTAGGAATTAGCCACTCGACTGATCAAGACGTTCTTTTGAGTTGATAACAGGTAGAGTCTAGGAAATTCCTCTCTGGGATTGTTGACTTGACTATGTATTAGTCCAGAATTTAGCAACATTTCCTGCATAACACCTTTGTGCATAGTCTGTCATGAATAATGTTACCAAGATCAGATTGTTCATCACCAACTGATAGTATATCATGCCAAATTCTGGATGGTTTTCTAGTTGAAGGTAATGCAGGTAGCCAACTGTCTTCCCCATACCTATAGTTGCTTTTAAGAACCTTTACCCATTGGGAATTGTCCTCCTTAATGTATCTCCACCACCACTTTGCAAGCAAAGCAAAATAGTGTTCCACTAGTTTCTTGATACCCAAACCCCCATATTTTTTGCCTCTTGCGATGGAATCCCATTTTACCATGTGCAATCTATTGTTGTACTAGGATTGCTGAAGAATCCAAGAAACTCATCTTGGAGAGATTGTCTGTTCGCAGAGTGCATGCGGTAATTTTTTTTTTCTTTTTTTTTTTTCCGGTAAGTGCAAGATATTATAAGCTCAACCAATCATAACAAGGTTCAAGGAAGACATCCCTTGCAGAAACAAAAGGAACTAACAATAGCTAAAAGCAGAACAGCTACAGCTTCAAGAAGCAAAATCCCTATCTATACATTTCCAAAGATCCTATTGGAAAGTCTTCAATCTGCACAAAGAATCTTATTTGGAGAAGAATTCTTCACATTCCTCCTAGAGCTGAGCTGAGGAAGTCCCTTATACCAGACACAATTTCATCAGTCACTTGATCATTCCTCCTAGTTATTCCACCAAAGATGCAATTATTCCTCTCCTGCCACATCCCATAAACAGTTGAAGCAAAAGTACACTTAAGAGTAGTGCTCATAAGCCCAATCCCAGTCACATTAGAGCAGTACCAATTAAGCGCCTCCCCCAAGTTATTAGACAGCCCTTGAACCTTGTTCTTAGCCACCAAAGACTGCCAAACAATTGTTGAAAAGGGGCAATCAAAAAAGAGGTGTTGGTGTGATTCATCCTCAGAATTACAGAGACTACACACACCATCAATCTGCATACCCCAGCTCTTTTATCTGTCCTTAGTACTCAGTCTTTGAAGAACAGCTAGGCATAAAATGAATGACCATACGTACATAACTCCATCTCCAAATTATCTTGTACCAAGGTTGAATTGGATACCTCTTTCTTATGGTATTCTAGGAAGACTTGACTGAAAGAACCACTAGGATGGGGCAATCAAAGAACAGAATCCTCCACATCAGAATTAGGCTGAAGATTAGAAGGAGTTTCAGCTATAATACCTTGGATAGCGGGGTTTCGTAATCTAGGCCACCTCCAAACGCCATGTGTAATGATAGAAGCAACCCTGGGCCTTAGAGATCTGCCAACATTATAGACCACTCGTTCACCAAATCTGACATACAATGGCCCTAAGGGGTGCCAATTATCTAACCAAAGAAAGATGCTTTCCCCGTTGCCAACTTGATACTTTATAAGCGGTTGACCCAAGTGTCTAAGACCAAGGTGTTTCCTCATGGTCCAAGAAGCATCACGAGGAACCTCCATGGTCCATAGACACTGCTCTTTTATGATATATGAATGCACCCATTTAATCATAGTGATTCTTATTATGATTTTGACATAGAAGCTTAATGTACCAAGAAATTTGGTGGTCCCTACTTGTACCTAAGATTAACTGCTTAAAATAGAAATTCCCTACTTGTTCCTAAGATTAACTGCTTAAAATAGAAATTGCAATTGTATTTCTTTTTTCTGATCTAGAGTTATCTACATCTATGCTTACATATGGGTGAAAAAGGTTCAGTGTAATAGACTTCTTCTTGAGCAATATGGTTATTGATTGTTTGTCACATGCTACATAGCTCGTAATTTGTACTTTGTTTGTCCTACATATCTCTCATTATAATTCACTTATTTTATATGCTTGTATTTAAATGGAGTGTTTCAAAATTTGACAGATTGCATCATGCCTCCTGGATCAAAAAAGAGTATTGCATCCTCTAACTTGATTGGCACAATGTGTAACACTGCAGCAGTACGAGTTGAACAGCAGCTACAACACCCGCTTCAGAGATTCTGACATCTACTCCTTTGACTATTGCATCTCCTTCTACCCGTGCCAGTGCTGCAAGTAAATGCAACTGTATCTCTCTCTCTCCCCTTCTACCTATGCCAGTGCTACAGGTAAATACACCTCTCTTTCTCTCGATTAAGGGTTATTTGAACTTAATTATGTTGTTTGTTAAAAAAAAAAGAACTTAATTATGTTAATCCTGTGAATTGTGCTAGGGGTAGCAAAGCAGCGCCGTGTGCGAGGGCCAACACGTGGAAAAAGAATTAGAAGGATAATTGTCGAGAATAAAGGGGAGAAGATCTCAGCTTATGTGACACCAGAAATGAGAGTGTTTTGCGGAATGAATGCAAACAAGGTGGTGACTAAACGAGGGACACAAATTAGGTGGATCTGTCCTATTCAGGGATTTTACCCCTTGTGGAACAATGTTGATTCGACGGTGAAAGATGCCATCCTACAAGCTGTCCGGGTAAGAATGTCTAATTTGAATGGTTCCCAGCATAACACCCTCATAACATAAAGACTACAGATTGCATTCAATTAGTGAATTCTCTAATATATGTTTGTAGGACAAAATTAAAGTCACCGAAAATGAAGTTGAGGGCACTGAGTTAGTTGAGGAAGTTTTCATGAAAAGGCAAATCTACTCTACAAAGATTGGAAATGGAGAATGAACGATTGCTATACAAAGAAATTGGACGCTGGCTTAGACGCATGTCAGCATCTTTTTCAAAAGATGCCCATAGATGACTGGAAGTACATGATCGATCATGTATTCAAGGATCCAACAAAAGTAAAGGATTCAACATTAAATGCATACATGTTTCTCTTGGCATTTTGGATCGATCCATTCGTTTGTATCTCTCAATCTATGTGATGCTCCATACAATCACAAAAATCAAGCTTCTTTCTTCCCTCATTACTGTTTGGCTCATTACCATTTCCATCGTCATCATTTCCCTCATTACCAATTCCACCAGAACGATCAGCCTAGCATATTCAAATAACCATAGCATATTAACAATCCAACAAATAGCACCGGCAGAAATCATAACAGAATGGGCACAATCTCTATTTAATTTGTCAGCGTTTTTGCGGGATTGAAAAAATCATTTGTTTGATATTAAGTTAGAGTTGGAAATGTAACTCCAATAAGTATTCAATTAACCTGTCGTTTTGGATCCTTGAATACATGATCGATCATGTACTTCATGTCATCTATGGGTATCTCTTGAAAAGGATGCTGATATGCGTCTAAGCCAGCGTCCAATGTCTTTGTATAGAAATCGTTCATTCTCCATTTCCAATCTACAACCTCAAATTTGAAATTGGCTCCGCGCTTCTAAACGACACATCTCTACCAGTCATCGGAACACTCTTGGGAACACCTCCGTCTCTCTCCTCTCTCTCTCTCCCCGAAGCCGCATCTCCGCCTAAAATTATTTTTTCTTTATTGTTTGAAAACAGGAGCAGTGCCCGAGTTGGTAATAACGTGCTAATCACTCTGCAACCCTACCTATATGTCTACTTACTAATCATTGTGCAGACGTACGGTGATTTGTTTGGAGGAACATTGTGACCCGATTCGGCGTCCCCTACGCAATCGTATCCGACAACGGTTCTTAGTTTTTTTTCCCGCCAGGGGACTGATCGATCACAGAAACTGAAATAACCTCAAAAAGGACAGCACTAAAGAAAAAAAATAGACAGCTGTTTGATATCCAATCTTTGTAGAGTAGATTTGCCTTTTTATGAAAAACTTCCTCAACTAACTCAGTGTCCTCAACTTCATTTTCGGTGACTTTAATTTTGTCTTACAAACATATATTTGAGAATTCACTAACAGAATGCATTCTAGTCTTTATGTTATGAGGGTGTTATGCTGGTAACCATTCAAATTAGACATTCTTACCCGGACAAATGATTTTTCAGTCCCGCAGAAAAGCTGGCAAATTAAATAGAAAGGGTGCTACTGCGATGACTATTGCAGTGAGACATTTTGCTCATAGTGCTGTACTTACTTTTGTTCATAGTGCTGCTATTGATGATGGGTTGTGCCTATTCTATTATGATTTCTGCCTGTGCTATTTGCTGTATTGTTAATATGAATATGCTAGGCTGATCGTTTTGGTGGAATTGGTAATGGGGGAAATGATGACGATGGAAACGGTAATGAGCCAAACAATAATGAGGGAAACGGTAAGGAGGGTAGAAAGAAGCTTGATTTTTGTGATTTGTACGAGGCATCACATGGATTGAGAGATACAAACGAATGGATCGATCCAAAATGCCAAGAGAAAGATGTATGCATTTAATGTTGAATCCTTTACTTTTGTTGTCTGCCTTTTAATTAGTCCATTCCTTATGTCTTTGTTGTTTGTTTTCTTTTTTACGAAATGATAGGTGATGATAGTGGAAATGCGTGACGCGGCAGCTCTGTCTGGCACTCCACTATCAGCTGAAGAAATTTCAATAAAATGCCTCGGGGAGTCGAAGACGAAGAACTATATAAGAGGATTCGGGAATGGGCCAAAGCCATCTACCTATCTTTCCAAATCCAACTCACTGTCAGCACGCCAGGACCAGCTGCAAAAACTTCAACGTGAGTTGGATTTATTTCGTGAAGAGCAAAGAAGGGAGAGGGAAGAGGAGAAGACGCGAAGGGAGGAAGAGCAAAAGCAACGCGAGGAGGAGCGAGAGGAGGAGAAGAGGCGGTGGGAGGAGACACAAAGGCGACAAGATGAGAAGCGGTCTATACTTCTAAAAGAGATGGATGTATTCAAAAGCTTTATGAGCCAATTGCAGAATGGTGGACGAGGCAACATGGTAGCAGGGTGATGATGGCTCAAATATATGGTACGTAGTTTGAGATCTCTCTTAGAATTGACTTTGATGCTAAGTAGGAAATCTGGAATTGCAATTTTTTTTTATTCTTTTGAGGTTGAATGATTGATGGTTTTATGACTGGGAAGCTTAGACTTCCAAGTACCCATGTGTTGCATTTACTCTGTGTTGGATTGTCGTGAAGTAGTCTGTCAACTAGTATATAAAGTTTGTGGCATGCTTAGACTCTGATTTGTTTCAGCCCAAAGTTTGTGTCCTGGAAAATCGACTCTCAGATTGGTCCATCGCACGCCTTGTCCCCTTTTCTCTCTCTTACTTTTCCATTCTCTCGATCAAGATTCACTGCCATGCCCATAGAGAAAAGGCAAAAAGTCGAGTCAAAAGTTGTTGATTCGAATATGCTGATGGGTGATATACTATCTTTCAATTTGTGTTGCTTTGTCATTTGATTAATATCTTTTTATTTGGATCTTTCATATTTCCTCTAATTTCATTCATGGCTATGTTTGGTTTTTGTTCTCTCCGCATGAATTTGTCTGTTTTGTCACAAGCATACTCTGTTTGGTTTGGGTTTTGAGGAAGGTTTTTGTGGTAATTAATAAGTGGAGGGAGAGATAGAGAAATGAAAGTGTAATAGTTGAAGAGAAAACTTATTGGGATTCGTGCACAGGGATAGGAGTTGGTTCTAGAGAGCCAAAGTGAACACAGTCTTTTGAAGCTTTTTGGCCTTTTAAGTCAAAAGGGCAAATTCTTGGATGTATAGTGTGATGCTTCATCTGGTATGCTCAAATCATCGTATGGGTGTGTTAAATTTCTGCTTAAAATCCCTTATTTTGACGGTGTTTGATCCATAGTTAATAAATTGAAAGGGATAGAGCGTTGAGCACATATTGTTAAAATTGTATCTCAACAGCACAAACTCCATTCCAGGTTTTGGGAACCTGTAATTATCTGCACCTTCCTTTTCTTTATAGCTCCAAAACAGGGGTAATTTTTTGGGGCATTTGTATTATCTGAACGTTAAGTAGGTTTTTGTGTTAAACTGTAGGTGCATTTTGTGAGTTGGTTCAGCTTATTTTAGGGCGTGTCCGTAAGCTTCATTTTATATGCTTAAACACTTCTACTATTCTTTTTCTTCATTGACTCTTTTGCCAAGATTAGGTGTAGATTTTTTAGAAGATTGAATTTGTTGTTATTTTTAAGGCTGCTTTAGTGCTATTACAGCCAGTAGATTCTAACACACTTTCCTAATATTAATTTCGTTTTGGTGTTAAGAATATATTTGTGGATTTTAATGTTACATGGATCCTTCTAATATCCAAGTAATCTGTATCGGACACTCGACATTCAAGGGTATGAGATCCTTGTTCAACATATATTGTCGGACATTCACATAGCATGCATCCCTGGTAATTCGAATTTAACAAGAACTGTGCTTTTTTCTTGGTTCACGTGTCCAACATATCCCAGTCCATGTTTTCTCTCTGTGCTTAATTTTGTTATTTTTCCAATTGTACAATTTGATTGTAAATATCATAACTTATTGGGATTGGTGGTTAAAATTATGTTTTCTTTGGTAGGGGTTGCAAAGACCGGGGTAGAAGTGAAGAGGTGAAGGAATACTCGAAGTGTACGTCTTGGAACCTCTAACAGGCAATGAAGAACATGGTTTTGATATAGCAGTAGTTTTTCTAATTTTATTCCGCATCACTTTTCTTGCTTTTGCTTTGTAAGTAATTGGTCTATCAGCGGGGGGTTTTTTTTTTTGGGACACTAGAAAATGAAAAAATTACTTAACTTCTCGAAAGCCCCTCCTCTCATGTCCACCTCTAGGAGTGGGATTAAGTCGTCGAGCGGGATGATGTATGACACCATTCTATCTTCTAGATCAACTCCTATGTTAGCAAACATATTCGCGACTTTTTTGGTCTATCAGTGGTTGCCACTATTAAAAAGTAGGAATTCGATTTGAAATTCCATTTGATTATGCTTTTCTTTTTTTTTGCTGTTGCTATTAGTATTTGTTGAATGAAAAATTGAGTAAATGTATTCTTGAGATCAGATAGTTTTGGATTGATTGGTTGTTAATTGTTGAGTTGTGACGCTATAATTTAGCAAGTTTCTTGATCACTAATATTGAGCAAGATATTTCTCGAGAGTTTGACTCAAACTCTATCATAGATGTTTTTAATAACATGAAAGAGCGTCGAACACAAATCAAAATGCTTGATTTTAGTAGATAGGATTAAGTAAACATTAATACTACTACTTTTGCAATCTAAGCTGATATGAGAAACATGTTTTGTTTTGTTTTGGTTTTTTGCACAAGACGGGTGAAACTTGTTTAGTTTTATATGTATTGGTGTTATTTTATAATTTTTTGAGTTTGCAAAATTTCACATTATTGTGTCTCTCTTTTTTAAATCTTTTTGATTGTGTATATTCGCTTCTGCTACGCAAAGATCCTAGCTCCGTCCCTGTTGACAACCGTATGGAGAGTGGATCCTTATATATGGAGTTTATTTTAGCCTCGTAGCATATCGATGTTCTTTGGTGGAGTAGTAAAGATTTTAAGATAAGAATGGTCATGGGGTAGGTGTGCTGATAAATTGTAATTTTGAGCAGGTATTTGTTAGTAGTAACGAGAGGTAACTTAGTGGGAAATTTCATTTTTGACGGGTGAAATGAAAAAGAAAAATGTACAAAAGTTCCTTGCACAAGGATCGAATTGGGTCAAGTGAGAAGTATTTTTATTCCAATCATTTCACAACCACATAAACTTACTCACATATTTACACAAATTACTCACATTTACATTAGGGCCCATACACACTACACTTCTAGTGTGTGTGAACCCCACCAAAAGATATGATTGTATAACCATTTGTGATTGGTTAATAGTAATTGCTTTTATTCTCCTATGGTGAAAATTTTCACGCAACAATATCATAAATTAGCTAGAGTACAAATGTGTTGAGGTATGTACAGGGGCGGAGCTAGTATGGGGAGGTGGCACGTGCCACCCCGTTTCTGAAAATGCAAAAAAATAATAATAATAATAATTATACGTAATAAGTTTATATATTAATGCTAGCGCACAAGCCAACTTGGTAAGAGTGGCAACGTGCTTCTTGCAAGTTGCATGCCCTGGTACTGGGGTTCGAATCTCCTTGTTTACACCGTGTTTTATTTTTTCTTTTTTCAATCACTCTCTCTCCCTCTCTCAATTGTTGCAGAAGTTCTTACAAGATTTGTAATTTTTTCCCACTAATCGAAAAAGAACGTGACCCATTAGGAAATTAATTTTTTTCATGACCAATTCAAACACATAATTTTTTTTAAAGATTTACTAATGTGGTTCGACTAAGTATTTCGAGTATGGAAAAAACTAACACTTTATAGAAATATTGTAAAAAAAAAAAATGGAATTTAGACAATGGTAGGTTCGGATTAAGAAAATTAATATCATAATGTCTTGCATTTGCATACCACAAGAGGATTGAGGCAAGCAATTATTTCTTTTTCAAAGCAAAAAACCCACAACAAAATCTAAGTATACGACTTTATACTTCCTTTTTTTTCTTCATATTTTTCCACACAACATGAAATTAGATTTCCATTTGTGTGGCCTGTGATCCTCAATCTGGTTCTTTCCTCTGCTGGTTTAGTGGTTTCCTGGCCTTCTCCACCTAGCCTGCACAATGAACGCACGGCTAAGACCCGGCCGGGGGTTGCCCGGCAAGGCCCTCCGGCGAGAGGATAAGTATCTGGAGAGAGAGAGGGGAAAGAGACTAGGGTTTTTAGTGGGTATTCGCGTGTGTCTCCCTTTAGGGTTGTTATCCTTCAATATTTATAGAGCCTCCATGACTTGCTCTCCAAGTACGGGCATGTGCCTTGCACGAGCCAGGAGACGTCGTCATGATGTCACTGAAAGTATCTGGTAACCGTTTTGGTGTGAGCTGGCACATTCCTCGTGCGCTCACGATTATCCTTTGGCGTAACCGCCTCGACACGTGGGGTGACACGTGACTGTGCAGGTGGCCGAGCCCGGAAGAACATGGTGGTGGCCGAGCTTGAAGGGTAGCCGAGCCTAAAAGGGAATTTGGGCCAGGCGAAAATCATCCGCGGAGCCACCTCCCAAGCGGTGGCTGAGCTTGACATAAATCTTTCCGTCGCTGGACACAAAGCGAAGGCAAAGCCGACGACTGGAATGCTCGGCTCACGCCGAGCCCCGATAGGGATTGAGTTCGGCCCGCTACACCATTGAACGGTATCACCCCGCGCCCAAATCCTGACTCCGCCACGAAGTATGTATAACCCTTTAATTTGCGTATCGACCCTTAATACGTAGCCAGCGGCCATGCATAATGATTGCAAATGATCCCCCGCTGCCCAATTTCCCGGATTTCCTGTTGCATTAAACTCGTTGGCAGATGGGGATGCCATTGAAGAGGAAGTGACGTCCCTACTCTCTCTGTATCCATCCCTCCATCTGTTGCAATGAGTTCCTCTTTGGGTGTGGCTTCAAATTTGCTAGTCCCAACATATTTGGTCCAGACCAAGCAGCTCAAGCGGTCGAATTGCCAGTAATGTCGGTTCGGACGAGGGCGTGAAGTTGGTCCGGAAGAGCGGGCGCAAACATCAACTCTATTTATAAGTGCGTTTTGTTCAGTTTGAGGGTTTTCTAATTATAAGGTACACATGACTATAGCAGCGCTTTGCGACACCTTTGCCAATGCTTTTGACCGCCAACAATTCCCAAATTTCTTGTAGTGACTCTAATGCTCATGTTCGTGCAACACAAGCCAGGTTAATTATTAGAGTACACAATTAATTCATTTTCTGAGTCTTAATCGGAGGCCTAATACTAATGAAGAGTAGCTAGTATATATATAGTAATCAATAAGTCAAAGTCCGATAAAAAAAAAAAGAGCCAAACAAAACTCCTTATAGAGAGAACAATCCATTCACAATAGAGGTTAGGGCCAAACATACTGGAGTGTGGGCCCACTATCTCTCTTGTGTGAATGGGTCCAGTGTGTGCAAGCATTTGTGAGTGGTAATATGTACACATTCTTCTTTTTTTACAACATAGGAGTTATTTTCACACCCGAACAAGATCAGACTCATTCATTTAGGGTCGGCCGCAAATGCGTCATGAGGCTACCCTTATGGACTTTTCACTCCCTAATTGGTTGACCTACTCCCAAGAATTGAATACACACTTCCAAAATGGGAGCAAACATCCCGGCCAGTAGAAACAACCCTTCTTAGAGCATCTCCAACCCATATCTCAGTCTTTCTCCATTTTGGAGACTCAAAAAAGTATATTGTATTCAAAAAATAGTTTTGGAGAATCAACTTCAACCTAGTTCTCTATTTTTCAAGTTCAAAACTCCCCTCAATTCTTCCTCCATTTATTGTTTGATATATTATTTTTTTTCTCATTTCATTAGATGCATGTTTTTTTCCTTTTCAACTCATTATTCAAACAAATACAATGGTAGGATAGTGTAAATGAGAAAAAATAATATTATGAGTTCAAATGGTTTGATTTTACATTTAATGTTATTTCAAAATGCATTTTGTAATAATTCTGAATTTTGATAAATAAAAAAAATTCATTTTAATATTTAAATTTATTGCTTTTAAAATTCCTTTTTAATTTCTAATAATCCGTTATAATTAGATTTTAGTCCTTAAAAATCATATTTCTTGACTAAAAGCCCTAATTGGCCAATGATCTGGATTTTAACCGATTAGTTGGAGGAACCGGACTACCATACTCCTAGTTACATTTTCCTAACCCTAGTTGAACCCTTTTGACCATTTTGAGCCTTATAAACCCTCCAAACCCTAATTCCTTTATCCATGGGATAATAAATGTTATGAGGAATATTATCCATTGGATAATAAATATTAGGCTTGACTAGTCATTTCAAACCCTAATTATATCCAATATTCCTTTGTCCATTGGACAACAAATGTTAGGGAAAATATTATCCATTGGATAATAGACATTACTTGCCAATATATGGTTGATAAGATAAGTCATACCAAAAGGAAATAATCATTTTATTCCCATAACAACCCATAATTATCACCAATATTCTTTACCCATTGGTCCATAAATGCTAGGGAAATTTTTAACCATTGGTCAATAGTATTTAGGTTGCCAATAAAGCCTTAATTAGACTAGTCATACAAAGAATCCCATCATTTTGCTTCCAAAAGAAGCAACCTTAGTCTTGCCATACTTACAAGCCTAAAACTAATAGGCCTAACCCTAAATTACCCACCAAAGTTACTTTACTAGATTCTTTAAGTACATATATGTGTTTATATATAGGTATATACACCTCATAGCCTATTATAAGCATGCCTATATGTGGTTATATATGCACTTTCTAGGAAAAACCATAACCATTGGACAATGTTCTTGTCATTGAAAGCCTTAACACAATCATGTCATCTTTTAATGGACCTAATAGGACTACTTTGTACTTGGTATATTATACTTATATACCATAAGCATATATATATGTACCGAGAGAGAGAGAGAGAGGAGAGGCCGAGAGTGGGAGTGTGTGTGTGTGTGTGTGTGTGCAAGCTTTTGGACACTTACACAAGCTACCTTATAGCCTTAAGCCTATTTATGACCATGCCAACCCATTTCTAGTCTTTCAAAGTACAAAGTTAGCCAATGATTTTGTGTTTCCTTGCAAGCAACCTCTCCATAGGACATGACAAGCCAAAAACCCTTCATGATGAGCTAGGTTATGGCTTAAAGAAGAAATGACAAGTAAAGGAAGGCTAGGATTTTGGTTAAAGGCTTGAAATGACTACTCAATGGAACAAATCCATGGGAGAAAGGAGGGAGAGAGGGGGCCGGCCATAGGAGGGAGAGGGGAGCCAAAATTTTGCTATAAATAGCACCCTTCACTTACCATTCAACTCACACCTTCAATCTCCAACTTCTCTCTCTAGAAAAAGATTTGTGTTCTTACTTTGTATTTCTAGTTCTTGAGTATTCTTGAAGTTCTTCAAGAAACTCATCTTAGGCCGCCACAAAACAGCCACTCAACCACCCTTTCGATTCAAAAGTTAGTAGTTTTTAGTCAAGACCAAGTTTCGAGAGAAACCTTTCTCTTTCGAAGCTACCGGGAGACCACCGTAAGAAGTTATTCCGTCCGACCACCAACTCACTTTCCGTAGCCGTCACCACCACCAAGAAGAACGGTAGAATACTCCTAATCACTCTCTCTAAGTATAAAGATCATATACGTACAATATCTCTACTTATTTTCTCCAAGTATACATAAAGTTTGTTGTTTGCGTAAAACGTTGAAAATGCATGAAAGATGGTTAGTAAATTTAGTTTGCTAAAGGATGTATGAGCATGTTTAATAATATAGAGTTGGATGATTGCTTCGTTTCTTTCCGATATAAGGAATAAGATCACCCCAAGCGTAGGGTATAAGCGTCCAATTGAAGCATAATAATCCGGAAGACCAGGATCGTACCCACGGAAATAATTATACGGCGTTGCTCGATTTGTAGATGTAAGCACGGGTTTTCGGCCTTTAGGCAACCAACTTTGTTTTACTTTAAGCGGTGGAAAAGAAAAAGGCTCAATTAAAAGCGAATTAACTAGGAAAAAGATAGGCTAGGTCTAGGAATTACTAACACCCACGACTCGAGCTAAATCACATTCTTCACCCAATTACACGGTTTAAGAAACTCGACCAAAGTTCTTAACCCGGAAGATAAAATGGTTCGACTACCAAGCTAGCTCTAGAGTTCATTTAGCAAACACCTCGAGCGACAGAGCTCCAAGCATCATGTGTGGTAAGTAGGCGATACTCTTACCTACACATGATTAAAGAGGTTAACACATAGGCAATTTGACAAACAATTCCGAACCCCACATCAATTTTCGAACCAAAGATTAAAACTTTATTGGTGAAAAAAAATGCAATTTTTACTCGAGCCATGAGGTGCTAATCACCCCATGACCTAACCCTTGAAAACTACTCACACATATCTAGAGAGATAAGAGCAACCAAAAATCTAACGAACATAATGAAATAACAAGACTTGAAATAAACTAGAGATTATGATAGATCGGGAAAGAGGCTACAACTTTAATTAAAGCGACAATATCAAAAACTAACAACTAAAGGCAGAAATTAAAATATTCAAAGCTGAAAGTTGAAGAACACTCAAGAACAATGCAAAAGGATTCAAAATCTATTCTAGATCTAAAAGTTCTACTACTTAATCTATCCTACTTGTTTTTACAAAAATAACATCACTCTTATTTATATCGGCCTCATTCGCGCATGGAATATTCCCAAAATGCTCTGAAAATCCACCTCTTACCTCTATGGCCTTCGGCATCGATGGAGAAAGCCTTAGATTGCTTTGCTAAGGTGGTCAGCATCGATGTAATGCTAAGCCTCCCATCGATGCCGAGACAGATAGGGAATTGGAGTGGTAAAAGGCTCGGCATCAATGTAAAGGATTTTACTCCATCGATGACGAGGGCGATAGCAGCCGTTGGTCTTGCCTTGCCTTGCCTTGCCTTGCTCTTGCCTTGGCCATCGGGTCACTTCCACCTTGTGACTTGCCTTCGGCCTTAAAACTCCTTTATTTAGTGATTCACCTACAAAACAGAACTAGCACACTCTACGAGCGAACATCGTTAACAATAACTAATTAACACTTAAATTAAACTAGACACTAGCACACCCTACATTACATTCTCGGGTGCTTATCAATGATCTTGCTAGTTTAGTTTCAAAGATTACCATGAATGATTTATGATCTTTTACGTGGAAAGTCCTACCGTGGAGTCTTGCATGAAAACAAGACACTAAAATCGAGAAAGTTAGAAACATGACATCTAGGGTATGGTTAACAAGTAAAAAAAAAAAGTGTTCCGAAGAAGGAAATATTTTTGAAACTACATAATGACCAGTTTTGGTGGCATTATGTGAGATGTGTGTGTGTGTGTGTGCCAATGGGAACCCGAGACGGCGGAACCATTGTGAGGATACTCAGGAACCCGGAACGGCGAAACCGAGGTTGGGTGTGTTAAAAATGATTTTAGAAATGTTGATTTGGTAAAAGAAAAGTGAAAGCAATGACACGGTCTACGATAAGTCGCGTAGGAGAAACTCCGGAAACCATGGACACCAACGTTATTTGGAATAATGAATGTGGATGTGTTATTGTTAAACAATTTGGTTAAACATGTATGATTCTATGTCAAACATTTATAAGTTAGGGGTAAGTGGGTAGGGTTTGTTCTATTGAGCTTCTGTAACTCATGGTGTTACTTTTGGTGACCCTGACATATTATATGGGTGGCGACACCGGTATAATATGTCAGATCTTATAGATGAACAGGGCGAATTTTTCACCTTGGAGGCTTTCGGAGCCGAAGAACTGGCTAGGATGGAGGAACAAGTGGAGCAGTAGATAGGGACCCTAATTTCCCTTTTTGTGTTTAAATAAAAATACTCTTACGAGAGTTATGTTGTAATAATGAGCAATGACTCCATTTAAGTTTTTCAATAAAATTGTCCATTTAACGTACCTAAAATTAGGGGCAGTACACATTTACATATACTTAGTATTAGACTCATTTGAAGGTATTATTATTATCTGTCCAATAATACCAATTTTATAGAAAAAGGATGCGCGCGTAATGTAAAAGTTATATTTAATTAACGAAATTCTAGCAAAAAAGTAAATAGAATATTAGTGAATGAGAGAAATGGAGATGGGTCTCCATTTGAGGAGACCCTCCAAATATAGAGAATGAGAATTGAGTCTCCATTTTAGAGACCTCATATGCAGATGGGTCTAAAAATGACCATTTTTTCCTTCCCTACCTAACAATTGCCGGACGCACAATTTGTTGGATTCCACTTTCTACACTTTCTGTCATACACAAAAATGTTTATGTGGATGCTCTTAATTACTTAAATAAATGGTATTTTGTCAAACAGTCGAGCCATATTTTACCTTTGCTATTACGATTGTTGGATCACTTGGGAAGTTTTGAAAGACTTTGAGCAGAAAATTAGTGACACACAAATGTTGATGTGACATTAAAAATGGGAATTGATAATACCAAAACTCATTTTATTTATGCCAAAACCCAAATTGTTCATGCCAAACTCTTTTATTGAATGACTTAATTGCCCTCTCCTACACCAGTTACTTTTCATCATGATTTTGCTTTACAAAATGCCCCTTGAGACTGTCCTGTCAAAATCCTTGAATTATTTCTCACTCTTTTTTTTTTTTTAATGTTTTTCAGTT
The DNA here is from genome assembly GCA_019656295.1 of Rhododendron mucronatum var. ripense. Lineage (NCBI taxonomy): Eukaryota > Viridiplantae > Streptophyta > Magnoliopsida > Ericales > Ericaceae > Rhododendron > Rhododendron mucronatum. The sequence continues at coordinate 1,370,588 of BPLT01000067.1, forward strand.
CCTCTTGCACTGAAAGGAAAACAATCCATTCAAGTGCAGTAAATGTTATAAAAAAAAAAAAAACACCGTGGATAAGCGTACGAGTTAATCCTCTAGGTATAGACAATTAGCAAAACAAAGCATGTTCTCCCAAATTGAAAAAGATAAGCCTAACAAACACAAAAGATTTGCAAACAAAGAATTTTCGGAAAACAAAGGGAAAATAGTATACTAAGATTTGTGCATCTATTATGAAAGTTGAAGAAAAATGGATTTACAATTATTAAAGTTGTAATAAACACTAGAAGAGCAATAATTTTACATTTTACAAATCTACGGACATTGTTTGCTCAATTCCCGGGCCAAGTGGCCAACCTTACAGAAAAATCTATATAATAAAATATAGCGGTTTTTTGTCTATCCATACAAACATGAGCATGTCTCCAGCCGTCAAATTGAAATTTCAATAGATTACAATCGTTGGATTGAATCATTGATTCAAACCTACTTCACTCACACCTGTCTACCCAGCAATTTTTCTTTCTTCATCGTGTTTCCTCTCTGCCTCCATAGTTACTCTCTCTTTCTATCTCCTCGCAGAACCCACTCCTCAGCGTACAAAGCAGAGTTATCGCCCACCATTCAAACGGAGAAAATCATGGCCGCATACTTGAATATGTTGGTTGCAAGGTCGTGCTTGAACTTTTTGGTCTTGTTAGGCTTGATTTGGATTCACATGTTTCAATTTCGAATATAAAAATAATTGAAATAGGTTTAAAATAACTTTTAAAAATCTTTATTTTTTGTGATCCAGATTCGGACTGATCGCCTCAATCTCTACATGCATCTTCTCCATATCCACCAATCAATTTGGTTCTCACTCTCTGGTAAGACTCCCCTCATCCTCAATTTTGCTTTCCGAAATTGGGATTTTGTTGAAGTTATGTGACCTGTTGCAGTAAATGCCTTTGATTGGAAATTTGATTTTCCCCTGCTAATATGTACACAGCCTTTGATTGGGAGTGTAATCTTTGCTAATACACGGCGTTCGATTATGATCAGATTGATTTTCCAAACTTTGATTAGGAGTTTGATTTCTGCAAATACACAGCCTGTGAAGTTTTCCAGCTTGGATTTTCGTTCAGTTTCGAACTTTGAAAACTATAAAATAGTTTGGTTCAATTGGTTCAATAAATCGATTATTAGGCATGGTAAAATATCAGTTCTTCATGTCATGGCCTCTTGATTTATACATTAAAACTTTTGAGTATAAACGAAAAGCTAAAGTAATGGCTAAGGAAAAACAAATCCATGTCCAGCTGTATGACCTTTGATAGTTTTTTTTTTTATCATCTACAACGTCTTACCTAAACAATTTTTCCTGTTAGATTGACTTTGCACATATAGGTTCAAGTTCTTCAAGAAAGAAATACTGGTGTTGTAATCTGCGATGAGCAGGACATTAATCTCATACACTAGCATGTAGTAATACTACAAGCCAAAGCTGGTTTCTTGGTTTATGCATTCAAAGTTTAGTATTGATTTTACTTTTTATTGTCGAAAGGATAAACTTAAGGCTAAAGTAATTGGTACAAAAAAACAAAAAGGAACAGTTGCGGATAAGGGAAAGAAAAAGATAACCACTGCAGGGAAGGGAAAAGAAAATTCATGTCCAGTGTTTAGTGGTATGACTTCTGATAGTTATTCTTTTTTTTCTTATGTAGTAAAATTTTTTGGGTACTTCATAGACTCTTTTTTTTTTTTTTGTGGTACTTCGGAAGTTTTTTTTATAGCAAACAATGAAAAATATGTTTCATATTTTATAATTTTTTTAGGTACCCAACAATAATGTGCCATCGAAAGCTGCATTGGCCCAACGTACACGACGAGATTGGGAAAGAAATGAAAAACTATGTTCTGCATCGCCACGTGAAGGAAAACAACAATTACGACGAGAAAGAGAGCGGTTTTTTCAACCATTAGAACCTATATATTTTCCTCTTCTAACACCATGTCGCCGCCCCTACTCTTGCTTTAAACAACGAACAAACCAACCCAATGTCAATCCATCGGCACCAAAACGGCAATTGGTTACACACCATTTTATTTGTTAACCTCTATACCAAGCACATCTTATGCTCCATAAATGTACTAAATATAATATTTGCACTAATTTAAATCCCTTGATCTTTACTACTTAGCGATCATTTATGTTCTTTAATACTTTAGACCTACTCCTACAAGTAAATTGTGTCAGGAGTATGCATGCGCTAATAATAATGTATAGGGTGTTCCTCCTCCATGAGTTACACACCCTTTCATTTGTCCCATCTCTTATGGTCCACAAAGGTACTAAAAAGATTGATTAATGTATATTCTGATTAACTTAATTCTCTTAATCTATTACACTTTATTTTTTGTTTTTATGATAAATTACTTTAGGCCTACTCTTACAAGTGAATTGCTTCAAGGGGATGCATGGAGTGATGATGGTATGGAGGGTTTTCCTTCAAAGGTCGATGCTCAGTGTCAAGTAAGTCCATGTCGACATTTCCTTGGCAAGATGGGTGTATTGTGCATTTTTGTATATATTTTTTTTAATTTTAAATTATTCTATAATGGGTGTATGTGATTTATTACCTAGCTGTTTGTTTTTTCAGCTTTAATGGCAAATGCTGAATGACAAAACAGTTGGAGGCGGTGAAGATGCTTTCAACACATTCTTCAGTGAAACAGGGGCAGGAAAACACGTCCCCTGTGCCATTTTTAGGTGTCAGCAATTTGGTTCACAAATTAGAGTTGTGTCCACTCCAACTCTTTAGTATATTGGTTATGTTAGCTTAAGGAAACTCTTATGGTAAGCAAGAATTCTTGATTTATGTTAGGCTACGTTCCACTAAAGTTCTTATTTGCTGTGTATGGATGCAACTAATGGAATTACCCCTTTTATAATATAGATGTTGTGTTAGACTATTTTATGAATTTGATATTTCAATATTTAGATTAGTTGGGAGCAGGGAAAGATCCTCTCTCACATGGGGTGGGATATATACAGACACTAAACTCATCTCATGTGAGTTTGAGTTAAAAACAACGTCTGTTGTATCCAATTTTTTAAAATAAAAGTGGGGTTTGATACTTCATTTAAACTGCACTTAGAATGCGTTGTGCCGTGCCTTCAAGCATGGGCATCCACTAGTGTATACAATAAAATAGAACAACATGAGATTACCCATAAGTTTTTGTTCAACATGGAGTGATTAAAAAATGGAGCAATCTGACGGGAGAACGAGAAATCCAAGCTGAGGTCTCGTACACAGCAAGTGCTGCTCTCAATTGAAGGCGGACGCGGAGTCCCTACAGTGAGGCTAACTCATTGCAGACCCACCAAAATACCACCATTTGGTTCTCGGGAATTAATAATACAACTTTTTCCCTTTCTCTCTCTCAAGACCCATCCTTCCTCCATGAGAAGAACAAATAGGGACTAGAACAATTCTGGATCCGATTAAATATACCAAAGAAGAACCTGTTGATTTGGACATCAAGGATCCTGAACTTTTTAACCTTTAAATCAAATTGAGAGTACAAAGCTCCATGGAAATAGGATTGGTTACTTGATTCTCTATCTTATTTCAGAATTTCTAGATTATGAATTGTTTCCTTCTCTATTAAAGTTCTTAGTTAGGAGCATTTTCCATATGTAAGATCTGATTTCGAAATTAAAATGTTCAATGGTCGGCTATTTTGAGTAAACTATTTCAAAAGAATGAGAAAATAATCCTATGGAATTATTTCAAGGGGAATTTTTGTATAGAAAAATCATAATGAAAAGTAGTTGGTGTAGTAGAAGGCATCTAAGTCATTCAATAAAATAATTTTGGCAGGAACAATTTAAGTTTTGGCAGGAACAATATGGGTTTTGGCATTATCAGCTTCCAAAAATAGTTTTATCATCTTTTGTGTCAAATTTGACTTGAGAAATGGGGAAGCTATATTTTGTGGCCAGAGAAATAGCCGACCATTAAAGGTCATTTTTTTAGGCATCATGCCAAGAAGTTAATTTAGCTTGAAAAAATAGTTACCATTAGAGATACTTCTTAATATATACCTGCAAAACGACATGTGTATGTGTTCATTTATGTACATGTCTATCCCAATCAACATGGTGCTACCCTACAACTTTTTGAGTGAACCCGAGGGCCTGCTGCGTAGAGGTGCACAACATTCCTGTCATGCATCATCTTAACCGTCTGTCTATGCTTTGAACAGTCAGGATTTAATAAAACTTCTCTGAAGAATTAAATCTGGACCATCCGAAACATAGACGAACGGTTGAGATAGTGCATAATAGCACCTACTGTGCACCATATCATGGCCAACTATTGGGTGATCTTAATGGAAGTCACATGGCTCCATGCGAACTTTTAGTTTTCAGTCATGACCAGCCCACATATCATGGCCAACTATTGGGTACTGGGTACCATGTCACCGCACAATTTAGGTTATTTCTCGTCTCTCAATCAGGTAATCACCCAACAAAAGTGAATATTAATCTTCATATTATAAAATTTATCGCTACAGTAATGGTTAGGACTTAGGAGTACCACGTAAACAAAGTCATGTGGTACTGCTAAAGCGTTGAACAAATTACTCACATATATATCATGTGTTTTTTTAGACTGAGAAATCCAGCCAGCAGAAAATCCGTATGTCGCCCTTGCTTTAACACCAAAACTCATGTGATAGAGATCCCTCTTGGTATCAGGATCTTAGTGTCCCCAACAATGGTGGGGTTTGAAAAGCTAAATGTATTTGTCTATAGTTTAAATAGCAACGTTTTGTCTTTCTTTTTCCACATCTCACATGTGCCATCAATTGGTATGGTGGGGTTTTGATTTGCCAAGTTCAAGGGTACCCTGTGGGGTTCTTAAATATTCTTGTCCCACTACTTCTCTGTTTCTGATTGTGTAGGATATACGGCTCTCCATTATTGTCCTCGATCATGTTCTCTGATGGGACTGCAGAGGGCCGTTCGTATCGACATCTCGATCATCAAAAAGTGTTTTCAATGGTTAAATGTTCTTATTTGTTGAAACAATCTTTTGGGGGAAAAAAGATGGACGATCGCGATTAAGCGCAAAAGCTTCCCTGCAATTCAATGGTTGAGAATTCTGATCCTATTGTAATACTAATTCAATAAAGCTATTGGTACCGACGGGTACCATATCGAAAATGGATCAACGGCCGGGCCGGGCCAACTCTGGACACTGGACGGCCAATTCGAGCTGTCCAAAAATTCTATAAAAAAAATGAGGGGGCCCACGCGACAACCAATGGCATCCGATATGTGTAGATGCTTGATCCGAACACCCCATTTTTTCGTATATACATATATATAGAAAAAAATTGGGGTTATATACGGAGAAATGGGGTTATATACGGAAAAATGGGGTGTTTGGATCAAGTATCTACACGCATCGGATGCCGTTGATTCCCACCAAAGCCCCCTTGTTGTTTTTTTTAGAATTTTTGAACGGCTCGGATCGGCCGTCCGGAGTTGGCCCAACGCGACTGTTAGTTCATTTTCGGTATGGTACCCGTCGGTACCAATAGCACTACTCAATACTAATTAGTAGTAACATGCCAGTGCGATGTTCGGATGTCAGGAAAGACATGAGCAGAATTATTCCCAAGACCTAGAGAGAAGCCAAACTCAATCGAAACCGGCAAGTGATATTAAAATGAAAAATGTTCTAAGCCCTCATTCTTCAAAACTTGGTTTCTTCGTTTTTGTGTGTTTTGTTCGTCTTTTCTAAAATTTTGTTAGATTCAAGTGATATTTTTTTTGAATTAATCATCCGTCTAAACGAAAGGAGTCTTAAGAGTATAAAATTGTGACCAAAAGCAAAAAAAAAAGTTCAATACAGACAAAAAAATGTATCAAACAGCTATCTTACTTGTCTAGAGTAGTACCGTTTTATTTGAATTTTTTCAAGATCAATCCATAGTTTTATACTTTTCCGATTCGTTTCGTCGAGACGAACAATTAATCCCAAAAATTAAGGCGGAAAGCTAAAAAAAGTAACAAAAAGTAAAAAATACTGAAATAAGTTTCAGACTTATAAGTTTACTAGTGCTAACCCGTGCCTATGGCACTACGCATCCCTGTTGGAAGGGGATGGCAGTTGTGTGATTTAGATGAAAACTATGGGCACTTAACCGGGAAGTAGAAGGATGCACTATAGCCTTTGGATCAAATGAATCCAAGCCGTTCTAACAACTTGTCCCCACACCTTTCTATTTTGTAATAGAGATAGTGTTAAGTTCAATTGATGGAATACTATTGTCAGAGAGCAATTGTTGGCATACATATATCATAGGTTTCAGCAATTGGTTTGTATAGGTTTGTTCCAGCATTGGCTCTCTAACAACCCCAAGGGGTTTGGCCACAACCGGGACGGATTCAGAAATTCTCTCTAGTGGGGGCACTAATTTTTTAAATTTTATCATATGAGAAAAGGGAATAATTTCAAAAAATTCTTAAAAATAAATGCAAAAAGGGTTATAATCTCTTTACAGCTTCTCTAATGAGAGCCACCATCAAGGGGCAAAATTGGAAAAAATAATGCTCATGTTTTTTCATTAGTGAATTATTTATAATGTGATTGTGTGCTTATAACATTGTCTAAAAAATTAAGTACTCCAATTTTTAATCAATTTGAATAGATACAAAGATCTTTTTTTTCTAATTATATTATTTTAAAGGGTCACAATTAATTTTTGTATTTAGAGATCTCATATGAGAGCCGTAGAACCAAATCAACAGCAGATACTTAAGTGCTCCAATTTTCTATCCGTTTGATTTGGTACGAAGATTTTATTTTTCTGATCATTTTATCCTTAAGGGTCATAATTAATTTTTGGTTCTAGAGCACTCAAATGAGAACCCTAAGAGAGCCGTAGAATTAAATGAAGAGCAGATACTTAAGTCTTCAATTTTCAATCCGTTCAAACCGGTGCGAAAATCATATTTGTCTGATCATTTTATACTTAAGAATCATAATTAATTTTTGGCTTTAAAGGTTTCATAATTAATTTCTGAATTAAATTTTGTAAAAAAAATTTGAATTGAGTGGGGGCGCATGCCCCATACTGCATCCGTCCCTGGCCACAACTAAATTAAGAGGTTGCATGTCAAGAAATTCAAAGTTCAAATTCAACAAAAATCAAACATTTTAAATCTTGGAGTCAATGGAGGTTTGCCTGATAGCTAACTTAAGGGTCCTGGATTTAATCAAAGTGTGCGCAAGCTGATCCGGTAATGGTTATCGAAAAAAGAAAAAAAAAATTAGCTCTCATTATTAAGACTTAGTTTCACAAACCATATGTGTATCTCGAATATGACAGCCATCATCATCCCGTCTCCAAACTCAAATGGCTACCACTGCGGGTAACTCAATAGTAGACACCATGTACTTTTATGTATTTGACTAGAGTTCGAAATTCACTAACTAGTAACTACAATAAAAACTAATGAGTTTTGCCCAAAAAAACAACATTGTGGGATGCTAAAAGATAGAATCCAAAGCTTAAAGACGAGTATCAGTATTAAAAATCTCTGTGGTTTTGTTTGATTGAGTGGAATCGAATTGTTGCCTAAATTCTCTAATATATATGAAACATTCAATATGGTAGCGTTTACTAAAACTAACCAACCACAACTAAAAATTAAATTTACTAAACCTCAGAGTTATATATTTTAAAAAAGAAAAAGAAAAGGAGAGTGATACCTACACAATAACAAACGTTGAATTTATTTAAGAACTCAAAAAGATGTTTCAGTAGGATTAATGGTAATAATATGAGCTTTTTTTTAATCTATATTTAATTTATGTGAAGGTAAGAATATATTGGCATGCTAGCTAGCACGGCTAGGAACGGCTAGAGCCAAACCGGTGAGAAGGTGCCGTTAAGGATTAGGCACCGGTGAGAAGCCCAGCTAGCGCAGTCATTGCTCGGACCTGCATTTCTAGAGCTGCAATGTAGTCCGTGGCTTCTTCTAAAAGATTCAGGAATGACAGTTTCTGGCAACCGGGAACTAACCGGCTGAGAAACCGTGCTTTTCGTTGTGTTGCCGATATCTGCTTCTTCTCCTCCGGCTTCTTTGACCGGATAAATCCAGCTGCCTTTCGCTTCTTCTGCTTCTTATGCTTGTTTTTGTTGAGCTTCAACCTGACAACATGAATGATATAGGCTTGTTACAAAAAAAAAATTTTTTGAGGAACATGTATAATTGTTAAAATAATTAAGAATCTTCTATGTGGATTCAATTTTAAATATTTCAATTTGATTTTTTCAAGTACAAAAACTCATCCACCAAATAGTAAATCTCTCTTAATCTTATTGCTCAACTTCTTGCATTTCAGCTTTACCATTTTTTTTTTTAAATCTTTCAGTGTAATTACATAATAATACAAACTATATTCATTATGGTGAAATTACACAGGGACCCTCTCATCTATACATGTTTTCCGTGAACACCCATAACGTTTAAAATTGCCCAAACAAACCCCCTTTTGATTTATTGTGGTTGGGTACACGGAGCTTGATATACGATGCTTTTGTGTGGGAGACTGAGATCCTTAAAATCGAAATTGAGGAGATTTCTTTCCTGAATGGCCTTTCTCATCGAGGAGAGGAAGCCGTTTTGTTAACATGCAGAACTGTCATAATATGTATCCAAGTTTCTTAATATTGATGCCAGTGAAAATACATTTGCTGATAATTCTTCAATGAGTACAATATGTCTATTGGAGAAACTGAAATAGTTAAAACATCTTCAACTCATGGCTTCAAATCCTACGTGACGTAAAAGCGGTAACATTTGGCATCGTCATTTGATCCAACCTTGATGTCAAATGCATTGTCAAATTATAAGTGTATTTGGCTCCATCCCATTAGCATCAAATTTGACTCCTCATGCCAAATCTTTGGCATTTTTGAATTCAAAAAGTAGGCATTTTGTATTTTAATACTTAAAATTTAACATCAAGATTGGAGCTGAAGGTTTGTTAATGTGAAAGTCAGAAATGCCACTTAAGCCTTTAAAAAAATTTGGCATCCCAATTGGAAGCCAAGAGTCGAAAATGCTCTAATCTTTGAAGGAAATTAAGGCTTTGCTTGAAAACATAAGGAAAAGACAGGAAAAGAAAAGGAAAGGAAAATTTGTTTGGTTTAGAAAGATAGTGGGGAGAAACAATAAGAAAACAAACTTCTAAAAGCAATACATGTTGTCTTACAGTTATCACATTTTCTTTCAACCATTTACTTTTCCTTTCCACAAGTTCTAAACAGACCCTAATAATTCGGATATCCGGTGGCTAACCTGAGTCGACTCATAAGAATTGATCTACTCCATCGAGTCCTCCCCTTGGCCGCGGTCGCCAACAGCCTATCCGCGGTATCTCGGACGGCAGAAACTGCTGCCATCCGAGACGAATCCCCTTGGCTTCTTTGACTGAGGGCTTCGATGAGCTTCACAGAGTATGTCTGTTGCTCGGCATCACTCTTCCATCCGGTTTTCTCTATTTTCACCACCTCTTCCGCTTGATTTTCTTCACTCCCGACCTCCCTTAGCTTGATCACCTTCGATTCTTGAAGTCGGTTCGAGTTGGCTTCGTAATTTGAAGTTGATGAAGACGATTCCATCATAACAGACAATGAATTTGACTGTCTGTCTGTCTGTCTGTATACACTGCTTATGTGTGAGATTTCTCCCTCTAATTTTCTTTCTCTTGGCATTTGGAGGCGGAGAGAAAGTAGGGAAGAAGCTATATATATGAGTCTGGACACCTGCATTCAAGAAATATCAAGCGCAGTATTGTACAGTAGTACCTATGGGAGCGTGCGCACACATAAAAAAAAAAAAAAACGGGTCCCGTCAATAATACTTTGGCGGCCACATTAATTTGATCGAGTATCATATTTTGGGTACGATATTAGTGAAATGTGTCTCATTTGTTATGCAGTGGAGTACATTCTATCAATGCATTAGTGACATACATCATATCCAAAATGTAGAATTCAAATGTGATCACCATAGGCATTTATCTCTCATCAATTTACGATATACTAACATTATTGGTAAATTTTATTAATTAAGAGAAAAAAAATTGAATAGGTTTGAAAGGCTGTTCTCTGTTGGCTGGGAAAACCGAGAGAGGAGATATGAATATTGGTGGTTAAGGTGAATTTTTGTAGTATTACTTTTTATTTATCCAGAAACAAAAACAAAAAAAAAGAGGGCACCGTGTGTTATACGAGTTCTTAATGGTAAATATATAGTGGATTGATTCATCCCTTCTTGATTAGAGCTTGTAATCTTTATTTGATTATATATAGATAGATTCGTCTCATTGTGTATTTCGCATAATATTGCACATCGAAATATTTCATGCATTATGAAGCAGGCAAATGAAATCAAACTTGTACTTAAAACAACGTAGTTATGCATTTGGTAATTAACGATTCTCGTAAGAAAAATTATTGTGGAAAATTCGAACGCAAGTCATGCACAGCCTGCATTGTACATTCGACATCAATATTAAATTTACAACCACAAACCCTTGGACACACAAGTACACAAACTCACTCACATTGAGTGTGGAGTTCACACACTCAATTTGTGTGCAATGTCCGCAGGGCCCGCATTCAATGTGAGTGAGTTTGTGCACTTGTGTGTGCAAGTGTTTGTAGTCATAGCAAAACTCATTCGGCATACGCGTTTATATATATGCACTTATGTAGCACAAATCGTTACGGATACCAACACCAAATCTCTTAGTAAAAAATAGGGACACAGATACGGAAAAAATAAATAAATAAATACTATTAATTATTTTATACCAGTGAAAATATAGTTAGATGTATAAGCATGAAGCTTCAATATATATAAGCATGAAGCTTCAATATATATAATCAATTATCATATATACATCATATGACATTTTTAACCCAAAATATTTAAAATAATACACATTTATCTCAAAAAAAATTACATATTCAACCCCTGTCGTGTCCCTGTCATATATATCCCCTAAAAAAATTAATTAATTTTATTGGACACACCACGTAGTGTGTCCCATACGTATTCTGTTGTGTCCTCGCATGTTCCTACGTCCCCTAGTCGGACATAGAAATACGCCGACCTGTAGGACTGTCGGTGCTTCGTAGATATGCACATATACATTTTTAGTAATTGGCAAATAGTGTGTTTGGCCATTTGTTCAGCACTCATTGGTTTAGCAGGTAGTGTTTTTATGGCTTCCACCAATAAGTGGTCTTGAGGGGTCAGCCAAGTTGTTTGATTCTAGGAAAATGATGAGTCGGGGATGAGCAAGTAGGTGAGAGCGAGATAAGCATGTGGTGGTTTTTTCTGCCACTTTCTATCAGCTTTGGCCTTTGTTCTGTTTTCTAGTGGGCACTTTGGATTGATGGCCCTTTATTGGATATGGAGATGTTTAGGCCACGTTGCATGCCAATTATAATTTCTGACTTTAGGTCGCATAATTTTGTGGTATGATGTTTTTACGATTGTTCATTCAATTTTCGCTTTTGTGAATTTTAGTAGTTTGAGTTATTTTTTAGAGACAGTGTCATGCTCGCGCTCCCTTTTTGCTCACGCCTATGCGCATGCACATTATGTGGCTAAGATTATAGCACGAAAAAAGAATCTCTAGTGTCTCAATCCTCTATGTGACGTGAAATAGAATCGTTCACTCAAGAATTTTTTAGAGACAGTGTCATGCTCGCGCTCCCTTTTTGCTCACGCCTATGTGCGTGCACATTATGTGGCTAAGATTATCGCACGAAAAAAGAATCTCTAGTGTCTCAATCCTCTATGTGACGTGAAATAGAATCGTTAACGATCTTGAGTGATTATTAGAACTGTTAGAATATCGTGATAATATCGTAATCAAATCATGATTTGATTACGATATGATCATGATTCTCGTGATTACGATTTGATTGTAATTTGTCAATTAGGATTATTTTGTTTCCATAATTAGGCATCTTCTCCTTGTATAAATAGATGACCCGTTGTATAGTTTATTTAATAAATTCAATACACATTTTCCATCTTCGTTTTATTCTAACATGGTATCAAAGCTATGGTTCTTCACCTAGCTTTTCCACCGTTGTCTTCATCAGTTTCATCAGTTCGATACGGGGATCAATCCTTCTTTTGTGCTAGCTCACAAAACAAACCCACCTTTTAATTACAAATTCCAAAGCAGCCTTGCCACCGAATCCAACCCTTGTCAATTACCTTCCAAATCCTATTCTGCCTTGTTTTGTTTCCCCGTATCGTCCTATTATCGATATATCTTGTTCCAACCTCCGAGCAACCACATCATCATCATCTTATCATTATCAAATCACATACCAACCCATCAGTCACAACTGTAAAGCCATTACTGTCCACGCCGCCCATACTTCCGCCACCAGTTCACGCCCATTTTTGGCTTTTACCGGTCTCCTACCAATTCCACCGCTACTCTGCTGCTCACTACTGCTCCGGTTCCTGCTCTCATTATGGAGCAATCTGCCATAATACCATATGTCAGTGTTATCTTGGAAGGTCTCAAACAATATCCTCCTTCAACTCGGTTTACAAAAAGTGATTTGCCATCTGTATTTGCGAACATTCTCTCCAAATCTGGTATTTTATCCAAGTCTAGTAAGCATTCCTCTGCCTTGTCTGCCGCCACAGGTACAACTTCATGGTTCTTTGATTCAGCATGTTGTAATCATATGACATCTGATTCTGCTATTTTCTCCTCAAAATCGCATGCCTCTAACACTCCAGCCATCCAAACAGCTGATGGTTCTCACATACATGTCAGTCATGTCGGTCATATCTCTACGCCCACCATATCCCTATCTGATACATATTTGATCCCTAAACTTACATTGAATTTAATATCTGTTGGTCAATTATGTGAACTTGGGCTTAATGTTATTTTTTCTGCTACTGGCTGTCATGTGCAGGATCCTCGGACTGGAAAAACTCTTGGGATAGGCCGTAAAGTTGGACGCTTATATGAGCTCATCAATCTTCATATTCCATCTCAGTCATCATCTTTCAAATGTGTACCTCCTGCTCTTTCAGTGAGTCCTCCCCAACGTTCGGTTATGTCCAACTCCTCTAATTCTCTTAGTATTTGGCATTCTCGTTTAGGTCATGCGTCTTTTGGTCGAATACGTTCCCTAATTTCAGGTGGACACCTAGGATCTGTTAAAGATGAACATGTGGATTGTCTTTCTTGTCAACTTGCTAAACAATCAGCACTGCCATTTCCTCACAGTGACTCTTTTTCCTCTGCTCCCTTTGATTTAGTTCACTCTGATATTTGGGGACCTTCCCCAAACACCACTATGGGAGGATCTAAATATTTTGTTATTTTTGTAGATGACTATTCTCGTTTTACATGGTTATATCTCATGAAAAATAGATCTGAATTACAACAGATTTATTATGATTTTTCGAAAATGGTTCAAACTCAATTTTCCCGACCAATCAAAGTTTTTCGTGCTGATAATGCCATGGAATATAAAGAAACAAGGTTTTTGAACTTTCTTCGTCAAAATGGCACCTTACCTCATAGGTCCTGTCTAGGCACATCTCAACAAAATGGTCGTGCTGAGCGTAAACATAGACACATCCTTGATACTATTCGTGCTCTTCTTATAGATGCTTCATGCCCTGAGCGACTTTGGGGGGAAGCCGCTCTCACAGCTGTTTATACCATTAATCGTGTTCCCTCCTCTACCATTGGGAATCAATCACCCTATGAACGATTATATGGTATATTGCCTGCCTATAGTCTCCTCAAGGTTTTTGGATGTGCTTGTTTTGTTCTATTACAACCCCATGAGCGCACAAAGTTGGAACCGCGATCTCGTCTTTGTTGTTTCTTAGGGTATTCGATTGAGCACAAAGGCTATAAATGTTGGGATCCCTCTTCCCAACGTCTTCGTATTTCTCGGCATGTCATATTTTGGGAACACAAAATGTTCTCTTCCATGTCTAAGTTTCACTTACCAGTTGTGTCTACTTCATCTTTCTTCACTGATCCTTCTGTAGATATATTTCTTGATGATGTTGATACAGGTTCTTCTGAGCTCCCTTCTACGGTCTATCCCGAGGCGCCGATTCTGTCTGATGATCCTACTCCTACCCCTCCTAGCCCTTCTCAAAGTGAGCCTTCTTCACCCCCTGACTCATCTCTTCCAACATCTCTCCCATCTACCTCCATATTCACCCACGATGATCATGATACTACCATCCCTCTTCGTCATTCTGATCGGGTAAGACAAACTCCTGCTTATCTTCGTGACTTTGTTTGCTCTTCTACTGTTCTTTCACGTCATGAACCTCGCTCTTATCGTGAGGCCAGTACTAACCCTGTTTGGCAGCAAGCAATGGCAGTAGAATTGCAAGCTTTGACTAACACTCATACCTGGGATTTGGTTGATCTTCCGCATGGAAAGACAACTATTGGTTCTAAGTGGGTCTACAAGATTAAAACCCGCTCCGATGGTTCTATTGAGCGCTATAAAGCCCGTTTGGTTGCTAAGGGCTTTACGCAGGAATATGGCATTGACTATGAAGAGACATTTGCTCCTGTTGCTCGTCTTACCTCTGTTCGGAGTTTACTTGCTGTTGCTACTGTTAGCAAATGGGGGTTATATCAGATGGATGTCAAAAATGCTTTCCTCAATGGTGATCTTATTGAGGAAGTTTATATCCAACCTCCCCAAGGGTACGATCATCCTCCACACAAGGTTTGTAAACTTCGACGTGCTCTCTATGGTCTCAAACAAGCACCTCGCGCTTGGTTTGCCAAATTCAGTTCTACCATTCAAGCATATGGATTTTCCTCTAGCCCTTATGATTCAGCGCTCTTTATACGTCATTCTTCCCAAGGCATCACTCTGCTTCTTCTCTATGTGGATGATATGATTATTACTGGTGATGATATAGCTGGTATTTCTGATCTTAAACTTTTTCTCAGCAAAAGTTTTGAGATGAAAGATTTGGGTTCTCTTAGTTACTTCTTGGGACTTGAGATCTCTTCTGATTCTAGCGGACATTATCTCTCTCAGGCTAAGTACGCATCTGATCTTCTAGCACGTGCGGGTCTAACTGATAGCAAGACGGCATCAACTCCACTTGAGCCCAATGCTCGCTTGACTCCCTTGGATGGCACATTACTTTCTGATTCCACACTTTATCGCCAACTAGTTGGTAGTCTTGTCTATCTCACTGTTACTCGACCCGATATAGCGTATGCTGTTCATCTCGTCAGTCAGTTTTTATCTGCCCCTCGATCCACTCATTATGCTGCTGTACTGCGGATTCTGCGTTATATCAAGGGCACCATGTTTCATGGACTTCATTACTCTTCCAACTCTTCTCTTGAGTTGCATGCTTATTCGGATGCTGATTGGGCTGGTGATCCTACTGATCGTCGTTCCACTACAGGTTTCTGTTTCTTTCTTGGCGATTCTCTTATCTCTTGGCGCAGCAAAAAGCAGACGGTTACAGCTCGTTCTAGCACTGAGGCTGAATATCGAGCTCTCGCTGACACTACGCAAGAGCTTCTTTGGCTCCGTTGGTTGCTTACTGATATAGGTGTCACTCATTCGTCGGCCACAGTCCTACGTTGTGATAATCGTAGTGCTATTCAGATTGCTCATAATGATGTCTTCCATGATCGCACTAAACACATTGAGATTGATTGTCACTTCGTGCGTCAGCATGTTGTCAGCGGTACAGTTCGCCTGCTCTCTGTATCCTCCATCGATCAAGCCGCTGACATTTTCACCAAAGCACATCCTCCTGGACGTTTTCGTGACTTAGTTTCCAAACTCAAGTTGGTCTCTGCTCTACCTCCTTGAGTTTGAGGGGGGCTGTTAGAATATCGTGATAATATCGTGATCAAATCATGATTTGATTACGATATGATCATGATTCTCGTGATTACGATTTGATTGTAATTTGTCAATTAGGATTATTTTGTTTCCATAATTAGGCATCTTCTCCTTGTATAAATAGATGACCCGTTGTATAGTTTATTTAATAAATTCAATACACATTTTCCATCTTCGTTTTATTCTAACAAGAACAATTTTTTTTATAGAATTTGACATATATATATGTTCACCATTCATTAGAAAAATAAAGTTCATCAGACATTAATAAGATCAGACTTTTTCTTTGCTCTAAAGAAAGTATGATCATTGAAATATGCAATAATATCGATCCGATTAAATAGTGTTTGCATGAATGACGGATATCGATAATTACGAAATGAGCAGCATGGATCGTAACATGGAACATATTATATGTACTAAAGGCCAGACACACGAGATGCATGTAGAAGTGGCGAGTAGCTTTCTTATGCCGGATAAACAACACTGCTGAAATAAACTTCACACCAATTACATGTTTAATGTACTAGTAAATTGAATTTAATAATGGCATAAATATGCCTGTCAATTGTTTGCATGGGCAGCAGAATTTAACAAAGAAAGTGGCTTGCACAAAACAACAAAATTGAGTCAAATCAACGTAAGAAAAGGGGACCTTATGAGGAAGCAAAAAGGAATTCGATCACCAGTTCTACCACATGCTTCTGCCTTATTCTTTTTGAATTTTTCAAAAAATTCTTCTTAGATTTTCTCTACTTTTAACATTTTTTTCTTCATCTCTCTCCATTTATTATTCCTTCTATTTTTCAAAAAAAAATTCAAACATCAATCCAAACATAGCATTCATCTTTTGCTTGAACAGCAAGATGAATAATGGATTGGCGGTGGGACTCGAAATGAAAGTTGATTTTCTGATTTTTTTTTTTTTTTTTTGGCGGACTCCATAGTGTGGAGAGAAATAGAAGAATCATTGAAAATATAGGCAATTATTATAAAAATAAAGAGAAAAAAATAAGAGTAATGATTGGAAAGAAATAAGATAATTATTAGAATCCAAAACTCCAAAACAAATGAGGTCCATAGCACTTGGAAACAGACTTTGCTACGCATACCGACTGGAGACACCGACCATATGTACCAACGGCACACAGGGCTCACTCCGAGCCGTTCAATAATTTTTTTAAAAAAAACCGAGTGGACTCATCAAAAATCAGTTCAATTCGATATGTGTAAGTGATCGATCTAATCTTCCCATTATTCATCCAATCTTTTCATTTTTTTCGATTTTTCAAAAATGGGAAGATTGGATCGAATACTCACACATATCGGATTGAGCTGATTTTTTACATGCCCACTCAATTTTTTTTTCCTAAAATTATTGAACGAATTAAATCATTCGTATGAAATTCAGAATGGGTTCTGTGTGCCATCGGTACTCCGTACTCACCTTGGGTCTCCCCGTCGGTTTCTTTAGACTTTCCATTTGGAATCCGCCATGCATTTGGGAGAGTAGGCAGTTTTTATACTCTTTTGGAAGACAGGAGAGCACCCAATTGGACTCAGGGTGCCTGTGGTGACCCACCACAGGGTTGTTGTGACTAAACACGGTGCCGTTTTGAGGCAAGAAGAAGGGGGAAAAAAGGGCTGCAAGATCCCGTTTGGTGAAAAGAAGAGGAAAAAAATTAAGTGCTCTAATTTTCAATTCGTTTGAACCAGTGCAAAAATCTTATTTTTCTTATCATTTTATCTTAAAGGGTCATAATTAATTTTTGACTCTAGAACTCTCGTTAGTTAGTCTTGAGAGATATTTGGTTTTACGACTTTCTTAGGGCTAACCAACGAGAGCTTTAGAGTTAAAAATTATTTATGACCCTTTAGAATAAAATAATCATAAAAATAATATATTCGCACCCGTTCAAACAGATTGAAAATTGGAGCACGTAACTTTTTAACCCTATTTTTTAATATATAAATGGTCTAAAGATTGTTGAAAAATTAATAAGTGTTCTAATTTTCAATCCGTTTGAACCAGTGCGAAGATTTTATTTTTATGATTATTTTATTCTAAGGGATCATAAATAATTTTTGACTCTAGGGCTCTCAATGGTTACCCCTGAGAAAATTGTAGAACCAAATATCTCTTAGGACTAACTAACAAGAGCCCCAAAGTCAAAAATTATTTATGACGCTTTAGGATAAAATGATCAGAAAAATAATATCTTCATACCGGTTCAAACGGATTGAAAATTATAGCACTTTTTTTCAACCATCTTTTGACCATTTATATATTAAAAAATAGGATTAAAAAGTTAAGTGCTCCAATTTTCAATCTGTTTGAACGGGTGTAAACATCTTGTTTTTATGATTATTTTATTCTAAGGTGTTATAAATAATTTTTGACTCTAGGGCTCTCGTTGGTTAGCCTTAAGAAAGTCGTAAAACCAAATATCCCTTAGGACTAATTAACGAGAGTCCTAGAGTCAAAAATTAAGTTAATTAACTATGACCCTTTAAGATAAAATGATAAGAAAAATAAGATCTTTGCACTGGTTCAAACGAATTGAAAATTAGAGCACTTAATTTTTTTCCTCTCCTTTTTACCAAACGGGGCCTTGCTGCCCTTTTTTTCCCAGCCCTTTTTTTCCCACTTTTTTTTGCCTCAAAACGGGGCCGTGTTTAGCCACAACAACCCTGTGGTGACTTGGGTCACCACAGGCACCCCGAGTCCCACGCAATTGGCCCTGCTTGTGAAATTAGGAAGTGTTAATTTTACCCACTTACCCTTGCAGTTTTCTGCAGTTGCTTGCTCCTAATGAAAGTACGTCATTTACGAGGTAGTAAAATACGTAATTTGTTCAACTCTGTTGGATTTCCCCTAAACTTTTGTTGATTTTTAGGCTCTGTTTGTTTCAATTGGAAGTATTTTCCTATTTTTGTGTGTTTGGTTGAACAAAATCTGGGCAAAACATTTTCCATCAAAACACCAAAAATGACTTACCGGTGTTACGGGCATAAGTTCATTTTACAAACTTGTCAGTACACCTTTTGCTTGTCCATATAGCAAATGGAATTGTCTTGCTCTGAACCAATGCACTCAACCCATGCACATCTCTCTCTCTCTCTCTCTCTCTCTCTCATATGGTGTTGTATGTATTCCTCAGTTCGTGCTCTTTCTTTCACTAATTTGTCTCTATAATTTTGCATTCCAGCCAAACATCCAAAAATAAGAATCAAGAAATTATTTTACATGTAAAATGTTTTTTTTAAAAATAAGTTTTCTTGTAAAATACTTTACATCGACACAAATAAAGCCTGAGTAGAAGAGTAACAAGAAAATGGGGCAATTTTTACTGCCCAAATACAGCCACAGTGGCCACAGGAAACAAGGGAAGACAGGGAAGAGAGAGGGGGATCCCTACTTTGAGAAAAGGGCAGCTTTATCTCGTGCCCTATTCCATTACACTTTGAATACTAGGGGGTCCTTACAAAATACAAATACAATATTATTAGACTTGGGCTTCGCTTCACCTAACAATAAAAAACAATAAAAAACAAAAAATGACGGCTAAGGAAGTGTTTGTCCTTGGCGGATACTCCGTATTAATTATTAAAATACGTCTTAGGCCCTCATTTTTCTAAAATAAAATAGAAGGCCCAAACACAGACATAACAACCATTGGTCCAATTAAAAGAGGTTAGTATGAGTAATTCCTAAAAGGCCTTAAATCAAAGAGGATGTCTATGGATTTGCCAGAAAATTCAAGGAAGATTAGCCTAATTTGCCTTGTTTGGATGGTGTCTTAAAAAAAATTTGAGTTTGGTTTTTAATAATAAGTGGAGAGAGAAATTAGTTTAATAATTGGAGATAGGAGTGATAAGTGAAGAAAGATAGAGAAAGACAAATGAAAATAATGATTGAAAAATTGAGAGAGAAATGAGATAGTATTTTTTGAGTTGAATTTTTTTTTTTAAATTACCATCCAAACAAGACATCGTAGAATAATGAAATTCGAGGAGTCTTCCGAAGGATATGCACGACACACATATGATCACATTTGAATTCAAAAGTGAAAGTGACGAAAGTCCGCTTTCACCGATATATACTATTCACCTCGAGTCGCAACAAAAGTGAAAATTCCATTCATTAGCACTGTATTTTTTAAATCATTTTTGGAGGTTCGATTTCAAAGTCTAGGTAATCATTTTGTCTTGCTCTAATTTATTAGTACTAGATCTTCCGTCGAAACAATGAATGGAATTTTTTTTTTTGTAACGGAGGAACAGTCCTACAGTCAAACCGCTATATGGACTCAATTGCGCAACTCAAATCTCTAGAAAAGTTAGCGCGGCCAAATCATGCATGGCCCCCCACTTATTTCAGGATACTCACTCAATGGAGAATTGAATTCCAGTTCTTCAAGAGAACTCCCAAAATCTAGGCATCCACCTGAACCATTGGGTGAATGTGTAAAAATGGGATCTTTGGTATGACCTTTCGCCCCAATACCAAAGCATAGAGTATTCACAATACTATGGGTGCGTTTGGATGGGATATTGCAAAGGGGTGTTAAGTAATACTCCCTTTTAACACCAGGGTCCCACCTTAATACCCCGTTTGGGAACCCAAAAGGGAGGGGGTATTATGTAACTTCCGGATTCTACAGCACAGCTAATACCCCCTGAAGGGGTGTTGGAGATGGGCTGCCTCCGACCGGTTGTTATGGAATCCCCCCCAAATCCCTCTCTTTTCGGACAAATCTACCCCTCCTAATCCCCCATTTTCAACCCCTAGTACCCATTTTCTGAGCAAAAGCAAAAAAAATTAAGTGTTCCAAATTTCAATCAGTTTGAACCGGTAAAAAGATTTTAGTTTTTTTATCATTTTATCCTAAATGGTCATAGTTAAATTTTGACTCTAAAACTCTCGTTGATTAGCCATAAGAAAGTAGTACAACCAAATATCTTAGGACTAACCAACGAGAGCCCTAGAGTCAAAATTTAATTATGACCCTTTAGAATTAAATGATCAGAGAAATAAAATCTTCCCACCCATTCAAACGGATTGAAATTTGGAACACTTAATTTGTTAACCATATTTTTTAATATATAACTGTAGGTTGAAAAATTAAGTGTTCCAAAAACGAATTTAATCTACAAAACTGATTTTTCAATCTACAGTTTATATATTAAAAAAAATGAATTTTATCAAATTAAAACTGACTTTTTTATTTTGTAATATTATTAAATTAGTACATTTATAAGTAAAATTAGATATTAAAGCTTAAAGTGTGAAAGATTAATTATATTTGTAATTATATATATAACGTAATATATAATTAAGTTTGGGACTGTACAAGGGTAAAAATGTCATTTGACAGCTTTTTACATCATCCACCCTTTCTTATACCCCATTTCTAATACCCTATCCAAACTAAGTGCTATTTAATACCCCCTCCATAAATATCACATCAATGTGGGTCATCTCTTATTAACCAATACCCCCTACTATCTAATCCCCCCCTTCTTACATAACACCTCCAAACCTAATCTCGTATCCAAACGAGCCATATAATCAAAAGTAAAATATTTTTAAAGTTAACAATTTTTGTACAAAATATGGCTTACAATACTATAATCAAACTTAACAACCTCTTTAAAATAATTAAATTTTGGGCTTTGGATAACCAAAATTAACAACTTTTTGACAATAACCAAATTTAATAAATCCTACATATTCTCAATCAAATACACCAATCATTATACAAAAATGTTCTATCTCTTTTTCATTTTCCTCTCCTTCTTTCGACCAATATTTTTGATAAAAAAATATTTTACTAAAAAATTGTTTTTTTTAGAAAAAAAATTTTTGAAATATAATTTTTTTCCAAAAAAAAATTTCAAAAACTATTTTCTATTTCTAGTAAATAGTTTTTATTAGTTTCAAAACTAGTTTTAGATTTTCTACTATTCACAATTTTTAGTTTTTTGTAATTTGAAAATATGATGTGAGAAGTTTTGGTTATCTAATTTTAATTGTGTCATTATAGACATCTATATTGCTAACCGTAATAATCTCTTAAAAATAAATAATCAAAAACTAATGTAGCAATTATTGATTATCAATTTTTGATTATAACATTGTGGAGACCCTTAGTTGTTTTTGTTAAGGTGGGGACCTGAGAGGCCTAGATAATCAATTTCTTGAATTCCCAGCCAGGATTATGTTAGTGATTACAATAGTGCTAGAGGCCGCAACCTTAGTCCTTAGCACCTGCCACGTAGCTGATACAATTTTTAACGGCGGAGCCCTTGTACGCACGTAATTTTAACGAAGAAAAAAAAGGTTTGATCTACGGCCCTGTTTGGATGCTGCTATAGGAAGGGGTGTTTGAGAGCTTACTTTTTGGCTTTTTATTTTCAGCATTTTGGGTTTTTGAATTATAGCCAAAATGTATTTTGAATATGGTAGAGTGTTTGAAAATTTTGTGCAGAATGCATTTTGAAATTGTAGTAGTATTTGGTAGATGATTGTTGTGAATAAATTATGGATTGCATTTTTACCTTATTGTCCTTTGTCTTTAATATGTTCTCATAACAGGTGTCACTTGCGTTTTTTTCTTCTTCTTCTTTTTTTTACTTTATTATTCAATAGTTTTTATGAGCTGTTTATTATTGAAGTCTATTATTCTAAAGTAATGTTTTGTTTTTGCCTTTTTTTTTCAGATCCGTTTTTTGCCTTTGGCCGTTATATTATTGTGTTAAAATAATTATTTTTGATATGTAATTTTTTTTTCTTTTTTAATTTAAGGAAGACATTCGATATTTTTATTTGGTATTTTAGAATTAAAATAATAAGATCAATGTTACAAGTAACACTTTAATTTAACGACAAACACATAACATAAATATAAAGAATAATAAAACAAACACAAACACTTAATATTACAAAACAAATTAAAGTACAATTCAAAACCCAAAAAAAAAAAAAAAACACACAAACCACGCCTACAAGCAGAATGAAAAAAAAAAAAAACCCACACCAAAAAAAAAGTGGATAAGGCAGGAGGGGCAAATCTGGTAAAATGAAAGGAGAATTATGGGTATTTTCGTAATAGACCAAAAAATCAGAAAATGAGAATCCGAAAAACTCTTCCAACCCAGATTCTAGTTTTTGGCTCCTAAACCCAAAATCCAAAAATCTATTCTCCCAAAATCCATTCACAACTTCAGTTGACAAACACTCAAAATCTGAAAATGAGAATCCAAAAATCCGAAAATTCAGTTGCCAAACACCCCTGAAGAGGGATTAGTTTTCCCCCCTTTACAAGACCGGGGCCCCACGCTTTGCCCCCGTTTGGGAGCCACAAACTCAGGGGTATTCCATAATCCTCTTCCTTCGGTAAGACCGGAGAAGAAGGGATTAGCCAGTCATATTTTCGGACAGGATTTGAGGTGTTATTAAGTTATCCCCCCCAATACCCCTTCAAATTGGACAATTTTACCCCTTCTTATCCTCCTCCCCCAGCCCCCAACCCGCCTGAGCTTCTAAGTTTTGATGACAGCAAAACAAGAACAGGAAGAAAAAGAACAGTAAATCAAAGAGAGGGAAAACAGTAAGCCGTAGTTGTTCTCTCCTCTTCTTATTCTTCTTCTTTTTCCCCTCCTTCTACTGTTGCTGTTGCCACCTCTCTCTCTCTCTCTCTCTCTCTCTCATGGCGATAAGAATAAAGAAAAGGATAAAAGAAAGTGCCTGTTTCTTACCGTCCTACCACTAATCAATTACTGGAGTAATTGATAAAATAAAGTGCATGTAGACCCATCTCAAAAAAAATTCTCAAAAAAGAACACTTTCACCGGAAAAAAATAAAATAAAATGCACACTGTAATTGGTGGGGGGAAACCCAAGCAAAAAAAATTAGTGTTTCAAATTTCAATTCGTTTGAATCAATGGAAAGATTTTAATTTTCTGATCATTTTATTCTAAAGGATCATAATTAAATTTTGACTCTAGGGCTCTCGTTAGCTAGCCCTAAAAGATATTTGATTCTACAACTTTCTTAAGACTAATATTGCTTAATTATGAAAAAGTAATTAATTTTTACAATATTATATTAATCATAATAAATAATCTAACTTAACACTGCACAAGGGCAAAAGGGTCATTTGATAGCTTTTTACATTATTCACCCTTCTTTATGCCCCTATTAATCCTCCATCCAAACGAAGTACTATTAAATCCTCATTCTCTAATACATCATCTAAACAACCTATTATTTAATCACCCTCCATAAATATCACATTAATGTGGGTCATCCCTTATTAACTAATACCCCCTACTATCTTATCCCCCTTATTAACTAATACTCCCAATTCTTTTCCCGCATCCAAACGGGCCGTAAATATCATAGCTCTATTTGATTTCATTGTCATTTCAGGGGGAAAAAATTGTACGCTTGGGGCCTAGAATCAAAATTTTCATCAATCTATACTATCTATCTATCTATTTATACTACATATTAAGCAAATGTGTTTTGTTTTTAAAAGTATCTGAAAAATCAAGGTTTCTTAACAATCCGTAAAAACCCTAACAATATGAATGCGAATCACAAAATAATACTACCAGCAAAAACTATGTAAGCAATCAAACCCACAACGTAGAGATATACATGGAAAACCCCAAAACGGGGTAAAAACCACGGGAAGGAATCAAATCACTATAGCCATTGTGCAGTTACAGATATACCTATTTAAACGATATAAATCCTCACAACATTCTAAGTACTACATGCCGAGTCACACGTACACCGCACCCAGTGATCTTGATCGCCACCGGTCTTGAGTCCACAAGCCCTCCAATAGACCTAACAGAAATCCCTTACGAATAGCTCACACAAAAATAGCCGCCACTATTTTTTTCTTTCTGCCGCTTAGGGCTGTCCATGGATTTGACCCATCCGACCACCCGACCGAACCCAACCCGAAAATGAGACAATGGACAGATCTGATCAGTCATTCGGGTCGAATTCGGATTGATTTGGTCGGGTTTTGCATTTAGTCGGTCGGGTGTCGGATGCACCAAATAATTTTTCTGATGGCTCGACCCGACCAACATACCTATATATAAGGAAAAAAGTTAAAAACCCCTAATCTGATCCCCATTTCATCCAGACACCCGCCCGCCTCCCTCACGCACAAACCCCTCTCTCTCTCTACCTCGATCATACCTCTCTCTCTCTACCTCGATCACACCTCTCTCCCTCTCTAATGGAGTCCTCATATAGGAGGATGAATACCAAACTCCCCCATGGCCCAACCACACGCACCCTCCGCCTGTTTCTCCACTACTCCTCCGCAAGCTACCCCGGCGGCTCCACATCGTCCTCAACGACGGCCTCGATGTGATCATACCCAGCTGTTGATTTCGAAGCACGCCGCCTACCTCCAGCCCATGTTCACCTCGCTCGATTCCTCCTCCGCCTACCACCACCTCCATCACCGCCTCTGGGTCACTGTATTTTGGGAATAAAAATTTGATTTTCAAGAAAAATATGTGTAGATCTGTGATTGTGAATGGCTATTTTGTAATATTATGCTGTGAATCTTGATCTGTGATTTTGAATCTGTGTTTGTGTGCACTTGTTTCAACCAGCAGTTTTAAGGTTTGGTGTTTTTGATTAGGATTTGTATGTATTTATGTTTTGAAATAGAAAGTGATGTTCCTTGATCTGTATGGGTTCCTAACTTCCGCGATCTCTTTCCTGATTTCTGAAATGAACTATGAAGTTTTTTTTTTTGTTTTCTATCCGACAGACTCGACCGAATCCGACAGCTACAACCCGACCTCATTTCGGTTGGAGCCCGACCAGTGGTTCGGTCGGTCTCGGGTGCATATTTCAAAATCCGACAACAGTCGGGTCGGGTCCAATCCGACCCAAATCCAACCAAACCCGACCCGTGGACAGCCCTACTGCCGCTATATGTTTTATTTGTTTAATCTCAATACACGTTTGTGTGTATAGCTGCACAAGCTTTTGATGACTGTCCCCTTTTCTTTTTATAGTTGTAGTCAAACCCTAGGAGGAAGATAACAAGTTCAACCCTTATCTTTTTTCACGTTCATTTAAATGACAGAAGGTGCCGATAGATAATTCGATTGATCCGTCTTTGCCAAAATTCGTTTTGCTGTAGTCGACCTCATTTTTTTATCCAACAAGCTCACTCGAAATTACAAATAAAGATTCCTTCCACTCTAATCCTATACAGACTCGCTAGCCTATTAAAATAAAATAAAAGTACAACTCAATGAAAAATATGTGTTTTGTCATACGGAATTGCCAATACACAAAGACTTTAGAATTTGGTCTTTACAATCTCCCCCTTTGGCACTTCTATGACAAAACACAATACATTGAAAATCTAACGAATTGAGATCAAGTTGTAGAGAAGCTGCAAACAAAACTCAACATCCAAACACATTAGAATAAAAAGCAACCAACTCCCCCTTTCATCATTCTCCCCCCTTTTTGACATGGAATGACAAAGGGTGAATAGGATAAATAATAAAGTAATAAATGCGAATAGAAGAGAATTAAGCAAATAGAGACCAATAGAAGCAGAAAAATAAGAAATTTAAGCGAAACGCAAATAATAGCATAAATAACATGACAGGTAAATTCAGGCACGCAAAACTCAATAAAACAAAATTAAATTAAATGCGAAAAAAGAACGAGAAATCTGAAGATATGAGCATAAGATAGTTTTATCTCAAGTATTATATCATGAGATGAGATTAAAAAGACATCCAAATTTAAGGCACCACTTAATGATATAACACTATGCAAGGCAGAAGGAATGCAATACACTATGATCATCGACATGAGAGGAAAGTGTGTGCGTGCATTCATGACCAAAAAATTTAGCAACTCAAAATAGGGCCAAGATGCTCAAGTGCTTAGATTTATCTAGTGACTCCCCCTCAACAAGATACACATCTTAAGGTTCGACATACAAGTCACAGATAATTAATCACAAGCTCTCCCTCAACAACAGGCGGTTGATTCATAATTAATCAATAGAAAATCATAACCGTATTTTTATACTTTTACCCCACCGCTGTTTGACGCGAATATTGAGAGTAAGAATACCTTATACCCAATGCCCGGTAACTAAGCAAATAGTCCAACACAGGTGCCTTCACAAGGTCTATCCATTTTTTACGCGAATGCAAAGAGGGAGAATACCTCACCCTAATTGCCCAGTTAATCAATGAACCCCCGGATAGGCTAAAATCCAAGAATATACTTTCTTTTTCTTTTCTTCTCTATTTCTTTTCCTTTTTCTTTTTGAAATAAACGAGGACGCTATCAATGAAAACCAAACAGAGGTGGTCCCGGTTCTAAAAAGACATAAGATATAATTAAGCATATATATGAGAATGGTGGTCCCTAACCGAGAAACTTATCAAAAAGCCATGGATAAGTGTACAGAATGTCGAATACTCATGATTTATTAACATTCAAACATACTTGCAGTGAGAATACCATGAAGAAAGCGCAATGAAAATATGGATGAACATGTTCATAAAATCTAATGATAGTCAACTATGCACCAAAGACTATCATGCTCAATCCCCACAACAACAACCAATTTGATTTTTTTTTTTAAACAAACAAAATAACTACGAAACAAAAGAAACACAAAACTATGAAACTCCATAACTCTCTAGGTAATGAGATATGCAAGAACAATTAAACCTAGGTTATGGAATCATGATCTAGCCTCAAAAGGCAAGGTCAACCTCTCTGAATGAACTATAGTCATCAAGAGAGTCAAGGTCATCATCAGCATCCGAAATCAACTCAGTTTTACGAACCCAAATCTGTCTCGTTTTGGCTTTTCCAATATGAGTCTTTTTATTTGTCATGGGCTTTGAATTTACCTTTGTAAAATTAGCATGCGAATGCATCCTACGTTTAGGCCCTTCAAAATATTCCCTATGATTATTCATGTTATCATAGCGGGGAGGAGTCCTATGGTAGCCATAAAGGGCAAAGTAATATGGAATAATATGGCCTCTAATTTCACAGTGATGACAAGTGGGCACAAAATCATTATGACCATAAGGACGAGCTACATGTGCATGTGAAGTGTAAGACTCATGCATTTTCCTACAATGCGGTCGAATATGGCCAATCATACCACAATAATGACAAGTATGAACAAATTTATTAACAACAGGGGGTAAAAACGTGAGACTTATCAGTATTAATAACCTTAGGTTTTACCTCCTTGCGCTTGGGATGTCCGCTTATCTCTGTTACCATTTGCTTCTTTGTCGTAGGAGAATTAATCATGTTCTGCATGTCTTTCACATTAGTTTTCTTACCTTGGAGTTTTTTTGTTTCTCCCTATCGATGGAGTTGAAGACGTTGCATAATAAACAAGCCCTGAACGATCGCTAGGTCGCCGTTGGATGGACAGAATATGATCTAACACTTTGGATCCCTATTTGTGTGTCATCCTCTGATTTATCCTTAGATTTGTCTCTAGCAATCAAAGCTTTGTTTTTCTCGAGAAGGAGCTCAATTTCTTTATTTCTCTCATCACTTTCTTGAGTGCATTCATTCAAAGTATTCTCTAACTTCTTAATCTTATCAGAAAGTTTTTCACTCGCTTCGATCTGTTTTTTACTAAAAACATGGAGTTTGTTGTACTTCTCTCTTACCTCATCTATGTCATCACAACTATCTGCATCGCTATCATCTGTTTCAGAACCACTCGATTCGAAATGACCATGTGAATTTAAAGTTACTCCAAAAGCCAAAAAAATTCCTTTACCATTTTCTTCAGCCCCCTGTTCTTTATTCGATTCATCGGAATCGCTATCATCCCATGTTTTAGTGACGGGGGCCTTCTTTTTCATTTTATTAGCACATTCTTGGGCGTAATGACCAAAACCATAGCACTCGAAACATTGTGGTCCTTCAGGTGGTTCTTTTCCCTCCCTTTTATTTTTTCCAGAAAATTCTCCTTTTCCTTTATCATTTTTCTTTTTCGTACTATTTTTAAATTGTTTGAAAAAAACTTTCATCTCCTTAAGATCAATATCACTATCACTATCTGAACCTTTCTTATATTTTTTAGTACTTTTAAAAGGATCGAGGTCTCCAAAGGTTTTACTTTGAGTTTAACAGGTTCAGATTGCAATAGGTCAGCCTCATAAGTTTGGAGAATCCCAACTATTTCTTGAACAGATTTTTCTTTTAACTTTTTCTTACCCTCTAGCATAGTAACTTGAATTTTAAATCTAGGAGATAAGAAGCGCAATGTAGAGACCCATAAATTCGTATAATTGATTTAAATGTTTTATAAGAAATAGAAAGGAGGAAATTGATTCGAAATATCGAGAATTGGGGGTTAATGTGTTATGGTGTTGCACTTGAAGGGTAAATGTGTGATGTGTGCATATGTGTGTGGGGTGAGAGGCAGGGAATTCATTTCCCTTCTCTCCATCTCTCGGCTCTCTCTCTCTTCCTCTCGGTCTCCCTCTCTCACTCTCACTCTCACCCAAATTCTACCCAAGCCACCCAAAACCCCCACAAAGCAACCCCAAATCCTTCATCCCCTTTGCGTATTTTTAGTTCGTATATCGCCGGTTTGAGCTCGGTGGAGGCGTAACCCTTCCGTTTTCAAAGTTTAGAGTTAGGGCTTAGAAAATCATTCAAATTCGTTCTTCGATCTTGAGGTAGGGAGTTCTAACTTGCAATATATGTTTATGACTTGTTTCTTGCTGCTTGATTCTTGTTTGAGACCGTTGTTGTTGTTGTTGATGTTGTTGCTGCTGAGAAACCCATGAGAATCTATCAAAAAAATCTGCTCGAAAGCCTTTGTTATCGATAAAAATTTCCTTGTTATCGATAACACCATGTTCCAAAGCCCAGAAAATTCATTGTTATCGATACCTTTTAGCATTGTTATCGATACCTCTGTGTTCCAAAAGCCAGAAATTTACTTGTTATCGATACCTTTAGCCTTGATTATCGATACCCTTGCGTCTGGAATGATTTTTAACCAAATGGTATCGATACCTTTTTATTTGGTATCGATACTTGTTGCTTATCTCCAGCATTTGCTGTTCTGCTCGTACATCACCGTTTTGGTTTTCAATCACTTTCAACCTATTCTAATACTTCCCGAATGATCCCTAAACCTGATTACTTGCATCTAAAGACTTCATTGATCATATCTATGACCTTAATGCCCATTTGAACATGATTTTACGAAAATCGTTTTAAAAACCAAAGTTGGAATTGAATGCTGCGAACTTGTTTGAAAGAGGATTTTGAGACTTTACGAATACGATGAGAACATATCAAGACGTCCCGAAAGGGTAAAGAGCCTGGCAGAGGATATTGGAGTCCTTTAATTGGCCCAGGGTGAGCTATATGCTCTTATTGATACTTCAGGACATCCCGAAAGGGTAAAGAGCTTGGCAAAGGATATTGGGGTCCTTTAATTGGCCCAGTAAGAGCTTCGGCTCATGACACATGTACGAGACATGTTGTGACTTGTGAAGTTTTCAAAGGTTATACGTTGAAAAGCATGATCGGTTTTTGGAAAGGAAAGATTGAAATTGAATTACTGTTGTTGCCCCCTTCCATTGGTTCTGGTTGCCTTTGTTTATCCTGTTATCGTTCCTACATTTCATTTACATACATTGTTAGATTAGAGCTTTCTACTGGGCTAGTGTAGCTCAAACCTTACATTATTTTTCAGGTACTAACCCATGGCAATAGTCCATGTTTGGAGTGCATGAATGTATACATTCTTTTGGAAGCTAACATTGAAGAGTTATTAAGGCATCTTTATAATTTATTTTTGAAAGGTGTATTCATAATTCTATTTGTAAATCTTTTGATTTAAGAAATATTGTAAGTTCTTAACTCTGGTTTGATATTCGGTATTTATGTTGGTTTTGAAGTCGTTGAGCCGATGATGTATTATTTGGAAATCCTTCTGGACTTGGAAGTGTAATTGTGGAAATGGAAATGACAACCTAGTTTGGGGTATGGTACGGACTATTGTGAGGTTTTATGGAAATTCATTTATTATTATGTTTAAATCGAGGGCGTGACACGCAAAATTTTCTTAATAGTACGAAAAGAAGGAATTGGCTCACCCAAGTTCTCACAGCTATTGACGATGGCGATGAGCTTGGAGTAGAATTGATTGAAGGTTTCTTCCTCCTACATTCTGATGGTCTCAAACTCCGTGGCAATTCTTTGCAGCGTAGACTGCTTAACAACGCGCGTATATCCCCTCGTGACAAGTAACCAGAATATCCCAAGCCTCCTTGGCAATTTCACAGTTAGCTATTTTCATGTGCTCATTTATATCAACAACAGCAAATAAAATATCAAGTGCATGGTTATTAGCCTGAAGTAAGGGTTTTTCTGTGACTGATAACTCAGATGCAGTTTTTTGAACCGGTTTATTCGTCTACAATTTTCATGGGTCGAGTGCACCCCAAAATACATGAGTCCCAAATTTCTTCTCCAGCTGATCTCATTATAGCCTTGATTCTAGATTTCCAGTAATCAAAATTATCAGCATCAAGTATAGGCATATTTCTAGACATGTGATTTATGTTCATAATCATGATGGATCTGCTCTAGAAAAAAAATCTAAAGGAAGGAGCAGACTGCTCTGATACCAATTGAAAAATCAGGGTTCCCTAACAATCCGTAAAAACCCTAACAATATGAATGCGAATCACAAAATAATACTACCATCAAAAACTACGTAAGCAATCAAACCCACAACGCAGAGATATACGTGGAAAACCCCAAAATGGGTAAAAACCACGGGAAGAAATCAAATCACTATAATCATTGTGCAGTTACAGATATACCTATTCAAACGATGTAAATCCTCACAACGTTCTAAGTACTACCTGCCGAGTCACACGTACGCCGCACCCAGTGATCTTGATCGCCACCGACCTTGAGTCCACAAGCCCTCCAATAGACCTAATAGAAATCCCTTACGAATAGCTCACACAAAAATAGCCGCCACTATTTTTTTCTTTCTGCCGCTATATGCTTTATTTGTTTAATCTCAATACACGTTTGTGTGTATGGCTGCACAAGCATTTGATGACTGCCCCCTTTTCTTTTTATAGTTGTAGTCAAACCCTAGGAGGAAAATAACAAGTTCAACCCTCATCTTTTTTCACGTTCATTTAAATGACAGAAGTTGCCGATTGATAATCCAATTGATCCGTCTTCGCCAAAATTCGTTTTGCTGTAGTCGACCTCCTTTTTTTATCCAACAAACTCACTCGAAATTACAAATAAAGATTCCTTCCACTCTAATCCTATACAAACTCGCTAGCCTATTAAAAAAAAAAAAATTAGAACTCGATGAAAAATACGTATTTTGTCATACGGAATTGCCAATACGCAAAGACTCCAGAATTTGGTCTTTATAGTATCCAGAATTTGGTTTACTGTAATTTATACTGTAATTTGGAGAGAGGAAGAGAGGGTGAGGGAGTACGGGGGGGGGTGGGGGGGGCGGGGGGCGGTGGTGGTGTTGGGAGAGATGTGGGGTTGAATATGAAGGAAAATTTATTCTAAGCCCCTAGGATACCGTCACGTGGTACTCCATTTACACACATAAGTCTTTCAGAGCATAGAATGAAACCAATGGTAACGTGCATTGAACAAGGAGTTGAAGAAACTATTACTTTTTTTTTTTATCAATTTGTGTTGTGCCCGTTTGATGCACGAGATAGAAATAACCACATTGATTTTTTTGACCCCGTGCATCGAACAGGCACGAACACTACTAATGTACAGACAAATGTAGTGAAATCATGTCTTCAATGAAAAGATTAACTACCGTCAATTCATTTAACTACCGTCGTTTGGTTGTTGTGGATTTGTCTATTGTTTACCCTATTTCCCCACAGTAGTTCCCCATTAGTTTAACTTTTCTCCCAAAAGAAAACAGTTTCCCCGGATCAGTTTTCTTTTTTGTTTCGTTTTGTATCCGTTGGTGTATGTGTCCAGTTTTCTACTAAAAAGTAGTATGAGGTATTTCCTAGGAGGCCATGGCTCTGCTTTATGCCGACTTCATCTGACCAATATTTGTCGGCCGCTTTTGTAATGAGCGCGATCCGGCTAGCAATTTAGGCTGCGTTTTTATGAATTTAATTTAAATCTGAGAATTATTTTTTTATTTGAATTATTTTTTCATTTGTTAATTTTACATCAAACTTTTGTCGGCTATGGATTCGTGCACACAGATACATATTATCACACACTCCCATTGGATTTGGATGATTGATCTATCTCGGCAGCCGTTAAAATCAGTGCTGGCTTATGAGAAAAGAGAGGGAAGCACGGGCTTAGGGCCCCCAAAAAAGGGAAAAAATGAGGGCCCTCAAAATTGTAAGACTTCAATATATATATATATATATATATATATATATATATATATATATCATAGTTCCCGAGATTGAGAACTAGTGTTTACCCGTGCCTACGGCATTACCCACCCTAGGTTGTGTCTATGGCACTACTCACCCCGATTGAAATTGAAATTACCATTTGAATCTTGATGGTGGCTTAAAACATTATTTCAAGTTTTAGGTAACTATAAAAATTTTAGAAAAGATAAAGGAAAATAGAGAAAAGGATAACTAAAATAAAAAAAGTACTACGTATCAAAGAAAGAGCAAGAGAGTATGTTACCGAGGACAGTGGATTTCGGGTTTCGAGTGACTCACCGGTAAGGGGCGATGACTGTTTGTGGCCGGACAATCAGACGAGAGGCTTTGATGAGAGAGAGAGAGAGAGAGATAGGGCAGATTGGTTTTTTTTTTTTTATCAACAAAACAAAAGCTGATTGGTAAGGAAAAAAAAAACAAATTGATGGCGTTTCTGTAATATATTTGTAAGAGTATGAGTGCTTTTTTAAAAGAGTTGAAAATCACACATGAGCCCTTGAATCAAATGAATCATAGCCATTACAACAACTTATCCCCACACCCTTTTATTTTTATAATATATATATATGCGTGTGTGTGTGTGTATATGGCCCAAAAAACTTTTTGCACTAAGTCTCAATTACACAAAATATGCTCAATTGAAATTTAGGAGTCACAAAATAGGCCCCAAGGTGGAATTACTAATTACTGTAGAAACACTGATTATCAACTCCCGTGACTTATTACGACATTACACTGTGAAAACACTAGAGTTAATCAAAATAAAAAACGCTTGACGTCTGACGACTCGAAGGGAAAGGACACAACGTCCGACGACCGTGGACGGAAATAGCATACCTTGAGGGGGATTGGATCCGGTCAATTTGGCTTCAGACTAGTTTGATCCATTTAGTGCATCAGAGATTTAAGGGGTGTTTTTGTTTTATTTTTAAAAAAAAACAACCCTTTAAATATGCTGCTCAGATGCACTAAATGGATCAAACTGGTCCAAGGCAAATTAAGGGGATCTGGTCTCACCTTGAGACCCCTCTTTTTCCATCTCCAACTCTCTACCTCTATCAAGTAAGTTTTTTTATTAAATGGATTGGCTATATATATATATATTGTCTATAGAGAAGAGTTGGTGAAGCAGTTTAACTATGTAGACGTAATTAGTACATTTGCAGCAAAAAATGCGAGGAAGACTAATTTTCAAATGGTGGATTTTGCGATATTGTAATGATCACATTTTTTGGGATAACTATATGCATATATTTTGTAAAGGTAAATCTTGTGTAATGGTTTTTTTTTTATTTATGAAATTCTTTGTAAACCAACTTTTGCATAGATAATATATGGAGGCCTCATTCAATAGGCTTGCTTCCGGCCTCCAAAACTTAAGAGCCAGCCCTGAATATATTTGGGTTTGATTGGCGCTTGTGAGGTTCTTTTGTGGGTTGATGTCTACTGCGATGACTGCTTAGTTTTTTTTTTTTTTTGAAACAGTCAATTTCATTACGCACAAAGGCGAAAATTACATTGCTAAGCACAGGAGTGCACCAAACTACCTAATCTGGAACCCTAGGACACCCTGCAAAAGCAAATCAACACTAGGTGCCGATATGAGAATCCGGTCCGGGACAAGATAGAAAGATCTCAAATGAAATCTCAATACAAACCGTTACACAATAAGAACAAATGTAATCGAAAACAACAACAGAAAACAGGTGTAAAGGAAAAACTGCTCCCATGGATAGTCCACAACGACCGCCGGCTAGACTCCGACAGGCTCAAACAACCACGGCAGCCGAGACCCCCTTCACCCTCGATCTGCCGTTGACAGCCCAGAATGAGGAGCAACTCGGGCGAGACAACCAAACCAGAGCCGAAACGAGAACCCCCAACGCAGGCACCACTGTTGCCGCCGCCGGAAACCCCCATAACACCGCCGCATCAGCCGCCGACCACAGCAGCCCTCAAATCCGACCAAACACCGAAACCAAGCCCATCCAAAACACGCACCAAACAAGAACTAAAACAAAGAAATTATTTACCCACCACCACAACCTCACCAGATCCGGGGAGACCCAAATCGGTACAAGACGAGACTGGAAGAACCAGCCGGTAAAAGAGACGGAAGGCCGCCAAAACAAAACCTAACTCCACATGCCTCACCTTATTTACCCTACCACCGACCACCCGCTACCAGATCTGAGTTTCCACCGCGAGGACGGAACGAAAAAGACCCACTACACCGTGGCCGGAGTCCACGCCGGACTCGACAACTGAAAAAGCAGAAATCGGAGCACTGGAAACGATGGAAAAGAGAAGAAAGTGGGGGAGATTAGGGGAAAAAAAAAAGGGGGGGAGGAAGGAGGGAGAGGAGGGGAGCGGCAGCCCCTCCCCCCCAAACGGAAACCCTTCTGGGAGAAAAGTTTAGAGAGAGAGAGAAAGAGTTGTTTAGAGAGAGAGAGAGAGGTCAGAACAGTTTCCGATGACTGCTTAGTTTGATTGGTTTGATTGTTGAGGTTTTGAGGTGGTGACCGCAGGGAGTTGGGGTAGGTAGTAATTAATTTCGATGCTGCAAAGACAAATAAGCTATGGAAAAACCGACCTCTTTTGTAGGAAAAGGTACATCGTTGTAGCAATTTCAATTTCAATAACCACGATTGTGATTCCTTTCTGCAATTACTCTATCGATTTCTGCGCTATAATTAGTCTTGTCCATCTAGTTGTGCATGTAACGATTCATGTCAATTGACTTGCTAACCCTTAGCCTAACTACATGGTTTAAAAGGTTGATATCGGGTTATACAATAGCTAGTTGAAGTCTCTTATAAATTATATTCATTTCCCACATCCTATCATGTGGGACAAGGTGGGTTGTCACAATCTCCCCACCTTATGGTGCAACGTTCTGGTTGCATTGGCCCTACAACTTTTCCCCTAGTGGTCATGGTGTAACACTTAGGCCTCGTTTAATAACTATGTTAGATATGGTGGGATTCGTAAAAAAATGAGATTAGGGAGTGGGATTTGTAAGGAAATGAGATTAGGAATATTGCGTTTGTTTTGCTCACATAGGATAGGATTGGGATAATGAAGTTCCAACATTGCCCTTGCCCATACTCAATTCCTACAAATGCATAAGGTGTACAAAGCCCGAAGGAAGTATGGATAAGGAGGTCATTTTGTAGCCAAAGCTTGGGAAAGGATTAGTAATACCTGGTAGGAGGTGGTATTGTTAATCCCATGAATTGGGAGGATTGATAATCCCATGTGCTTCCTAATGCCATCCCCTTTTGTGCAATCAAACAATGAGTTAGGGGTCCACAAGATTAGCAATCCTATTCCAACCTCGAACTCGCTTATCAAACAAAGCCGAGTTCTATATAGCACATTAGTGTGCTCTTATCAGATTATAGAGATGCCCCCCACCATGTAGATCAGAGCTGTAACTGTAATGACCTGCACTAAGTGACCTGCTAACCTTTAGCCAAATCACATAACTTAAAAGGTTAACTTCAAATTATACAATATCTAGCTGGGGGCTCTTATACTTCATATTAATGAATTTTTTTGTTGTTCCATCCTTCATCCTCAACAGAAAAAGAAGGATAGGACCAATTAAAAAAAAAAGGCCAATCATGGCTCTCATTTTTGTAATCTTAATGCTCATTTTATAGATCATGATGTGCAAATTAATTATGAGGATGAAATCAACTTGTTAAAATAATCATATATGCATAACTTAAATATTTTAAGAAAAACTTGAAAGAAAATTATGGTATCGTAAAATACTCATTTTTTATCCAGTGATTTGTAGCGCTCATTGCTTATAGCAACAGATAGACTTGTGTCTCAATTGGGGTATGTGTATTGCAAAACAAAGGTACTAATTAACTGTTCAATTGTAATTAGAGTTTGAGGGGTTTAATTGCAAGTAGTTTGTGAAACTAGAGAGTTTTATGTCTCAATTGGGGAACCCTTGTTGGTTTCTCTGTTATTTCTTTTGTGATTGGTTCTTATGTCCCGAAGTTTCGTCAGTCTGCATTTGCAGTAGGTGTCCGTATCTAGGATTAGATAGTTTTGGTTCTTTCCTAATCTTTTGATGATTTCTGTGTTGCCTTTCGAGCTTTGAATGATATGGCATTGAGCATTTCAAAAAAAAAAAAAAAGAATTAGAATTAACATGTTTTCAAATGGATCATCGTCATAAAAGATTTCAAGTAACCTTTTTTAGCGTGTGTTTGGAATAACTTTATTTATTGTTGCTGTCTTTTTTGTATTTCTAATTGGAATATGTGTTAAATTTGTGCAAATATTTTAGATTAGATTTGTCTCGACAAGAGAAATCGAAAAAGTATACAATTATATTTTAAAAGGTTCAATAAAAAATTTTTTCTTAGAAATAGTTTCCACTTTTATTCATTAACTTTTCAAAATAGAATATACTTTTTGGGGTAAAATGAAAAATGTACCAACTTTTATCCACTCACTTTATGAACTGGATACTTATTAAGGGATAACCCAAAATAGAATATTGGACTCTAAAAAAGGGACGGAGGAAGATCTTTTTGTTCGTCTTACATAAACTTTTTTTACAACTCTGATTCATATTTTTATAATTTCTCTCGTCTGAAAATATATGACGATGAACTAAACAAAAGTTCACTAAACATCAATACTTCAATCTTTAAAAAAATTAGCTTAGGCCAAATAGAGTATCATTTATCATTTCAATTCTGTTGGAAGAAATTTTCCAAGAACAATATTGACGTCAATATCAAAACCATCAAAAAATATCTGAATTACTTACTTTAGCAATTAGCATTTACATCAATCTCAATGAAACCTTAAATCACACAGTTGTACTTACATTTAAAAATCATACAGTCTTTCAATATGTGTTGTACTTATTTCAAAGAGAGAAACCAAATACTTAAAAAAGTCCATTTCATATTAATTAATCATGGTATTATTTTGTATAAATATGTATTTTACATGTCTCAGCGAGAGAAATTTAAAAACTTAATAAACCAACAATTAAGAAGTAAAATGATTATGAAAAAAACTTTAAAACTTCAATAAGGAAAAAAAAAAGTTCAAATTCAGTAAATTTTTAGTTCAAATTTTATTCTTCTTAAATTCTTCTTGTTGAAAAGAAATTAATAATAACTGTTAAAAAAAAGAAAAAGAAATTAATAATAAAAAATTAACAAAAGATGACACTAAAAATTCAATAATTATAACTAATCTAAATGTAGCCTTAACTAATTAATTTACCAAAAGCTTTTGTCTAGCTCATTTAAAAACATTTATTGCAGACCTAACCCTGCAGATAATTAGGTGAACTGGCAGGAGGGTGATTTAACTCCAAATCTTGTCTTAAACAAAGGCCATGTTCAATTAAATAAGTCAACTGGTTTATTTTTTGTCCTTATTCAATTTTTTTTCATATTTTTTATTTTTTCGTCAATTTTTTTTGGAGATTATTACATCGTCATGAAAACAGGAATCTAAAAAGTAAAAAATTACGATCGAAACCTAAGTTTTTTGAATAAATACAAAAATAAGCCAATAAGCCAATTTTTTCGTCTTTATTAAAAAGAATTGGATTTTGATCAAAACTTTTTACTTTTTAATCCCCAAAAAATTGACGAAAAACTAACAAATAAGATTTTTTTTTAAATAGGGTAAATTCCAAATACACCCCCTGTACTTAGGTCATTTTTCAACTGCACCCCCTCTACTTCATTTTTAATCACTCGCACCCCTTGTACTTAAGACTAGTTTGGAACTGTTAGTATTTCCGTCCAAAATAACGGAAAAGCAGGTAAATGGCTTGTTGGCCGGAATTTTCCCTTCTAAAACGTCTTCTTTAAGACCAAATTGATCCGAAAACCCATTTACAATGATAATTCATCACTACCATTAATTATTGGTCGAGGACGGAGTCACTAACATATTTTACAAGTTAATTGGCCAGACATTTCAAATCTATGTGTTCTGGATTTTTTCTTGAAATTTCGAGAATGGGGTTATTCTAAGAATAATTTATTTAGGGTACTGTGTAAATTTCATATTTTTCTGAGACCGAAACCCGGACAGCTTCTCGGCTACGCGTGTGCTCGGGCTTTTGGGACCACTTTCGCATGCAAGTACACATGTCACGCTTATAGACACATGACATGGCCAATTTGACACCTAGAATTACACTCATGCATGTGCAAATATATTTGGTTATAACATTTTTTTTGTCATCTTGGTAAAAACTAGTCAAACATGTATTTTAATTTTTGAGGGGGGGAGCTACGAAATTTGAAAAAAGAGGAGGAGGATGGTGTTCTTCCATGCCCCCACCTCAGTTCCACCATGAGCCACCACCTCCCGTCACCATTCTCTCATTTGAAAACTTATTTTCGTGCCGGTAACTTCTTAAACTTTCTTGACAGCTTTCTGGACCATCACAAATTCGTATTTTGAGAAACTTTCTGCTATGATTCAATTTTTGAAGTCTTCATAACTTTAAGTACGTTTAAAGACAAAAATTTTGATACCAAGAACATGCAAAACCAATCAACACAGAATTAGTTATGATTTTCGGAATATGAACTGATACACATGTTTCGAAATCTGGGTAGAGCCATCTTCTTTTTATTTCTGGGAACTATCCTATTAAGTTCTGAATTTGATATTTTTACTGAGAATAATACTTTACGTTACGAAACTTTGACAGTTGGTTTCAATATTTTTGGAGTTGAAATGAATTAGTTATGGATTTTCTACGAAGACATGATTGGCTGCCCTATTTTTCTGTAGAACAGCTTGTTCTTTTGAAATTTGGACAATATTTGGTTGATAACTAATCTTTCAATTTTTACAGTAGATACATATGGATGTTACGCAAGTTTGGGCGCTGGTTTGAGTATTTTTGGACCTTATATGAATAAGTTATGATTTTTCAAAGAAAGGGAATATGAATGTGTATATTTCAGTCTTTTCGTTACTTTGGACGGAAATACTAACAGTTCCAAACTAGTCTTAAGTACAAGGGGTGCAAGTGATTAAAAATGAAGTAGAGGGGGTGTAGTTGAAAAATGACCTAAGTACAAAGGGTGTATCTGGAATTAACCCTTTTAAATAAGAATAAAAAAATAAGCCAGTTAACTTATTTAGTCGAGCAAAACATAATACAGAATGCTGAATTGTTTTTTTGAAAGGCACTTGAGTGTTTAACTGATCAAAGCTTCTAGGTTCTACACCTTTCCATGGCAATTACTAATCGGCCCCCGTGTCAGACCCCCCCTCTGACACGGGTTACTGTTTTCCGCTTTTAACCCCCGACCCCACGACCTTAAACCGAAAATGGCCCAAAAATATCCCAACCATTTTCTTGTTTTTTTAATTTAATTAATAATGTTTAAAATCTGTGTCATTTTTCTTTCTTATTTACTTAAAATTATTTTAGTGTTCCGATTTTCAATCCGGTTGAATCGGTGAAAAGATCTTATTTTTTTTATCATTTTTCCTTTAATGATCATAATAAATTTTTGATCTTGTAGAATCAAATATCTCTTAGGGCTAATCAATGAGAGCCCTAGAGTCAAAATTTAATTATGACCATTTAGAATAAAATGATTAGGAAACTAAAATCTTTCCACAAGTTCAAACGGATTGAAATTTGGAACACTTAACTTTTTAACTATATTTTTAATATATAAACTGTTTAAAAATGTTAAAAAAAATTAAGTGTTCCAGTGTGATGAAAAATACGGCGGATCCCACTGTTTCTAAGTGTATTTTTTTGAACCAAGTATGGCGGATCACAATTGTGATGGAAAAAATATGAAAAGTATTTTTTTCTTCAACGTTAAGAGCCCATTGTTTCTAAGTGTATTTTACTTAGTTCACCTCCTCTCTAGCCACATGTCCAAAACATGGAAATGTGGGACCATCTCTTGTTTTTTTTCCATGCATGCTTACGCAGACTAGGCACATGATAGTTGTCCCTTAAAGTTAAATGCGTCTAGGTTGTTCTTCTAAATAAGTCAAATGACTTATTTTTTTTATTCTTATTCAAATTTTGTTCGCATTTGTTAGTTTCTTGTCAAATTTTTGGGGATTATTGTTTCATCATGACGAGAGGAATCTAAAAAGTAAAAAATTTCGTTGAAAACCTAATTTTTTTGAATAAATACAAAAATAAGCCAATAAACCAATTTTTTCGTCTTTATTCAAAAAAATTGTATTTCGATCGTAACTTTTTACTTTTTAGATTCCTCTCGTCATGATGAAACAATAATCCCCAAAAATTTGACGAGAAACTAATAAATGCGAAAAAATTGAATAAAGACAAAAAAATAAATCATTTGGGTTATTTAGAAGAACAACAATGTACTTTCAGGATTATGATAAGTCTAGACTCCAAACAACGAACATCATGCCTAAAAAAATGCACTACCCTTTCAATGCTGACAACAATCTCTCGCAATTATTATTTATTTTGTCGTGTTTCAAGCATATCAGCTTCCCACGTGTACACACCCTCAGTTATTTGCCACCTAAAGCTAACATGCAAGAATCAATTTTTTTAATATACGGGATATTACATTGGACAAAACTGCAAACGGTCTTAAAATATCCAAAACTTTTTTCTGTTATTTTTTCTTTATTTAATTAATACTAATAATTATACTTTGTATCTTTTTTTCTTTTTTATTTATTTAAAATTATTTTAGTGTTCCGATTTTCAATCCAATTGAATTGGTGGAAAGATCTTGATTTTTTTATCATTTTATTTTCAATTGTCATAATGAATTTTTGAACTCGTAGAATCAAATATCTCTTAGGGCTATTCATCGAGAGCTCTATAGTCAAAATTTCATTATCGCCATTTAGGATAAAATGATAAGAAAACTAAAATCTTTCCACCTGTTCAAACGGATTGAAATTTAGAATACCTAATTTTTCAACCTCTTTAGACAGTTTAAACTACCACAGAAATATAGTTTTCCTATTTTACATTATTTCACAATCAATATTAGGCTCGTTTGATAGGTTTCATTGAGTACATTTCAAAAATATAAAATTTATTTAAAAAAATTATGTGAAACAAAAATTATTAACATTTAAAAATTTATAACAAAAGAGAGAGAGAGAGAGAGAGAGAGAGAGAGAGAGACTGAGGTGAGAGAGAAAATACGGAGGTGGAATAAGGGGGTAAATAGGGAAATTGATGGGCCCACGTCAGACACCCCCTGACACCATGGGGGTGATTAACACCTCTCCTTTCCATCCATGTCTGACCAATTTTGCCTCTAGTATCATTGAGTTTTGAAATAAAGTTAGGAGATGTGATTTTCACATCTTTTTTTTATACAACAACAATTATTTTTTTGGGTCTTTGTGCTGTGAATTAATAATATTTATTCTTTTAAATATGAACAAGTATACAAATGAAATGATCGTTTCATAAATTCATATCAAAAGAGGATTAAAAAAAAAGGAGTGTGATTATAAAAAAAAAAATAGTGTGAATGTAGTATCAATTACCTAAAGTTAAACTCATACTCCATGGATTGGCCTTGTGGAATATTTATGGATTTATTTCCTCAGGTTCAAAATCTCTCAATATTATTAATCCTTTTGGGGTTTAGGTCCCGTTTTCGAAAGAGAAATAAGTACTAGTATTTTTTAAGATGGCAATTTCAAACTCAAAAATTATGTGCTTATACAAATAATTTTTCTATCAATATGGATCTTATTTGATAGATCTCATTGAGGTCTTCTATACAGTGAAAATAATTGAAAAATTAATTTTCATTTACATTATTTTTTAGTTTAAAAATATGAAATAAATTCTTATTTTTTAAGAAGATATTCTGAAACAGAGCCTTGTCCATATGGAATATGTGTTTCGACTCTAAGTGGGCCCCTGCTAATTGACGGTGAATCTATGGTTATCAGGATTAGTAGAGATACATATTCTGGATACCTGATTATAAAAAGAACCATGCTACTGGTACAGAGATTCTGTGCACAGATTGTGCACAGATTTTGTGGTGGGGTCCACTACGGGTTCCACAAAAATGATCCAAGCCATTCATTAAATGTAAAATATTTTTTCGAGAGTCTCCATAAAAAATCAGCTCAATTTAATATCTATAAGTGCTTGATCCAATCATCTAAATTTTCATTCAAATTTTCGGGTAATAAAAAATTAGATGATTAGATCAAGCACCTATAAGTATTGGATTGAGCTGATTTTTTTTCAAGGAACCCTTGAAAAAATATTTTACATTTAATGAACAGTTTGGATTATGTGTGTGGGACCCGTAGTGGGACCCACCATAAAATCTGTTCACAATATATGCACAGATTGTATGTACTAGTAGCATTTCGGTTATAAAAATATCAATAATGCTTTTTTTTTTGAAGATAAAATATCAATAATGCTACCCACACATATCACACACAAATTCTTCACAGACGCGCTGATGTGGCAAAAAACGGCCCCACTACCACTCTCTCCCCTCTCGTTTTGGTTTAAGGGCCACAAACAATTATGCTCCCAAAATTCCCCCCACCCCATATCTGCGCCACACCTCATCCACCACAGTGACCACACCACGAACCAGCACCCGTCGCTACCAACAACCACCGACCACCGGAGACGCAACCAATCACTATCCACCGCCTATTAAACTGATAAATTTTCCAAACTTTAGACGTCCGTGATGGCAGCGGAAGTCGGATAATAGATTGTCATATCCGGTGTCCGATGACACGCGTTGGACGATCGTAACGGTTGCAAGAGATGGCGCCCGACGACGGCGAATGGAAGGAAAACGTTTTGGGTAAACCCACTTTGGGGAAGAAACATTGCAAGACGTGATTTGGATGGAGATGGTGTTTTCGTTCTCTTTTTTTTTTTTTTTGGGTCAATCGGGAGGTTTTTTCTAATTCATTCTGGCTGTTGTTTTTTTTTTCTGTTTTTTTTTTTTAGTTTCTTTTCAACCTTCTATTATAAACAGTTTATGAACCCAATCTGGGTTTTGCACAACAGCAGAGGGTTATGTAAATTTTGACATTTCTCTCTAGGAGTCGTTCTTTGCCCTTTTTTTTCTTTTGAAGAGAGAAGAAATCAAGAATTCACTAGAGCGGCGTATAGGAGTCTGGGAGAAGAGGGTGGCTTTGGTGCTGGTCGGTGGTGTCCGTTTGTATTTGGTCGGGGTGATGGCGGAGGTGGTGAACTGTGTTTCGGTTTTTGGAATTCTGTGCACCACAAACACACCTGTGAAAAATCTTAGGGGTGCATCTGGTGCTCGTAGGCGGTGGATGGCGGTCGGTTGCGCTTCCGGTGGGCGGCAGTTGTTGTGCCGCGGCTGGGTGTTGGTGTGTGGTGACCGGTGAGGACTGAGGTGGAGAATAAATGGGTTTTGTGAAAATCAAATTTCTTCCGCCCAAAACGAGG
Source organism: Rhododendron mucronatum var. ripense (assembly GCA_019656295.1). NCBI lineage: Eukaryota > Viridiplantae > Streptophyta > Magnoliopsida > Ericales > Ericaceae > Rhododendron > Rhododendron mucronatum. The sequence goes on from BPLT01000067.1 coordinate 1,415,533, forward strand.
AGGAGAGAGTGAGAGTGGGAGTGGGAGTGGGCCCGTTTTCTGCCACATCATTGTATCTGTGAAGAATCTGTGTGTGATGTCTGTGTGGGTAGCATTATTGTAACAGCTGTGCTACATGCACAGCAAGCTGTGCACAGCGGCTGTGCACAGCAGGCCTTTTCTCCCGTTTCGGGTCGCAAAAAGATGATCGGAGCCGCTCATTTTGTTCAAAATGCGTCGTTTAAGGTCCCTGTAAAAAATGAGCTTCGTTCGATATCGTTAGAGGCGTTAACAAAACACCCAAAATCACTTCAGAATTTAGGCCAGCTCATTTTTTACAGGGACCTTAAACGACGCATTTTGAACAAAATGAACGGCTCCGATCATCTTTTTGCGATCCGAGGCGGAAAAAAACTGGCTCTGTGCACAGCTGCTGTGCACAGCTTGCTGTGCACAAAGCTTTTCTGTTATTGTAAAAATATACTAGTATTTTCGAAAGAATTAAAGACATCAGTGCAGGATTCGTTTCGAATTCTACTTCAAAAAGAAAAGTAAAGAAAACAAAAGTCTTCCAAATTCTGACATTAAACTGTAAAGCAAGTTGCTTTTTCTCACTAAAAAACTGACTGACTGACAATCACGTGATCTCTAGTCCCTTCTCTCTCCTTCCCTCCATGTTGGTTTAATTTTTGTCTCAAACCACGCGCTCCGTCCCCTCTCTCTCTCTCTCTCTCTCTCTCTATACTTAGCTGTTTTGTCCTGTTGACACTCAACTTGATTCTTGTTGGGGGGTTTTCCAACTTCAAACATACATTTGCTGCTGCGAGCGGTTTCACTCGCCAGATCTGCTCTTCAGGGACGGGTACGCTTCTCTCCCTTCTCTATTATGCTCTCGTAGCTAATGGGTCTTCTGGGTTTGTTTCATAGATTTGTCCCTGCTGTTCTTGTTGTTCTATATACCTCGTTTGGTGATTTTTGGGCCTATTCTTCGTTTTAGGCTCTGGGTTTTTGATGGGTGTTTTACATTTGCTTCATAGATGTACTAAAGGGTGTCCTGGATTTGTTGCATGGGTTTGTTTTGAATTTTCTGCTCCTCCTTATACCTGGTTTGTTCATATTATTGGTCTATTCTTGGTGGTAGGATATGTTTTTTGTTTCCTTTTCTTTACAATGGTTCAAATCTTTGTCAAATGTGAGTAAATAGGGGTGTAAATGAGCCGAGCCAAGCTTCGTAGTGTTTGAGCTTGTAAACGAGCCTAAAATTTGAGCCCTTTAACGAGCCGAGCCTGGCTAATTTTGTTAACGAGCCTCTTTAAACGAACCGAGTTTTTTACTATTGAGCTTGGCTCGTTTACTAAACGAGCCAAGCCGAGCCTTAATGAGCCGAGCCACAAGCAGCTTGGTTCGTTTGCTGCCCTAATTATGTAACTATTGTTTCAGTTGTTTGGTCCATTTAGTCTTGAATATTTTTTCTGCAGTTCCTTTCCTGGCTGGGTTCGTTCTGTGTGTGGGGTAATTCTCCTCCCTTCTCCTTATGTGTGTGACTCTCTCTACTACATTTTTGTTTTTGCATTTATGTGTGCATTGTGCATGTGTATATGTCTATAAATGTGTGAGTTAGGCTAATTGCTTCATCTCCTGGTGGTGATTTTGAGGGAACTATTTAGCTGAGTGTTCAGTTTTTACTTCTGTTTGTATTTATTGTAGGAGAATGGGATTTATTTCCCGGAAAATATTCCCAGCATGTGGGAGTATGTGCGTATGCTGCCCTGCTATGAGGTCAAGTTCGCGACGACCTGTCAAGCGTTACAAGAAACTGCTTGCTGAAATCTTCCCCAAATCCTCTGTTAGTATACACATTTGCTATTTCCTTGCAATTGTTGGCTTATTTCGTCGGATAAACTGTCAGTCAGATTGTCATAGTCATGTCCCTGTTAGTGTTCATGAACTTCAGAACTACAAGCGATGTGTAACTGGATCTGAGCCACCCTAATTGTTGTGATGGGTAGCAAGCGTGTGAAATCTTGGTCGTGTGAATTCTTTTTATCATGTGAGAGCTTGAACATCCATTCCCTTTATATGTGATTAGCTCATAGGATTTGGGCTTTTTGTGTCTACACGGGTTTACATTACCCATGTATCTGAGTATAGAACCCAAGGCATTTAACTATTTCCCCTAATTGCATCTTCAAACCTTCTGTTTGTGCCGTTTATGTTAATTACTTGTTTGTTACGTCAGAATTTAGACCACACTTGATGAGCATAGGATTCCATCAAAATGTATGGCTATAAATTATCTCATAATTCATAAAAACTTGTCCGGATGGGAAATATCATTGGTAAGCAGTTCAATTCATGTATTCCTAGTTTATCAGTTCAAGTTCAGGTATCATGGAAGTCCAGTGGCACCTTTGCTGGTGAAATTTGGACATTTATGTTATATTAGATGGAGTCTTCACCTTTGTCTTTGGCCAGGATGTGGAGATTAACCTCATACTTTATTATGCAGAAGGCCCCTCCAAATGAGAGAAAAATTGTGAAGTTATGTGAATATGCCGCCAAAAACCCTTTTAGAATCCCAAAGGTAGTGAACCTGAAATGCTATTCTTTGACCTTGGTTATTTATGTCAACTGCTGATGTATTGGTGGTGCTGTTTATCCTCAATAGATTGCAAAGTATCTTGAAGAAAGGTGCTACAAAGAATTGCGTTGCGAGCACATCAAGTTCATCAATATTGTTTCAGAAGCTTACAACAAGTTGCTCTGTCTGTGTAAAGAGCAAATGTAATTTAATTTAATTTTGGTTATGTTTCTATTTTCTCCTTCTATGACGCTCATCCTTTTATAGACTGCTATTTTGGGGAAGTATTTCTCAATTGGTCATTCCTTGATGGATCATGGTAGTCATGTTTTTGCCTTTAGCTAAACATCCTTCATTTAGTGTGAACTTCAAAAGTTTGAATTACATTCCCATTTTCTACTAATCTTTTATCCCATCATTTCATTTTGTTGGACAGTTTAACCGTTCGCTGTTCTCTTTCACTTACTTTTGTTGCTAGATCTAGAGTTGTATTATTCTGTAGAAAAGCATGGGGACATATCAATGTTCTATATGGCGCTTGGCCCTAGTAGGGCGGAGACCCACCTCCAAGCGCCAAGCCACCTAGGCGGCGCCAAGCAATTCGGCAGATTTTTTTTTTTTAACAAACCATTATCCAATCAAACTATATTCCATGTATCCACAATGCAAGTTCAAACTTCAAAGTACAAACCCAAATGAAATTAAGTAGTAACAACTAGCAAATAAGTTGAATAAGACAATAAGTAGTAGGGCTTCGCTCACCTCCTTTGTATTATTTATATATATATATATATATATATATATATATATATATATATATATTTAGGCCGCCAAAGGCCTCCAAAGATGCTGCCGCCGCCGCCGCCAAGCCCGCCTAGGCGGCTGCCAAACCTCCTTGGGCGCCAAATCAAACACCAAGGGCTATTGGCATGGCAGCAGGGCATCTCCAAGCGCCTAGGCGGCCTGGGCGGCCGCCATTTAGAACAGAGGGACATATTTTCCTTCTCTTTCATATGACTGCTACGGAAAACTTTTTTCTTTGTACTTTTGTTTCTTCTTAGTGTGGATGAAGTTTAATGGAAACAATTGACCTTTTCTGTTGATAGTAATTTTATTTTCATCTTATTGCGCAGGGCATATTTTGCAGTCAGTCTGCTGAATGTTGTCAATGAAATGATGGATAGTCATAAGAAAGATGCTGTGAGGATAATTGGATGCCAGACCTTTACTAGATTTATTTATAGCCAGGTGAAATAGTAGTGCCCTCTATTATAGCATAGAGTTTGTGTTTGATGAATACTTGGGATATTTTGTTGAATGTTTTCTGAATAGAACGATTCCAGCATTTTATGTACTCATTTATAGAACAATACGAAGAAATTTTAGCTGAAAACTTCTATATTATGAGTACACCAGGTACACCTTTTCAGATTATTTCTTCCTTTTATGGCTTAGAAGAAGAATTTTTCAACACTGCTGTTATAGTCTTCTGATTTTGTTACTTAGAATCATGGGAAGAGTGCCCTAACTGCAAGATGAGTGTTGTTGCTTTCTAAGAAACAGTAAAAAAAAACAAGTCCATCCACTATTCTCTAGGTCTTATGTACCTTTTATGGAGATCATGTGATTTTGTCTGTCCTGTACTATTGATGCTTAAATAGTAGAATTTATGTTTGGATTATTTGCAAGCCGTTCAAGGGTCATAGTTATCTCCAAATTTGCAGACGACTTAAAAATCAAACCTGTCACTAAATAAACTTTAGGCCCCTTTTGTTAATCTAGATTATAGCATCAAATTAAGCTATAAATTTGAGTGGGCCACATATCTCTCATTTGTTTGGAACTTCTGGCATCACTATTACATATCCTTTGGATATTATGTGCCACAAAACATGGGATGTGAAATACCACAAGGCGTAGGTTTGTATTTTGTATTGTTCCCTTCGCTGTTTGTCTGATGGGATGTCTTATCATAGAAGATAATATACCTCTTCATTGTTTGCCGGTCCAACAAATATGCCCTTAGATCTTTATATATCTGGAAAGAACAAGAATGGTCTGCATTCTAAGTGAGCTGCATGCTGTTCACAGTGTTCAGGTGTTTATTTTTAATTTCATATGCATATTTTTCACTGATATCTACTGACTACATGCCACAATTGTAGTGTCCTTGATACTTTCTTTTTTGACCTGGTACATGAATAGGTAGATGGAACTTACACGTATAACATTGAAAATTTGGTTGACAAAGTTTGCACGCTAGCTCGGGAGAGTGGAGAAGACCATGAAAAGCGCTGCTTGAGGGCAGCAAGTTTGCAGTGCCTATCAGCCATGGTAATATGATACTTTAAGTGCTTTTTTTGTGGTGTAAATTAGAGAGCCATTTTTATAAAAAGAATTATTGTACTATACATTGTCAATTTTCCTTTACTCTATCCATTTAGTGGAACTGCATATTTCCTTCATTCTTTTCTTTTCAAAAACAATTATATCAAAGCCACTTTTGATCTATATAGTGGGTAACTTTCTCCCCTTGCAGGTATGGTACATGACAGAGTTTTCACACATATTTACAAAGTTTGATGAGGTTAGTCATTCTTTAACGTTGTTGCTTACTTATAGCTGTTTAATTCTTTACTTGACTTTTTAGGGTAGGGGGAATGGTTGTATAGTTTTGGGACACCTCCAAGTCATCAACTTGGTCAGTTACATTTGTCACCAAAGTTCAAGAAGGTTAAAGTTAGTATCTTAACAGCTAAAGAAAAGAACAAAAGATCACCTTAAATTGAAGAATTCTCTCACTAGAGGCTTATTTGTTTGCTATCCATGTCTCAAATCAATCTTTTTAGATCCTATACAATACAGGAAGTATGACCAAATGTAAAAACTATTCTGATTATTGTTTCTTATTTAAGAACATTTCTGTAGGCTTCTTTTGAAACTACCATGTGTCGTTTTTTCTTAGCAGTTAAGTTTAGGAGACTCAAATTCTGGTCTCTTGAGTCTTGATTATTAAACGAACAGGATCACTGTGTGAGAAATGATCTGGTCACTAAGTTTTCCTATTGGAATAGGTACATGTAATGGTCGCTTTTTTGATTAGGAATTTGTGATGTAATGCGGAAGCCTCTCTTGTAATCGATAGATAACATGAAGTGACAACGCTTTCAAACCACTATCATACTGACTCACTTGAATAGCTTCATATGAAGGATATGAACTGTGAGTTGAATCTTTCCGTATTTCGCTTCACGACCTTTGTCAATGTTTCTTTTTCACATCCCTTTCTTGTTTATTTTATACAAGCATTCCGTTCTATATCTTGAATGATTGACAAAAACCATATGGTGCATCAAGTTGATATGTTCTCCATCTTGCAGATTGTGCATGTCACTTTGGATAACTATGACCCGGATCCACTAGGTGAAGATGATGATGAAAGAGGGGAGCCACATCATAATTGGGTGGATGAAGTGGTAAGATGTGAAGGTAGAACTGTTGCTGGTGTTGGTAGTGAAATCTCTAGCTGCACAATCCTCAGGCCACGAGCAGAAAAGAAAGATCCTTCTCTTTTGAGCAGGTTCAAAAGCCTAAGCTTTGTTCTGTCTCATTCTTGGCTTCTTTGCTAGCTATTTTACTATCCTCTGTTTTGAATTTATCCACTACAGAGAGGAGATTGAGACACCAAAAGTTTGGGCACAAATATGTATCCAAAAAATGGTTGAACTGGCCAAAGAGAGTATAACAATGCGACTGGTCTTAGATCCGATGTTTATCTACTTTGATACCAAGCGGTACTGGGTTCCAAGGCATGGGTTGGCAATAATGGTTCTATCCGACATGTGCTACTTCGTGGAAAATCCGGGTAACTAAATACTGTATCATGCCTCTTTACTGTTTCCTTTTTCTTTTTCGTTTTTGTAGTCTGTACATAAACTGTGTTGGTATGAAATTTCATACACAGCCTCTCTGTTTTATTTATTACCTTTTTTTGTCCTCTCCCTAATTTTCTCTTTTCTCCTGAAGAGCATGCCTTAGTGGTGTGAAATTGCAAGTATTTTGTTAGACCGTGATACAGTTTGCATTCCATCGCTAGGCTTTTTTTTTTTTTTTTGGGAAAGCTTGTCACTAGACTTTCTTTAGGTACTCCTAATTTTAAGAAAAGTTCAATTTGGTACCTCTTGGTAATATGCAAATAGTTTACCTTCCCTTGGATGGTGCTAGAGTGTTAGGATTTTGAAGAAGTCTAACACAAGATCTAGAGGATATAAATGCAGAGAATAAAGAAATTGAATGCACACACAAAAGAACACAAGATTCATATGGTTTACCTAATGGGGGCTACGTCCACGGTCCTTGCTGCCATGATGAATACGAATAAGGAAGATAGATTGTAATTGCCCTTTTCTTACAACATATAACAAGGGCTACAAGTGTGTGGAAAACCCAAATGTAACCATGTAGAAAATGCCTGTAGTTTGGGTTACAACTACAACGTAGTTTGTAGTACCCTTGTATACCTACATTTGTAAAGTCTGCAACATATAGGTTGGAAGATACCAAAATGACCCTTGTAGTACCAATATACAGCTATGGTTAGAACTTAGAACTAAAACAGTCAGATCCACGACGCCTGTGGCTAGGTAAACATTACCATCAGGCTTCTCACTTAACATTGAGTTTCTATGTACTACCACATCCAATTAGGTACTATTTACAGAGGTTCAGACAGATGGGTGCTGTGCAGGCTGTCTTCTTTTGTTGGTTTATGCGTAGTTAGTGAATCTAGTTTAACTGAACTTAATCGTTTTTCTGAATCTGTTTAGTTCTTTATAAGTACTCATTGGCATTTGCTATGAGTACCTTGAACTTCCTATGACAGCTACGGCACATATAAATCTATAGTTTGTCTAATTATCTTGATGTGGGTATTAGTGAATGCAACTGAAGGCCTGAAGCGTATTTTTAATAATGTAAATGCCAAATCATGTGCACATTGGTTGTGCTCTCTCGGTTATACCAATTACTTCTAGTTAGGTCATTCAATACAGACTCTAAATGAATTGTGGTATTTCATTTTGGTTCCCTAATCTACTACAGATTTGCTTATGCCTACTTTATTTCGATTTCAGGGAACCAGCAGTTTATTCTGAGTACTGTGATTCATCATTTGGACCACAAAAATGTGTCACATGATCCTCAAGTCAAATCTAACGTTGTCCAAATTGCTACTTCTTTGGCTCGGCAAATTAGATCTGAAGCTGTACTTATTGATTCCGGATTTATCAGTGACCTATGCCGACATTTGAGGAAAAGTCTTCAAGCAACTGTTGACTCTGTTGGAGAGGAAGTATTGAACTTGAATATCTCCCTCCAAAACACCATTGAAGATTGCTTACTAGAGATTGTCAAAGGGGTAAGTCCTTTTACAACACGAAGTCTATCTTTTGATCTTTTCTTTCATCTTTTTTCTGGTCATCCATTTTACCCTGTTAGGTAATTAGCACCTAAATTGATCTTCATTTGATGCTGTTAGATTGTTGATTCACGACCGATATTTGACATGATGGCGATAACACTAGAGAAGCTTCCATCTGTTAAAGTTGTTGCTAAAGCAACTATTGAGTCATTGATCATTCTTGCTCACGTGGTTTCATTGGCATCTGTCTCTTCACTTTCGCAGCAGGTGAGAGGGTTATGATACTCTTGTTGTGTGCTTAATATAGAGACTCTGCCTTTACATGTCTGTGCTTCTGCTATTTCTTCCCATATTCTTTTTCCGGTAAGAAAATGTACAAAGCAATTTCAAGAAAATGTTATTTCCTGTTCAATAGAATATTTATGGTTTTGATCCTACATATGCTGAAGCACAGAACGTCCATCCACCTCACGTGTCTGTGTCAAAAAGAGACTTCTCTAATCCTTCTATTACGTTCTTTTAGTTGGACGGCTAAGGGAAACTCTAGTAAATGGTGGGAGATACTGAGGAGTGAGGGCACTTGTGAGGTCAGGCTGCACTTTAAAAGTTCTGGGGAGGGTCAAATTGCCGTGGATGCTTAGTATTTGAATACTTCATGACGGTTGTTTTTATGTCTTCAAAACCACCCAAATTATTCGATCCGTAATTTAATCCCTCATTTCTTAGAGAGAGTTTTTTTGTTTGATTTATGAAGTATTAAAGTTACGGACAATCTAATGTGTCCCCAACGTAACTGTGTCCAATGTTTTTTAACTATGAGATGTTCCATGTTGTGTCAGTTAATTCATATCTTCTATACTTCAGGGAAATATTGAACATGGCATCATAGTTGTGGGCATGTGGCTGACGACATTAACCTTGTCTTTGGCTGGAGAAAAAAATAAAACAGGTTTGAACATTTTTTCACAGGTGTTTCCAGAGGCACTTCTTGTGCAACTTGTGAAGATAATGTTGCATCATGATGTCGAAGTACGTGCTGGAGCGCATCAAATATTTTCTGCTCTGCTTGTCCCATGTTCTAACTCACAACATGGCATTGGTAGTAAACATCCAAGGAGATGGCACTCAGATTCTGCATCTCCATTTGCTGCAATAAAATCACTACTTGAAAGGCTTCGGAGAGAGAAGGACGGCACTAAAGTACACAAGCCAGTGAATAATGTTCAAGATAATTTCAAGGACAGAGAAGTTACTGAGGAAGAATGGAAGCAGGGACGGGCTCCCAAGAATTCATCTAATTTTCATAAAATAAGTTCCATCATTGACAAGACATCTAAAACAACCAGCTGGGCTGAGGCTGTAAGAATTTGTTTCCCATTTAAGTTATTCTTTCCGGAAGAATTCCATGAGTTTATCAACTTTGTGCTATATAGTATACACCTGTCTGTTTTTCAGTTTTGAAGGAATTATAGTACCTGGAAGGATTTTCTTTGCTAGGATAAATGGTTAAATTCATGAAATTTTTTTTTCCGATTTCACAGGAACCATCAATTCTGAAATTTAGTGAGGACCAAGTAGCCCAGTTGTTGTCTGCCTTCTGGGTACAAGCTAATCTTCCAGACAATCTGCCTTTTAATATTGAAGCGATAGCTCACTCTTACTGCTTAACACTTCTTTCTTTACGCCTTAAGGTAAGGATTCTGGTTTTCATTCTTCCTCTTGCCTGCTTTTCCTTTCAGCCTATTCATTCTGTTTTTTTTTTTCCTTTGCCAAACTGATGTTGGTTAACTGCACTTGCTAAATGTGAAAATAGAGCCATTCGATTATGTCTGTTACTTTTGGTAGATATTAACCATCAAAATATGGTGTCCATGTAGAAAATAAGAGCCGTTTTGAAAATTATTAAATTAAGAACATTGTTACAGAGAAATTCCTAAATTGAATTGTACAGACTATAAAAATTGATGGCTCTTTTGATTATAATTTTCCCCTTTACTTCTTTGTGGAAAAGCAAATGATACTTGTGTAGGTAAGGCTAAATGGTCCCTTTTTCAAGTCTTTGTGGACTTCTGCTTCATTTCTTCTAGATTCTTTTTGAGGTGGATGTTAATGCATGTCCTGGTATAGTTAGTATTCTGTTGATCTTACATGCCAATTTACATTGTTGCAGAACCCAAAAAACAACGTTGTGGTTCGGTTCTTTCAGCTTCCACTGTCACTTAGGAATACACTGTTGGATCCTAACAATGGTAGGGGAACTTTATTCTCTAAAATAGCCTTATAAATTTAGGCGATGTTGAACTTTGGTAGATGACACTTATTTACCTTCTACGTAGGTACATGGCCTCCGGCATACCAGAGAACGGTCCTCATCTTATCAACAGCAATGTTGACTTTTGCAGCTAAGATGTACCAGATTCTTGATTTAATTGATTTAGTCAAATCTCTAGTTGAATATGAGGTGAGTTTTCAATTGCCATGGATCTTATTCTAGGTATCTAGCTTAACCAGTACATGGGCACAAGTTTTTATGCCACAAAAGACTTTCTGCCACAATATTGATTGGAGGGATTTAGTTTCAATATTTGCAAATGGTTGTGTGTCAGTAAAGTGCAGCTATGCTAACATAGTAAAACCAGAATAACAGATAATGGAGATTGATTTGCTTGATTGTTTGTGCTTCATTTTCTTTTCTTCATTTGTGGGAATTGGGACATTTACTTTTGTTAAGGTTACTTGGAACATTTTTGTATCGCTCTGTTCTCAAAGTTTCCTTAGCGGATTCCAACTTATGCGGGAAATCTTCTGGACCCTTGTGCTGTAAAATGCACTGTCTATCAAAAGATTGGATTTGTCCTGATGGGAAATGCAACTAGTTGCCTCCATCTTATGCTTTAAACATTCAAGTGTTGGGGTGGAGTGAAGTCCAATCGAAGAGAAGTAATCCACAGTTACTTTTTAAATTTCGTGTTTCAAAATGTGCATCTTGATAGCATCACAAGTCTTGTTGGTTAATGTTTAGGAACTTAGGTCTTCGTACTAATGGAAATATATAAACAAAGACATGTTCAAACTTCAGAGACGTGTTCAAACCTGTCTCATACCTCTATTTTACTTTGTGTTTGGCATGGGATTTGATATGCTATTTGCTTTTGTTAGAAGATTCAAGTTTGTTAGTAACAAATTTTTGTAGCCCTATTTGCCTACATAATCATCTACAACAAATAGTTTCTTATTATGTTTCAGAGGATATCTTGTACTTTCAGGTTGATCCCTATCTAGGCATCAGTGATGACTTCCAAGTATACGTGAAACCTTGGGCAGATGTGAGGGAATTTGGATCTGCAGCTGATAATAAAGACGCAGCATCATTACTACATGATCTGCGGAACCAAATCTATGAAACTGACAAGATTGTTGTGGATAGTTTAGTTCAGAGTTTATCCGGCATTACTGAGGTGCGGTTTGTAATTGTTAACCATGGCCTCTACTTCTATGTTACACGTTATTAACCCCCCCCCCCCCCCTCTCATATTGCATGTGTTGTACGAATGTGTAATGTATGTAGTCTCACATCTGTGTTTTCTTTTCTGCTTGTTAAGCTGGAGCCAGATGACTTAGCAAAGCAACTTTCTGAACCATTCACACCTGACGATGCATTCATGTTTGGTCCACATTCGGTAGTCGATTTGGATGACCTTCAAGCGATCGAAAACTCCAAGGAAACTCTTTCCATCGACGGGGTATGTTCTTCTATGATTATTGTCTAGTGATTTGTGATGTCTGTGAATGGGCTGGATGAAGGGACTGTATCTGGTCAAATTTCTAATCTCTTATCCTAGGGTCTGGTTTTTTAGTTAATTTGTCAGCTGTTGGCATGTCATCCGTCTAATTTCAAACCTAGCTACACCTGACCACGACCGGCGTCCATGTATTTACTGGATTTTTCTTTGTAGGGAGGAAAATTGAAGCTGTTTTATGTTGTTGGTTATGCTACAGGATTTTACGACAAACCTGATGGCTGAGGATGATCTGAGAAGTGAATCGTCTGTTGCTGACCTCTCTCGCTTCATTCCCCGCGTGGCGGCATCCCCTTCCATGCCTCACATCATTAGCATCGGACAGCTACTGGAATCGGTAATCTAGTGCACGTGCTAGCAAATGTGATTACAAGTTGAATGCATGTGTTTTCAAGAAGACTGCAAAATTTCTCTTAGTTATTGTGTTTGAAATCAAATACAGAATGTGGTTCATGGTTTCAGATTTTCTTCTTTTGTTAAACAAATACTCCCTCCGTCCCTTTTTGTATTTTGGGAGTTCTAACCTTTTAAGGGAACATGAATTTAATGCACCTATGCATTTAAATTCAACTAAATGATTTCTTGATTTCCAAAATGGCCCCCTCATCTCCACTTGGAAAACCAAGTACAATAATTTCTAAGGGACAGTTTTGGAAAACTAACAAGTGTAGAGCTTTTACTTTTCACAGTGGACAAGCATTTTGGAATAAAAAGGAACAGAGGGTGTCATATTGAAGAAGTCCTTCAATATATTCTGGTTTAGGAATGTGGTGGTTCCAGTTAACAACGTTGTGTGTTCTGAAGATCACAAGCGTTCCTTTTAGGGCTGATGTGAATTCCATCCGTGAATTCGGAGCCCAGAGCTCTTGTCTAAGGAAATGCTTGTGTTACAGTGTGCCACTTTTGTTTCTTGAGACTTGTTTTCCCAACAAAGTAGGTATCAATCTGTTGTGTGGATGTGGGACATTTATCTACAGACGCTCATCAAACACTCCCAAACATCCAACACATTCAAATTTGTCAATTTATTTTTATTTTATGCAAATTCAAGTGGATACATTCGAAGACTTGGGGACATGACACATGTGCTTGCTCATATCCACATGATAGACATCACAAGTTCAAAACCAAACCTGCGTGGAATTCTGAAGCCTAAAATTGTCAACTAGCTTATGAATAGGGCTTTTTGAAATGTACAATTAAGGAGTTTTTTTTTTTCTCGCATCTTCTCCAAATTCATAGAATGTGGAAAATACGTTCACTTCGATATGCAAAATGATTTTTTCCCCCTGCAATTGTTGAGTGTCATGTCTTTTTTCTTATTTTGGGGAATTGATGTGTCAATGTGTCTCTGCGGTGTGTGCAGGTTCGTGTCTCTTAGATTCCAACATTGAAATAATATCAGTTCTATAAGATGAGATCTTTGAACTTCCTTGGTTATATCTACTAGATCTCAGAGTCTTGAAATCATTCTCATCAATTGTTGAGCTCCACTAATGACTCATTGGAATTTTGATTACTGTTACCATGAGAATTTCTCCCTGCCTCCTTGGCAGATTTGAATAACCTGTACACAAGATAAGATGGTACCTTCCCGAGGTATCCATTAAGTACAAGCCTTGTGTACAAGTGATCAGTCAGTGCTCCTGGAGCACCCCCACGTGGTTGCTCCAGGGCCCTTCCTCACCACACATTGTCGTGGGAGCCACACTTTGTGATAGAGCCCAGACCAATGTGGTTGAGAAGAGACCATGTGGCGGTGCTCAAAGCGGACTTACGAAATTTTCCCTTCTGCACTCGGCATCAAAAAAATAAAACGGAAGCACTATGGTTATGATTATTTGTTTCCTGAAACGGTTGGCTGGGCTTGTATAGAATAGATGTATCATTAAACGAGTGCATATTGATGGCTTTGGTTCAACAGAACAGAGCGAAAAAAGTGATTTTGATCTTGCTTGGAGGAACTTTTGTTTTCAAATTCTTCCTTTTGTGGAAGGCGACTGTATAGACCTGAACAAGGTTTTTTTCCTGCTTTAAAAAAGCATTTCATAATTTCAGGCGCTTGAGGTAGCTGGTCAAGTGGCTGGAACTTCTATTTCAACTTCACCCCTTCCATATAGCGCCATGGCCAGTCAATGTGAAGCTCTTGGCACTGGGACAAGACAGAGGCTCTCGAGTTGGTTGACCCATGAAAGTCATTACTCTAAAACATCTGAAAACCTGTTTCCAGCAATTTCTACAGATGGGCATTCAGAAATCAAGATGGTGAGCTTAATTGGAATTTTCTTATATATTCGTGTCTCAATAAACAATTTTCCGTTTTCTAGGGAGAAGCATATAGGTTGTGTTTAGATCATGGGTTTGGCTTCATTTCAATCAAAAGATGTAGGCAAGAAAAAAGAAAAGTTGGAAGGATCTAACCATTTTGTTCCGTTAGATCCTTTAACTTTTCCATCTCTTTTTTCTTCCCAAATCCCTGATCCAAATACACAGCTTAATGGAAAACAATAATACGGAGAAATCAAAGAAATCATTAGGCTTATCGTTTCTTTATTTTGTAACTATTTTATCTGCATTTGCCTCTCTTCATAATCCCTTCATTATGCATAATCTAAACACAGCCTTAAGGTCTACAAAATTCTATGATGATGCATGGGGGGATGTATGAAATGAGGATGCAAATAAAAGATGGGGTGTGTGGTCTAAACTTAATGTTTGCCTAGGTACTTTTCGTCGTTCTTGAAGCATTTAGGTTCCACTGCTGTCGAAGTATTCTCTGCTCAATAATCTCTCCCTCACTTGCTACTACAAAATTTTGACACAAGTCCAGAGTATATTTAGTCGTATCCTTCTATGTTCATGTTCTTATGGACGATGGCGTTCATGTAGGTTAACAATGGAGGTGGAGCTGTCCGGGGAGGAATGCTGCCAATGGACCCTTGGTTGGCAATGAAGCTTCCTCCTGCTAGTCCATTTGACAACTTCCTCAGAGCAGCTAGGTATTAGTTACATAGAAGAGGCTATAACATGCTGTCTGTTAACCTGACATTGTAAAGTTGTAGGAATTGTAGGATGTTCACAGCTCAGCTCATGATTTCACATTCGAAGGGCTTCAATGCCCTTCCGAATTCGGGTTATTGTATGCTATGTTTACTTCTCTCTCTCTCTCTCTCTCTCTCTCTCTCTCTCTCTCTCTCTCTCATGCATCTATTGTATACCTGTGTTGCGTTTGGTTGCACGCTCTCCGATGTTTCTGTAGTGTTTCTGTAGGCAGGGTTGGTCTTCCAGGATACATGCCATTAACTTAGTCCTCTGATATTTGCCCCCTTGGTTTACCCATTCATTCGGTTTTTTAGAATCTTGTGGTCCTCAGTAGTCGGATATATGAAGGGAGAGATGGGGAACTTTATTTTCCTTGCCTTTTAAGGATGTCAGTGTATTCATCGACGCCATGAATCTATATTGCTTAGTTTGGTTGTGACTGATCATGGAAGGAAATTGCTTGCAAGAAAAAGAAGAGTGAGAGGAAATTGTACAATCTATCGGTGGATGTTACATAAAGCTTGAGCCACTTTCCCAGTACATTGGCAGGGAAGCTGGGGAAACTGAAGTGAAGTCTAAAACTGTGGGCGTCTCATTGCTAAAGAGCCAAACAAATACACTGCTTGTTATTCATCTCATATTGCTTGTCCTGTATTTCTATTTCAGAATGTTTCAAGATGATTTTCCTCATTGAAAAGCCAAAAGAAAAAGGGTCTAAATTTTCGAAACTTACCCTCAAAAAGAAAAGTAACTTTAGATGTAGAGAATAAGGAGTAATGTTGAAAATCTAATTCAACTTTTTACGAAGACAAGCGATTAATTGCATGTCTGCTTAAAAAGTCGAGTTTTCGGTGGTGGACAAGTAATGTGGGATATGGGACAAAGGGACTAAGGGAGTACTATATGTCAAAGTTGGGAGAGTTTAGTTATCATTAAGGAGACTTGATACTTGTTTAGCATAACAGAGTTTTCAATCCCTTTTCTTACATAGAAAGGGAAGCTTATTATTGTTTTTTAAAATTTATAAAGAAAACAAGGTGACCGACATGCTTTACACTTTTATACATTTGGATGGGTCGAGTTATTCCTTCATGATCGTGAGACTTCTTCTTTTCTCATTAATGCCGCCGTGATAAATAGAATGTATCCATTGATTCAGTGACGAACTCTTTCATGCTACAACTGTGATTAAAGAATGCTTATTGCTAGGCATTTCACCTCAGACCGACTTCACTAGCTACATTTACCTAGCCTCTAGAGGCTTGCTAGGCATATGGTGTGGACTATGGAGGATACACATTTTATCATTTCGCTTAAAGAGAGTACAAATCCAGTCTCGATATAGATGAATAGCCAAAAATAGAGAGCATGATTGGAGTATGTAAATGAAAAAGTGAATGAGCGAAATAAAAAAATGAACTTTTTCTGTACTTTTGATTAGAAAACATAAAGACTAGGGTTGAAGATGCTCTTACTACCGCATCATACGTGAGACTCTTAACCCTAACCGGCTCAATTATGATGTCAAGAAAATGTGATGTCATATTCTCATAATTCTTATATTAGCAATCACTTTCGGAGTAAATGAGAATATGATCTCTCTACTTCATCATAACCATAGATTTCTAGCTCAATCAATTAAAACAAAAGAAATTTCTTTCTCTTTCTTAATGATTCTCTCTTTTCATTTTATCTCTATTCTTTCTTATCTTGTACAAGACATTTTCTTGTGAACCATTATTCACTTATTTTTATTATGTGGAGTCTGTGGTGGATTGATATCTAGGACTGCAAACAAATCGAACGGCTCAGAACTGCTCAAGGCTCGGCTTGACTGGTTTAGTAATAGAGCCGAGCTTGTGCTTGAATCCTAGGTTCTTGTAGTAAACAAACCGAGCTCAACAATGTAATGCTCAGCTAGGCTCGAAGAAGCTTGACTCTGTTAAAAAAAATATCGGCTTACTTAGTAAACAAGCCGAGTTCGAACACTTTAAAGCTCGGTTCGGCTCGTTTGCCCACTTGGAGGCATGTATTAGCAGGAATATGGTGGGCTCTTTTGAATGCAAAGTTAAGCGGACATCTTGGGTTGGGTTGTCTTGTTACTCAAGCCCGGCCCAATCAATAAAAAGCCCATAAACCCATTAGTTAACAGGGGCATATATCAAATGCTAGGGGTGATCTTTCGCAAGCTCCACACTCATTTCAGGTAATGATCTCTCTGTCTGTCTCTCTCTCTCTCTCTCTCTCTCTCTCTCTAGACGTAAACACATGCATATAGAAAACAAAAATCGTTTCTTTATAGGTGATATTCATCGATCCATGAACTGTCAATATTCTGGGAATTGCATATGCTGCTGCATTCTTAGATTTGCCTAGTTCTCTCTAAATGCATGGCACCTGTTGTTAAACGCCCTTTATTTGGATTTTTGGTTTTTGTGGTGGCTATGTACATGTACTTATTAGGCTTTTGAATTTTCTCTTTCTTTTTGGGTTTCTATGTTTGGCATTTGGAATCTCTCCCTGTATGTCTGATGGATTGCTCGTTTGTGTGTAAAATTAGGAGGGATATCATTATGGGGGAATCTTTTTCTTTTCATTTGTTTCAGTGCCAGTTCATATGTTTTGTTCTTTTATGGACTAAAAACCTTTGTGTCCGCTCCATAGGCTTTGATTTTAGCCGGACTGATAAATACTATCATTATGTCGAGTTTGAATGGCCCACTGAACAAATAGTAAGGAAATTTTTATTGTACTTCATAGTTTTTATAGCATTTCAAATGAATGTCACCAATTGTTAAATTTAAACGCTGGAGATGACCTCCCGAACAAATCTATAATTCAATCTCATGTCTAATCTGGCCAATCAAACGGTCCCATGGTGTTGGGTTTGTGAAGCCTGTTTTGGTTGAACCATGGCAGGGGCTTCGGGGCAGCGCCACCGAAATGTTAACATAGTTATTACGATAATTTGGTGGTGTAAAATCCTAGCATATATAATAATCCTATACGCAGCTGATGGAACTTGTACTATAATTCTCCATTCAAAACATAGTGGAACTGGCATGAGCAATGTACCCAATTACCTGAATGGAAAACCATGTAAATCTCTGGGTCTTGCTTTTTGTTTGCATTCTTTGCTTCACTATTCTTTTTGCGGTTGTGTGCGTGTGTGTGGAATCTACAACCCGCAGGACTCCTCCCTTAGAGTCCTAACCTACTAGTAGTTCAAACATCATATACCACTCACTCAACGTAACTTCTATGGAGAACTCCCTTTGATGCTGCCTTAAGTCAATTTCTGGTTTTCCTAGACCACCATTAGTTTTTGATGAACGTCTCAGATTCTTGCTTCTACTATGGATATTATAGGTTCCATTAATACTTTAATATACAATTCAAGGTTCTTGAGAAAGTATTAAACTTGACAGGATAGGAAAGTATTGTTAAAACCAGCAGATATTGCATATTACTTCTTTCACATCCCTCTTGTACTGTTAAACATCAAAGGCACAACCTTGTTCAATGTGGTTTCATATGGCTTTCTCCATGGTTTGCAAGAGCGTGCAGTAAAGTTCTTTTTCCATGAGTTGTGTATGACACTATGAGAAATGAGAAATTCCCATGCAACAATTCCACCATCCTTCTCTTGAGTTGGACTTTGCAGAAATTAAAAAACCAAGCTGGAAAAGTTGAAAGTACATCTAGAACTTCACCAAACAATTGTAATTTGCTATTGCGATGATAAACGTAGTAATATCACGCTATTATGTTCCATAAATAATTAAGAAGCAATGTAGTAAGATAATTGTTGTAGGTGTATTTTCATAAACTTTCTGTTGATGGTAAGTGGTAACAGAGCTAGAAACATTTCTTTGGATGCAGTTTTTAAGTATTTAGTTGCCACTATTATGGTTAATTGCACAATATGGTTTAATTGGAAGATTAAGGTTTAGAAGTGGTTTAAAGAAGATCAAGGGTACATGCCAATAAAAAAAAGAGGAAAGTCCACTTTCACCCCCTGTGGTTATCGCCATGTGCGGATACCCCCCTTGTGGTTTAAAACTGATCACATAACCTACCTGTGGTTTTGAAAATGTGCGGATAGACCCCCTGCCGTCATCTTTTCCATCCATATTAACAGAGGTGTATCTTACACATCTCTAGAGTGTAATCTGAGTCGTTCATAATGTATTAAATAAAGAATAGAGTATCTCTGTAAAAAATCATCTTGATCAGGCATCAATAACCAAGTGATCTAATTTTTAGTAAATTCAAATCTGAAATTTTAATTTCATAACAAAATCGATTTGACCATGAGCTTTTCATTTTTTGATTGACTTGAATTTTGGCATAGACGTAGTATTCGTCAAAATTTACAATATTAACGGTTTGGATTCAATTTTTGGTATATAGGATGGTGTGGTTAGATTTAAAAAAGAAGAAGAATCAATGGACGTGATGGGGGTATAACGGTCTTTTATTGTTGTGTCCGTTAATATGGATGGAAAAGATGACGGCAGGGGGTCTATCCGCACATTTTCAAAACCACAGGTAGGTTATGTGGTCAGTTTTAAACCACAAGGGGGGTATCCGCACATGGCGATAACCACAGGGGGTGAAAGTGGACTTTCCTCTAAAAAAAACGTTGAATAAGCAAGTGTTGGATGGGGGACTCAACTTTCTTGTGATTCCAATTTCATTCATAAGAGATAAATTCAATCAAAGGTTTTGTGTTTATGCATTACAAGTCCATATTTGTGATGATCAAATACTGAATTAGAATTTTTCCCTCCTTTTGGGAGAACATTGACCCTTCGTGTGATATGCCTTCTGATTCTTCTTTCAACTGTAGAGATTGTTTCTTTACAACCAGAAGTAAAAATGGCTGGCCATAAGGTTGCTCATGCCGCATTGAAAGGTCCAAGTGTGATCAAGGAGATTGGTTTGGGGATTGTCCTCGGTCTGGTTTGCGGTGGCATGTGGAAGACAATGCAGTGGGAGCGGCAGAGAAAAGTCAGGACATTCTATGACTTGCTTGAGAAAGGTGAGATCAGCATAACTTCTCAAGAGTAGCTGCTCATTTGCCCTCCTCATTTTGTTGGAATTTGCTGCTAATAATGTTTTTGGCCCTACTCTTGTTTGTTGTTCCGCGTTTGAGTCTGTGATGCCAATCAACATACTTTGGATGCTCTGTTTTTTTTTTTTTGGGCTTCAAGGTGAATAAGTTCTTTCAATGAAACCTGATGGCAGATCTCTCATAGTAACTCAACATTTTCTTATGCTCTTTCTGTGATGATGGTACCCGGTTTGGCTTGGTTCTGTGAATGTTACAATTACTTCCAAGTTCTGAGTGTGATACGCGTTCATCAAAAAACAGTCATTGCTTTGGAACTCATCTTAAACTATCTGGCACTACAAAATTTGTCACTTCAATCGTTTGGTTGCTATTTAAACTCTCAAGTAATTGAGAAGAATTGGCAAGGATACTTGTTGACATTGTGGGAACTTTTGTCTTGTAACATGAAGTTGGCTATCCATATGGTTAAGGCCTAACGGTATGTAGTCAAGCATCCGAGTTGTTCAAAGTGCCTTGTTTGGAACACTTTTTGAAAAGTATTTTTCAAAATATTCCCCTAGATTTCCCCTACTTCCAATCATTTCTCTCTCTATCTCTCTCCACTTATTACATCTACTACTTTTTCAAAAAGTGTTCCAAACACAAAATAAGTCGTTAAAGTTCTGGCACCTATTTACCATTCTTTTGAATTGATTTTACTTATTGAACATGTGGTTTTCGCCTTGGTTGCTTAATAAGAGTTTATGCTCTTATTGGTTCCTAATAGAAGATAAAGGTATTAAATGCCGCATGTGCCAGATAAACCAATTTTGCTGATTTGTTAAAACAGACGCTTATGGTATAAACATCTACCAAATACCATAAGAGGAGGTAGGTTTCTGTTCATAGCTCTAGGGTCCTATTCATTTGTGTGATCTGTTCCTAATGAAATCTTCTGTACCAACTGCGACCAACGTGTTCGTAAATCCTGCTCGGTCTCATCGTCACACGGTGAATGCACGATCTAGAGAGCACGATTCGGAAATTTGCCTCTCTATGGTGGGAAATCAGGGCACTTAGGCTCCTGACTTGGATATCTGCTGAAGAAGCTCTTTCACAACTTTGTGATATTAACTCTAGACTCTAGGTCAATTGCCACCTTTGTTCCTTTCCAGTGCTTTGAATGATATCTTTCCCCACCTTTGTCCTACTACTTATATTCAGGGCCGATGAACGAGACGAGCAGAAAAAATTGAGTTATGTTTAAGCGCTTTTAGGTTAGAAACTGATCTCGAATGAGCTTTTACCAAGTCGAATACTAATCCAAACTCGAGTAGCTTGGTTTATTTATCAGTTGAATTTTATTTTGATTGCTTTGGTTACAAACCAATCTCGAATGAGATTGGCCTGCTTGTTCAATGGCAACCAAGAGTAGCACCCGGCGGCAGAGCATAATTTGTGTCTAGTAGGGGCCTTAACTACATGCAATTTTATATGGATAGCAAAGAATATATTTCATATGTATATGTCGATATTTGTAACGTTTGAGGAAGAAATGAGATGGTGTGTATTTGCTTAGCCATCATACTATTATTTTATACACACGCCCAAAAAATAGTTGATAACTTAAAATTTTAGGAATTCTTTCTACTCATGTATATGGATCCTAACAATTTTTTTCTCACTCAAGGAACTTGCAGGAGTCAATCCTATAGAACTTTTCTAAATTAACCTGAAAAGGAGTAAATATGTGGAAATATTTGGAGTTGTGCAGGGCCCGGGCACCCCTAGCACCCTTGTGTCCGCCCCTGGTAGCACCACATGGTACATAGTTCCCGATACGCGAAGACTATCGAACGTGAGACAAAACACCAATTTGTTTTGCAGATATTTTGTTATTTAATTTTTTTTAAAAATTAGCCCGTCATTTCAGATTAGTAAAGAATTTGACCAAAAAATAAACAAGTTCATTGATATTGAAAATAGATTGCAAACCAAATTGAGTTTTGAATCTCAATCTATTAGCGACAGCTACATGAATTCGTTTTGTCATTGAGATCTCTCATATTAATAGTCTAACATACATCCTCAAATCATAAAGATCTAACAGATTTTTACATGCTAGTACATTACAAAAAAAAGATAAATTAAGAGGGTTTAAGGGCCCTTCTGCCCAAAATATTCTCAGACTTTTTGATGCTGTCTTTTTTATTGATTTCCTTTAATTTTTATTAGATTTGGATCAAAATTTTCACTTCGATAAGAGGAAATGAAAAAGTAAAACAAAAAATGTATACCAAAGTAAAAAAAAAAACCTTTAAACCAATGAAAAAGACTAAAAAAAAATTGACTCGAGAAAAAATAACCAAAGAAACCATGATGTACCAAAAAAAGGACATCGATTTCGTCTCTGATTTAGTCGAATCTCCCAATGATGTCTTCTACAAAGAGAGGTTTTGTCCATCAGAATCAATTTCCAAGGCTTAGCGTCCATTTCATTCCTCAAATCTACTCCCAGGTTCCACGTCCTACGCCAGTGAAAGCAGAGGCCGAAAACGACGTAGACTAAGACAATATATACAATCGATGGATATCAATCATCAAAGGAATCTCGATCTCCGTTGAGTATACATGCAAGGTCATATACATAATTAATTGACATAACAAAATTATATGATGAAAATTGGTCTAATATGACGAATAAAGAAAACGAGGTGCGTAATGAAAGGCTGCATCTTCTTTTTGGGTGTCTGTGAAGTGGAATTTTTGAAAAAAAAAAAGTTAAATAATTGTTGAAGGGAGATAGTATTAGGGAATTAGAGAAATTAGGGTAAGGAATTGGAGAGGAGAGAGGACGAAGAGGAAGGAGGAGAAAGGACGTTATGGGAAGGGGACATTAGGTTTGTGTGTGTGTGTGTGAGAGAGAGAGAGAGAGAGAGAGAGAGAGGGAGGGAGAGAGAGATGAAATTAACGGAGCCGCTAGTCTTCGTTAGCGATTTCTATTAACAATTTGACAGATTTGGATGGCAAGGGGATAATTGAAGGATTGTAGTTTGGGAGTAAAATTAAAAATTGGGAGCTTATGAAATTTGGGAAGTAATTTCCCAAAAAAGTAGTAGTGTAGTGTAGTGTAGTGTAGTAAAAAAGTTTGGCAGGGTCATCACAAACAAATGAAGGAATGTATATATATAAGTTGTTGAGTTTGGGAAAGTGACAGAGACAGAACAAGTAGCATCCCCTTCCTATGAATTTTCCTATTGGGTTTGGCAGCATTCAAGTTTGAACCCAATCTGCTGAAGGTAACATGCATGCTTTTTTTTCACACACAACAAAAGGGTACAGAGTCTATCTGAAAACAAAGTCGATCGAGTCTTTTGAATCCAGGAATCCCGGTCAATGTCTGGTCCCTTCCACGAATTGTCTCCAATCCTTTACCCTCTTTGTGATGTGAGTTCGTACGTAGGGACGGAGGTGCCTCCAAAGTGTGTCATGGGGTCAGGATGTTTAACTTCAATTATCTTTCTTTGATTGTACGAATGGTCGCGGACCTCTTGCTCTCACACTTCACCATCTATCTCTCTCTCTCTCTCTCGATTGGGCTAGCCTACTATTTGCCAAATGTTGTGGGATCGATCGTGCACAGAGGGGCTCATTTCGGGGTCCCATATGAATAATCCGAGGCGAGCTGTTCAGTAATTTTGGGATAATCTTTCAAGTTTTCGCGTGAAAGATCAACTCAATTGAATAAGTGTAGGTATTTGATACAATCTTTCATTTTTTCATTCAAAATATACAATTATTCGTATAGCATCCCGAAATGGACCTTACAGACCCATTTGTGCACAATCGGTGCATTGCCCATCGGTACCTCTAGTCGGGCCAGGGTTTTTTTTTTTTTTAATAATTGGGTAACTTATGTTGCCCCTTCTATAACCCTCAATCACTTTTGTCACACCTCTAAATCTCTGAAATACCGTACTGTCAGTTAACTCGGTTTTAAAAAAAGGAAATGCATACCGCATTGAAAAAACAATTATATATAGTTCGAAGAATACCTAGAAAATGTTTTTGCCAAATTCACACACCAATCAAATGAAAGTTAACAAAATGACGTGACACAATTAGTTTTTATTTTATTTTATTACACATTAAAGGTTCGTTCTTTTGGATTTAACGTAAATCTGAAAATTTTGTCCTTATTTGAATTTTTTTTCGCATTTGTTAGTTTTGCGTCAAACTTTTGTGGGTTATTGATGACATTTTTGCGTTAAAAAGTGATTATTTTTCAAAATACTTGGGTAAAAGTGCCAAAATTTTACTTTTCTGGTTTCTTTCGTCGAGACGAATCAATAACTCAAAAAAGTTTGGCTCAAAACTAAAAAATGAGAAAATTTCAAATAAAGACAATTTTCAAATTTAAGTTAAGTTTAAGTTAAAGCCAAAAGAACGCAGTCTAAATATAAGGAGTTACGTATTAAATACGGAGTATAAGGAGGGCAAAAGTTTTAGAATATCACAGTCACATTATTTTGTTTCTTGTTTAGAATAAAATTTGAATAAGATGAAAAATAATTCTAAATTAACTAAGTTACACAAGAACGGACAGAAGACGAACCAACCACACTAATAGGCCCACATAATTAGCGTCAGGATTGACTCTGAGTTTTCGGATGCCCGAAGTGGACGTTTTAAATGGAACCCTTTATATAATTCATGGATAATTTACTTTTAAGAATATAAAATCAACTTTAAAGAGAAATATTACAAGTATTCAAAAATGTAAATTCAAAAAACTTGATAATCATTTCTATGGGGTGGTTTTGGCTAAATTGAAAGGGAGAGGGGGAATTTGAACCGTCTGTACAAATAATTCGTACAATGTTTTCTCATTCTAGTCTTTCGCGACACTTTAGTTTAACTTGTTACATCAAACACTTTTGGTTCCGCCCTTGCACGAGCTGGTTGTTTCCATTGAAAGCATAGTACTTGAATTGCTAAATACTGTGAGTGTGACTATAGCTAGGTTTCCTCATCGTTTAATATTAGTAGTAAAAATACAAAAACTAAATTTACGTACGAAAAAAAAAAACAAAAAAACAAAACTTATTTCCTCAAATGATGCTACTCCATAAGTATGTTACAAACAAATGGAAACCCCATAATGTTTCGTCATTCACTGGCCTAAACCATTGATTTGATACTCTCATAAGCTAAATGGATCGATCACTGCATGATAAAAATCAAACATGAGTTTCGACTTTCGTGGGGTCTTGAACCGCAGACCACCAAGCAGTGCGCAGGGCATCGAGCCATGGGTCACCGGCCAGGCCGCAGACCTCAGCTTCCAGCTTCAGCAGGCCACAACTTCCATCTCCAACAAGCCATAACTTCCAACCTCAACAGCTTTCAGGACTTATTATTTCCTTAAATAAAGATTTAAGTAAAGATTTCTTTACTTTATTTTATTTAATGAAATTAAAGATTCCAATCATATTAAAATCTTGACCCCCCCACTTTAAGTACGAAACACGAAATTGCACGTTTTTCTTAATGGTTCGAAACGCAGCCTTACCTTGCACGTAGAGATCATGCGAAGGTACGTACATTCATTCGATCTTAGAAAAATCCAAGGATGAATTACTGCCATTTTTTATTCCGTAAATTGATACTTTTTTGGAAAGTCATTTTTTCATACTTGGCCAAAATTTGAGAGATCGACATGGTCTTTCTTAGATCAAGGTCGGAAGAATTGATTTTTGTTCAAGAATGTGAAATCCATCCGTCTTTGTCCAAGGTACTTCGGGAGAACCAATTATCAAGAGAAAGGGAAGCCGGAAGTGTGCCCTTCTTGGATAGAGTGAAAACCAAGAATCGAAATGAAGCCCGATGATAATGCGGCCGACGTCACCTGAGTTAGGGTAAGAAATGCCAGACCAATTGTAGTTTCCCAAACATTTGGGCGCGATCAGAGAGATGTCGCCCCCTTAAAGAAGATTTGAACTGCACGAATGAGTCCCACTTCGGTCGATTTGGTGGGATTCAAGGAGGAGCCACTAGAGGCTTGGTTGCGATATTGGCACGACCAAGGCTTGGTTGCGGTATTGACACGACCAATAAAGGAGTCATGACCATGCCGCTTACGCGGTAATGGCAAGGCAAATCCAAGACTTGACCATGCCTGATAGTGGCAATGGCAAGACTGAGGTAGACCTCGACCATACCACTTATTCAGGATTACTGGAGATCTAGCGGCTTAGTGGCTAAATAACAAGGGATCACCGCAGAGAGGTGCTCGCAGAGGAGCACCCGCGGGACTACTGCGGGTGTCGCGGCCTAACAGTACGAAAGGGATATTCGTGCATGATCTATGCAACCCGTGTCCGAAATTTATTGTTTCACTCAGCACAGAAAGAGAGGTTGTTTGTGCCTATAAATAAAACATTTCCCATATTTTGGGTGGACGATTAGATGAACTGATCCATGAGTGATTCTAGAGAGAGAAAACATTCTCTAAAGAGAGATCGCACTTGATTTCATTGTAGTTGGGGTAAGGTGTTCCTGCCAAGGATTCTTTCCTACTGTTAACCTTGATTCTTTTACCAATTCAAAATTTTCATTTATTAGTCGTCTACTAATCTCATCCCTCTCCAGCATTTTTTGAACATTATATATAGACCTCTGGTTTGAATCTGGCCTGAGCGCCACCTTTGGACCGCCGTCAGCACTTATCCGGCCCATGATGACTGGGAGGCACTAATGGTTAAGTAAGTCCTTGGTTAAGAAGATGAAGTACAAAGCTCTTCAGTGAATAATAACGGTGTTTCCTCTTGAAGTTATGAGACTGTACAAAGGACCATCGAGTCACATCGTCCGAGGCACGTGCCCGGCACCATTTGATAAACGGATTGGAGGTTGGGATTGGATTGCTAAGGTGATGGTATTAGTAATATTGTGTTTGGTTTCCAAAATTTGGTCCGGATTGGTAGTCCCATTGGATGAACAATTCGGCACATAGGGGGTATTAGCAATACCCATTGGGACTTGGTATTTGTAGTCCAATCCCGACCCCTTCTCATTATCAATCATTTCTCATTACTAATTTCTTCTATCAATCCAATCCAATCATCTAATCTTATCTCAAACAAACATGATATTAATAATCTCATCATCTAATCTCATTTCAAACAAACATACTCATTATCAATTCGTTCTCATTAACAATCTCATTTCATTACCAATTTCTATTCTAATCTCATCTTCTTACGAATATCACTGTTATCAAACGTGGCCTTTAATTGCTTGGTGTGTCGTCATAGATAACATACCGAACCCAAGCAGTTATGCTACAGTGACCAAACAGCTTGTACGTGATGTACGTGGGTTGCATAACTGTAGTTCGAATCAGACACAGACCGACCCGAAATGAAACGATTCAGATCACAAGCTCAGGCTGAATAATCGAGGCCGATCTAGTGTTGGTCCATTATACACCGTTCGCCCCAAAAGCTTAGCCGAATGAGGCCGGTGACTTGCTAGGCTCAAATGGATCCTCCTGATTCAGCCCTAATTGCTTGGTGTGACGTCATGTATTGTAGCATTTTTCGTAAAACAATAATTTTCACATGATGACATATATATTGTGGAATATTTGAAAAGAAGAAATAGACAGAAAGAAGAAAGTAGTATAGATGGAACTTTAGAATCCTATGAGCTCAAATGCCATATTCCCAAAATCTAGTGCTCGCTAGCACGCATTTCAGAAGGAGAGAGCAATGCTACGGCCACCGCAGGTGTGGTGCGGTGGCCGGCCACCGCACGGCTATTGGAGCCTATTCTAGGCCCCACAAAAATACAGAAAAATATTTATAAATTTTAAAATAATATTTTATGAGATTCTGTAAAAAATCAGCTTCAACGGACATCGGTAGATATGTTTTTTGAATTTATAGGGACGAACTGCAAAACTAAATAGTTTCGTTTCTACAAATTCCGAAAAACATACCTACCGATATCCGTTGTAGCTGATTTTTTACAGGGCCCCATAAAATATTATTTTAAAATTTATGAATATTTTTCTGTATTTTTGTGGGGCCCAATAGCCATGCGGTGGACCTAGCATTTCTGTTTCAGAAGCACCTAGTGAGGGATCTTAAACAATGAAAAAGTGCTAATTATTTTTAAAAAAATTAACAATGATGATTAGTGTTAATTTAATTCACATCCGAATCTAAAGAACAATCATTTGGTAAAGTAAAGCGCATAATATTATACCATTTGTTCGTCTTTATTACGACAAATGTCGTAATATATTATTGGACGCACAAATACAAATAATTATGATGATCAGACAGGATAATAAAACCACCTGGTGGTGGGAAAAGATTTATTTTTTGCTCCAGTCAAAGATTTGGTCCATTACCTTTACCTTTCGAGACACTGCTAGCTTCAACTAATTCTTAAATTAAGAAATTGGTGTAGGATTTACTATAGAGAATTTGTAACCCAGTTAGTCCACTTCTAATATTTGTAACCTCTCTAGTCCACTAATATAGTTTAATAAGGCAATAAGTCTGCTTCTTTTAAAAAAAAATTAAACCAAGACAAAAATATCTTCCTATATAAACTGTCATATAGAGAGAGACTCTAGACCAAAAATAAATCTGGAACACAGCCTCCTTCTCTCTCTCTCGTTTCTCACTTTGGCACGTTGATTCTTCTACCAAAACCCCCCACTAAATTCTCCCGATCAAATAAAGAACATCTCTATATATAATTTCTCTTTTTTTTGTTGTCTCTCTCTAAAAATGGAAGTTATGCCCTTAATAGAACTTATGCCCCTGAGATCTCTTCTGATAGGGTACTGATTCCGTCCGACTGATGAAGAACTCATCAATCACTACCTACGATCCAAGATCAACGGCAACGAGGAGGCCATCAGTGTCATCCGTGATAATTCCTTTTCCCGTTTTTTCTTCTTAATTTTGTGGGTTTCTATTACATATTCATAATATTGTACTAGACATGTGTATCTCAAATTTCTTTTTGAGATGTGTATTGGAGATGAAAGATCGAATCTTTTTCGGTACTGGATCGTTTTTGGAGCTTGAAATAAAAAATAGAGTCCAAATGTTTTTTTTTACATTCAGATATTCAAATCTCCGATCGGATCTCCGTTCTCCGTTCGGGGTGGGGATGGAGGACCGAAAATATATCCGATCAGGGATCGGGTCGGATTCAGGGGACGGGTATAGGGTTTGGATTCGGATATGACAATATCCGCCTCCGATCTAGCCCGTTGCCATCACTACAACCATGTACAGTCATGGTTTGTATCTAAGGTTCCGTTTGGATGATAGTGGCATTGACGATTGGATTGTAGTAATAAATGAGGGGATGGAAATTGTACTGATAATACACACACGGATTATGTATAAATACTTGTATTTTGTTTATCATTAGTCATTTCCGTTTACAATGAGAAATAGAGAAAGCTAAGTATTCGATTTTTTTTTTTGCACCATAGACAATTTTATATGTCTCCAATCTATTTTCGTTTTTGATAACATACAGAGAATAGGTTGAGACATATAAGATTATATGTGCACTTTTGTTAATCTATTACCAAATATAAGGCAAAAACGCAAATTGTGACATATAAATTTATATGTGCACTTTTTCAACCTGTAGAAAACATATTTGGCATGATACAAAGTTCAGTTTTTACACATATAATATTATATGTGTTTGTATTGGCAAAAAATACATTCCCGATGTCAATAGATAAACTTATATGTCTCAGATCTATCTTCGTTTTTGATGACGTACAGAGGATAAATTGAGACATATAAGATTATATGTGCATTTTTGTTGATGTAGTATTAAATATAAGATAAGAACGCAGATTGGTACAGATAACGTTATATGTTAACGTGTGGCGAGTTCAAAAAGAGAATGGCTCAAAATAGGTAAAATAAAGAAAAAAGAAAAAGAAAAAGAAATTTTTGTCACACATATAACGTTATATGTTAGGGGGTGACAAGTTCAACAAGGGAATGGCTCAAGACAGGAATAAAAATAGAAAATAGAAATTTTTGTCATACATAACGTTATATGTTGGCGTCGTGGTGGTGGTGGCGGAGGTGGTGGTGGTGGTGGTGGGTGTGGTGGTTAAAACAAGATAAAAAAAATAGAAAAATATATTTTTTCTGTTAGCCAAACAAGGCTCTTATTTATTTTACTTAGGGTAATTTTGTCATTGGAACTATTAATGGACTAGAGGAGTTAAGGACTTTAGAAGTGGACTAGTGGGATTAGAAACATGCTATAATGGACCTCCCAAAAATTCTCCCTTCTTAAATTCCAGTACCATTATTATACTATGTAATGGAGTATGTGCTCAAATTTACTCATTTTAAGTCTCTCACATTTATTTACACCCATTTTGGCCCAATAAGTCAATCGGCTTACTTCTTCTTTTTTTTTTCTTTATTCAAATCTATTTTACATTTGTTAGTTTTTCGTTGATTTTTTGTAGATTAGTTGCGTACTAATCAAACGAATGATAAACTCAAGTCCACGAGAAAAAGAGATAAAGTCTGAATATTATTAATAAAAAGTTGATCAAAACATTAGGTTACAACCCTTTATATAAAGTGTAACCCGAAACCCTAGAAAATTAAGCCGAAAAATAAAAAGTCCCGCTAAAATTGAAAATGGGAAAGAAAAATAGGACTTTCCCAAAACGAACCAACTTTTTTTTTTGAACGGCAAAATAGCATTTTATTAGGGGGGGTGAGGAAAGGTATCCAGCCAAAGGTTGGAACCAAAGCAAAGGGACGAGCCCAATGAACACTTGAGGGCCTAAGAAGCCGAGATATACAATAAACAGCACAGAAAACCCAAAAGGTCTAAAAGCTTAAATACAATAATGAAAGCTCAACCCAAAAGAAAACCCTAAACCTAACCCCAAGAGTCACCTCCACCTGACCTGCCATAGACAGCGCAACCACCACTGCCAGAATTCACCACTAACATCCACCAAGCCACCACGGCCACCCACGGTGAAGAAAACCGAACCCAGCTAAGCCAAACTACCGCGGAAGCTGCACCAAGCTGTTAAGCGAGAATCGGGCTGCCAAACGATGGCCACGGTGGGAGCCAACGCTGACCGCTCCATCAGAACCCGAGAGGACCCTAGCCATTGATCAAAAGTCAAAGAACCCAGCAGCACCTCCGATCGAGAACAAGCGGGCCAACTAACAGCCGAGGGAAGGGGAGCAAAACAGTTAGGGAAAGGGGGTTGGAAAAAAAAAAACAGATCTGAGATGGAGAAGACAAAGGAACGGAGTCGTACCAGATGGAATGGATCTTGCCAAAATCGCTCTCCGGCGATCGAGAAACCCCAAAGATGATTCGTCGGCCGAAATCAACACACAAAAGACGAATATGGAGAAGCCCATTGTAGACAGCCACAAGCTCCGGCAAAACCCAACAAAACGACTAGAACCACCACAAAAGACCACCGTCACTGCCATCTCGCTATCACGCTATTTAGTTTTGTGAATAATAGAAAAAAGAGGGTTAAAACGAAGCGGAATAGGAGGAGGAGGGGAAGGCAGAGAGGGAGGGATAGGGTGGTAGAGAGGTAGAGAGAGACAAGGAGAAGAGCCTGGGGGGAAGAGGGGCAGCACCTCCCCACCCGGCAGCTACCCAGATTGGAAGTTGTACGGTCTTTAGAGAGAGAGAGAGAGAGAGAGAGAGAGACGAGAGACGAGAGGTAAGGAGAGAGGCGAGAGGATCCAAAAAGAAAAGAACCAAAATAAGGAATTGCGGTGTAAGAGTTATTAAAGAAACAAAACTTTTCTAAAACGGCAAAATAATCAAATTGAGGGCTTAAACGAATGTTTCAAGCCGAAAAATACCACAACATCACAACCTTATGGTAGTGTGTATTGATGGGAGCGCGAAAATAAGTCATTCTACCATGTTTGGGTCTATTCTGAGCTCGTTCGAAATCTATCAAATTGGGTAATTTGAAATTAAACAATGTTTGGGATTCCAAGGCTTCGACTGGTCCAATTGAACATGAAATTGGGCCTACACATGTTCTACATCAAGATTATTGCTCCATCATGATGAGATGAATCTAAAAAGTAAAAAATTATGATCAAAACCCAATTTTTTAATACAGACAAAAAAATTGGCTTACTGACTGCCTTATTTTTTTGTCTTTACTCAAAAAAAATGGATTTTGATCATAATTTTTTATTTTTTAGATTTCTCTCGTCACGAAGAAACAATAATTCATAAAAATAAAAAAAAAATTCATTTGACTTATTAGGCCAAAATAGACCTAGATCGACCGTTATCTGTAACGTATATAAAAATAGATTAGAGACACAAACTCTCTTGTTTTATAGGGTAATTGACATTGGGGATAAATCTTTTCAATACGATAAAGTTACAATTACATCATACTTAGTTACTTACTATTTTGAATGAAACATAGTGCCCATGTATATTAAAGAAAACAGAGGATAGGAATTAATTCTCTCTTTCTCAAATTTCCAAATTTATCATTTTTGTTTGGATTGATAAATTTGTCGTTTCACTATATAACTTTATCATCATTCAAAATATTTAAGGTGATTAATTTATCAAAAGTGAACTTATATACAGAATTCAATTTAGGGTGAGTTCATGCTAATAACAAAACGGTGTTTAGATATTTTCATTTATAAAGGACTTCGTTTAACAACTTCGTATTGGGCCCCAAAAATCTTGGACCTGGCTCTACTCGTAACAACTCCATAAAGGGAAAACGTAGAATAAGCAATAAATAAATTTTTTGAATTTTTTAGAGAAACAAAGAAAATAAAAAATCTGATGTAAGTTGAGACAAACTTCAAATAATCAAAAAAGAATTTAGACTGCATTCTTCTAAATTTTTTTCAGTACTTTTTTATTTTATTTTTCGTAACTTTTTCTTGAGCTTTTTGTCATAATTTTTGAGGTTAATCATTCGTCTCGATGAAAGAAATCAAAAAAGTATAATCTGTGCGCCGATGTTGAAAAAAATTTATATAAAACGACACTTTAGACAAAAAAGAAAGAAGTTGTTTAATAAATTCTTTGTCGTTAGTGAATTTTTTTTACTTTCAGTCATAATTTTTGTACGTTTTAGACTCCTCTCGTTGAAATGGATAATTAATCCAAAATATATGATGTGAGTCAATTAAAAATTCAGAAAAAATAGCCGAACAAAACACAAAAAAGAAAGTAGACCAAAGTTAGGGGACAGAGTCAATTAATCCACACTTTTTCTTTTTTCTTTTTCTAGTGTTAAAAGTGTATGTATTATATTTTCTAAAATACCAACAACAAAAAAAGAGTGAAAATTATTTTCCAAAAGTTAGAGACAAATTAGTGGGTTTCGAAATTTATAGCAGGGATGTGATGCATGCATTGCCACTCGGCAAGGCACAATAGCTGGGGGAATAGACTAGCGGTATTTCTTTGCTCAATTTTTTGTTAGTAAACTAAATTAAGCTGTGTTTTCCTAAGCTTTTTGTCTAAATTTTCTTTCAGTGTCTTTTACTTTTCGCACCCTTTTGTTGAGTTTTTCATCAAAATTCTTGGGATTAATTATTTGTCTCGACAAGAGAAATTATAAAAGTATAAAAATGTGGACCGATATTGAAAAAGTTCATATAAGAGGATCCTTTTAGAACAAAAAAATAGTTGTTCGGTATTTTTTTCAATTTTTTTTTTGCTTTTGGTCATAATTTCACTTTTTAGGCCGTGTTCTACTAAGCATTTTAGAGCTTTTTCTTATTTTGCCCCAAAAGCCAACGTTTTGAGGTTTTTGGACTTTATCTTGGATATTCATAGAAATATTTGGGTAAAATATATCTTTTACTCTCCGATTTCTCTTTTTCGAGACGAATCAAGCCTATTATGTTTTTCACCAGCAAGCTACGGTTGGGAAGAAAACTCCAAAACACGGATTTCTTTCTCTAATAAAAAGGTAAGCTCAAAACTAATAAATGCGAAAAAAAATTGAATAAGGACAAAAAGAGCCCTAGAAAAACTTACTGAAACAAGGCCTTAGACTCTTCTCGTCGAGATGGATAATTAATTAAAAAATATGACGCAAATCTAACAAAAATTTAAAAAATACAAACAAAACACACAAAATGAAAAAGAAAATAAAGTTTACAAGAATGTAACTGCAGCGTAAAATCGGTCAAGCCTTTACAGATTGATATTCAACAGAGCTGATTTTTTACAACGATCCTTAAAAAGCTATTTTAAACAAATAAAGCAGCTCTGATAATTTGTGTGAGACCTCAAAGTGGGTCCTACGGAACACGGTGTATATTTGATATACACCAAATGCTGTATCTATAGTTATATAGATGTAATTTTGGAACTCCACTTTTAACCTTTGCCAATCCAATTTTTGTTTTGCAATCCCACAGACACAGGTCCTCATACCCCTCCAGCAATTTCCTTGTGGACGTGATAAGTGGAGTTACTCTCTTACCCTTCTGTGTTAAAAAAAATAAAGACATAAAGTGAAGTGTCAGTGATTAAAACTAAAGTGCCAAAAGCAAATTTCTAATTTTATTGAGCGGTAATTGTGAAGAATATTGAAACCAACACAACATTTTGTGTGACTGCAAATTACAGCTCTTTTGCCCTTACTTTAACGACAACGTTTTCTTCAATTATTATTATTTTTTTATACAACTCCGCTAGTATTTATTTGAGCAGTGCCATACCCTATTCTAATAACAACTTTTTTCACCTTTTGGATTTTGTCATTATTAAAAAAAAATTCGTATTTGTTAGTTTTGTATCTCACTTTTTTGATTTCTCAATTCTTGTGGTCAAGGCGAATCGGAAAAAAATATTTTAGGAAATAACCGTCGACATTTTTTTACTTAAAAGTGGTTGTTTCTCAAAATATTTGAATAAAGGTAACAAAAATTATTTTTTCAATATGTCTCGTCGAGACGAATCAATAACTCACAAAAAAATTTAGCACAAAACTAACTTACGCAAAAAAAAAAACACAAATAAAGACAAAATGAAAAAAAGTTGTTAGTGAAATGGGATCAGAATACCGGGTTCAGGGACTTCCCCGGTATATGGGCTGTTTCACAGAGAAAAGAGACCACTTCTCTGAGGGGAATGGACAGAAGAAAGAGAGGGATCTGTAGTACTACTCTTTAAGGAGGTTTTTTTGCCACATAAACCTGTTAGCCATTTTTTTATTTATTAAAAAAAATTTGCATTTGTTATTTTTGCTTTCATTTGTTTGGATTATTGATTTGTGTCGATAAGATGAACCGGAAAAATTAAAAATTATGATAAAAATGCAAATATTTCGAATAAAGATCAAAATAAACAAAAAAAAATTGTCTTTTCGTTTTATTTTTTTCTTTATTCAAAAAATTTTAATTTTGATACTCCAATTTTTTTAATCTTTCGATTCAGTTCATCAACAAATCAATAATTTATAAAAATTTGACGAAACTGATAAATGAGAACAAAATATAAAAACAAACAAAAAAGCCAAGTTGGGTTTATTTAACCAAAAAAAGCCCTAATTCGTACACCGCACCACAGCAGATTGCGGAGCTCTCAACCAATCGACATTCGAAACATGGCAAAATGTCATGTCAACAGTTCCCCCAGGGCCATACCCTGTCCTGACCCCACCCAATATAAATACACATGCCACACACTTTTTATTGTTTTTTTTTTTTGTGTGTGGCTAAAATCTCTCGTTTATCCCTTTTTTTTTTTTTTGAAAAGACAAACAGAGGGACAAAAAGGAAGGAAAAAAAACTAAGGGGGTTTTTCTCTAACAATGAGATCCTCAACCCCAGGCGGGATACAACCTGGATAAATACCAAAATTCCTATCAAAAATTGAAGAAGCAAGCCTGTGAGCTACACGATTTTGCTCCCTGTAGACCCATGAGAATTTCCAGTTCCTCCCCTTAGCCCAACATTTGATATCAGCAACCAACGAAGAAATTTCCCATGGGCAGTGGTGGCCTCCCTTCAAAAAACAGTCGACCAATTCCTTGCAATCAGATTCAAAAATTGCATCCATAATTTCCATATCAGTGGCAGCACCACACGCTATACGAAGGGCCCACGCTTCTGTAAAGAGTGCCGAGGAGGCAATGATTCGTCCAGATCTCCAAAAAAGAGCTTGTCCACCACTATCTCTGGCTAAAAAACCAAAGGCAGCTTTGCTGCGGGAAGACGAAAATGCTCCATCACAATTGAATTTAACACAATGACTTGGGGGGGGAACCCACCTTTCCATTCTTCTAGGATTGTTGTGAACTCCCCTACCTTCACTAACCTTGTACGTGGCTTGGAGGTAATCTGTGTTTGCAAGGTTTGCCATGGCAATTGTTCGATCAGGATTAGGAAGGTTACCATTGAAAACACAATCATTACGCGCCTTCCATATGGACCAACAAACTTGAAACACCAGACCGACCACCTCAGTTCCAGTTTCCTTAGCCATGCTACCACATAGAATATCTTCCACCCATTTATCCACCGTTACTGTCGAATGCTCGTTAATCCAATAAGTTAGGCCACACCCAAACCAGACAGGTTTAGTCCATGGACATCTGAATAGAATATGCTCAATGGATTCGGTTTCCTTCTCACAAATCGGGCAAAGTGGAGAGTGAGCACATTTCTTCTTGTAGAGATTTTCCTTAGATGCGATCCAGTTACGCACAATTCTCCAAATAAAGTTACGTACCTTTGGAATGGTGGGAATGGACCAGAGCTTTGTCCATACTTTCTGAGGAATAGTGCGAGAAGAAGAGGGCCTCTGGATTCCCACTCTAGTTTTCAAGTTGTAAGCTTGGACATATCCTGACTTGACAGTATAATTGCCAGACTTGTTAGGGCCCCAAACTACTTTATCTTCAGACTTCGTGATGCTAATAGGAATCTTCAATATGGCATTGGTTTCCTCTTTGGTAACACAGCTTCTGAGTTTTCCTTCATTCCATGTCATTGTAGGTTTGTCAATGAAGTCTGAAACTTTACTCCACAAACAGTCACTTGATGGGTTAGAGATGATCTTCCCTTCTTCCCAACTAGGAACCCAGCGGTCACCCCAAAATTGAATGTTATCCCCAATGCCCACAACCCATCTAAGCCCCTTATCAAGGAGTGCTTTACCTTCCAAGAGACTGCTCCAAAGCCATGATGGTGAAGGACCCTTCTTGGCATCCATACATGAACTGTTAGGGAAATAAATACCCTTCAAGACATTGACCCAGAAAGCATTAGGATTCGTGATCATCCGCCAAAACTGCTTTGCAAGAAGTGCGCAATTGAAGGATTCAAAGTCACGAAAACCCATACCGCCATTACTTTTGGGGGCTGTCAATTTCTCCCATGATCCCCAGTGAATACCCTCACCATTTTCTCCATTCCCCCACCAAAACTTACCAATAACTGAGTTCAGTGCAGCACACAGTGACAACGGCATTTTAAAGCATGACATAGGGTACATAGGCACAGCTTGGACCACAGACTTTATGAGGATTTCCTTGCTTGCTTGAGGGAGAGTTTTCTTGTTCCAACCCTGCACCTTTCTCAAAATTTTGTCCCTGATATAAGTCATCGAGTCCTTCTTTGATCTCCCCCAAAAGGTGGGAAGACCTAAGTACTTAGCACCATTATCCATTTCATTCATTCCTAAAATCGATTTTACATCTTCTCGTACACCAGAAGGAGTGTTTGGAGAGAAAAATAAACTCGATTTATGGGGATTAACTGTCAAGCCAGAAGCATCGCTGAAACATGACATTAAATGGAGGAAGTTGGAGCAGTACTTTGGCTCAGCTTCCAGAAAGATAAGGGAATCATCCGCAAACAGCAGGTGAGACACCATAGGGCACTTCTTTCTTATTCGAATACCCACCAACGACTTGTTACTAACAGCCTTGTTGATTATGATGGATAACACATTGGCCACAATGAGGAACAGGTAGGGAGAAATAGGGTCACCTTGACGAATCCCTCTGCTAGGGATGACATTGCAAATTTGCTCTCCGTTCACATTGATGGAGTATTTCACCGTACTAGTACATTCCTTAATCCAGTTGATCCAAACTGCACTGAAGCCCATCCTCACCATGACTTGAAAGAGAAAATCCCAACAGATTCTATCATAAGCCTTATTCAAATCCACTTTAACAGCCACATACCCTTTCTTCCCTAACTTCTTCCGCTTTAAGAAGTGAAAAACCTCATGAGCTACCACCACATTGTCATGTATTTGCCTTCCCGGAATAAATGCTGATTGTTGCTCTGAAATGAGATAATGGATGAAAGGTTGCAATCTGTTAGCGAGGATTTTGGACACGATCTTGTAGTTGAAGCGGCAGAGACTTATTGGACGAAATTGGCTTATGTCCTCAGGGTTGTTCACTTTGGGAATGAGGGTGACGTTCGTGTGATTTACCTCCCTTAACATGTGCCCTTCATGGAAGAAATTTTGGACTGCAGTGAACACATCCCCACCAACCACATGCCAGTATTTCTGGTAGAACAGTCCAGGGAAGCCATCAGACCCTGGGGCTTTTAAAAGCCCCATTTGAAATACGGCAGCTTTGACTTCCTCCATAGAAACAGGCCTAGTAAGGGCAGCATTAGTTTCTTCCGAAATGATAGGGTCCACCAAGGAGATAACATCATCGAAATTTCGACAAGGGGGCATGACATACAATTTTCGGAAGTGATTCTGAATGACATTTGCAATGAGTTCTGGGTCCGTTTGCCACTCACCATTTTCATCTTTCAACTTAGCAATTTGGTTCCTTTGTCTCCTCTGGATAGTAGTCAAATGGAAAAATCGAGAATTTCTATCCCCCAAACGAAGCCAGTTGACACGAGATCTTTGATGCCAAAACATGGAATCCTTTTGCCATAGGTCGGCCAGCTTAGTAATCAAAACCTTTTCTTCAATATAGAGCTCCGAATTGAACCCTCCTTCTTGCCTTTTCTGTATATCCTCCAAGTTATCCTTGATCATTGCAATTTGAAAGCGTAAATCCTCGAAATTATTTCTGTGCCACTCTTTAAGTCTGTCTTTACAACCCCTTAATTTCTTACACAAACGAAACATGTTAGACCCGTCCACCCTTTGGTTCCAGGATTCAGAGACAATCTCCTGGCACCTATCCTCAGTGGTCCAAAATGACTCAAACTTGAAGGGTTTTTTCACTCTATTCAGGCCGAAATTAGTATTTAGAATCAAAGGGTTATGGTCAGACCCTACAGCCACGTCTACAAATAGCATTCCCGTGTCAAAAACCTCCCTCCATCTCGCATTGGCAAGAGCCATATCGATTCTTTCCATAATAAACTCCCCGTTAGCCCTGTTATTTCTCCAAGTGAACTTGGGACCCTTCCATTCAAGATCAGTCAAACCACAATCTTCAAGTAGCTCTCGAAAAATCCTAATTCTCTCCAGATTTGGGGTATTGCCCCCTCTCTTATCCTCCACACTTAAAACTTGATTAAAATCTCCTATGCACAACCAAGGAAATCTCTCTGGACAAGCAATGTTCCTAATGTCATTCCAGACCAACTCTTTACCTACATGTGAAGGGCACCCGTAGACGAAGGTGGCTGCCCAGCACGAGGAATCAACCTGATTAGAAATGACGGTATGCATCAGATTTTTATTCATGAACTCGACTTGAACAGAAACGTCGTTATTCCACCATAAAGCTAACCCTCCGGATTGCCCTTCGGGATCTACATACGTACCGAAATTAAACTGCAATCTACGGCGGATGGTCTCCATCTTGACCTTATTGTTCTTTGTCTCCATCAGGAAAACGATGGAGGGACGATTTTTACGCACCATATCACCTAAAGCCTGGGTTGTCAAGGTACGCCCAACTCCTTGACAATTCCAGGTTAGGATCATCATTGGGGGGGTGGCTGTTTGGGGCCAGCCACAAGCCCTTTTGCAGCAGTAAGCTCCTCCATAACAACTTCCACGGGGAACAAATTAATCTCACCAGCCAAAACATCATGACTCTTCTGAGCATTGATATCACAGAGCTCCAAGTTGCATTCAAAAGAATCGACCATAGGCACATTCGTATTCCCTCCTGAGGTAGGCTTCTTCCCCCCCCCCCCCCCCCCTAACTGAGTTACGATAATTACGAGGAGTTTTTGGTTTTTGACAGATGGGTTTGGGTGGAGAACCCGGAGCACAGATGCGAAGGATCTTGGATTTCTCCTTTGGTTCAATATCATCACTTGCCTTCCTTTTGATAGCAAGGGAGTTGAAGATAGTAACAAGGGATATATCTCGGGACTGATTAAGGGCTGGTTTTTCATGGATTACGGTAGAAATTGTGGGGTTCTGAGGGGGTGAGTTAGGACTGGGGCTTTTTGTGGGGCTAAATGGGGAGGTGATGTCAACAATGGATGGGTAGGTAGGGTTAGGGAGGGAAGTTTCTGTAGAAAAGTCCGAGTAGGTGGACCTAGGGCTATCGGATGGTTCGGTTACAAAATAGCTGGAGGGGGGTTTATTACTAGATTGTGACGGGGCAAGATTTGGGCTAACCTTTGGTCTCAAATTAACATGGGGAAGTTGGGTCCAGCCCATTCCATTAAAAAGAGTCGGGTTACCAAGGGGCAGGGGAATAGAATTAGAAGCTTTTGGAATATCCATTAAGGGACGCGTGTGCCCGATATTACCTGTCCCATTTGTCTTATTGACACCTGTTGCAAGGGGGGCGTCCGATGGATCATGGGTTGGTAGCATCCTCGTCCTTTCAGGCAGGGGGTGATTCTGTTGGGGATTAAGGATTAACACGTGTTCCACCGACGCGTCACCACCACGCGTACCATTGTTGCCACTCTTTTGAGCATCCGGCTGCCGTGAAAGAAGCTTACTAACCCGAACCTCTGCCTCGTCCACCTGTTGCCGGATTTCCTCAATCGGAATTGCTGATCTCTTAACCCTTCCCGTCCGTAATTCTGGCCCATATCCTGACCTCAGACCTTCTTCTCGAGTGACATACTTGCAGCTCTTGTTGTCGTGTCCAATCCGTCCACAAGCATAGCAGAAATCACTAAGCTTTTCGAACTTGTACGATATCCACAGATCGCCATTAGAGTCTGGTTTCCTCCTCAACCAAAATCCTTTTGGAAGAGGATCAGTGACTTTAATTTCCGCCCTTACACGGAGAAAACTGCGACCAAGTAAGATCCCATCTGTGGACGTCTCTACTGCTAGGAGTTTTCCAAACCTCTTTCCAATGAGTTCGGCATTCGCCCGAGTCATCTTTTCAACTGGCAAACCATGGATTTGGATCCAAAAAGGGCAGCGCTCAAACTCCAACTCAGAAACTGCATTTCCTCCTCGCAATGGTTGTAAAACCATCAAGTTGTTCATTATAGACCACGGGCCCTCCATGAGGATGTAGTCCCTATCTTCAGCATCCCCAAACCGGAAAAGGAAAGTGTTGTTCTCCCAGGGGACGACGGAGAAGGGGCTTCTCGTTTTCCAAACAGAAGTGAAGACGTTAGAAACCGCGATTGAGTTGAGTGCCTTTGGACTCAAGATGCGCCCAACCAGACACAGGTTGTTGATTTCTCCGGTTTCACCAGAACCCTCCTCGAGATCTAGAATCTCGACAGTGGCCATGGCGTGGAGGAAACAAAGCGGGGGGGGGGGGGGGGGGGGGGGGGGAGAGAGAAGCAAGGTGAAGATGAACAATGGTAGCAGGGGAGAGATGGTACTGAATGAATGGGAAGAGGGGGTATGGTGAAGAGATAAGGCTGAGGAGTGGACGAAATGAGAAATAGGGGCGAGGGAAAAGGAGGGAATGGGACAGTGGAGGTGCGGAGAGAGGGTGGTGGAGGTGGGGCTGTGGGATAAGGGTAGTGGAGAAAAGGGGTATTACTGCCACGAAGGGCCAATGCTCTCATTTAGAGAGAGAAACTCTCATTTAGAGAGAGAACCGATTTTTTTTAGAAAAATGTTCTACTGGCTACCTCACCACACCAGCTTTGCCAATTTTTTACCTGGTGTTGGAAAGAATTTGTCTTGTTTGGATGGAATTTTGAAAATTTTTTAATTCAGTTTTTGGGTGATGAGTGGAGAATAAAATTAAGGTAATAATTGAAGATAGAAGTAATAAATAGAGAGAGATAAAGAGACAAATGAGAATAATCATTTGAAATAGGCGAGAGAAATTAGAGTAATGAATAGAAGTAAGGATAACAAGTGTTTTTTGATTTAGAATTTTTTTTTCAAAATACCATCCCTATGGTATCCTAAACCCTAAAACCCTAGGGTACTAGAGTACTCTAAAACCCTTGGATACCCCAAAACGCTAGGATGACACTTCCATTAATGGTAAATGTATTTTTGTAAAATTGGACATAGTGGTAATTAAGTATTTCATCTCTCCTTAATGGGAATTAAGTATCATTTTTCTGTACTTGAAGATAAAAATCTCTATTAATAACAAAGTGATAAGTGGCAACATACCTCGGTTTGGTTCACAGACGGATTGGTTGATTTGGGCAATTCGGTTGATCCACTGGGCAGCCCTAATTTGCGTGGGGTCCCACGCAAAACTTGTACCAAATATTGTGTTAAATATTTTGTGAGCGGAACCAGGCCATATATATACACACACGTATGTATGTATGAATCCTTTGTTCTCGGAAAAAAGGGTCTTCGATGTTCAGGTTTTTATTTGATTTTGAGAGTTAATTGTCGAATTCCTATGTTTACCATTGAAACTTTTCTTATAATATGAATTTACTGCAATTATCCGTTCATATATAAAATAAGTTAATCAACCAAAGGTTAGTATTGTAAGTTCGAATGAAATAGGAAGTGGCAAAACAGTAGAAAGACAGGTGTAAAAATTAGTACCATTATTTTGGACAAAATACATTCCCAAATGTTAAAAGGAATTGATTTTCAGATTTTCTTTTTTATCATCCACACTTCTTCTTCTTTTATGCATGAGAATTACTATATTATCACTTGATGTGTGGAAATATTGAAAGGACAAAATGATAATTTCAAGTGAGTAAAAACAAGAAGAAGAAGAAGAAGAAGAGTGAATGATAAAAACAAGAAGAACAAAAATCTTAGTTAAAGATTTATGCGCAAATAGTAAAGGTAAAAAGAGAAATACAAAAATTGCTTCTGTCACGCTCTCGATTTCAAACATAAATAATAATAACTTTTCATAAATAAAATCCTACAATAAAATATAAAGTACCCCAAAAGAGTTGCCATATCATCTTGAGATTTTCAAAAGGGTTACACCCAAGGCATGAAGGCCCAATATTACAAGTGTATTGAGTGAGAATTAGAGCTAATGCACTAGTGTAAACACCCCAATTTGGCTTAAAAGATGTTTTGGGTTCCACCCTAGGGACAATGCCAATGATGAACATGTTTCTAAATGTTGTGGTTGACTTCACCTAAGCCCGCTTTGTAGCCCCTTAAAAAGCCCAAAATTCAGCTTTCAAGATAAATCGATTTGAAGGCCAATAGATCAATTTGAAGGCCGACCAATCGATTTACTTGAGTTTCTAAAAACTCTTACGGTAAATCGATTTGAAGGCCGACCGATCAATTTCATTGGAAATCTGGAACCTTTTGTAACAACTCTCAAAAAACCTTAAACCGACTGAATTTACTTCATGAGCACGAAATCAACCTTGGTGACCTAATTTTCCATATCCAAACCTCTAAATCCTACGGTCTACATTGATTTTCATGCCCTATATAAAGGTGCTTAACCTTAGGGTTTCACACATTACATACAACTTCCGTACCCAAATTCGCTAAGCGTAGTCCATCTCCTACCTCCATACTCTGCCAAATCCACCTCTCATACATCTTCTACAAAACCCCTAACTTCCCGTGAGCGGCCACATCCGAGAGACCAAACCCCCAAAAAACCCACTTAGTTCTAGGGTTTGAGTGAAGTCAATCACCACAATCAACTTCAATCTGAGCAATCTAATCTTTGAGGGATCAAGGTGGGAAGGCCACAAGGCCTTTGGTATTCTTTAATTTCTATTTTGTTGTTGTTTAAATTCTTATTTCTGCTCAATTAATTTTCCATTCTGGCATGAGGAAGAACATCGGCCGAGACTTAGATTATTTGGCCGTTACATTAAACCAACATGATTTGCTGGCTGACAGATCTATTCTCATGTCAGCGTGCAAATCAATTTGCTAGGACAGTTTACTTTTCTACTGTTTACTGGTTAATTCTTCATGGCATTCCTTACCTTATCTTGTGTGATTTATTTTCTTTCCTGGATCACTTATTAAATATTTAATGGCTAAAAATAAGTTTTATGTGTGGAATCAAATAAAATAATAATTAGATTTATGTTGAACGATTATGGGTCAACCTTGTGGCAGGGCAGAGAGGGTGCTTAACACCTTCCCCTCACTTTGGCTCTCGATTCAAGAATCTTTACTTGTTTTCTTAATTTTCTTAAAACTAAGTGGCGACTCTGTTCAAATGTGGCCTTAATTGTGTGACGATACTTCTAGCCACGGGAGTATCCATAGTTTTTTTTCCAAATGAAATAAAACATGTAGCATGATCACTGAGTAGTGATGCCCCTTTGGGGAGGTGTCCACAACTAGGCTAATAGAATCTCTACAAATTTTATATGCAAATGAAATAACACGTATAGATGAGAAAGGAGATTTCGGAAAACAAAGAAACATACGATTGTACATCAGATGTCACGCTCTCGATTTTTATCATAAATAT
Organism: Rhododendron mucronatum var. ripense; assembly: GCA_019656295.1. Classification (NCBI taxonomy): domain Eukaryota; kingdom Viridiplantae; phylum Streptophyta; class Magnoliopsida; order Ericales; family Ericaceae; genus Rhododendron; species Rhododendron mucronatum. The sequence goes on from BPLT01000067.1 coordinate 1,460,251, forward strand.
AAAGGATTTCCATAATGAAAGCCTCACATTGATACATACGATAATCCCCAAAAGGTTCGTCCATTTCCAAGTCATTCATCAAAGTTCGGATATCCTCAAATATTACATGATTGGCACACCGGCCCAAATATCATAAGTACACGAGTTTAAGAGAGTTAAGAGTATTACAAACATCCTTAGTCAAAATGAAATGAATTGGATTACATTACATCTTTCAAAATAAGACCTATGAAAGATGTCGGGAAATTCCTCGGTGTCAGCTTTCAAAAGTAGGTGAAGTCAAGCATGCACAACACTTCATGCCGCTATCGTTGGTCCGTACCTAAAAGTGATAGAAATGTTAAGCTACACTAGCCCAGTAGGAAACTCTAATCTAACCATATATGTAAATGAAATGTATAGATGATCAAGCAATGAAGACCAGATACAACAACACCAACATATGAGAATGATATCAAACGAAGGTATTTCAAAGTTCCTAAGAGATTTCAATCTCAATAAAGCCCAATTTCATCAAATCCTTTCATCATTTTCATGAAATCAACTTCGCATCGCCATGTGTCTAAGCCGAAGCTCCTGTCGGGCTTGTTAAAAAACCGCGAAGTCCTCTGCAAAGCACCTTACCCAATTGGAGGTCCTAAGGTATCAAATATGAGCGTATAGCTCTTGTCGGGCTTGTTAAAGAACCCCGAAATCCTCTGCCAGACACTCACCTGTCGATGAGTCCTGTATGTTCTCGTTGTGTCTGTAATGTTCCAAAATCCATTTACCGTCGTGTTTGTATCGTTCAAATCTAACTTTGGTGCGTAAGGTAGTTTTTATGAAATCATGTCCAAAAGAGCGTTAAAGATATGGAAACGTTCAATGGATTCATCAACTATGAGTGATCAAGCTAATGGTTATTCGAGAGGTGTTTCGAGTAGGTTAGAAGTGATCGAGAACCAAAATGGTGAAGTAAGGATGAAAAACAACAAAATTGCCACTAAGCATAAGGGTATCGATACCCATAAAGAGAGGTATTACTACCAATAGATTACGATCATTCCAGCCGCAAGGGTATTGATACCGAAGGAAAATGGTATCAATACTTGTAAGTTTTCTAGGTTTGATAATGCAAGGGTATCAATACCCATGGAAAACGGTATTGATACCAGTGTTGTTCAAGCTATTTTTATGGGTTTTTTAACAACATCAACCTAAAAAACAATAACAAATGGTGAGATTCAAGCTATAAGAAATAAGTCATGAACATATATTGAAACGTAGAACTCCATACCTCAAGGATTGAAAAGCAAAATCAAGTATTAGCTCTCCTTCGGGTCTTTCAAGCCCTAGCTCCAAATCTTGAAATCCGATGAGATACGCTTCCACCGAGCTTAATCCGAAGAGAAACAAGCTCCACTACACGAAGGAGTGAAGGATTTAAAGGTTGTTTTGGTGGGTTCTTGAGTTGAATGGGAGAGGTTTTGAGTGAGAGAGAGAGAGAGAGAGAGAGGAGAGAGAGAGAGAGAGAGAGCCGAGAGGAAAGAGGGATGGACGGGAGAGTGAGAGTGAAGGGTGTGAGTGTGTTTCTCACACTCCTCCCTATATATACTCACACATAAGCATATTACATTATCACCCAAATTTTCCAAACTCCTGCACATCAAACCCCTCGAACAATTATCCATATAATATCTTCAATTATCCTTTACGAAATAATTTAACTTTATTAAACGAAATTGCATATCTCTACATCGGAGACCAAAGATCTCACAACTTAGTTATTTAACCAATTATTGTCTATCCAATTCCTTGTTGTTCAACTTATACCTCACCTCTATTCGTATCCAGTGATTCACGTTCTAGGAGTTTATGATTCGTATATTTTCCACTGGTTTTAGATAAAAGCTTAAAAAGCTCCTTACTAGTGTCACACCGAATGGTGGACCTAGAGACATTTCGGGTGTTAGGACCCCGAATACCCATTCCACGTTCCGAGTAGTGATGACCCCATACATCCATTTCACATTTCAGTCTTGGGACCCCGTATATCCATTTCACGTTTCAGGTACTCAGGACCCCATATATCCATGTCAAACCATTTATATCCCATTCTATTTTTAGGAGAAAACAACTCTTATCCTATAAATTTCTCATTTCATTGGCAAATTCCCATTGCGTTACAGGTGTTCGTAAGTTATCCATGAACTTAATCTCAATACAACATATCACATCACATCACTACGCATCGATTATGTATTAGTAGGCTCATGTATATCATATTGATCATTAACTGTCCATGACTCCATAATGAGTCACAGATTCTCCTTTCGACAATCAGTATATCTATCACTTCAAGTTATCCACATACCACATGTCAAATGTACGATAAATTAATCAAACTCATAAAGATAGACAATATAATCCAATCGAACGAGCCACAAGTCCAAATGACAAGCAGCCATAGTGATAAGAGAGAAGAAAAACAACACTCTCATTAATTAGAAAATCGGACGTAAAATCATAGGCCATCGTGACCAAATCTTGCTCAATTTGAATATAAGGAATCCAAATAGTCATCGGAATTTGTATTTCGATGGGTTGATTTGGAGGGCGTTGAGAATGTGTTTGAGGTGATCGAGGTTTAAAATAATGGACTTAGGAACGTTTCTCAAAACTGCAAAAAAAAACCTCAGTTCTGGAAGAGAATAGACAGACCCATTTAGTTCTAAAATTGCAAAAAACTCTATTCCTGAACTGCTTGTAGATTTTGGGCGATTTTATAAACTTTGACAAATTTCATCTAAGCTCAAAACAAGCAATCCAACACAACAAAAAGTCACCAAATCAACTTACAAACATATTAAGAGAGTGAGAAATTCCTACCTCACGGATTAAAGCCAAACCCAAGTGTTTCAATCAAGTCCTAGCTCCCAAAGCCTTGAATCAACCAAATACGCCCTTCCCAAGCTCAAGCCAAAGATTTTCGAGGTTATGATCGCGATATGGTGAGGGATTCAAGGTGGATCTATAAGTGTATGAGGGATTTGAGCTCGGGAGAGGGGGAGAGAGAGATGTGCAGTGAGAGATGGAAGGGAGAAAGACATGAGTGAGATGAGAGAGGAAAATGGGTAACGCGTTCCACTCCTCCACACACATATAACACCTATATTGCACAATCGCCCCTCTATCCATATCACATTTCAACAACTTTTCAAACTTCAATTTCTTTACACAACAACTCTCGAACACATTTTTCACTTTATATATCACACTTTCATGTCTTGTTTGGATGGTGTTTTAAAAAATTTTGAGTTTGATTTTTGGATAATGAGTGAAGAAAAAAATTAAGGTAATAATTGAAAATATGAGTAATGAGTAGAGAGATATAGAAAGAAATGAGAATAATAATTTGAGAGAGGAGAGAAATAAGAGTAATGAGTATTTTTTGAGTTGAAAATATTTTTTTTAAATGCCATCCAAACAAGGCATCAATAACTCAAACACTTGTAAAACATTAAAGTTAAAGAAATTTAAAACGGGTCTCTACTGCTTCTCAAACAATAAACACAGGTAAATATTACTTACATCCCTATACTTTGCGTGATCACACTCCCACAACTTCATTTTTAGATACTTGCCGATCAAAATAAACTTCATTTTTAGATACTTATACCCCTTGTACTTTCAATTAATGTGCAAACGTTAATGCCGCTAGCGAAAAAAAGTATCCCATCTGATAACCTCACTTTCAGTTTAGTGCAGGAAAATCTCTCTCTCTCTCTCTCTCTCTCTCTCTCTCTCTCTCTCTCTCATGGGTGTGCGTGCGCGCGTGCAATATGGTGATACCATAGTTAGAAAACCACCTCAAAATTAATTCCTCCTCCTACACCCACTTTCTCTTTCCTTCTTCCTATTCTTTGCTATCCCCACCCCCTTTCTTATGGTGCAAATCCTCCCACACGCAGTCTCTAAGTATTCATTCCTCCCACTAACATTTTCTTCTCATTTTCCATCTCTTTCTCCAATTGTAGCTCTCAACCCATATATCAAATCACAGGAGAAGCAAAAACAATTCAAAATAATTGGAACCTGATTCGCTTGCCCACGACCGTAAGGTTGATATCTGGCTTTGTTTGTTTTGTTTATTGATTTTGAGAGAAACATGGTAATGATTGGAGAGAGATATAGAGAGAAATAAGAGTAATAATTGGAGAAATAAGGTAATGATTGAAGAGAAAAATAGGGTAATGATTACAAAATAAAACAAAAACTTTTCTAATCTTAGAAACAAACAAGGCCTCTATCTTTCTTCGAAGAAAACAGTCTAATATTAGGATTCTTTATGTCCATGTGAGTATACGCATTGTATCAATGATAAAGGAATTCAGAGCTTATTTGGAATGGGGAAGAAGATGGTTTACTCAAATGTAGGGTGAAAAAATGGAAAGACTTATATGATATCTATAAGAGTGATTTGGTCATTTTTAATGCATTTTGGAGCGCATTTTATTGCTCAAGTCATTTGTACACAAATCTGACAATTTTAAAGGTTAAACTGACGTTTTCACTTTACTTGAAAGTACAAGGGTGGAAGTATATATAAAAATAAAATTGATGAGGTGTAAGTTAAAATTGTGCAAAGTACAGGGTGTGGGTGAAATTACCACTTTATAGTAGGAGATGGCTTTCCTGCAGTTGCTGCACAAGCTGAAGTTTCCTAGATTTGGTGCTCTTTTCGAGTTTCGTTTGATGATCAGAATTGTTCATATGATAGAACTCAGCAATTACTTTGACCATGGAAAAAAGCATGTTAATAAAATTCCTATAGGTATAAGAACGAAACACGTTTCTCTTTGAAAAAGTGTACCATACACACTGGATTAAACCAACTTCAACCCATTGTATGAAGAGAAAACTTATTTTGATTGGATAATCGGACTTCGATTGACATGATTTTTTTCATGGTCAAAGTACTCATCGAGCTCTATCATATGAACGATTCCGATCATCAAATGAGACCCAAGAGCAAGAAAAATGGCGAACTGCATGGTGTGCAGTTTGCTTCCTAACCGCAGGAAAGCCATCTCTTTATAGTATACAATAAGTCTGTCTACACAGACAAATAGTGAATAGATTGTGTACAGATTTTGTTGTGAGATTTACCACGAATCCCACATAATGATCAAAGCCATTTATTAAATGTAAAATATTTTTTTAAGGGTTTTCACAAAATACCAGCTCAATTCGATTCGATACTCATAGGTGTTTGATCCAATCATTTAACTTTTCATGATCCAAAAATCTGAATGAAAAGTTAAATGATTAGATCGATTACTTATAGATATCAGATTGAGCTGATTTTTAACAGCTCGAATCATTTGTATGGGACCTGTGATGAGCCCCACAATAAAATTTTGCACAATCTGTGCACTATTATTTGTGTGGTTAGCAGCGTTGTATAGTATACCTACCTATTAGGTGCAAAAGTGAGGTTTTCCATAAACGTATAGATACGCCTCACGGCATGGCATGAAGATTTCCACGAATCATCAGTCAGTTGTTCCTCACTACTACTGTTTAAGAGCGTGCGAGAACGTGCGCGCGGTACCCCTCTCTCTCTCTCTCTCTCTCTCTCTCTCTCCCAAACACAAAAGCTAATCATCTTCTCCCACCCTCTCTCTCTCCCCCCCCTTTCTGCTTTCTTTCCCCACTCAAGTCCGGTCTTTGTCACCTTCAATTCTCAGGTGTACAAATTTTCTCAAGCCCCCACCTCTCTCTCTCTCTCTAGAAATTTTAAGTCCTTCGAAAATTCATGTGTCTTGCCTTTCGAAATTCCATCTCCAGATTAGTACTCCTCTTTACTGTTCAGGCTTCTGTTCTTTTTTAGGGATTCCGCGAAGTAGAAATTCCCACATTAAAGGAGAGCTGGAACCGGATGACAGATTAAGACCTGAGAAAGCTCGAATTATTCCTCTCGAAAATCGCAGCCGTCGATCTTCCGGGACTTTTGTTCCTCTAAAATTCTAGCCAATTAATTCAAATTCTAGTTAATGAAGCTTGGTCGGGACTGTAGCTCAATTATTGGGGGACGACTCTCATGAACATTCGATCATTCTCAACGCAATATTACTGTCTGCTAGCGTTTACTTCCTCTATATACAAAGCCTATTTAAGTCAATGGACGAACTGTACAGGCTGCACTCGTCGATTTCGTTCTCAAACGATGTTACTGGAATCGGAAATTTCCCGAACAATAGTATGAGTACTGGATTTCACGGCCAAGTCAACAACATGCTCCGGTTCGAGACGATGAATATGGAGGTTACCGCCGGATCGGAGATATCCGATCTCGTAAAAGCCCAGATCGCCAATCATCCGCTGTACCCTAACCTTGTTTCTGCCTATATCGAATGCCGAAAGGTGATCGAGCGTTAGTTACTCATGTACTACTTTCTCCATATACACATATCGACGTGTATGTGTGTATGTATACGTACACTAGTGACACTACCTTTGCTGTATGTCACAGGTGGGAGCGCCGCCGGAGATGGCTTCACTTCTGGAGGAAATTGGTAAAGAGAATCTTCCGATAAGCAATTGCTGTGAGATCGGAGCCGATCCGGAACTAGACGAATTTATGGTAAACACCTCCCTCGCTCCCTCTCTCTCCCTCTCCCTCTCCCTCTCCCGGTTCGTAAGAGCGGTAAGGATACGGAATGGCGGCAGTGTACAGTGGTTAGAGCATCTCCAACCCCAATCCTCTCAGATAGAGGATCAAAATAATGTTTTATATTCAAAAGCTAAATTTAGGAGATGCTACTATTCATTTCTTCTTCAACCAAACGCGGTCCGTATCTTTCAGAACTCACCAATTTCTCGTTTTTTCCCTACAAATTTGAATTTACAAAGTTTAGACCTTGTTCGGTTTGAGTTTTGAAGGAGATTTTTTAATGTAATGAGTGAAGAGAAAAAGATAAAAAAAATTTATTAGATACAGTGCGCGCTGGTGTTTGAGTCCCCAAAACGAATTAGTCCTAAATGTTTTCTCATAATATATTGAACATGAGTCTTGTTTTAAATATAACTCTGAGACCTTTTCAATAAACTTGAAATTTGTAAAATATAAGTGTATCGATTAAAAGTTATATGCATTTGCAGATTAAAATCTTCGTTCTCTCGAATTGAGGATAGGAGGATGATCCTCTATATTGAGAAGACCAAAATCCATCCTCCCAATTGGAGAAGAATTGTAGATTATGGGTTGGAGCTCTCCCATACTCTCAAATGAAGTTTTAGAGTATGAGTTGAAGATGCTCTTAGTATCAGAATCAACGAGCTCATTTGGGCACGAAGCTCCCATTAGAACAGGATTTGGGGAAAAGAGTGATGTACCCAACTTAACTGCACAGGCGGATAGGGTTTTTTTTTTTGAAACAGAAAAAAGTCAATCTTCATAATTTTAATATCCTTGAGTTCCTCGATTTTTAGATACATAGGATTTATTTTGAAAATTTTCAACGGCCACGTTATTCTCAGAGGTTAAGTTTGTTTTAATTTTTGTCTCCATGTTCTTATCAATTGAGAAATACACTAGCACTGTTATTTTAGTAGCAGTATTTGTAGAGGAAAAAAACAAAAAGATTGGAGGAGCTGAATCAATATAAGGTTTTAAATGGGGTAGCGAATTGCAGGAATATCAAATAATACATAGTGAGAATCAGGTGTGAGATTTGTCCCTTGGGTTTTCTTTTTAATATCTTGCCAATCAAAGGCTTGAGTCTCGGATGAGCATTTGTTGTTTTTCTCTTTGCTTCCTTTCATCTTTATATTCACATTCAAAGATTATTAAAAAGATATTCGCTGTTCGAAAAAAAGAGAATCAATAGTGATTTAAATTTTTAAAATTAGTTTTGGCAAAATAGTACTTCATCCATCTCTTTTTAAATGTCCTGTTTCGTAACTGCAACTTATTAAAAAGACATCATCATTATATCTTTCACATCAACTTTTTTTTCCATTTTTCATACTTACTCATCATCATTACACTTTTATTCACTTACTTTTCAAAATGGAATATACTTTTAGGGACAAAATAGATAATGCATCAATTTTTACTTACTAACTTTACAAAATGGACAATTATTAAGAAACAGCCCAAAATAAAATACTGAACTCTAAGCAAAAGAGACGGAGGGAGTAATAAAAGCGGCCATAAAGGTCACGTAGCAGCAACCGGTATAGCTATATTGCGAGGTGTTGTCATTGTGAAAGAAAGAGAAATGGTTTCGTAATTTAATTTTGGGTGAATATTATTTGAAGGAATCGTACTGCGAGGTACTACACAAGTACAAAGAGGAGCTGTCGAAGCCGTTTGATGAAGCCACGACGTTCTTGAGCAACATCGAGTCACAGCTCAGTAACCTCTGCAAGGAGACGCTGACGTTAACCTCCGGGAACATCCATTCGGGTAATAACCTGCTCTCCCTCTCTCTCTCTAGTTCTCCCCCCCCCCTCTCTCTCTCTCTCTCTCTCTCTCTCTCTCTCAGTATCGTTTTCATGCTTAACGTACACGCTTGCCATACTGCGAGGTGTACTCTACACAGGTATGGTTGTCATGTGTGCACGTTAGTAAAGTTGAAGCACAGATCGTGGGTTGTAGTAACAGTGGGAAAACCCTAAACTGATGCGTCTTTCAATATCTCTGTGTTGTCTTTTCCAAACCTTTTTACAGTGGTTTCCACCCCCTCCCTTTATCTGCACATTGCTGATTTTGATTTTTTTTTTTGCCTGGACAGACGATAAGAATTTTTTTGTTGTTGCTCCTCAGGTAGGAGTACTATTTTTTTCCAATTGGTAAAAGAGCTGTGCTATGTGCACAGCAAGCTGTGCACAGCAGCCGTTTTCTTCTGCCTCGGTTCGCGCAAAGATGATCGGAGCCGCTCATTTTGTTCAAAATACGTCGTTTAAGGTCTCTGCAAAAAATGGACTTCGTTCGATATCGTTAGAGGCGTTAACAAAATACCGAAAATCAAATTTTCGGTATTTTGTTAACGCCTCTAACGATATCGAACGAAGTCCATTTTTTGCAGAGACCTTAAACGACGTATTTTGAACAAAATGAGCGGCTCCGATCATCTTTGCGCGAACCGAGGCAGAAGAAAACGGCTGCTGTGCACAGCTTGCTGTGCACGAATCATTTCTGTTGGTAAAAAGATGGGGGCTATCTGTGCGTGATTTAACCTTGCATCTTTTCCCTTTTTTTTTAGAAGATACCAACCTCAGTCTGTTAGACAATGTTTGATGTGCAAAAGTTCATTGATATGTATAGATATTCACGCATTGATACATGTGAAAAATACATTGATATTCTAATTTTTGGGAATTGATTTTGATTCTCCCCCAATTGATAACCACACTATCCAAGGGAGTGTCAAAATCACTTGCCTAATTTTTTTGATATTAAGAGTGAATTATCCACAACGGATTGGACTGAGGTTAACTAGCAAAATCGTTTTTTTCCTTATGTTCTCTTTATTTTTATCAAGTTTGTGTTCAATTTTTGAATTAATCGTCTGATTCGATGACAAAAACATCGTAAAAGATAGTTTTTTTTTTATAACTATTTTAAAGTGTTTTTAGCGTATCTTATATGAATTTTTTCCGACTTAGGGATATTGATTGGTTGTGAACAATTAATTCAAAAAAATTGGTCTGAATCTAGTAAACTTATGGGTTGTTTGCTAAACAAATTAGTTTTGGGATAATATAATATGAGGTGAGATATAAAACTAATAAATTAAGGCTCCGTTCTGCTAATGTTCTTATTTTTTAAGTACTTATTTTCCGCTTTACGAGACAGATCATTCTCTTACACTACAAGAAAAGAGGGCATATCCGGCACTTAATTGCCGGCATTTGTGTAAAACCCCGGTAAATATCGAAATGTTACTGTAGCGGAGCTCGCCAAAATTACACTATCCCCCCGGACCCCCCTTTTATCCAAAGCCAAACCCACAAGCCCTCCATCTGAAAAACTCTCTCTCTCAGCGTTCAACCAACGCGACCTTCGTTTAGGGTTGGGGGGAGGCTGCCGCCTCCTCCCCCGCCACAATCCCCCACCGCCGCCCTCTCCCTCTCTCCCCTCCCTCTCTCCCTTACCCACCGACATGATCTGAGCCCCTTACGCCGTCGTTCCGAGCGCCCCGTGGCCCTTCGCCCCTGCATCATTTCAGCTCTAGCCGTTCGTCGCCGTTTTCCTCTTCGACCGTTTCGGTCTGGTTTTCCTCTGTCGATCAGAGCCCCTATCACCGTTGGTCTGCTGTCACCATTACTCTCAGCGTCGACCTTCCCCTGCAACTGTTGTCGTTCACGCCTCAGATCTGGTTTCCTGAGCAGTCGGTCGGAGTACCAGTGGGTCTCCCGTGATCTGGGTTTAGGTTTTTCCTCTCCCCGGCGTTGTTGTTTCCGGTTGTCTGGTCCGTCTTCTTTTGCTTGCATATGCTTTTATCATTTGATCTTAGTTTTCGGATTTCCAGTAGATTCGTATAGCTCTTACGCATGATTTCTTTTGTGTATAGCCGGAATTCTTAGCGTGTTCTTATTTCGGGTTGCCGCAGGCTGTAATCTGTTAGGGTTAGGGTCAGTTAGGGCTGCGATGGGTTGTTTTTTGTTTGTCTTGGTAGCGGCAGGTGTTGGGATTTGGTTATGTGTTGTTGGCTGACCGATCCGTGTTGGCAACCGTTAATGTGGGTCTATCCGGCCGGCGGTCTAGTCCTGATTTATAGTATTTTGGTTATTGTATGGACACACAGTTACACTTTCACACACACCCGCTGGTCTTTGGAGGTTTGATCTGTTTCAGCAGGATCTTAACAATGGCTATCTACGCCAGTGTTTAAATTGGGGCTTTTGTAGGGATTTTTGGTTATATTGTTATTAAATTTGGGGCTTTTGTAGACATTGATTAACAGTTTTACACTTGACATCGGAGCTCTTGAATAAGGCTTGGTTGAATTTTCTCTGGTGGTTGAGATGCCTTAGACTAGTAGACTAAAGTGTATCAAGGTATTGTGTTTCTTCAACATGCAAATTGTCTATCCTTTTCATTCTATTTCCTGTTGGGGAAATCAGAAGTGGTTTTTATCTCAATTGCTGTTTGTTTAGTGCTACTCTCGTTCGGTGGTGATCATTCCATGTTCTTCACTTGACATAGGATTATAGGAAGCTACAAATGTCTGGTTTCTGTGCAGAGTGTTAATTATTGACCTGTTGACAATATTGATTCGGTGCTCCTGTTCTTTTATTGTAGCAGTATAGTAATTATAGCTTTTCAAAAATCGTAATTTGAACTCGACGGTGTCTCTTTTTGAATGTGATGACAACAGGACTACCTGCCAACTGTTTTTGACAATTTTAGTGCAAATGTGGTTGTGGATGGGGAGCACACTTAACTTAGGGCTGTGGGATACTACAGGTAAGCTTGTTATGGTCAGTGATTACATTTTTTTCTTCTTTATACGACTTAAAATTGTGCTGGATTTGACCCTTTTAATTTTGACAAAAAAGGTCAAGAGGATTACAATACGTTAACTGAGCTATCACGGGGCTGATGTCTTTGTACTTGCATTCTCTCTCATTATCAAGGCCAGTTATGAAAATATATCAAAAAGGGTAAGTCTTTTCCATTCAGATTTGTGCCTTCTTTTTTGAACATTAGATATGTTACTCTATCATCAGAAGTCATACTATCATATCTGTTTCCAATGTTCAGTGGTTCTGAATTGAGGCATTATGCTCCTGTGGTCCTTGTGGTTCTTGTTGGACAAAACTTGGTTAGCCTCTCTTAACCATCCTTTTTATCATTCTAGTATGGTGCTCTAGTTGGGAGTACTTTTGCTCATTTACATTGAGATTTTTAATTCAGTACAATTGTTTCACAATAATGTGGCTCTTCTTGCCAATCACAGCAAAATTATTTACTTGTCACTTCTGAACTCCACATTCAAGTTCCTCATAGGATACTTCCATATCAGGCGAGATTCTGGAGACAATTTTTTTTGTTTACATATCATCAGATTTGCATCTTTGGTAGACAAAGAGTTATGAGCTTGCGCACGAACCTGGAATAAAAGTAACTTGGTTTATCCTTTATTAATAGCTTCGTGGAAGTTGCAATATGGAGATGATTTTCAAAAGCAAGTTTACTGAAACATAAATGACTGATGATGCATGGTCAAGTATCTCTTCTTAAAGCTTCATGGTACTGTTAGTTCTTCATATATGTGTGGGCATGGTCACAGTTCTTGCTTCATGGTGCTGTTAGTTCTTCATATATGTGTGGGCATAGTCACCCAGTTCATGAGTTTGGGGTAGCGGACCCTCACCAATTTGTGAGTTTGGTTTACCCGCGCACAATTCGTGAGTTTGGGGTAGCGGAATATAGATGTATACTTTCATGTGAGATTGGTAATTAGGCTACCTACTCGATGCATGTATGTTTGAATCTAGAGTCATGTCTTGCTCAACTATGATCGTAATATTTGGACAACACAGTTAAAGAGCTTCTAAATCCAGTGAACTTTACAAGTCAATTATAATGTGAAAGTTTTGCTCAGAATTTGTTGTTTTGCAGTAATCCATGGATTTTCTTGTTTTTCTGACCTTTTCTTTTCTTTTCGTATTTTACATGTAGGTGCAAAAGAAGATATCACTCCAACAAAAAGAAGCACCAAAAAGCTTACGATTTCAGTACATGAATTAGAATTTGTTCTTTTTTTTGTTATGAGCTTGGATTCAATCTTCCATTATGTTGAACGTGGAATATGAACACAATGTAATCTGAATTTTTGGGATATTTATTCAGTGCAATTTTGGATTTATTGATGGTTCAACAAATTTTAGTATTTTGAAAGATTTCCCTACAATTAAGACGTAAAAGTATGTGGCATAGAGTGATTCCAAATGCAAGAACAATCTGGTTGTATGAAGCAGCTGCAGAATTGTAAAAAAAAAAAAAAAAAAAAACTTTTCCCGGCGTTTTTTAAACGCCAGTAAAGGTCTTGCCGGAGCCGGGAAACTCACCGGCCTTTAGATCTTTCCCGGGTGTTTTGCAAACGCCGGCAATAGTAACCAAAACGCCGGAAATATTTACCGGCGTTTACTAAACGCCGTTTAGTATTCCCGAGCCCGGCAGTCGCGGCGTTTACCGAAAACGCTGGAAAAAAACGCCGGGAAGGCTTTTGCCGGCGTTTATTTCACTTTTACCGGCGTTTTATAAACGCCGGGAAAGCCATTTTTTCTTGTAGTGTTACAATATATCATCTTTAATTCAAAAAATAAATACGTGCAACACACCCTAAGAATGGGTTGAAATCACAATTTTAAAACTACATAATTGAGTCCTCATATGCCACGTAGGTTATCCAAGCTATATTTGCTGGAAAAAATTAGAAGGGTTGTTGGAGCAACAAAAAAGACAGCACAATTAAAGAATAGAACAAAAAGTTATTACTAAGGGGACCCTATTATTTAATGGAGACCTGGACAAGGGTGACTTATTAGTCGGACCCAATAAACTAGGGGAGCTCCTCTCCATACTGTAATCCTCTTTACTCCTTCAAATGCTTAATTTTTACTTATCCCAAACCCACAAACGGGATTCAAATCGTTTATTTCATAAATCTTGCATATAACATCCCTGTAATAGATAGAAGATAAATGAACAACTCATTTAAACTTGACGGTATAAGTTCAAAATTATATTTCGTCCTCCATTTTGCAAAACAAATTACTTACAATTATGCTAAGTTGAACGGGTTTTTCACAGCGTTGAATTTTTTGAGACTCGTTCGAGATGAACAGTTTGAGCCATTGTTGTGGCTCGAAATAGAATTAAAAGATCGTAAGAGCTTCGGTTAGTTTTCTCTTTTTGCGGAGCTTTGGGTTTTGAGGTTTGGTTTCGAGTTTTCGTTCAGGTATTTTGGGTGTTTTTTAGTTAGGTTTTTCCCAGGTTTTTTTGCTGTTATTGTTGGTGTTTTGCCGGCGTGCCATTGCTCTGTTTAATTTTTGTAATCATTTATAAATATCAATAAAAAAAAGAAGAAAAAGAATTTAAGGGGGTCTGAAGGATTAATGTACACGCGATAGGTACACCTGTTGGATAACAACAAAACTAAAATCCAAAAAGAGAAACTTCCTGGGCTAAACCAGCCTTCACGTCTTACTCAATTTTTGACGAGGTTTAGAGCCTTCTTAGAAGTATTTTCTTTTATTCTGTATTACTATTATATACCATTCATGTGGATATATACTACTACTCCATTTGTTTATTGATAATAAGAAATGATCCAAAAAATTCAGAGAAATGATTTTGCCACTCCCTTTTTTGTTAACGTCACTCTGCTGCAAGTGTATTTTTGCAAATACACTTGCAGAGGAGTGACGTTAACAAAAAAGAAAATGGCAAAATCAACAGTCAAAATTCAACTCCCACATACCTTTCGAAATAGAATTAATGATTATATATAAATCTGGTAAATTAACCGTATAATGCCACCTTCTTGATGTATCCATGGCCCATAGTACTTGCACATTTCCACACATGCATTAATCACTCTGATTGGATAGTGGGTAGCATGTTTTTACTGAATGTACCACGGTGCTCTGACCACCTCTGACCAATGTTCTGAATACTGGACCGGTAAATCAAACCGGTGTAATTTGGTTGCAGTTTTAAATTTGTATTATATTACAGTTAATGTAGATGTTTATACGCGTATGTTTAGAAAACTCAAAATATTAATCCTACATGAAAATATGCTATAAAAAGTAGCAATAGTAGCCATTATGAAGATAATATATCAACACATGAAGATGAAATAGAAAAAAAAAAAATAAACATACTCCTACTATAATCAGTTTTGAAACGAAATATAATTAGAGGCCAGGGGTATTGATCATGAATAAACCCTAGGTCTGACTCCTTGGAAACATGCACCAGTGTAACATCTTGTCAGAAATCCCACTCTTGGTTTTTCTTAGTAATAAATATATAATGTTGTGGGATGCTCTGCGTTATCCCCCATTACTTTGGCTGTGTTTTCTTGAGACTTGTCAGTTTGCATTTCTTTGGAACTTGAAATTTGGAATGCCGACAGACAGTCATGCTTTGCTTTATACCCATGTACTGTAGTACTATATTGTAGTACTTGTGGATATTAACCTCCATCGAATATTGAACCAGAACCAACCCTGATTTTTTAAAACTAAGGCCTCTTTTGTTAGACTATAATATACAACAGCAGAATCCACGTAATCCTCAATCATTGGAGGTCTAAAGCGGCCGCAACACTTACTTTAAGTTCGGACCAGCTCTTGATTGAACCCTTACGATCCATACATGATAATGAACGTGGCATGCCATATGCTAGTATGCATCAAATAAATAATACTCCTATTGAAGAGCATTTCCAATCCAATACTCTTTGAGTTCGCATAAACTTATAAGTTTGGAACTTATATTTCGATATTTTTTTACTTTTTGTTTAGATTTTCATCCTATTTTTTGGGATTACGTACTCAATACAAGAAGAATCGAAAAAGTATAAAAATCTGGACCGATGTTAAAAAAATTCAAATAAGATAGCAATTTAGACAAATAAGACAGATGTTTGATACTTTTTTCGTCTTTAGTGAACTTTTTTTGCTTTCTGTCATAATTTTGTACTTTTTAAACTTCTTTCGTCGAGACAGATGATTAATCCAAAAAAATATGACGCAAATCTAACAAAAGTTCATAAAAGACAAACAAAACACACAAAATGAAGAAGAAAAATAAATTTACAAGAATGGAAAACTCTCTATCTTAGAAAATTAAAGTAAGACCTGTTTTAGCCTAATAATCTTTTGAATTACCTTCTTTTTTTTTTGCTTTTGTTCAAATTTTTTTCGCCTTTATTAATGCTTACGCCACAACCTTGCCTTCCAATAAGGTTAAAAACCCCAAGCGTAGGGCTAGATCATCGAAAGCATAGTATCCAGAAGTCCGGGATTGTACCACAGGGAATCGAAAATAGCTTAATTGGATTGTAGGTTTTATATGGTGGATTTTGGCGATTAAGAAGGCCAACTTTGGTTTTGCTTTAAACAGTGGAATTACTAAGGTAAAAGACTAGAAATGAGCTTTATGAACTAAAAGAGGCAAGTCTAAGGATCGTCTTTCCCTTGACAAAGGCCATTATCGGTTCTCAATTATAATTCAAGCGAGAGACACGACCACGTACTCATGCCTGAAAGATTTATCTTTAACAACTACGTTTAATAAAAGATGTGATCAATCGGAACTAAACTAGCCTATTTTTGCTAATGAATCTAACACGTAAGAGGCCACGAGCCCTCAGTATGTCGCTTGCCAAGACTGCTTGACTAAACTTCATACCAAGGAATTAACACCCCTCGCGTAGACCAAAATGGCTAGGTTAACTCAATTTCGAAAACCATGATTTTATACCCGAGAGTTTGAGAACCAAATAAACACCTAAGGCCTTGGAAAAGATTACCCCGAGACTTAGCCAAACGACTACTCACACATAGCTAAAGCAACAAACAAAGCAAAAAAACGAGACATGATTTTTAACCGATGAAAACGAAAATAAACTTGATATTAAGAAGGATCCAAGTCATAGCTACAACATTAATAAACGATAAACACCTTAAGGAGTTCTTGAACAATTAAACTAGAAAGCTTAAAAAGGCTTTCATGGAGTAAAAGACTGAGGTAGTAAAGAGCTAGGTACCAAAAGGGGGAGAGAGAGAGGGGTCTATTTGTACAAAGTGACACTCTCTCTCCTCCAAAATATCCAGAAAAGGGCCAAAAGTGAAACTTGCCACTAATGGAAAGTTAAAAGCTGTCAAAAAGCATGTCGGTAAGCCTTCCGTATCGATACCAAAGGACCCATATCGATACTAAGTTGCCTTGCATTGAAAACCAAGTTTCCCCGTATAGGTCCCGTATCGATACGGGAGAATTTGTATCGATACGCTGAATCTTGAGATTCTCTCTGTTTTGATCCAGTATTGATACATAGCGATCCGTATCGATACCGAGCTTCACTTTCCCAAAGCCCAACGGCTACGCTTCATATGGCCTTGCCACTCGGTTACCCTCAAGGGTTGTCCACGGCGTCGAAACACGCCCTTTTATCGTGTTTTGCCTAAAACACTCAACAAAATACCTTACGCGCAAAATTACTATAAACGACATAAAACGGGACTAGTCGCACAAAATATCAACAATATTGGTTGCTCATCAATTAATTTTGCATCTTTTTTTTTTTTTTTTGCGGATTATTTCTTGACGAGAGGAATATAAAATGCACTAATAAATTACTGTCAAAATCTTGAAAGATTTTACTAGAGCAAAAAAATAATCCGACAAACATTTTTTGTATTTTTTAATTTTGAATAATATTATTAGTTATAATCCTATTGTTGTGATGAACCAATCCAAAAAAATTGATGCAAAACTAACATAGAAAAAAAAATTAGAACAAACATAGAAATAATCCAAAAGGATTATTAGGCCTTATTTGGCTTAATCAGCCAGTTGGCTTATTTATTGTCTTTATTAATTTTTTTGCATTTGTTAGTTTTGTATTAAATTTTTGTGGATTATTAGTTCGACCCGACGAGATGCATCGGAAAAGTGAAAATATTGTGATCCAAACTTAAAATATTTTGAGTAAAGACAAATATAAGCTACAATTGAAGCAAAACTAACAATTGGAAAAGAAAAAATTGACCAAAAAAAAGAACCAAGTGGCTTATTTAAGCCAAACCCAAAGCAGACCTATCAAATTGTGAATCGAATCAAGAATCGAAATGGTCATTTTTTGAATCATGAATCGAATCGAATCGTGAATCGCTCTGATTCGGTCATGACTTCTATAATGCATAGAAACCTATACTTATTGATTAGGGTAACAACATATACTACAAATGAAAGATTTAGGCCTAAATCAATAAAAACTTTCTTCTAAATGATGATTTGATAATAACGTGGAGTATTAGGTAAGTTGCCTCTATTGCAACTACCAAGAGATGATGATTCGTAAAGCCTACTTATGGTTCTTGTTGTACAAAAGAGTTATAAGAACATACAAACCCTTAGAAGGCCTTTAGGGTCGTTATATTCCATTTATCTTCCTCATTTTCAATTCACTTTTGTAATAAATCTCCTTTTCTTATTATCTATCAATATAATATAGACAAAAGATGACATATAACAAGACTAAAGACCTTAAAAAAATATTTGAACCCTTTTCAAACAACAAAAGAAGCAAAACAAGAGTAAAAAATGAATTTCATAAATTTTAAGTGAATCAAACAATTCATTGATTCACTTATGATTCGCAGCTATTTCCGATTCGGCAACCTATTCGTATCGATTGCCTACCGAATCGTACAATTCTGACAACTATGGCTCCAATCAAGACCCCATCCCCAACATTCCCCTCAAGACCCCATTTTGTGGGCTCCACAAGGCGCAATAACTATCCGAACCGTTCACCTTGTAAATCTCACCGGGACAAAGTAGTTTGTAAAAAATTAATTTGATCGGATAGGGATAAACACGCTAACTAATTGAGTCTTCTTTTATAAAATGGACAGTACATATAAGTTTTAAACTGATGGTTCAATTCGTAACGAAAGACACGAATAATATTGTACCCATCGGTATTTGATTAAATTGATTTTTGCATATTGATTTGTTTGAATGAGAATTACGACGTGGACCGTTCGGATCACTGTCGTTGACCTTGTGGTCTCCACGAAGTGGGGTCTTGAGGGGTATGGTGGGGATGGGAATCTTGAGGGGAGCTGCTATGTCGGATAAGCTTATCCTGGACTGGTATGGTGGGGATGGGGATCTTGACTCTTGAGGGGAGCTGCTAAGTGGGACAAGCTTATCCTGGACTATATCAGGTGCTTGTATAAGCAATTGCATCTACCTTACTTATTCCACCAGGACAAGCAAGATACCTACACCCGGATAAACTTATCCCACCCATTACCCTATCCTTAGCCTATCCCACGGAGCTAAATTACTTGCATAGTTGCATGCCGTCAATCTTTCTGGTTTTTCTTTATCCCAGAGCTCAATGGATATTACTTGTGCTCATGATAAGCTAAAAATCCCGTTAAAAATTCATAAGCTTAAATTACTTGTGCTCAATGTTTATTGTACTTATTACTTACAATAAAAAATACACAACTGTAAATAAAATTTAATTTCTCTTATATTTAAATTATATACTAATAATATGACAATGAGTTATTATAGTCTCAATATTGAGAATATATAGGATATATGTATTTAGTCGTTGTTTGTATTTTGAAAACATACGAATTATTAAAGTGAGAGGGGGGGGGGGGGGGGGGGGGGGGGGGGGGAAGTAATTTGTCACATTATTTCATCATGCGTCCACTCTTAGGCTCACATGAACACATCCTAGGCACATGCCATGTGACATCATGTCCTAAACGCCTTTAGGATTGATGTCATGTGTGACACAGCGAGTGCCAAATGGACACGTGGACGGACTCCACTAGGCCAAGCTGCTCGGCTCGGTATCCTCACTGATCTTCCGTCTTCAATCGGATCGGACCTAATCTGACCAAGTCTGGCCCGGGCCTAGATTCGCAGTTCCAAAGATTTGGGCTCGGGCACAACCAGCCACACGCCCATCCGATTCGTGCTCTTGGCTGTCCACTAGTTAGGCCCAACAAGCATTTCAGTTTGGCCCACTACACCATCACAAACACACTGGCTCCCTTGCATGGTAGCATCTTAGTAAGTTAAACATCCGGGAATCTGAATCCTGGCCCGTATTATCGATTGATTCGCTTGAAATGTCAGAAAGATTTTGTCCTAAAAAATGTGCTCCAGTGTACCAACTTGTGTTTAAAAGGCGACTTGCATGTAATCGGCATCTTTTTATAGGTTCTATGTTTTCAGATGAAGATGCTGGATCTTCGGAGGGGGACTTGAGCTGTGGAGGAGAGGGGGAAGCAGCTGAAAGTCAAGAATCTTCTGGTGCCCGTCCAGGCGACCAGGAGCTTAAAGAAATGCTATTGCGTAAGTATAGTGGTTATCTCAGCAGCCTGAGAAAGGAGTTTCTGAAGAAAAGAAAGAAAGGAAAGCTACCAAAGGATGCAAGGACCGCGCTGCTGGACTGGTGGAACACACATTACAGATGGCCATACCCTACGGTAATTTGAAATTTGACCTTATTGTCCTTTTCATTGGAGTACTTTATGAGGAAGATGCCTAGATCCTAAATGAGAAAACCACGTGCAGTTTGCAAGATTCCTTCTGAAATTTTAAATCCTTTAAACCTAGTTTTCTCAAAGTGATTGCTGAAAAACCTATGTTCGCGAATTTTCTGCCTGTCAGTGGTTCTGGTGAAGTCAAGAACAACTTTCAGCCAGTTTGATGTGATTGCAGTCTTTCCCACATTAAAACTGGGATGAAAAGCTATAGTTTTATGCCAGACTATTTTATCAATTTTAGAATTTCCTAATGGTCTACAAGCGAAAGAACACATTTACTTAATAATTCCATTACTTATGTCATACTCCTACACTTGGTCACTGAAAGCAAAAGAGTGCTAAATATTTCCTTAAATGCGTTTCATCCATCAAACAGAATCCCTAATTTAGTTCAACGGAATCAAACAGTCCGACTACAACTGTTTG
The DNA here is from genome assembly GCA_019656295.1 of Rhododendron mucronatum var. ripense. NCBI lineage: Eukaryota > Viridiplantae > Streptophyta > Magnoliopsida > Ericales > Ericaceae > Rhododendron > Rhododendron mucronatum. Next base: position 1,480,990 of record BPLT01000067.1, read on the forward strand.
ACTTTGATGAAGCTTCAGTTCACTTTTTGTTGTTTCCAAGAATTCTGTGTAGATCTCTAAATACAACGAATGAATGTTTGGTACAGGAAGAGGAGAAAACAAAATTGTCAGAAGTTACCGGGTTAGGCCAAAAGCAGATCAACAACTGGTTCATTAACCAGAGAAAAAGGCATTGGAAACCATCTGAAGACATGAGATTTGCTCTCATGGAAGGTGTCAGTGGCAGTGTTGGGTACTTTGACAATTCAGGAGGGACTGGAAGTGTGGATATTTGAACTAACAACAAGGTTTGTTCGAAGCACTAGATTCGTTTTTTTTGTTACCTCATCAGTGCAATTTCTGGAATATTAATCTCTGTAGAAGGAAGTGTGTGATTGGTTGTTTTCTGTTTCTTTTTGTTTTTGCATAATCGAACTCTGCATGCTATAACTTAATCTCGCTTCAGCTTTTAAGTTTATGCTTGATGGCAGTAGTGTGTGCTATGTGTTAAACCAATTTTGAAGTACACATGTAGAATCTTATAGCGGGGTGAAGTATTTTCCTAGAATCGTCCTTTCCAAAAAGGATAATATGGATATCATCATCTTTTCCAGTCGTGTTCTTGTTAAAGGGTACAAACCATATGCTATCACAATGACTTGAACATGATCATTCACATAGGGAAAGTCTGCAATACACACCCTTAAAATGGTGTACCATATGCACTTATTTTATGGTTCATTCATAACATTTCAACGTGTTTCGTAACTTTTGCTCTAGAATTCATAACCTTTTTAGCAGTTCGATTCGTAACATTTCATTATGATTCATAACATTTTAGTGTATTTCGTAACCTTTATACGATTCGTAACTGTTTAGCAATACGATTCGTAACATTTTCTCCATAATTCATAACATTTTGGGGGGTGCATATGATACTCACCCAAATAAGGGATGTGTATTGTAGTTTTTTCCATTCACATATCATGGAAAACAGTTTAGCACTCGCAGTAGAGTTGAAAAACTTACATAAAACACGAATATCAATGCCCGGGCAACACATGCCACAAATTTTTGACCTGCTCAATGGCAAGTGAAAATCCATGGCTACTGTAAAATGAGGCCAGACCGAATAGTTTCTCCAGCTAGAAGATTCTTGGAATTAGTGCGGCTGCTGTAGATATGTGTTGAATGGGGTTGTTGACAACACTATAGGTATGTGGTGCTGAGAGCAATATATGTATACTAGCAGCCTAACTGCATATCCATTTCATGTACCAAAAGAAAAGCATAACTCTCTTGTTTCTCCATGTCAAGTGTGTTTCCAGAAAGAGAGGAGGCTTTTCCCACATTTTACATTGAAGAGTTTCTTTTCCCTATACATGCAGATTATAGTGAAGTTGATATTTCTGGGCACATCCTATAACTTCAGTCATGGAGCCTACTACCCCAGGGGGGAAAGTGATGTGCTTTAATCCTTCATTAAGTGGAAAGGACTTTTACTTTTATCTAATTTATAGTATGTGTGGAATTTTTCCTGTATAAGGGGGCAAAACTCTTATTTTGTCCCTTGTTATTTCGATTTCATGTGGTACTCATTACTTGTACCCCATAACTCATGTACAAAGCATATGAAATGCCAATTTCTCAGGTGCAGTCTATGCGTTCTTGTTTTTGTTTTCCTTCTAAACAAAACAGAACTGGTTGATAATGTTTGAATCTGTTAAAACAGTTGTATGACTTGTTGAAGTACAATCAAGGTGAGACTAAAACCTTAAGCAAATCGAACGATCTATTAGACTATTTGGATGGTGGATTTGCTGATGGAAAGGTGACAGAAAAACGAAATGAAACCACATTTTTGTTGTCATTTTTACGGGGTTCTCTTGGTTTTTGTGGCTATCTGGTTACTCACAGAAAATTTTATATATTCAAGAAATTATTTCCGGAATATTTAAATATCCATCCTCTTTATTCATGCCATATAAAAATTCATCCCATGCAATTTAAATAGTTATGATTACATCCCCATCTTAAAATGATTCAAGAACTACCCTTATATATATATATATATATATATATATATATATAGTATTATTAGTAAATAATTTGGGATGAAATCTTAAAGCTATGGTTTTAACCGTTATTAGAGATCCAATCCCAAAAATCAAATCCCGTAATTGACATCATATCCCATAATTAATGGAATTTGTTTGCCCCATAAACCAAATCCCATAATTATGGGATCAAAGCTTACCAAATTTGAAACACCATTTCCATTTTGTCCATTTTTGCATGAGATCTTAGAAAATGGCAGCTGTCATGGGATCAAAGCCTACCGCTGGTTCTTCAATAATAGCTTCAGGAGCTTTGAATAGATCCCCTTCTCCCCCTGTCGACCTCCTTTCGTCGCCCTTCGCGCCGACGAATGGCACTCCATTGTTGTTGTTCAACTTCGCCTCCGTCCCGAATCGGCGGGTTTAGAAACAATGAGTTTGGGATAAAGAAAAATGGGTTCAGGTAGCATCACAAACAGAGTGGCCCATGATCTGGAGTGGTGTTCGACATCTTTGCTGGTTAGCCCCGTTTAGTTTTGTATCTTTTTTGTTTCATGGTGTTTTTTGTTTCTATATTTTTCATATTCTTGAGTTTTCATGAATAAAACATTGTATATTCATATTTTTTCGTGGTGTCTATTCATGAATAAAACATTTTATATTCATGTTTTTCATGCCATTTTCTAGAAATGTTATGGGTTTTCAAGTTTCGCCTAGAAATCATGATAAATTAACCATGAAAAACGTGGTCAGTTTGAATATTGTGTATGTTTCAAAATATTTCGTAAGATCATTTTGCAAAAAATAAAAACATGGTCAATCCACCGTGTTTCAAAAAATGGCTATTTTCCCGGAATGTTATGGGTTTTCAAGTTCCGCCGAGAAATCATGATTTTGGTTTATTGTTTTCATGAAAAATTAACCATGAAAAATACGGTTAGTACGAATATTGTATATGCTCTAAATATATTTTATGAGAATTTTGCAAAAAAAAAAAAAATGGTCAATCCACCATGTTCCAAAATGTTTCATGATAATACGTGGTATAAATGAAAAAATAAATATGGTTTTCGAATGAAAATAGTTGAAATTTGGTTATTACGAATTTTTTAAGTTTTGAAATCATCTTTCATAATTATCTCTCGTAATTATTGAGATTGAATCCCACTAAATTAGGAAATGGTTGAATCCTACTAAATTAAAAAATGGTTGAATCCCACTAATTTAGGATGTCAATTTAATAAAACATATATGAATATATTATTAAAAGGGTAAGATAGATAATTTACCATCTGAAAGGATGAAAACATAATTGTTCAAAATGACCGGGATGAATTCTTAAGTGGGATGAGATCTGCGGATGAATATTTAAGTCTCCCATTATTTCCACTAAAGATTGTAACATGGTGTAATGGAATATGTAATCCTGATTCCTGAAGCATTGTGCTATTGGTTAGAGTCACTCAAATTAGTTGATAACGGTTTGGATACAAAAATATGTCACTAACAGCAGAAAGTTCGTCAAAAATAATTTTAACCACTTGAATACTGTCGTCATCCGTGTGATTGGCTGTAAGTTCATCTCGAGTGTTGTTTCGGTTAACATGAAATTCCGACGTAACAAAATTTTATACAACTAGTAATTTTCTTGAAACGGTCATCTGTGACTTGGAGTCCTGAATTTGAATTCAATGTGTTTGAAATTGTTGGATCTTGGGTATGAGCATTTCTCTTGATCGCTCCCAATTGATTCTGGCAGCTGGATAGAGCCTTGACGCACCCAATATATTCACTTAAATTAGTGAATATGTAGATATAACTCAACAAAACAAAATAAATTAGGCACAATTCATTTTCAATCAAAATAAAAATGTTCATTTTATATAGAGCTTTGTATGCAAAATATTTCTTTATTTTTTTGTTACTATCGAATTAAAATTCTTGAGCTGCCCCTGATTAGAGTTTTAACTACTGGTCTATGCAAATGCTTTTTGAAACCACTTGGCGCAATCCTTTGCTCTAGCAATTACAGCATCGGGCGAGAATGGATATTTGAGATGACAAGTATATTCCTGTTTTCCCAAATATACAAGAGTCCAGATTCAGACATAGCAAATTGATGCAATGTTATGAAACCAGACTTTTAGCGTAGAATTCGTTATGTTTGTACAGGGTATTCCATGATTGCTTGGTAAGTTGTAGACAAGTGATTGATTAAGTTGATTTCAAGGGAAAACTGTACACAAGTGGTGGTCAAGTTGTTTGATTAACGTTCCTTCAAAGTTTTGTGGCCACTACAGTGGACAAGCTAAGCCATTACAGAAGAGCTTTTATCTGAATGTTTTTGTTTCTCAATCACTCCTAACCTAATGTGCTCTTATCATGGGTTAACATCAGCAAATTGACAGGCATGTCAAGAAAATGTTCTCGATCGTATCTCTGCAATTTGTCATAGTTTTGTCTTCCAATATCGTTCCCATTTACATGGTTTTGTTTCTCCAGCAATAGGGAATAGATAGAAAGATCACAAGTCATACGCTAGAAAACATTGTTGAGTCAATCTTATTGCGCAGTGACAGAGAGAAATCTTATTAGTAAAACGAAAGAACATTTTAACGACAACAACTAGCTTGCCAACGACATGTCGCACAATGCCCTTCAATATCTAGAAACCAAGAACAAAGGTCCATTTAAACGGAGGAGATACCTAAGCCCAGAGAGACACGAATAAGAAACTCTACCCCACGACGAGTCAGTATCATACTACTTATTGTGAAATACCCTGACATTGCGCCCGTACCAAATGGCCCAACAAAGCGAGAATCGCACAATTCCACAACATTTTCACTTTCTTGTTACTTCCAGAAACTTTTAAAGTCAATAAGAAAAAAAGTATTTAAGAACAAATAATAAGAGCCACCCAACACATCCGTCAATTGGAATTGCCAGTGCCATGCCACTCAAGCTATTTATGCCAAGATATATAATTTAGTACCAGAGAGTTCGATCTCATCATATTAACAATGTAAATATTTGGGTACGACCAAAGAGTCATACCCACAAGGAAATAATCCCTAAAATATGCGAATCCTAATACCTATAATACAAGTAAAATGTGAATTATGATATTGGTTGAAGATTACAAGTGATCCGGAACTGTTATCCATCCAATGGAATTGGGCAACGTATCCCATGCAAAGTCACATAGGATAACTACGTGGATGAAGTCTCAGCTTCCCGTTTCGGAGTCTCAGCTTCCCGTTTCGGCCGATTACGGGTTCGAGGAAGTGAGGGCTTCTCCTCCAAAGGCATGCCAGCATCACCATCCTCTTCATCTGCTTCCATTATTGCTTGATTGATTGCCATCTAATACATGGAACAATAAAAGTTGAGCACATTAATAAGAGCAAATAAACATTTTCCAACACAAAAAGCCAAATACTGTGCAACATCACATGATGCAGTTTCAGTTATTTCTGCACACTCCAGTGTTATCCTACTACTTCTTGTTAAAAATGTGATGGATGTTTTAAGATAAAAAGGTGTTCAATGAATGTAGGGCGGTCGATAATGTAGGATTGTAGGGCACTTTATCCAACAGAATGGCTTTACAGATCTCGTTTCTTACAGCTTTCTAACAAGTGATAAGCGACCATAAAAACTAACATAGGAAGGCAGCAAACCTGATGCTACTCATGGAATGTAATGACTTTAAATATTAGGGTAAAACATGTACTTGCCCCTTGATCTATCCAAAAAATGTTTACTTCACCCTTAAACTATCAATTGCCACACTTGCCCCTTAAACTAAGCAATCGTTACTTACTAAGGACAATTTCCACTTTCCATCCATATTTTGGATGAAAAATTCAAACCAAGGCTAAAAATGCCTTTTAACGTACCAATATATGTGTCTCCTTCTTCCTCCATCTCACAGGCCCCCCAACCCTGTTCGTATCTCTCCCTTTCTCTCTCTCTCTTTGACAATGAAGCAAAAAGCGCGCGCACACAAAAAAAAAAAAAAAGGAAGCATGCTGGAACGTACCCTACATCACGAACACATCTCCAGCAACCAAAGCCAAGAAGCTACCAACTACTACAAAACATAAAGACCAGTCTGTACCCAAAAATGACCGTCCACCAAAAAGCCGGCATGTGACGCCGGCCCCACAGATTTTTGGCGTATCCGAAATACCTTGAACCCCATTAAAAAGGGTTCAAATCATGGGCTAATGGAAGTTGATTTTTGGAGTTCATGGGACACTTGGCAAAGTTCAATGCAATTGGCAAATTTCCTACAAGCAATTCTCGTGCATGTCGCAGAGGTGGGGTGATGGTTTATGGCAAGTAACTGCCATTTTCGTCCCTATGAAAGGAGAAGACCGAGATCATTGAAAAGCCCCTTCAAACACACAACTTCAAGCTCCAGTTTCAATTATCTTTCTTTCGGCTCTGGCCATACTACTGTTTATTTTTCTGCACTTTCAGTTTCGGCACGTGTAACTTTTATCATTTCCGACAATGGAGATCCCGAGCATTTCCATTTCATCAGCATTTTTTACGTTTGAGCACCGCGCTCATCTCTTCAATAATGGAAAACACCGAGCGTTTTCCATTCCTATGGCGTTTACAAGGTTCGAGTACCGTGCTCGTCCTCTCTACTTCTTCTACATCACTTCGAGAAGATTATGAAGTCCTCTTCATTGAGGCAAAAAAGAACCAGCGGTGGATTTCATGTACTGCACACAACTCGCTTGTTCAGAAGTCAGAATCAGGCTCTGTAGCCTAACTCACGTTTGGATTACGTCAAGGTCCTGGCACGCCTATACATCTCAATCACACAGCCAAGGTGTATGTTTTGCTTTTCTTTCCGAGGGAAACACAGTCAACAAAAGCCTTCCAGAGTGAGCAATTGCTCTCTCTCTCTCTCTCTCTCTCTCTCTCTCTCTCTCTCTCTCCTTGTTGAGGGGTCAGCTTGTTGCCTAGGCTGCGAGCGCCGGTCAATGGATCCCCATTGGCTATGGCATTGTTGCTTCGGAAAGCTTGACACTTTGCTGTGTCAAGCTGGCATCCTCGATGACGCATTGGTGTTCGCCTTGGGGATGCCTCCTTGTTGAGAGGTAAGCTCGTTGCTCGGGTCCCTTCGATAATCTTCCTCGATGACGCATTGGTGTTTCCTTTGGGGATGCCTCCTTGCTGAGAGGTAAGCTTGTCACCTATTTCACTCCGGATAGACATATACAGAGTTTGATCACCTTTTCTAACAGCATAGGCTTGCTTTGAGCACTGATAAGCACCCAGAAATGTAATGAAAGGGTGCGCTAGTGTCTAGGTTTCGTTCTTTTTAATCATTAATTAGTTGTTTTTAACTTAGTTGTTTCGTAGAGTTTGTTTGGTCTGTTTTGTAGGTGAATCGCCTAATAAGAAGCTTTAAAGGTCTAAAGCGTGTCATGGCCTGAGAATGACCCGATGGCTAAGGCGCAGCTCAGGCAGAGCCCGGGCAGAAGACCATCGCCAAGGCGCAGCTCAAGTAAAAGTTACCCGACGTCAAGGCTGAGCAAGGCGAGGCCAAGGCTAAGGCGTGACCGACGGCTGAGCAACGCCAAGGCAGAGCCAAAGCAAGAGGAACAGCCCGGGCAGAAGTTGCCGACGACAAGGCTGAGCAGAATCGCCAAGGCAGAAGCAGCCGACGCCAAGGCAAGATCAAGCACCGCTCGAGCAGTGTAGCAGCCAACGCCCGGGCAAGGCCTTATGGCCTTCGGCATCGATGGGAAGGGAAATTTGGCATCAATGCCGAACCCCTTAGAGCCCAAGATCCTTATTGCCTTCGGCATTGATGGGACTTATGGCTTGGCATCGATGCCGAGCCCCTTAGTGGCCCAGCTTAAGCCCTTTGCCATCGATGCCGATGGCCATAGCACGGATTTTCAGAGCATATCCGGGGAATATTCCGTGCGCGAAACAGAGGCGGTATAAATACCCCGTTATGTCACCTTTGCACGATTTGGACAGAAATGTACCCATAATTTTAGATCTAGCTTAGATTACTTTTCAGCTTTCTGCATTGTTCTTATCTTGTTCTTCATTTCCAGCACTTAGTTCTTAATTTCCTGTCTTTATTAATTGTCTTTTGCTACTCGTGCTTTAATTAAAGTTGTTGCTTAATTCCCGATCTATTGTTTAAGCTAATTTTCTTCTAGTCTTGCATTTCAATTATGCTAAGTAGATTTTTGCTTGCTCTTATCTCTCTAGATATGTATGAGTAGTTTCAAGGGTTAGGTCATGGGATGATTAGCATCCCATGGCTTGGGCAAAAATTGCATTTTTCACCAATAAAGTTTTAATCTTTGGATTTGAAAATTGATGTGGGGTTCGGATTCGTTTGGTAAATTACCGAGGTGTTAACCTCTTTGATCACGTGTAGGTGGGAGCATCGACTACTCACCACACGTGATGCTTAGAGCTCTGTCGCTCGAGGTGTTTACCAAATGAGTTCTAGAGCTAGCTTGATTTTCAAACCATCTCTATTTCCCGGTTTAGGTACCTACAATTGTGTATTTTAAATCGCGTGAATTGGTGAGAAATGTGATTTAGCCCGAGTCATGAGTGCTAGTGATTCCTCGACCTAGCCTATCTTTTTCCTAGTTTATTCGTTTTCAATTTAGCCTTTTAAATTTCCACCGTTCAAAGTAAAACCAGGTTGGCTACCTAATAGCCGAAATCCTTGCTTACTCCTACAAATCCAACCAAGCCGTACTAGTTTTCCCTTGGGTACGATCCCGGTCTTCCGGATTATTATGCTTCAAATGACGTATTAAGCCCTACGCTTGGGGCGTTATTCTTCTATATCGGAAGATTCGAAGCATTTTTGGCGCCGTTGCCGGGGATTTCTTATTATGGCTTTCTTGGAGGTTCGACAAACCACTGTAAGTATCCCGCTTTCGTCTCTTAGTAGTAGTAGTAGTTTAGTAGTTTATGTGTTGGTGGCTCGTGTTTAGTTTGGTGGATACCTCTAACCTGACTGTGATGTCTGACCTGAGGTGTAACGAAGCCAAGCTAAATATGGAGTGTGTGCTTAGTTAGTTAGTATAGTTTAAGTTGTTAGTTTACTTAGTTTAATTTGATTGCATTGCTTAGCCGAGGCGGTGGCATAACCCCTCGCATATTCTGTTGCTTAGTTGAGGTGGCGGCATAGCCCCTCCAGTCTGATAGTTTGTTGGTAGTTAGTTGGTAGTATTGGTTTGTGTATGTCTGTTTATTTTATGTTTTTATCATTAGAATAGAATGGCAGCAACACCTGAGGAAATACTTTCGAGGACTATGCAGGAGTTACGTTATCTTGCACACACGTTCACACCCCCTTGCATAGCCACTCATGATTCCAATGTTCTCAGAGGTCAAATGCGCTTTTCCAATTGGCTTCCCCACTTCCATGGCATAGATCACGAAAACCCTTCTTCTCATATTAGGGCTTTCGAGGAAAAAGTTGGTACCCTTGTGAAATTTGAGTCCGTACGAATGAATTATTTTGCGCTCTCTTTAAGGGATAGTGCCAAAACTTGGCTCGATTCTTTAAACCCTCAATCTGTGCGGACTTGGATTGATTTGCAAAAGGAATTCCTCAAAAGATTCTTTCCCATATATTATACATGGGCTCTAAAGCAACAAATTCAAACTTTTGCTGAAAAAGAGAATGAATCATTTTATGCATGTTGGGGAAGATTCAAGAATTTGCTCAATACAATCCCGCATCATGGCTATGAAAACTTTCAAATTGCTAACTATTTTTATAACGGACTTTCTCAAAAGAGTCATGATTTCATAGACATGATGTGCAATGGAAAACTTTTTGATAAAGAACCCGCTCAAGCCGTGGATTTCTTTGATCGTTTGGCCGAAACTTTACAAACTTGGGCTTTTAACAAACATTTTGAGGATTCCAACTTGGATGCCAATGCCATGGAAGAGGAAATTCAGCCGCATTTCTTTGTTGAAACTGTTAGTTTAGATTGTGACAGCTCCTCAGAATCTGCATGGAGTGATGAGCCTATTGGTGAAACTGAGATCCAAAGATCTCCTCTTGTGGATTATCCTCTTTGTGATGATCCGGGGGAGAAATGTCTCACAGCTGAAGTTGTCTCTTCTAATCTCTCGTATCTTGATTCTTCCTCGGAGGAATTACTCCTTGCTCACGAGATGGACATGCTTGAAACACCGGGCGTGTACTATGAAGATCCATTGGCAAAACCTCTCACCGCTAAGGAAATGGATGCCGAAGTGGATTATTTGTATTCGTTGTTGGCTAAACCAGATGCTTATGAACCAATCTTTGAAGAGTTGGCGCCTATGGAAGCTGCAATTGTCCCTTCAAATCCCCCATGCCTTGATCTTCTCACTGCTAAAGAAACGGATGCTGAGGTAGACTCTTTACACTCTTTGTTAGGAAAGCAAGATGCATGTGAGCCTATTCTTGAGAAGTTACCAATCATAGAACTAATTGATTTTCTTGGTGTTGATAATGTTGATTTGGCTTACAGTCCTCTTGTAGTAAATTTTGTCAACAACTTGAAAATTGATTTTGTTTGGGCTATACACTTGGTGGAACTTAAGTTTTTAAAACGAATTCGGCAATTGCTTTACTCAAAGTATCTTATCTTGTGGCATGGTCGAGTTCAATTCTTGGTAAAGAGTGTAGCATGGGGTGCTCTATTTCTTCTAATAGTTTTTAATGGCATGCTAAGTGTTTGTAGCCCACGTGTGGCTGAACCCTCTCTTTCTTTTTCTCTCTAATCTTTCATTCTCTCTTAATGGCATATTTGTTTTTCCTTTTTGCTTTGCTTCTCTTGTTTAATTATGCATGTTCTTTCTTTATTTCTTTCTTGCGTTGTTCGTTTTTAGTTTAGCTATGCATGTTTGTTATGTTTTGCTTAGTTTTGGTTTTGTTTTGTTATTTGTTTTGCATCGAATAAAGTCTTGGAGACACCTCACATGAAAAGATATCACCAATGTGTTAGTGTAGAAAGGGCTTTCAATAGCTTTTCTTGGTAATAGTTTATCGTTAATGATCCATGCACTCCGCGATTGCCCCTAATCGGAGGCAACTTAGGTCTGTGAGTGAGATTTGATATTGCCTGGAGTGCACGCTAGGTTGTATCTTTTCCTTGCTTGTTTTTGATCCTAGGGGAGAGGTCAAGCGATAGATTTTATTACGGGCGCTAGCATAACACATGTTCAACGGTCTAGTATAGCCACCCATTTCTTACCCCACTGGTCGGGAATGGGAAGAAAAGTATGACTCGTGTGATCGCGTGATGATCGGGTGGTGCATTTCATTTTGTGTTGCATGTTTTCATTTGTTCTTTGCATTTGTCTTTATGTTTTGTCTTTTAGTTTTTGTTTGGTTTGAAGCCGGATAACACGGGCCGGTGGTTCTAATGTCATTTGTTTTGTGGAAGGTCGTTCTCTTAAGTCTTCTGCAGGGTTTATGTGCTACCACACCAGCCTTGGTGGATTGGACCTAAAGCCGGAGTGAGTGAGGCGTTCAGGAGCCCTAAGCATGGGTGCGGCTAAGCGCCGCGGTTGTTAGTCCGATAAAGCTTTGGATATGGCCCTGTGTGACTAGCTATGGTTCCGAGTTGGTAGAACCGAAGGAGTGAACCCTGGAAGCATCTAATCTGGCTGGAGCAAAACATTGGCATAAAATCCTCCAACTTGGTCGAGGTATTTAGGGGTTGACATTCCCCTTGGACGGTACATTCGCGCACTCTTCCTTTCTTCTCGCTTGTTCCTAATGCTATGAGGGCATAGCATCGCTTTAAGTTGGGGGGAGGGGTTAGCTTATGTGCTATTTATTTGATTTTTGTTTGCTTTTTGTGTTTTGTGTTAATTTAAAAATCCAAAAACATTAGAAAATTTTGAAAATTCAAAAACAATAGAAATTGAAAATCCAAAAAAAAATGAGAAAATTCAAAAATTTCAAAAATAAATAAAAGCTTTTGACTTGCAATTCGTTCCTTTTGTCATTATTTTAGTTTTGTTCATGACTTGTTGCATGCTCAATCATTGGTAGTTGGCAAGAATTCATAACAATCCTAAGAAATTTTGTTCTTCTCGATTTGCATGCTTAGTTGACAATTGAATGAGTTAAGTTTTGAGCAAGTTTTTTGAGCAAACTTTGGCCCATATCCCCATCTTTCCAATAAATTGCTTGTAGTTAGGTGAATAATCGCATGTCCATGTCTAATTGTGTTTAAATGTCGATTTTCAATCAATTTGGAATCCAAAGCGCACTTAGGAAAGGATACAAGGCATTCTTTGCATGATCATACCACATATGTGTCACCTAATCCTAGTTTGCATCCTAGTCTATTTCCCGTTCTTTGCTTTAACCTAGGTGGCCGGATGCTTGGAGGGGTGAAAATGATTTTCAATGATTCAAGGAGATTTGGGGGTGGTGTGAATGTGATAGAAGTGGTTGGAATACGAAAAGGCGAAAAATTGATACATGATTCCTTATCTTTCCTCTCTCACTACAAAAGCAAAAGTCCCAAATTTTCATATCCCTCTCCAAAAAGCCCCAAAATTGGCTCATCAATCTCTCTCACTACTAACCTCACCTCAAATGACTCTATTCTTCAAAGAAAAGAAATCAAAGAAATGCTATGAAAGAGCAAAAACGGATTCGAAAGAGGGTTGAATACTTTGATAAGAGAATTGGTTTGACTTAGAATTTATTCTGGATGAGAAAAAGTTCAATGGAAAGGGGAAGCTCAAGGCTCAATACCATGGGAAGTCGGAAGAGGATGGTGACTAAGTGTGATCGAGTCGGTGGTAGTAGTTTTTAGTAGGCCTTATCTAGTAGTTTTCTTTATTTCTTTTTGGTAATTTTGTTTGGTGTTTGGCCGGCGTGTGGTTATGTCTTGGGTAGTTTAGGGTCGGTAGTGGCCAAGGGTAGATGAACCATGCTAGCATATGGCCATTACACTATTTTGTAGTCCCTTCCCTTTGTAACCAAGGTCATTACAAGCTTAAAAGACCTTAGTTGATCCTTTGCGCACATGGATTCCACTATGATTGATTTTCTGATATTTGCATGGTTAGTATTATGGCATGCTTTCCTTTCGTTATCCAAATTTCATCTGCTTGTTTTCAATTCTGTTGAATAAAGTGCTTTCGTTGTTTGAGGCATAGTATTTCTTGTTCGCTAATGCCTGTTTGTCAAGCACTCCTTCGGTGGATATGTTTTACTCTGAATTCTCAAGTTTTGTGTCCCGTATCCTCCCATTGTTCGAGGACACAAACTTTTTAGCTTGCTCATTAACCTGCTTGTTACTTAGCCTGTTTAATCGGATGCTGAAATTGTGAGTTGTAGAAATGAAATAAAAAGCAGGATTGTTGAACTCTTACTAGTTGGTAATGTTGAGCATGTTCTAAGTTGCGAATACGGAAGGATTGCATAGTTGCTAGTTTTCATTTTTTCGTATGTTATTTGCTAGGGACTAGCAAACCTTAAGTTGGGGGGCGTGATAAGCACCCAGAAATGTAATGAAAGGGTGCGCTAGTGTCTAGGTTTCGTTCTTTTTAATCATTAATTAGTTGTTTTTAACTTAGTTGTTTCGTAGAGTTTGTTTGGTCTGTTTTGTAGGTGAATCGCCTAATAAGAAGCTTTAAAGGTCTAAAGCGTGTCATGGCCTGAGAATGACCCGATGGCTAAGGCGCAGCTCAGGCAGAGCCCGGGCAGAAGACCATCGCCAAGGCGCAGCTCAAGTAAAAGTTACCCGACGTCAAGGCTGAGCAAGGCGAGGCCAAGGCTAAGGCGTGACCGACGGCTGAGCAACGCCAAGGCAGAGCCAAAGCAAGAGGAACAGCCCGGGCAGAAGTTGCCGACGACAAGGCTGAGCAGAATCGCCAAGGCAGAAGCAGCCGACGCCAAGGCAAGATCAAGCACCGCTCGAGCAGTGTAGCAGCCAACGCCCGGGCAAGGCCTTATGGCCTTCGGCATCGATGGGAAGGGAAATTTGGCATCAATGCCGAACCCCTTAGAGCCCAAGATCCTTATTGCCTTCGGCATTGATGGGACTTATGGCTTGGCATCGATGCCGAGCCCCTTAGTGGCCCAGCTTAAGCCCTTTGCCATCGATGCCGATGGCCATAGCACGGATTTTCAGAGCATATCCGGGGAATATTCCGTGCGCGAAACAGAGGCGGTATAAATACCCCGTTATGTCACCTTTGCACGATTTGGACAGAAATGTACCCATAATTTTAGATCTAGCTTAGATTACTTTTCAGCTTTCTGCATTGTTCTTATCTTGTTCTTCATTTCCAGCACTTAGTTCTTAATTTCCTGTCTTTATTAATTGTCTTTTGCTACTCGTGCTTTAATTAAAGTTGTTGCTTAATTCCCGATCTATTGTTTAAGCTAATTTTCTTCTAGTCTTGCATTTCAATTATGCTAAGTAGATTTTTGCTTGCTCTTATCTCTCTAGATATGTGTGAGTAGTTTCAAGGGTTAGGTCATGGGATGATTAGCATCCCATGGCTTGGGCAAAAATTGCATTTTTCACCAATAAAGTTTTAATCTTTGGATTTGAAAATTGATGTGGGGTTCGGATTCGTTTGGTAAATTACCGAGGTGTTAACCTCTTTGATCACGTGTAGGTGGAAGCATCGACTACTCACCACACGTGATGCTTAGAGCTCTGTCGCTCGAGGTGTTTACCAAATGAGTTCTAGAGCTAGCTTGATTTTCAAACCATCTCTATTTCCCGGTTTAGGTACCTACAATTGTGTATTTTAAATCGCGTGAATTGGTGAGAAATGTGATTTAGCCCGAGTCATGAGTGCTAGTGATTCCTCGACCTAGCCTATCTTTTTCCTAGTTTATTCGTTTTCAATTTAGCCTTTTAAATTTCCACTGTTTAAAGTAAAACTCGGTTGGCTACCTAATAGCCGAAATCCTTGCTTACTCCTACAAATCCAACCAAGCCGTACTAGTTTTCCCTTGGGTACGATCCCGGTCTTCCGGATTATTATGCTTCAAATGACGTATTAAGCCCTACGCTTGGGGCGTTATTCTTCTATATCGGAAGATTCGAAGCAAGCACTCTAATTTCTTCAAAGTAACAGAGCTCGAGGCATGACCCAGCCAAGTAAGGCCAGGAGCACATCGCCAGCAGAAGGGACGAGACGACAGGTGCACACCCAAAGGTGGACCCGATCGACCCAACCCAAGCTCGCGCGCGCGGCACAGGGCGACACAATTGCATTATGGCACTTGGAGACACTTGGATGGCTAGGCGGTGGACGATAACAACTGTTTATTAGAGGAGAGTACCGGAGGAGTTTTAAATTTTTATTTATTTTTCTAATTGATCTCATTGAGACGAATCAATAATTCACAAAAATTTGGCGCAAAACTAGCAAAGGCGAAAAAAATTCAAATAATGACTAACTTATCTTAAGATAAGTTTAGGAGAAATGATTTACAAATAACTCCCCCAGTTCTCTCCTCCAATAAACTCCTTTTCCTTTACACTTAAAACAAAATCCACATTACTCCAGAAACCCATCAGAAAAGAAACCAAAAAAAAAACCACTTCCCCTATACAAAAATCCCCAAAACACTTCTCCACATCCCTTGGGCGGCGAGATTGAAGCACTCCCCCTGTACCTGCACCCTTCATCAATCTTTCTCTTCCTCCCAAACCCTAGATTCCCTGCACCAACAATGGCAAAACCAAAACCAAAACCTAAACCCACCCAAAAGGCGATACCACAACCAAAGATTGATGAATGGGGTACAAGTAATCTAGTGCCGAGGAAATCGAGTTGCCAAAGCTATCGACTAACCCACGTGACCCCTCAACAATGCCATGGCCAATGGGGATTCGGCCGGCGCTCGCCGCCTAGGTGACAAGCTGACCCCTCAACAAGGAGGCATCCCTTGGGCTACGAACCGTGGCATTAGGAATCAAAGACCGTTAGCCAGGTAAGCTTTTCCGTACAGGGACACCAATGCGTCATCGGGAAGGAAGCGTTGTTCTAGTCTCTAAAGCAGGAAACCATTTTCCTACCGTAGCAAAGCTGTTGATCGAAAAAGGGAGCATCATCACCAATAATATGGATCTCCCCGGCGTCTGTCTCCCACGAAGGCAATACCGATGACGCATTGGTGTCCCCTTAACAAGGAGGCATCCCCTGAGCTATGCACTGTGGCATTAGGAATCAAAGACCATTAGCCAGGTACGATTTTCCTTACGGGGACACCAATGCACCATCGGGAAGGTGTCATAGCCAATGGATGAGATTCGTCGACTGGCGCTTCCCGCCCATCTCAATGAAATAGGCGACGAGCTTACCTCTCAGCAAGGAGGCATCCCCCGAAGGGAACACCAATGCGTCATCGAGGAAGATTACCGAAGGGACTCGAGCAACAAGCTTACCTCTCAACAATGAGGCATCCCCCGAGGGGACCACCAATACGTCATTGAGGATGCCCATTTGACCTATTAGCATTGCTTGATGTGTCTACTGTGAGTATTATTTTTATGCTCTACAGAGAAACTAGAGGGACTATAAATGAGTAGACAGGAAGAGCTAATGTTAATGGTTTTTAAAGATTCGACTTATTATCATGATATGTTATGGAGTGTCAATTGGTGGTTAATTGTGAAAGATACATATATGGTTCCTTGCTAAGGTTTTGAATATTGATCAAAAACTTTTTACTTTTTCAATTCCTCTTGATGAGACGAATCAATAAGTTACAAAAGTTTGACGCAAAATTAAAAAATACAAAAAATATGAATAAAGCCAAAAAATAATGGGGTGTTCTTTTTTTTTCTGTCTATCGATAGGAGGGGATAGGGGAAGCGATGCTACAATTCGCAGCGATAAGACTCGTTAGATAAGAGTGGGGGTGATCAACCAAGTGACGGGCATCCTCAATGACACATTGGTGTTCCCCTCAGGGGATGCCTCCTTGTTGAGAGGTAAGCTTGTTGCTCGGGTCCCTTCGGTAATCTTCCTCGATGACGCATTGATGTTCCCTTTGGGGGATGTCTCCTTGCTGAGAGGTAAGCTCGTCGGGGATGCCTCCTTGCTGAGAGGTAAGCTCGTCGCCTAGGTGGTGAGCACCAGCCGATGGATCTCCTTCGGCTATGGCACCTTCCCGATGACGCATTAGTGTCCCCGCACAAAAAAGCGTACCTACCTATTCTCTTTCTAACTCTGTATACAGTTCGCTTTCTTTCAACACAACAAAAATGTTAACAACCTGAGAATGCTATGGAGAAATCCATGCATGTGATCAGTAACATCAACTAACCAATTTTCAGAGAGTTGGCTGCAAAATTGGCTGTGATGCCACATCTCAATGGGATTTTGATTGCTGATGAGAAACGGCCTTAGCTTTTTCCGGTGCTCGCCGCCTAGGCGACAAGCTGACCCCTCAACAAGGAGGCATCCCCTTTGGCTATGGCACCTTCCCGATGACGCATTGGTAGGCATATTTACGCACCTATCATGGTTATCGATCATTGTTTCGAGTTTTTCACGTACTCGGATGCAACTTCGTGTAGGAGTAGGGGTGGTTGGATGGCACACAAGCAGTAGATGAGGAAAATCTTCGAGGGTGTTTCACTAGTCTGCAGGGACTAACAATACATCGGGTTAAAAAGACTACAGAGCAATGAACAGGATTACTATACACTACCCCAATAGTAGCAAAAACCCCAAGGGCACGTGTATTTGGCTTTAGCCTACGCAATGTATGCGTCATGCAAGCCGCCTTGTTGTACAATTCCTATCGAGCGGCGGGTAGAATCCTTTGCAGACGACTTACATACCCCCAAGGGACACGCCAATGCGTCGTTGAGGAAGATTCTCGAAGGGACAGTGTTGTAGCCAATGGATGAGATCCATCGGCTAGCGCTTGCCACCCCCACTGCGCTCCCAGGCTAAACTCAGATTTTCCACCCAAAAGCACTGATTCCGCCAACCGTCTCTTTCAGATCCCACCGGGCTTTGGTCGCGTGGGGTGTTAGGGTTTTCTTGGTTGAAAACCCCCCAATTCAATTTTGGTCCTATAATGTTAGGTTTTGGGAGTAAAAGTCTAAAATAACCCTCTTTTGGGAGCCAAAAGTGGTGGGGAATATTAGGCCACCACTTTTCAATCCAAGGCATGAATTTTCCATCCAAAACGTGGATGTAAATTGGGAATGCTCCTTAGTAAATAACGATTGGTTAGTTTAAGGGGCAAGTGTGTGCAATTGATAGTTGAAGGACAAAGTAAACATTTTTTTGATAGTTTAAGGGGTAAGTAAATATTTTACCCTAAATATTATATGAAATGAGCCCCAAGTGGATGTGATAAGGACATATCATGTTGAGTGGTACTAGCATAGTATCACTCAAATGATATTTCACCCATATCACGATCTATGTTGCTCAGACTCGGGTATAAGGTGCGGGTGTGAATCTAGGTATCAGACACCCAAGTTTTTTTTTTTTTTGATAAGTTAAATGTCTCGGACACCCAAGTTGAAAAATGCAGGATACACATATATGGCTCCAAAATCGGACACACGTATACCGGGATACGATATAGTATAGTAATCAATGGCATTGAATTGATTACAACGAAACTCAAATATGGTAGGTTACATATACTATTATGCAATATAGAGTCAATTTATTTGTTATAATGTCCATTTAACCGTTATATATACTTATTAATAAAAAGATAATATGGTACAACAAATGACGAAAGAAGTCAGACTCTATTTTTGTGTTTTAAAAAATATTCAGCATGCACCCAGGATGCCCCGGCCTGTAGTGATATTTGAGAAGAGAAATTAGGGTCATCTACGTCTTTGGCCTTTTGCAAATTGCTAGAATAAGTATTTGGACAAATGGGTAATCATCAAATAAACATTTTCCAAACTTTCTTTGAACCCCACACTAAAAAACAAGTATCAACATTCTAATTGAAACAAACCCAAAAAAAAATATAATGAAATTAGTATCAAGACTTAAGCATAAAGAATTCCCACATAATGTCTGGTAGCATGGGCGGAGGGACATTGGGTCATGTGGGGTCACTTGAGCCACTGACCTCCAAATTCTGTCTTGATAAATTGATTGTGAACTTGACCCCACAATTAGAATGAAAATATCCTCAGCATGAAAGAATTCCTAATAAAATTACATTCTTGTGCCCTTTTTGGTACTATAATTTTGCTAACAACTGTCTAATAGGCATGGATATTATTACACACACTGCTTAAAAAAAAAAGCTAAAATTTTGACAAAACTCTCACGAAGATCAATTGACAATCATAGATTTGTATGCATCTTTCATTAGTGTTGAGACAGTTTAAGCATATTAATCACTGCCTTAGGGCAAGTGGAGTGGAGTGCAGTTGGTGCCTCTCTTATACTCCCATGCACATGGGCAGGGTTCGATTCCCGTAAGCACCCATCCCCTCCCCAAGTTCCCTAGGATAGAGTCGATTAGGATTAACGAAAGGCAAAAAAAAAATCACTGCCCCAGGGATTGTGGCTAGCAATTTTTCCAAGGTTGATTAGCTAATAGGCAACAAAATCAAGTATGTCTCTAAGTATTGACCCGACTGCTCAAAAATGCTGGCTCCGCCCACGTCTGGTATAGATCTGGACCACTTCCATATTCACCATCACACCACCCAAATTATAACAAAAAGTTAACTGAACCTGGAAACCGAACACACAAGTACTACCAATTGAAGCAAATCTGAAGGGCTTTGGCCAAATGGGCATGAGAAAAGCTATTAAGTACTAGTCCCCATGAGATTGCATGTAGCACGAACATTTTAATCCTCGGGGCCACTAGAGGGATTCAGGCCTCGGAATTAGTCCAATTGCACGCAAGTTGGCCCGGACATCCGGTTATAAAATAAATTCCAATTGAAGAAAACCCACAAAGATATGAATCAATTACCAATAATCAAACCCAAAGAATGGCCAAAAAAAAAAACAACAAATACAGGCTACGAACCTCCTCGAGGAAGTCTCTGTCCAGCTTATCGGCGATTCGGATGGAAGTGAAGACGGTAATGGCGAGGAGAGAGAGGGGTAAGAAGAATGCGAAGATGTAGGTGCTAGTGCCGGGAGCTCCTCGTGTAACCAGAGACAGCCCTCTGGTCTTTCGGTGGTGGAAGTGAAGAGAGGAGGAATTTGGTGTGGAGGGAGGAAAAGGGTTTGTTTGACGGAGGCGTAGGGGTGGTGATTTGGGTAGTAGATTAGAGTTGCAGATGAAGAGGCTCACCATGTCTCTCCTGCTCGTGGTGGCAGAGCTTGGATCATATATTTGTTGCTGCCCCTTATCCTTCACTGTCTGCAGTTTTTTTTTGGATTTGGATTTAATGGCATATTATTATTATACACAAAAAACTTGGTTTTATTTATTTTTATCGGCAAATCTTGATTTTAATTCCACCTCTAAAAGAGGACAAAAAATTTGGAAATGGATCCCGTCTGCTATATTTTGATAATCGGGATCGGTCACGTTCTAAATTTAGTGAGAACATGAGGCTTATTAAAAACGAAAAGTCTATGACTACATACACATAGGTATGTACATTTCGTACATATGCATTTTGGACCCATATCGGGTCTTAAATTGTTTGTTTAGGGTTCCTATAAAATATTAACTCAATCCAATATCAGTAAGAATGTTTGCAAAATGTCTATTTTTTTCATAATCCAAGCCTAGTTTATGGAAAAAAAAAGTTGGATGTTTTGTATATGCCTTTAACGATTTCGGATAGAGTTTATTTTTTATGGACATCCTAAACAACTCATTTTGAACAAAAATGAGCGTTCGGATCAATTTTTTGGAATACGAGATGGGTAAAAAACGCATATGTACACGATGTATGTACCTATGTGTACGTACCTCTAGCAAAGCTGTATTAAAAATCATGTGTTGTTTGATTTTTTTTTTAGAACACATTTATTTTTAGAAAAATATGAGTTTCAAAAACATTGCAACTATATTAAAACTTACTTTTCAAAATAGAAAATAAATTAAACCTTATATTGATCAGACATGATTCTTAACATGTATTGTGTTCTTGACAAAATATAAAAATTAAACACTTGCGATAATGAAAATGAGTCCAGAAAAGATATGAAAATGGATTGAACTAGACCATTCAGTCTTGAGGATTCAAACCCACAATATTTTAGGACTCAGGGGGGCTGCTCTCCCCCTTGGGGGAGCAGCGTGCTGCTGCCCCCGTTTTTCGGGCCCGTCCCGATCTCGCTCCAATGATCCGAATCGTTCACTTTGTAGAGCTCGTCGAGTAGAACGACTATGCAAAAAATCAGCTTAATTGGATATCATTAAGTGCTTGATCGGAGCCTATATAACTCTTGGTCCATTGGGAATAATGGATTTGATCCAGTGTTTCGGATCCATTCTTTTCAAAGTAAAAAGGCTCCGATCAAGCACTTAATGATATCCAATTAAGCTGATTTTTTGCATAGTCGTTCTACTCGACGAGCTCTACAAAGTGAACGATTTGGATCATCGGAGCGAGATCGGAACGGGCCCGAAAAACGGGGGAGCAGCGTGGAGGGGAGCAGCCCCCCTGAGTCCAATATTTTATGACAGTCGCAGTCTCACATCCCTCTGGGCAGCTAGGTGGGAAACGAAAATATTCTAATTTCTTAACTAGATGAAGAAAAAAAAATAACTAGTACATTTTTTGGTATTTGAGTTTTTTTTGAAAACATCCCTCCAATTATCCACCAGATTTTTACTTAGTCCTCAAACTATCAAAATGTTTTATTTAGTCCTCCAACTATTGGCTTGCATTTTATTTAGTCCTTCCGTTAAGTTTCAAACGGCCACACAGTAGGACCGCAACGTTTTGTTAAAAAAAAAAAATTTCCAACCACCAATTTGCAATCCTATGGCCTAGAAACGTGATTATGAGAGCCTTAGAGACAAAATTTGATTATGTTTCTTTAGAATAATATGATCAGAATAATAAGATCTTCACACACATTCAAACGGATTAAAATTTGAGTACTTAATTTTTGAGACGGTATATATATTAAAAAATATAGTTAAAAAATTAAGTGCTCAAATTTTAATCCTTTTGAATGGGTGTGAAGATCTTATTATTCTGATCATATTATTCTAAAGAGACATAATCAAATTTTGTCTCTAAGGTTCTCATAATCACGTTTCTACTCCATAGGATTGCAAATTGGTGATTGAAAACTTTTTTTTTTAAACAAAACGTTGCGGTCCTACCGTGGCAGTTTGAAACTTAACGGAAGAACTAAATAAAATGCAAGCCAATAGTTGGAGGACTAAATGAAACATTTTGATAGTTTGAGAACTAAGTAAAAATCTGATGGATAGTTGGAGGAATGTTTTCAAAAAAAATCTTTGGTATTTTATTTGGACATACAAAATATGAGAGAGAGAGAGAGAGAGAGAGAGAGAGAGAGAGAGAGATTTCTCAAAGAAAAAGAAAGTGCCATGAACTATATTACCAAAATAACTATATTACCAAAATAACCTTTCATAGGGGTATTATTTCCTTAAGTTGATCAAAATATCCTCGTGGAATTCCTAACAATTAATGAAACAAAATTTTTGAGAAAAGCAATGATAGGCACAACTATTTTTATAATGAAAATAATTTTCACTGCTCTTTTATGCTATAATAACATTCCTTTTGTTGCTCTTCTTCACCTGATTTTATGAGATTGCCCTTGTGCACTTTGACATATATTTGCTCTTGACAGTGGATAGAAATCACATTTTATGAATATCCGCGGAACCTATAGCATTGAATTCTTACTCTAGGAAGAGCAAGCCACAACATGTTACTCCCTAATGTAAGATGTCGTACTCTACTTCTATCAAACAAACACATATTTTAGGGAATTGATATTTGCGCTTCAAGATTTACTGCAGGCGTTTCATCTTTTTGTTTTTACACTGTGATGTTGCTGGCAACAACATCACATTGTAAAAACAAAATATACACTGATATTGCCAGCAACATCACAATATAAAAACAAAAAGATAAAACACCTGCAATAAATCTTAGAGCGCGAAAATCAGTTCCCATATGTTACTCTATGTTTTCTACTAAAATGCCCTCTACATTTTCAGCCCCAATTTCTTGCTACAATTGTCTGTACCCTGTGGCACGAAGGTCACCAACAAAACGCCCAAATGCCACCTCAGTCCCAACCCCCCACCAACGCCTCCAAGCTCTACTTCTTCTACGGCCATCGCAAGCCCTCCCAGAACCGCCCCACCGTCCGCGGCGGCCTCTTCTCCAACCGCCAAACCCTAAACCCTTCAAAAAAGCACCACCAACTCGACAAAAAATCCCCCGATTTCGATTTCCGAAAATGGGACCCGGACTCCGCCCAGAGCCTCTCGATCCCGCCCACCAGAACCCCACCGGAGAAATTCTTCTCCGTCGCCCAGACCCTCTCTCCGATCGCTCGGTACATCGTCGACACGTTCCGTAAGCACAAGAACTGCTGGAGTCCTGCTGTTATTGAGGACCTCAACAAGCTCCGCCGCGTGACGCCGAAGCTGGTGGCGGAGGTGCTCAAGGTGAACTCAGACCCCAGGATCTCATCCAAGTTCTTCCATTGGGCAGGTAAATAAGCACGTTTCGAATTGCGCGAAGATTTAACGTTACCAAATGGAGCCTTAGAGCATTTCCAGCCTTTACCCAAAATTTTCTCCAAATTTGAGTAAAAATGTGTTTAAATACTCTATTTAGGTAGGAGCATCTCCAATGGCAAAATCCAATCTTTACCCCGGAAAAGGCTTTTTCAATGGCAACATGGGAAATAAGAGGGATAAGATTGAGCCTTGGAAAAATTGGTAAAGGAAATGGGTCAAAGCTTGGATTTTCCCATAATGGGGTAGAGAAATGGGCAAAACTCATTTTGGGTAGAGAACTGGGTATGCCATTGGAGATGGGTTTTTGCTCCTTTTACCCAAAAAAAGGGTTTAAGTGAAGAAATGAGTCAAGACTGGTGATGCTCGTAAAGCCCCAATCTATTGAGGTCGGCTGAATGAATTTATTTTCTCCGTTGAGCTCACTCTTTCAGCTCAATGTTGAGGGCAGTCCATCGAATTCACGCCATAAAGGATCTATTGGTCTTTTACGTACTTGCTGTCAGCTTGCTAAGGCATAACCCTTCTCCTTTTATCGGGCTTGAGTTATGGAAGATAAAGGACTCTAAGCATGACAGAGGCGGAGTTGTAAAATTTTTTTTTTTTTGAAATATTGACATACCTAGAAAATGTATCCCAAAGCACCAGAAGAATGTGTTGGGGATTCAATTTTAGTTTTACGTGAGCTACACCTAAATGGATCTAGTCCATGTACACTCTAAATTGGGTACGTTGATAAGTGTTTTATACGGGTACGTAGGATTGTTGATTATACCTCTTGAAAATATCCTCTTGTTTCCAAATTATTAGACCATCTTTTAGTTTGTAACATCCTGAATTGTGGGACCTCTTTAGAAGGTAAAAGCTATACCATTTTTAGGTAGCCCTGTTTTGTTCATTTGCAACTTTCCCTTCTTAAAAGATGTCCCTTCTCTTCCTCTGTTTTTTGAGTTTTCATTTGGGACTGGTGAAATTGTAATACAGTAATTTGGGAAGAAAATAAGAACAGATTTTTTTCTAAAATATTTAGTTAAGTTTTGCCTCCACTGACTGAATTTCTTGGCTCTGCCCAACAGGTAAACAGAAGGGTTATAGACATGACTTTTCTAGTTATAATGCATTGGCTTACTGTTTGAACCGGACAAATCAGTTCCGGGCAGCTGACCAGGTGCCCGAGTTGATGAACATGCAGGGTAAGCCTCCTACCGAGAAACAGTTTGAAATCTTGATTAGAATGCACTCTGATGCCAATAGGGGTCTTAGGGTGTACTACGTGTACGAGAAAATGAAGAAATTTGGAGTGAAACCTAGAGTGTTTTTGTATAACAGGATAATGGATGCACTCATGAAAACAGGTCATTTGGATTTGGCAATGTCGGTTTATGATGACTTTAGAGGAGATGAGTTAGTGGAGGAGAGTGTTACTTTCATGATTTTAGCGAAGGGTTTGTGTAAAGGAGGGCAGATTGACCAAGTGTTGGAGCTTTTGAACCGAATGCGGAAAAAGTTGTGTAAACCAGATGTTTTTGCTTACACGGCAATGGTTCGTGTGTTGGTGACGGAGGGGAATTTAGATGGGTGTTTGAGGGTTTGGGAGGAAATGGGAAAGGATCGAGTAGAGCCCGATGCTATGGCTTATAAGACCCTAGTTTTGGGGTTATGCAAGGGGAAGCGGGTTGAGAAAGGTTATGGGTTGTTCAAGGTGATGAAACATAAGGGGTGTTTGATAGATAGGGCCATCTATGGGTCATTGATTGAGGCATTTGTGGCAGATGGGAAAGTTGGTTCTGCATGTGATTTGTTGAAGGATTTGGTCGACTCGGGATATAGGGCTGACTTAGCAATATATAACTCTCTCATTGAGGGATTGTGTAATTTGAACCAGGTTGATAAGGCTTCTAAACTGTTCCAGGTCACAGTTCAAGAGGGTCTTGATCCAGAGTTTGTGACTGTGAATCCCATACTAGTGTCTTATGCAGAGTTGAAAAGAATGGATGACTTCTGCAACTTGCTTCTGCAAATGCAGAATCTGGGTTTTCACATCTTTGACAATCTTTCCAGATTCTTTTTATTCGTGGTGACAAAAGACGAAAAATTAACGATGCCTTTAGAAGTGTTTGAATACTTGAAGGTGAGAGGTTATTGCAGTGTTCCAATCTATAATATTCTTATGGAGGCTCTCCACAAGATCAGAGAGGTGGATAAGGCATTATCACTCTTCCATGAATTAAAGGACTCCAAGTTTGAACCTGACTCATCTACTTACAGCCATGCAATTACATGTTTTTCTGACATTGGAGATATTCAAGAAGCATGTACGTGCTATAGCAAAATAAAAGAAATGTCTTTGGTTCCCTCTGTTTCTGCTTATTATTCTCTTGTTAAAGGGCTCTGTAAAATTGGAGGGATTGATCCAGCTATGATGCTTATTCGTGACTGCTTGGTGAATGTTACTAGAGGACCCACGGAGTTTAAGTATACTCTGACTATTATCCATGTTTGCAAATCTAATGATGCAGAGAGGGTAATTGAAGTTCTAAACGAGATGATACAACAGGGTGGTCCTCCTGATGATATTATATACTCTGCTATTATCTACGGCATGTGCAAACATGGAACGCTTGAGGAAGCGAGAAAAGTGTTGTCAAATATGAGAGAGCGTAAGCTTCTAACTGAATCAGATTTGGTTATTTATGATGATAAACTGGTAGACCACATGAAGGAGAAGACGGCTGACTTGGTGCTGTCAGGGTTGAAATTTTTTGGTCTGGAAAAGAAATTGAAAGCGAAGGGCTGTAAATTTCTGCCGACTTGAGGACAACTTCAGGTACTTAGTTTTATTTCTTTTGCTTTTTAACCAATTTGTATTTGTCTTTCTGTTCACCTGTTTAACTAAATTATTTAGGACACTGGATTATTTCAGCTTCTTGCTTTTAAGAGTACTGATCATAGCGAGATCTATCCTTAATTTTGTTGGACCTTTTTCACTGAAATAAGAAAAAACTTTAAATACTCAACTCAAATTCAGGATCATATCGAGTTAAGCTCACAGGACAGTGCTCATTATTCACGCTATTGTAGTCCTAGACTTGATTTGTGCTTCCCTGGATGATCCATGTAAATGGCTCTCGATTCCTGCTATTGTATGTGATTCTGAAGAAGCATCTCTTTTGATTGGAGAAAAGAAGAGACGAAATGTCGCTTGATTGGGGAGCTCTAAACATTGGATCTCATGTATCCTATCAAAAAGAACTTGAGGGAAAGCAATTTCTTTTTGCTTTTTCCTTTAATCACTGGTGAGTCAAGGAAAAGGAAACATTTGAATATTAGTCTTTTCAATGTGATTTTGAGGAAAAATTGCTTTCATAATTGGAGGTATTGGGAATGCAAAACTACACATTGTTCTTCAAGACCTTCCCAAAAACTACAAAATTTCTAAATCACTTCTCCATTAGTAACACTGATGAACTTTTGGAGTCCTAGTTTATATTACTTGCAACTGAGGGTTCCCCAAGCTATACTGGAAAGTTCAGTTAGTCTTTCTACAATGTCGTGTGTTGTTTCATATTATTTACCCTAAAATCTATCGTACTCCTCCATGAACTCAGAGCTCATAGTTAGTGTACTTCTCTGTGTGAAAACTCAAATGTCCAATTTTCTTGATCGGAAGACGTCATTGAAGGGTGGGAAAACAAACTTAATAAGTACAGATAAATGTTGGAAGTTGGTATTGTTTGGATCATGTGGGGTAAGGCCCACTTTGCGACCTTATTTAATTGTGCTTTCCTGTAGTTAAATTTGTTGTACTTTCTTCGAGTATGGAACTCATCCTCAACTTAATTAGTTCTATACGCCTTTTGTTATGATTGGACGGTAGCTGGTTTTTCCATGATTTGAATATCATGTTTTGGGGGGAGGGGCTATAGTGATGGTCCATAGGTCTTAGTATGAGTCATGTTATTGGGTCCTGATTTTTCAGTAAGCTACCATGAATTCCACTAGCATATTACCGGGGAGGTATTGTGGGTATGCGTCATCAGTGTTCAGTACACCACATTCTAGCTGCTCACAACATTTCTTTGCCACTGGTAATTTTTGTTACACAATTGGCGTGCCTTACAAATGCTTCATCCTGCATCCCCCAATTCATGGAGCTTTTCTCAATTCTTCCATCTCATGCATCCATTTTTTGTTACTTTCAGAGACAATTTTTATCCCCTCAAGTCTTAATGGAGGTAAGGGGCAAATATTTGCTAATGGAAGAGACACATAATACCAGCTTACAGAATCTAATCAATCTATAACCTCATCTGTCATGTTCACTTATACGGAGCGACTGATAAATTGCCTGCTGCTGGTGTTTGTAGGTAATTGATAATATATCTCTATGATTCAGATGGCAAAGGAATGCTTGAAGGAAGCTTTCAGCTTTTGATACAAGTACTGCTGGAGAATCAAGTGGCGATTAAGATTAGGATTCTTTTTGGGTCCCCCTACAGGCATACTGATAGGGTTATGGCCCTTGGTGATCAAATTTCAAAAGAGTACTACAGGACGCTGTTTAGAAGGTTTAGAAGGTTGACCTATCGACGGTGATTCCCTTTTGCTTTGCAGCAATCATTGCACCAGAATGGCAAGCAATGATTCCTGCATGATGCTTCTCAGCACGGTTAATTGACGAGATGGCCATCCTTTCATTGGATACATAATTGAAGTTCATTTGGCTTTCTCATAAATTGGTTCTGTGAAGACATAAGATTTCATTTTTTGCAAATCCGTTCCTCACTCAAGCCATTGTGTTTAGGATTTAAAACAGTTTGAAACAAATTTCACCAATCCCCAATTTCAGAGAAGTATGTAGGTGTATCTGGCACAAACCGTGGGTCATTGTTCTGTCTTACTCTAGGAATATTAATATGGGGTTGTAGATGTTTTTTTTTCTTTGATAACTAGATGTCCGGGCCAACTTACACACGCCTCGACCTGGATTGTAGAGGTTGATATCAATGGGTAGTTGTAAATATGGAATGTGGATCATTTTGGAATTTGATACAAGTATGATACTTTTAATTACTAGTTTCTAGTAGTACTTGGTATTCCTTGATTACTTATTTTCCTTGGAAGTATATGAGCACTATTCTAAACTAGATGGCACTCAGATGGTGGATGAGCTAAGGCATTACCAATTTTACAAGTTGTTGACGATTTGAAGTGATCATCAAGCTGACAAGCATTTCAATAAATTGTTCTGGGAAAAATTCAAAATACCCCCAACCTTTACACTCAAATTCAATTAGACTCCCAACCTTTTAAAAACTTCAATTTTACTCCAAACGTTATATTCTGTTAATCAAAATGCCCCCTTCCGTCCGAATTACTAACGGATTCCGTTAAAGGCTCCGTTAAATAATTTTTTGATGAAATTTCGATGGTCCAAGCCGTTTAATGTGTTCAAAAAGTGATTTTAAGGGTACCCGTGAGAAATCAACAAAAAAAATGACCGAAAAGGGTTTTATCTGAACAGTTTTTTATTGAATACATTGAAAACTGTTCAAATCACATTCTAATCACATTGAGCGGGTCGGATCATCGAAATTCGATCGGAAAAGGGGAGGTGCAGACCAAAGCAAAATCCGGATGTCCAGACTTGAACAAAATTCGAATCAATTCGCACCTCCCCTTTCCCAATCGAATTTCAATGATCCGAGCCGCTCAATGTGATTTAGATGTGATTTTAAGGGTACCCGCAAGAAATCAACAAAAAAATGATCGGGAAGGGCTTCATCTGAACAGTTTTCTATTGAATAGTTCAATAGAAAACTGTTCAGATGAAGCCCTATTCGGTCATTTTTTTTGTTGATTTCTCTACAGTACTCTTAAAATCACGTTTTGAACACATTGAACGGCTTGGATCATCAAAATTCCATCGGGATATTATTTAACGGAGCCTTTAGCGGAATCCATTAGTAATTCGGACGGAAGGGGGGCATTTTGATTAACGGAATATAACGTTGGGAGTAAAATTGAAGTTTTTAAAAGGTTGGGAGTCTAATTGAATTTGGGTGTAAAGGTTGGGGAGTATTTTGAATTTTTCCCAATTGTTCTCCTCAATCATATTTCTGCATCGTCTCATGGTATAAGAAAGCTTTGTTGAGTCATGTTCCTGTTGTTTTACCATTTTGTAAAGAAAAGAAATAGGGAATTCTCTAAAGATGGGCACCCTCATATGGACACCAGGGCACCGGTACTGAAATGTCTTGTTACCTCCAATTTCAGTCACGGGTTAAGAAACTTATGCGCGATCCTGCTGCCCTGCCACTCAAATTGCACTGGATGGCCTTTTGGCATGAGTGATTTGTGACTAACCTCCTAAAGTTTGTGTGAGACCCACCTCGGGGTCTCACATAAATGATCGGAGCAGCTCAATTTGTCAAGATTCTTTTAAGATTTTTTGTTAAAAAAATCAGCTCAGTCGGATATCAGTACGGGCGTGATCGATTATTTGCTCAATTTTATGTTTTTGTGCTTAATTTCCTTGTGCTCAATTTCCTAACAGAAAATTGAGCAAATAATCGATGACGCCCGTATTGATATCCGACTGATTTTTTTTTATGTCTGGTGGTTTGACCGGAATGTCTGTTTTGCGGAGAAAATAGATATCTTCATATACTAATCGGAATGGGGAAGAGAGATTCTTCTACATGAACT
This sequence comes from Rhododendron mucronatum var. ripense, assembly GCA_019656295.1. Classification (NCBI taxonomy): domain Eukaryota; kingdom Viridiplantae; phylum Streptophyta; class Magnoliopsida; order Ericales; family Ericaceae; genus Rhododendron; species Rhododendron mucronatum. The sequence continues at coordinate 1,511,440 of BPLT01000067.1, forward strand.
CATCTGGAGACCAAAGGCACTAGACCGGACGGAGAACAATGGAGTATTCAAACCAAAATTCTCTCTTTCTCACACCCTCTGGTTCTGTCTCGCGCCTCCCTCTGTTCCCAACATCTGCTCTCACTAACTGCGTACACACATTACACATATAGGAAATGAGAAAGAAAGCAACGCCAAAACGGATGATTAAGCCAAACCACCGCTAGGTACATTCAACGGGAAAATTTTAGTTTCCAGTCAAAAGACAAAAATGCAATTTCCTTCACTTAAAATACAACTGACTATATACAAAACCTTCACCACCACCACCACCCGTAATTTCCTATACAAGTATTAGATGAGAAATAAGTCCACGTAACTAGCACAAGTTCTACACAAGAATTTCATAAAGTGAACTGAACTCAAGAACCAAGTCAAAATTCTTCATGGACCTCAGAGCTCTCAAAAGGAGGAGATTCATAAGTATTCGAGTCATCGGAATCGGAAGCTTCAGAGCTCATATATGTTGGCGTCTCATATACATAGGAATCCTCTGAAGCTTCTGCACTTTCAAAGGCAGGAGCCTCGTACGCTTTTGTTTCATCTACCTCAACACTCCCAAAAGAAGTCACAGAAACTTTATTCTCCTCTGTTTGGACAAACTGAAGCAAGTAATGTACTCCGTTTACAACATCATATGCCATTAGCCCGATCCTCCCTCCAACCCAACTGCCCAATTCACTCCCAAGCAAATACCCGAACCTCCCAAACTTTTTTTCCCCTAGGAAACCTACAGCATAGGTGCCAAACAAGGTCCCAGTTCCTCTGAGGAACCCTTCTGTCACAGTACCCCCAAAGTAAAGTGCTTCGAAAAAATCCCATCCTGAAGAGATTATGGGGCCTATAATGCGTTTGGCTTTCCGGGTTGCGAGTTTGGCCGCTTTCATCCCTTCTTTCTGGGCAAGTCTGGCTGCATCTTGAGGACTCAGGCCCTGCGACAAAGCATCCACCAGGGCTTTCTCAATCGCTTTGTGCCTTGTTCCTTCAACATGAGCGGCTCTGATATTGTAGAAGTAGAGCTTCACACCCTCTTTCACTACGCATGCCAGGGTTCCTGAATTCCCATCGAAACAGTTGAAAACAGTGAACTTTCCACTCTTTGATGAAGCCTCTTCGCCCACCAGTTGCCTACATTTATCAGCTGTAAAAAGGAAAAAGTAAGAACAGCTCCATTAGTGAACAAAGAAAGAATATGAAACAAAAGATGTATCAATTGCAGACTTCAAAACTGCAAGGACAATGCTATGCATGAAAAATTGCACACAAACTAAGGAGAACCTATATCCTTTGGACAACACTTCCAATAATACTAGTAGTATGGAAATAAAAAATCTGATAATAAAACTTTTGAATGGAAACTACTCCCTCCGTCCCAATTTAAATGCTCCCTACAAAATCCGTGCAATTTCGAACCCAAGAAAAATATATTTCTACATAATATTTTTTTTTTCTTACACCAAATTGAAGTACTCATTGAATTCTTTAATTTGGTGTAAGAAAATAAAAAAAATGTAGAAATATGTTTTTTTTAGTTCAAAATTGCACGGATTTCCATAGGGAGCATTTATATTGGGATGGAGGGAGTAACAGAAATGTCTGTCTGGAGTCCCATAGGGATGATGATCCAAGTCAAGTTTACCTACTTCATTTTGGGTAGAATCAGAGTAGAATGATCATTGCACGCAAATGTTCACAACTCTGACCAAAAGGCAATGATGGGGCGCGCGCGCGCGCACACTGACACACACAGACAGAGTAATACTCCCCCACCTCTGTAACCACTACATGACATTAATAAGATAGCAAAAGAAGACGTCGGGTTGCCAATCAGGAAAAAAGAAAAGAAAAGAGAGAAGACGTCGAGTTGCAATAGAATGTATGATACACACTACACAGAACTTGAAATTATGTAGTTAGATGTAAAATCCATGATAAACCAATAAAGAAGACTTCAGGGAAAGAAATATTAATAAATATAACCAGTAAAGAGATGTTATAGGGGTGAGAGAGATCAATAAGCTGCACAGAATGATACAATTCTGCAACAATGACCATTGCAATACATTGCAAAGGAAGCCTGAATAGACAAGAGGGATATACCAACAAATACACTATCAAGGGAAAGTCATATTTCCCAGAACGTTCTTCCGTTATACAATCACACAACTAGCCACCCTCTAATGCTCCTACATAGTTGATGAGAATGACAACTACTGGAACCGGAACCAGGACTGGAAAGTGACAGGGGACCTAGTCCAAGTGCAAAAACACTTGAGTGTATGCTTCCGGAACTACTAAATACCTGTAAATACGGAATCTTACCTGAGGTCCTTTGGCCCTGCGTATGTTAGATATGACAAGATTAAGGGCTCAACTCAAGTGTCGAACCCTGTACCCAAACTACCAACTTAAATCGTTTAATTTATTTACCATGTTCAAAGGAGCTGCTCATGTGAATTTTTTTTTTTTTTATAGATTCTCATATGGATGAGAAAGACAAATCCTCATTAAATCAAATTCGATTTGAAATATAATCCAAGGAAAATAAAGCCTTATGTTAGACTACTGGACAACATACAGCTTATCCTAATGGTCAGAACATGACCATGATAACTATTCAACTTTTGGATACATATCACTGTCCTAGGAATTAGGAAGGTCCAACACTTGGACACACACTCACACTCAGTACTTATACCAGAGTACGTGTACCATAGCTTGGTCAGGATGGCCCATGTGGCCTGGCATAATCTATCCTCATCAACTAAGCATAGAAAATATCCATCCATTGAGTTGTCTTCTTCCCCTCTTATTGGTTTGGAATTGGATCAGCCTTCTCTCCAATGCATTTGTTGCAAAATGGGCCACATTGAGGTGCCAAAATAGAATGCACAACAAAAAGACACTTTTAAAACTTCTTTTTGTTTTTGAATGGCGAGTTTTAAAAGTGTTTTGAAAGGAAGTACTTTAACGTTTTAACCTCCTCTCTAATCAAGGGATCTCAGCTAGCTGATTCGATCAAGAGCAATTATGTTTTTCACCAAAAAAAAGACGGTGTGGTGTATGTGATAAGCTTTGTCATCCATGGTTAGACACAAACGCAAACGTCATTCAGGTATTGTCCTCCTCTCCTCAATATCCCTCCTTTCAATCCGAAGAAAACTTTTCAGCAACTAATGAACAGAATATTCACTATTAGAAAATTTGAACAAACACAGAAACTGCAACGCCATTGTTAAATGAGATTAGAAAAAATGTAAATTCGCTGTACAGGTTGACATGTTGGGTCAAAGTGTTTCAGTTCAAGACATACACAAGTTGATACCACTATGAGCAAGTTACAGTAGTTTTAAAACAGCAGTTTAGACCGGGAAAACTTACACCTAGTTGCCCTCTTGTCTTCGAGCAAGGAAATTAGCTTCTCATATTCGAATAAGTTGCTTTGTTCGCCCAAAAGAGGTGGTAACATAAATAGAAAGATAAGAAATCTCATTATTCGTCTGCTAAGTCGATCCCTTCTTCGATTTTCTGGATTCTCAAACATACTTCTATGGTCCTCCTCGGGGATTATCCCAATTATCTAAATTCGCGGTCCAATTTCGGTTTAGAGATTAGTTTTGCAAAACACATAAGACTGCTGAGGAAAAAACAAGAGGTCTTCTCAATGAGCAATCCATTGAGGCATGGAGTACTCAGTAGATATACAGAAGTACTGAAGAGCACCGTTCAAAAAGCTCTTGAAGAGAAAAGCCGCTGAAGAGGCCTCATGTGCTCTTTAGAAATATAGAGCTCTGTGCTAGGATCCTAATCAAAGAGTGATCAAGCGAGCCGCCACAATCTCTCTAATATGAAGGCAAGAGAGCTAGGAAGGCAAGAGAGCAATGTTACCTGAAACACAGATCATTTTGGTATGAGTAATGGGGACGGAAATGCAGTGCGCTACATGCCTAAATTGCGGTATGATAGGTCTAGGCTTCTTCCTTGATACGATCGAGGAAGAAGGTTGGCTTCAACTCACTAATTGGAAGGAGTCAGAAGATTCATTGGACAGCAGTTTCGCTCAAGCTAGAGCATGGATGAGTCTGTGATTGTTCGATTGAAGCCTATAAATAAGATATGCGAGATGTTTCTCAAGAGATTTGGTGGGGAGAGGCCTGTTGTCGAGACTCGACGACTGTTTTTGGCCAAAAAAAAAAAAAGGCAGGTTATTTGCATTCAGTGGAGAAGGTAGTCAAGAGGTTTACCAAGACAAAACTGCGGGCAGGTGGAGGAAACAGAGTGGTAAACATACCATCCATGAAAGGGAGAGGAGAGTGGTTACAAGTGGCTGGGTATCCAAGGAGGTCCAGAAATTGCGTGCTCAGAACACGGGTTAAAAAAGCGAGGTCGTTCTTGAAATCCAAAGCAAGAATAGTGGTGGAACTCCATTCATATGGACAAAGGACTTGTGAAGGTAGAAAAAGACATGCACGAAGTAATGAGTTACATGCAGTTTTTCCTAGAGGAAGATTTGGTGGGGGAGATAATCAAAACGTGTGAAAGGGTTAGACATTAAGTGATGGCAGTTTTTCTTTGCCCTCCCAGTCCCACCAAATGCAGATTTTGATTAGGTTCTGAGGCAAGAGTGAAGGTCTGGAGACATGGATCTCTTCATAGAGCAAAGGTCTGGTGCAGGTGTTGGGCCTCCCCCGTCCCCCTTTCGAAGTCAATTCTGTTAAATTTTGTTGACGAGTGTCGAACATTTCCTGTTTTGGATGATTGGATGGCATCAAAAAGCTTAACTCAATAGGAGAGCGCTTTGGGTATGGGGGAAAATGTGATTGGACTTTGGTGTAGAATCCTTCTAAAATGGGTGCACTCCCAAGACGGGAGCTCGAATCAGCACTCCAAAGATGAGCTTGACAGGAGCTCGGTTCCCTCGAAACAGGAGCTCGCTCCTATCTAAGATGGGAGCTTATTGGGCCGTTAAGGCAGTTATTCTTTTACTTTTAACGGAGTTATGCCATTATGGAAATAAGAATATGGAAATCATATCAGTCGGCTTTGCAACTTGAAAATATCTAACTTCCCGTAATTACTCTTTAAGATCGGGAAAATTCTCAATAAGTATCTATTGGAAATTGTCCCACATCGGTTAATTATCACCTCGAAAACTAATATATGAGCTTGGGCGGCCTCTCCTTTCATTGCCAATTGGTTTTGAGGTGGATGCTTTAACATGGTATCAAAGCTTTGGTGGTTGGGCCTTTCCGTGGTGGACCGTTGTCCGATTGCCATGCTTTGTGGGCCAGGAGGGTGTGTTGGATTGTGTCCCACATCCCCTGGACATGCCCTTCTATGCTAGTTATAAGGTCCTATCTTCACTCTCCTTACTACCTGGGTTTTAAGGAAATTTTGTGGGCTGAGCTTTGTTAACATGGTATCAGAGCTAAGTTTTCGGAGGCTTTTTCCTTTTTTTTTGTGCCATAATTGCACTTTGTTTGGTTATGATCCATGTGTTCCGGATCCCTTTGTTGACCTCTCCACGTGCGAGTTGGGAGTCAAACGTGCGGGGGAGTGTTGGAAATTGTCCCACATCGGTTAATTATCACCTCAAAAACTAGTATATGAGCCTAAGCGACCTCTCCTTTCATTGCCAATTAGTTTTGAGGTGGATGCTTTAACAGTATCACTTTTCCTTCAATGGTTAAGTATTTAAAAATATTTTATACACATTTATATATAATCGATATATGCTCCTTAGAAGCTTCTAGGTGCCTCTGCTCCCCGCACCGTCTCCCACCCCCCTCTTCGTGCTACTGAGAATAAGACCATGAAACCCAGCTAATGTAACTTGTGAAAATGATCATCATAGTGTCAACTTTACAACCCGATTTGACCAGCAAATCCATTTCTCCCCCACCATATCCCAACATAGTGAACATACTGAAGAGAATTCTATAGATACACATCTAAACATAAATATGTTAACATTTTTACACACGAAGAACTGAAACCTGTATAACAATATTAAGAACCTATAACGTACAAAAGGAGTAAATACGGAGACATTTACTTCCAAGTCTTTTGTAGCCAACTGATAAAGAAAGAAAAAACGTGTTGGTAGTTTATTTCATTGACCTTTGAAAAGCCATCCCCAACATACAGATGTAAAGCAAAATATTTCTGCTCATATATGCAGATAAAACCTACAAACAAATAAAGTCAAGTGTAAAAAGTAATACAGATATATCTATACTACATATTAGGCATGTGTGGTTTATGGGGCAATCCTTTTAACTTAAAAAAAAAGATACTCCTAGCATTCCACTTTGGATATCAAATTTCCTAAATCTCTCCTTTCCTCCCGCCGAAAGGTTTTACTAAAAGATCTGATACGCACACAGACACAGTTATCCTTCCAACTTTAAAAAAAAATACTCCTGTCATTCCACTGATAAGCACCCAATAACATTGTTCTTGATGCTTAAAATTCGTTAGTTTAATGCTTTTCTTTAGAATAAATTGCCCTTTTAGGCGATATTGCACGTAAGGTAGTTTCTTTAGTTTTGTAGGTAAACCGTTGAATAAAGCATGATTTTGAAGCTTCGAATAAGCGTAGAGGTGTCCAAGACCCAAGGCTGCGAAGAACGAAGCCCAGAAACGAAGAAACTAAGAGTCGTCGAGTGGCTGGGGCCGTTGGATGCCAAGACGGGGACCAAAAGCTAAAGAATCAGCAATATCAAAGGCGGTATCGATACAATAGTTTTCTTGTATCGATACCCAATTGCAAGCAGAATCCAATGGGCTCATAGCCATTGGGTATCGATACAACCTTTTTGGTTGTATCGATACCGAGTAGCTACGGCGGCCAAGTGAAATAGCTCAAAGCTGCTCAGTATCGATACCGAGGCGTTACATGGCAGCTTTTAGTTCGTTTTTTAGATATTTGTTTAGAGAGGAGGGCATGTGTATAAATACCTCTCACCTCACAAATATCGGTACGTTTTTTCTAGACCTAGATTACATTTTCTCTTAGATTTTGTTGCTTGTTGCTTACTCTAGTATTGTCCTTCATGAGTTCTTCAAGTTCTTAGTTAATTTCTGCAAAATCTCCTTTAGATAACTGTATTTTGTAATTTTCTGGTTCATTAAAGTTGTAGCTACGCTCTCGATCTTTACTAATCTCAAGTTTATTTCAATTTCTGTTATTTAAATATGTTTTACATAATTAGCTTTGTTCTTAGCATTTCTAGCATGAGTGAATAGTTAATTAAGCTTGGTCATGGCGTGAATAACACTCCATGGCTTGGGTTGACCATGCTTTTCTCTCAATAAATCTTCATGTTTAGTTTGAAAATCAAGTCAGTTCGTTTTTGTCTATCAAAACTTGGCGGTATTAACCTCTTTGATCAAGTGTAGGCAAGAGCGTGCTACTTGCCACACATGATGCTTGGAGCTATGTCACCCCTTGCATTTGCTAAATGAATTCTAAAACTCGCTCGGTATTCAAACTCCATTTCTAGTTTAAAATGGTTTTAGCGTTAAATCGTTTGGATTAAGAACCTTTGCCGGGTATCTCAAACCGAGTAAATTCAAAGGGAAAAGCTGATTGATTTGAGTTATGAGGTGTTAGGATCCCCTAGACCTAGCCGCTTGTTTAAAACCTCGTTCTATCGCGTTTATTTTCTTCCGTTTGAAAAGCATCAAAGTTGGTCATCTTAACGCCGCGACTCTCACATCTACAAATCCATTCAAGTTGTGATTGGTATTCCCTTGGGTACAATACCCGGACTTCCAGATTATTATGCTTCTATCGACGTATTAGCCCTACGCTTGGGGAGTTCTCATATATATATCGAGCGGATGAAGCATCCACTTTGGCTATCAAATTTCCTAAATCGCCAAAAGGTTTTGCTAAAAGATCTGATATGCACACAGACACAGTTATCCTTCCAGTAAAGAAAGATAAAAAAATATTTTAATTTTAAGATTCTTTTTCTCTCCATAATTGGTGATTGAAGAGGGAGAATGGGAGACGGATGATGAGGAGAAGGAAGATGTGGAAGGATATAAATCAGAATCATCAGATGATGATGATGAATTGAAGATGAAGTTCTTGGTTCTGAGAATGATGATTAATGTCTATGGACGACTCTAGATTTTATTGCCTTTAATCCTTTTGTTCTGTCTCTAAGGCTAAACATTATTATGTTAGCTTTTCATGAATGATATGTTATGTTTCGTGTTTGGTACTTCTGTTTTAACCATTGACATGTTATGTTTTATGACATTTGAAAGTTTTACAAGTGTTTATTTGGGTTGAAAACTTGTTCTAATAAAATTTGCCTCGTTGCGAAGGAATTTTTTTTTTTGCGCTTCGCGTCAATAAAGCGCGCGCCGCGCCTTGCGCTAAAGCCCCAGGGGACTGTTGCGCGTCGGTGCGCCTTTTGCCATTTAAAACACTGGACCACCCTCTACAATCATGCTAAGCACAGAAAAAGAAATTTCATCCCCTTAGCATCATCTCTGTGCTGGGTATGACTTGATGTGTATTAAGGTACTTCTTGGGTACAGCAAAAGCTATAAAGAAAAGTTTCAGTACTTGTTTCATGTACACGGTATGGCTTTGGACTTTGGAAGTACTAGGCAAAGCACCGGTACCCGATATATTAGGGGTACGAGTACGACAAGGTTTTAGAAGTACCATGTTTCATAGCATTTGGACCTGCATTTTTTTATTTTGTATCGATGAACTCTTCCAAGCCAGAGTCACATTGGTCTATGAAGTGTAAGGGTTTCTCTAAAAACCAAAATCAATGACAAACAAGTATTACTTACGTCATAGCATTGCAATGCGCTACGAGACACAGACTCTTCCAAATGCAAAAAGTTTGTGTCAAACATTCCAGGTAAGAGTGTTCAGGATCTTTGTCCAACATATATTAGTTGGACATTTACCTACCGAATATGTTTGGAATGCTAAACTTACTATGAACTATAAGTCGAACTCTTATATCACGGAACACGACACACTTACTAAAGAAGACGAGTTCTCCTTGTCGAGCTCAAGTATCGATACTTAAGGTTCAATACCATTAGTACAGATATTCAAAATTCATCCATCCATTGGTTGCGGCGTAGGAATTCCTCACGCGGACATATATCCACCAATCATCACATATACAAGTTAAAACTCTTCCAAATGCTGGGGTTTACGCGACGAAAGAAAAGAAAATATCTTCATTATTAAAGGTTTTAAAGTTTTTGCCCTTTTGTCTTAATGTTGACTATGGACACTCCAGTCAGACAATCTTTTTCTCTGCATCACAAGAAGTTGAAAGAAAAAAGAAATACTCACAAAAAGTAAAACAACCGCAGGGCGCAGAGGGAATTAAACAAAAAAGAAAAGAGTTTTTCATAATTACAGGTAAGTTCCATTATAGAATATAATAAAAATTGGAGGTGTAAAACACCACATCGTCTGTGACTATATTGAAATAACGATATGTATAGTCACTTAATAATGATATCGGAATACACCTCCAATTTTTATTATATTCTATAATGGAACTTACCCGCAATTATGAAAAACTGTTTTCTTTTTTGTTTAATTCCCTCCGCGGTTGTTTTACTTTTTGTGCGTATTTCTTTTTTCTTTCAACTTCTTGTGATGCAAAGAATAAGGCCTATCTGCAAAGAATAAGGCCTATCTGACTGGAGCGTCGATAGTCAACATTAAGACAAAAGGGGAAGAACTTTTAAAACCTACAATAAAGAGGAAATTTCATTCCATTTTCTATAGCCGTGTAAACGCCAGCGTTTGGGAGAGTTTTAGCTTGTATATGTGACGATTGGTGGATATATGTTCGTGTGAGGAATTCCTATGCTGCAACCAATGCATAAATTTTGACAAGTCCTACATCAGTACTAAAGGTGTTTTTTTTTTTTTTGATCGGCATCAGTACGAATGGTATTGAACCTTATTCAACTAGAAGAACGTGTTTCTTTCGTTGGTGAGTCCTGTTCCGAATATGTTTCAAATAGGCCATAGGATCCCATGTAAAATACACACGTAGTGACACGTGGGAGTTGAATACAATAAAAATCTGCCTTCACGGTTTCAAACCTAGTGACAATCTCAAACTAGTTTTTCCTTTTTTAATCCTGGTGTAATCCTTTTTTACCTGGATTTTACAGATTACTTTTTCTTTTGTTGATAACTTTTACAGATTACTTTGGGTACTACGAATTTAGATTACTTTGGGCAATTTGTAACCAATTTCGATTTCTGGAAATGAAAGCAACACAAAGTTAAGGCTCCGTTTGTGTGGGCGTAAAATAATTTATTGAAAAATGTTTTACTTATTTTCTGGTGTTTGGTTGTGCAAAAGATTGGAAAATATTCTACCAGGCAAAACATTTTACTTGATATGGTTGAAAAAGTTTTTTGCTTGAAAAGGTCGTATGTCATTTTCCAAACTTGGGCTTCGCTGCTCGACTAATAATTATGTTACTTTACTCAGCTCTCCGAAAGCCCCAATCTCATCCACCTATGATCTAACACTGTGCTTTCTCATCAAAGACAAAATTTTGAAAGTAATACACACGTGCATACATATACATACACACACATGTGTGTGTATATATATATTAACAGAGAGAGTCAAGCTAATTTACAACTTCTTCTTCTTCTTCTTTTTTTTTTTTTTTTTTTTTTGCATTAATCAGAACCAGAACTCTAATTTTTAGGGTTTCTTCCAGAAACTTTCAACTATCAACCAAACACTGGAAAATAAAAACGAAACTTTAACATTTTGCAAAATCATTTTATGCGGAAAAACTTTTACATCCGAAAAAATTTTACTTTGAAACAAACGGAGCCTAAATCACAAATGGATTGAAGTGAGTTCACTGGAAAACATCGTGAGAGCAGTACAAACACAAAACGATCTACAAAGGTGTTTAATTACGGGGGTGTACCTGTGATGCTGAGGGCGATGATCCCAACGACAAAGACCAGAACTTGAACTCGCTTCTTCTGGAAATCCAAGGAATCCAGATACCCTAACATTATTACAGCAGGTTTTGCGTCTGAGATTGATCTTCGTGTGGAAAGGAATAATCTATGGACTTTTGGCTTTCGTCACAGTGAGTTGGAATTTGGAGGGAGACGGGGAGGAGAGAGAGAGAGAGAGAGAAGGGTACCAGAGACAAGAACGCTGCGCGTGATTGCAATTACAGGAAGCCGGCTTTTAATATTCCGCTAAACTACATACACTACAGGTCGCTGTGGTTACAGAAATTCCACTTTGGTCGTTAACCGTTTATTTTCAACAGTTTAAAAGGCTTTTTTTTTTTTTTTTTCAATTTTTATTCCACTAATTTACGACCCAACCCACTTTGGTCGTCATTAACCCATTAGTTATTAGCTCAAACACCCATATACAACCCAATCTAATTATTTAAAATTAAATCCGACTCGCCCATTAACTCAATTACCTATATATTAAAGTTTTAAAATGTCTAAAATACTCATGTACACTAAAATGACCATATTACCCTTTTGCATATAAATCTTGCCTTTGTGTGTTTGCAACAAGAAAATATTAATGAAATTCTAAAGCTACGGCATGGTAAAAAATGAACAATTAAACCTGCTCTAGCAAAGAGAACGGTTATAAGTATATTTTCTTGCAATTTTAGGACACATATTGCAAACTACTACATACTTCAACTTTGGATTTTGAAATTTCATCGGGCTCTCTAGTTGACATTTAGCAATTGTCTAGTTGGATGTGTTAATTGCAATTACCCTCTTAATTACCCCAAAAAAAAGTGCAATTACTCTCTTGCCCTCTACTAAAAAAATCGAATTCTTGATCAACTTTTCGTGGAATTACCCTCTTACCCTCTATTTTTAAATGTCTAGATTTGTGGGCCGGACATTTGGAAATGTATCTACGAACAAACAAGTTATGGACCATAATTTTTTGATTTTATTTTTATTCAAAAAAAATTTGCATTTATTAATTTTGTGCCAAATTTTTATGTAATATTGGTTCGTCACGACGAGAGGAATTGAAAAGGTAAAAAATTATGACTTTTATACAAGTATTTTTGGAAATATCCAAGAAAAATTTCAAAAAATTAAATTTTTGAGTTTTTTTTTGAATATTTCCTAAAATACTTGTATAAAAGTCGTAATTTTTTACTTTTTCAATTGAAACAACCCAACATGACGTAAAAGTTTGGCGCAAAATTAAAAAATACAAAAAATATTTGAATAAGAACAAAATAAAAAAATTATTGTCCACAACTTGATAGTAGTAGAAACACCTTTATTTAGAAATATCGTTTAACATTCTTTTCCTCACAAAGTAAACAAGACTAGAAAAGGCAGAATTTGCTAGGAAAATTCAAATTTCTTCTCGATTAATTAATTGTCGGTGGGAAAAACTCCTCACTTCTTAGAGTCTAACCTTCGTTGTCTACCCCGGCCTCACACAAGAAGCTCCTCCCTTTCCTCCCTCGGTCCCTCCAATCTCACTAATGGGTTATGTTCATGATTTATTTGATCATTTAAATTGATCCAATTAATAAATGGGTTAGACCCATTTTAACCCAACTAATAAATGAGTTGGGTTGGATCTATTTTTCAATAAATGGGTTTGAATTTATTAATGGGTCTGAGTTCAATTTGCCACCCCTAAACACGCCGTCAACTATAAAAGTGGACACTCACACCAACCAAAATTAATTTATACTCCGTAAGTGAAATTGTTAGAATAGAATCCATGTTAAAACTAATAAAAAAGTAGGTTTCACGCCTTTCTATGTAATTTTCTCAGCGAAACCATATCCAAAATGCCTACAATATCATTGTTGGCTACTAAAACATTATGTTTGTAAATATATATTTGATATATAATCTTTTAAGGTTGAATAAACTTATAGGTGATTATGTAATTTCAAATAATTCAAAATCAGAGTTTTGTGAGTAGATATTACATTTTGGGATTCAAGGATTATGCCCCAGCTTATTTTTAATTCAATGACCGAGTTGAGAAAGAATAAAAAATGAGACAGGCGTTCAAGTTTAGTTGAAATAAAATTTGAAAGTTTAGGCAGTAGATTAACATAGTATGGAAGTAATTTATCCCTTGAGAAATGTGGCAGATGGGTTTGTAATTGGAGACATGATTTTTGCTCTTAAAAAGTTATTCAAAATTTTTATAACTACCAAATATTTGGTCACGTGAAAAAGATTCAATGTTAAATATCTTTAAATGAATGGTGTTTTTAATACCCAATAGTATTGTAAGCATTCAAGATTTGAAAACATGAGCTTCCGACTATATAGAAATAATCACCAAATGAATTCCTGTATTTTTTTTATATTAAAGTGCAAAAATCTTTTGCAATCGAGAGTTTCAATAATTAATAATAAGGGAAAATTTTTAAAAAAAACCTTTGAACTTGCAGCCAAATCATTTTGCCCTCAATAGCTCAAGGTTAGCTCTTTCGAGCTCGATTCACTTCTTAAACGACGAGCAAAACTTTTAGGCTCATTTGGTTATCGAGCAGGTCTTGAGTAATGACTTCGATTAGAACCTAAATGATTTCAAAGATGATCAATGGTAAAATACAATTATTGTAGCCAAAATTATCATCATCTCTTTAACATACGCAATTTCGAACCTTGAAATGGTTAATTGACAACTAAATTTATCTCGTCCAATTGTTAATGATTAAACTTGATAAGGTAAAAGCATACAGAATGAGCTGATTCATAAGTTTCTCTCTCTAGGATGAGAGCCTCTCTCTCTAGGATGAGAGCCCCCCTGGATTAGGGTTGTGTAGCTACTACGCCACCCTATGTCCTTGTTTTTTCTCCTCATCTGCTATCTTTTCTGTAAAGATATCATCTGCTAGCTCTTTTTTCTTCCCTTTTCCTGATTCTGTCGCTCTCCACCCACCTCCCTTTCTCATCTGTCCATCCACATCCACAGCCTTCCTTTTTCTCCTTTTCTTAGCTCTTTTCTCTCCTTCATCTGCCTCTTGTCCATGGCTTCCCCGCCTGACTCCATTTCCCTGGACAAAAGCTCAGAGGGTTCTAACGAATACCCTAACTTTGTTCTGGTGGGTAAAATCATCTCCGCTCGTAAACCCCACAGACAAGGTGTTTTCAACGTCATCAACAAAGCCTGTCGTACCAGGGGTAACTTCTCCATTTCTGTTTGGAGGGATAGCCTCTACGCTTTTACTTTCGATCTTGAAGAAGACCTGCTCAAGATTGTTAGCCAGGCCCCTTGGTCTGTGATGGGGGTTCTCCTCGTCCTTGCTCGCTGGAAGATATGACGATTGAGGATCTTGATTTCTCTCAATCTCCTTTCTGGGTGCAAATACATGGTCTTCCTCTAGGACAGATGAATAGAAAGAATGGTGAGACTATCGCAAATCTGATTGGAAAGCTGGACTCCTCAGGTATGAAGGCTTATGATACCACTACCTTTAAGGACTACCTTTGTCTCAGAGTCATAATCGATAGCCTTTAAAGAAAGGTTTCTTTCTAAAACGGAGGGAGAAGGATGATCTGTGGATCCGGTTCAAGTATGAGAGATTGTCCGATTTCTGCTATGTCTGCGGCTTGATTGGTCATGGCTTGAACGACTGTACGAAAAAATTTGATGGGAATCGTTCTAGTTTGGAATTTGGGAGTTTTCTTAGAGCAGAGATTTCCATTATTGAGACAATCAACCCCGGAAAACCAGCTCCGACCATCTCAAACTCTTCCTCGGAGGATTTATGTGCAGTAGATTCTCCTCTAGTCACGACGGCGCGTGAGGCCGCTACGAGTGTAGCTACTGATGGTACGGTTTCAGTACGGAAGGGTGAGGCCGTTGTCCTTTGTGACAAGCCAGCTGGTAAAGATTTGCCTGGAGATGCTACGTGTCTATCCTCTATTCTTGTTACGTGCTCGCCAAGAGATGAAGGTATTTCGGCTCCCCCTTTTGTCGTTTTTACTAATTTCAATTCTCGACCCATGTACCCTACCTTTAAAATTACCCAGCTTGGGCCACCTCAAGGCTATTTTTCCCTCGGGGCCTGATTATT
Source organism: Rhododendron mucronatum var. ripense (assembly GCA_019656295.1). NCBI lineage: Eukaryota > Viridiplantae > Streptophyta > Magnoliopsida > Ericales > Ericaceae > Rhododendron > Rhododendron mucronatum. Next base: position 1,526,575 of record BPLT01000067.1, read on the forward strand.
TTGTGGAAGAACCACCCGACAGTCCGGGTTGGAATAGCCCTGTTCCTCAATTGGGCCCCTCATCTCCTATTAATTCTAAACCCCATCAGTCCACTGGCCCCAGCCCACAATTAATTTCTAGCCCTCTTCCTCTCACTCACCCAAATAAATCTGTGTCCAATTCCAATCCTCCTTCTACAGTCGGCCTTTCCTCCATTTTTGACACACTCCTCTGCCTCAAACGAAAATCACCCCCTCCCTCCCCCTCAAACACTCCTCCACCTGCCAAAGTCCACAAAAAAGATAGTTCCACGAAAGCTACTTCCTCCCCTGTTTCCAATATCCCTTCCACTGTCCCAGAAGTGTTAGGCCCCTCTTTTCAGCCGGGGATATTATCTCCCTCTCCTGACTCTGGTATCTCTGGCGGGAATCGGAAATCCATTGCCCGTCATGCTTCTATTGGCAGAAGGAGAAACCTTCTGAATGAGGTTCCTATCACTTCCTCCTTTCAGCAGAACCAGCAAGAACTTTTGGCCTTCCCAATTGTGGTTTCTCCGATTATGCAAGAGGATGGGAATTCTACAAAGGAAACTCGCGTGTCTTTCTCTAACTCTGAGGCGTTGGTGGCTGGCCCGAAACAGCCACACGTGAAATGGTGATGCTTTCCTGGAACGTTCAGGGGTTGGGCCGACCACTGACGTTCCAGAATATCCGAGGGCTGTGTTATGCCCATCGACCTGCTTTGGTTTTCCTGATGGAGACCAAGAATAAGTCTGCTTTTGTTGACAAAATAAGTTGTCGTACCAATTTACTTCATTCCTTTTATGTTGATCCAGTAGGTATTTCTGGGGGTTTAGCTCTTTGGTGGGACGACTCCATTTCTGTTAATATTATCCATAGTTCCAATTTTCATATTTTCGATGAAGTTTCTTCACCCCTTGGGGGAAATAAATGGCTTCTGTCTTGCATCTATATCCACCCGGATGCAGGTACAAAGGCACAAGCTTGGTCCTAATTACGTAACTGCTCTCGTTCTTGTTCTTCCCCTTGGCTTTGCATCGGGGATTTTAATGAGGTCTCTTCCTCAAAGGAAAAAGTTGGTGGTCTTCCTGTATCCTCCTCCCGTTTGGAGGCTTTTAATGGCCTCATCTCAGACTGCTGTCTTTTGGATTTGGAATTTAAAGGCTTGAATTACACGTGGTCAAACAACAGAGAGGGATCGGCTAATATTCGTGAAAGAATAGACAGAGCTTTGGCCAATGCGGAGTGGCGCGTGATGTTCCCCTATGCTCAGGTATTCCAAGGTGCCATTATTGGCTCTGATCACTCTCCTTTGTTGCTAGATTTTTGTGTCTCCCCTACCCCCATGCCGAAGTCTTTTAAATTTGAATCTATGTGGATTACTAGCCCGAATTGTCTGTCGACAATTAGGGATAATTGGAATTTTCAAGTACAGGGTTCTGCCATGTTTTGCTGGAATTTTAGGCTAAAGGCTCTCAAAAAAGTCCTTAAGAATTAGAGCAGAACAGAATTTGGAAATAACAAGACTCGTCTTGGGGAGCTGAAAGGCCAACTTGCTTATATTTCAGAGTTTGGCTCCCACGGCTGAGAACTTAGCAGCTCAACAGGCTATTCATAAGAGTATGGAGACTATTATGGCTCGAGAAGAAATGTATCTCCACCAAAGATCAAGGGTCAATTGGCTTAACTATGGCGATCGGAATTCAAAATTTTTTTTACACAACTTTGATCCAAAGAAGGCAAAGGAACCAGATTCTTCGTCTCAAAGCACATGACGGAGTTTGGAAGGAGTCTGATGGTGATATTAATCTGGAGATTGGCCATTATTTTTCTTCCTTATTTACAACTGATGGGCCTAGAGATCTTTCCTCCACGATTGAATTCATCACGCCAAAAATTTCAGGGGAGATGAACAGGTCTGTCACGAAACATGTTGCGGATGAGGAGATAAGAGTTGTTGTTTTCCAATTGGGTGCTTTAAAGGCCCCAGGTCCCGACGGATATCCGGGTCTCTTTTTCCAAAAATTTTGGAATGAAATCAGAGAAGATACTTGTTTAGCAGTGAAAAGTTTCTTCCAAGGGGGCTTTCTCCTTAAGAAACTTAATCATACCAACATTGTGCTCATCCCAAAGGTCCTCCACCCTGAATCTTTGTCTCAATTCCGACCCATAAGTCTATGTAACTTCTCAGTGAAGATTATCTCAAAGGTGTTGGCCAATCGCTTGAAGAAATTTCTAAATGGTATCCTCAGCCCTTACCAATCAGCTTTTATCCCGGGGCGACAGATTCAAGACAATATTCTGGTGGCACATGAAGCTTTTCATTTTCTTAAAAGGAAAAAGAGGGGTAAACAATCCTACGCTACTATTAAATTGGACCTCAGTAAAGCTTATGATCGTGTTCAGTGGGATTTCTTGGAGGAAGTCATGCGTAAGATGGGTTTCTGTGATGAATGGATTCACTGGGTGATGCAAATTGTTTCCACTGTCTCCTACACTGTTACAGCGAACGGCAAAAACCGTTTCTCTTTTCTCCCTAGCCGTGGACTCAGACAAGGTGATCCACTCTCCCCATATCTCTTCTTCTTCATTATGGATGTTCTTTCAGTTATGCTTTGCAAGGGTATTAGGAACAATCTCATTAACGGTTTATGGATAAAGAGGGGTTGCCCTCTCCTCTCTCACGTCCTGTTTGCTGACGATGCCTTGTTGTTTGTGTCAAACGAAAAAAAGGGGATTACAAAATCTAAAGCTTGTTTTGGATCAATTCTGTGCTGCTTCCGTCCAGCTTATCAATTTTGACAAATCATCTATTTGTTTTTCTGCTAATTCTAGTGAGGAAGCAAAAAGGGATGTCTGCAACCTTCTCAGTATGCCCGCTATGGGAACAGACTCAAAGTATCTCGGACTACCTTTTTTCTGGGGGAGGTCTAAATCTGAAGCTTACACTTTTCTCATTGAGAAGGCTATTACTAAGATGCATGGGTGGAAAACAAAAGATCTAAATGCAGCTGGCAAGGAAACCCTCATTAAGCATGTTGTCCAAGTTATCCCCACCTATGCCATGGCCTGTTTTGCTCTCTCTCAGAAATTTTGCAACAAGCTCAACAAGTATGTGAGGAGATTTTGGTGGTCTGGCACACCAGATGAGGCCAAAATTCACTAGGTAAGCAGTGATGATCTTTGTAAAGCAAAAAGTCAAGGAGGTTTAGGCTTTCGCGATTTTAAGTGTTTCAATCTAGCCCTGTTGGCAAAACAAGGGTGGCGGCTCCTTCAAAATCCCAATGCTTTTTGGGCTCGCCTCCTCAAGTCTCTGTACTTCCCCAACGGCAATTTCATGGAGGCATTGATAGGCTCGCGCCCTTCTTGGGCATGGGCTAGCATTCTTCAAGGGAGGGAACTTCTTATGAAAGGAACTCGGTGGCAAATCCATAATGGAGTTTCAGTTGATTTCTGGGTTGATAAATGGATCCCCTCTCTGCTTTCCTTCTGTATTCAATCTCCGAAACCCCCCTGGATATCTAGTAACAAAGTAGCTGATTTCATTAATCCCACTACGGGGGAATGGAGGGCTGAAAAGCTCAAACAAGTTCTGACAGCGGAAGAGGTCCAAGCTGTTACAAATATCCCAATTTCTATTATGGGAGATGCTAACTCGATAGTGCGGGGTCTCCATCCTAGTGGCAAGTATACAGTCAAACGGGGCTACCAAAAGGCTTGGTCTGACTATATTAATTCCAAACCCGAGCGTTCTTCCTCCTCTACTGTCCCTGAACCATCTTTCTGGAATTTCTTATGGAATTTAAAAATCCCTCCCAAGTTGAAGCACTTTTGGTGGCGTGCTTGTCGTAATAGACTGGCAACCAAGGAGAATCTTGTGCATCGAAAATGTGCCATCTCACCGATCTGTCAAAGATGTCGAAAGGAAATTGAATCAGTCGAACATATCCTCTTTCTCTGTAAACAGACTAGGAAAGTCTTTTTTGCTAGCCCCCTTGTTGTGGGTTTTTTTCCTAACCAAATTGGTTCAACTCTGGGATGGTCCATGAGGATCAAAGAGGAAATCGTCAAGGGAAACTTGGAGCCCGATTATTTTCCCAAAGTAGTTTTTCTGTGTTGGTATATTTGGAAGGCTAGAAACGAGCTTCTTTTCAATTCCTCGAATCAATCTCCACATGCTATTGCCGCTCGTGCTTTAGGGGCATGGGATGAGTTCGTATCAGCTACATAGAATTTATCTAGTAACTTATCTAGGTCTCCTCCCCCCCCTTCCTCCTCTGCCCACTGGAGTCCCCCTGCTACTGGTTCTTTAAAAATAAATTGTGATGCTTCTTGGTCCAAGGAACTTAATAGAGGCTGGGGTGGTATTATTTTAAGAGATAGTCTTGGTAATTTAATTAATGGAAGGAGATTTAGGATCTCAGCTACTTCGGCCCTTCTTGCAGAGGCTTATGTTATCAGAGAAGCATGCCTCTTCGCCAAGGCCTTGAATCTGTCCTCTGTTTGCATTGAGAATGATAATGCTCAACTTATTTCTTTGAGTGTTTCAGAGCTTGTTCTGCCCTGGGAAGTTTTGGCTATTATCTCGGATATTCGCTTGCTGGCAAAGAATGATGGATTCTCTTTTCGTTGGACTCCTCGGGAGGGAAATGAGGCCGCTCATTGGGTAGCCTCCTCTCAAGCCTCTAGTCTATGTCCAAATTGGGTGGTCTATCCACCGGAATTTTTGTACTCAATCATTTGTAAAGATCTTTCTTAGTCATCAATGAAAGTCTGTTAAAAAAAAAAGGTAAAAGCATACACATATTGTGAACATGATTGACGTTGGATCATGGTACGTAAGGTAATTGGGAGATCAATTGGGACGTTTGCGGAAATCCAATGATGTTAAGCATTTTATTGGAAGTAAACTTGGGTTAAGGTTCTTGATTGTGATTGACGACGAAAGTGGTGGCTAAGTGTTGGCATTAGGCTAAAGGTAGATTTGGCTTTAAAAGTCAAATAGTAATTTATTTTTTTGTTTTTATTTAAAAAATTTGCATTTGTTAGTTTTTTGTCAAACTTTTGTGACTTATTGATTCGTCTCGGCGAGAGGAATTAAAAATATATAAAATTTTAATTGAAACTCATAAATTTTTTTAAAAAGACTAAAATAATTTAAGTAAGTCTTTTTGACTTATTTTTGTCTTTATTAAAAAAATGAGTTTTGATCATACTTTTTTACTTTTTCGATTCCTCTCGACGAGATGAATCAATAAGTCACAAAAATTTAACGCAAAACAAACAAATACAAAAAAATAAATAAATAAAGACAAAAAAATTAGTCAACTGATTTCTTAATCCTAAGCTACCCCAAGTAAAGGAATGGCTACCACCAACACCCCGTTTTTAGGGAGCATCATTTGCACCCACTGTGGTGCCCTCGGTTACCGTCTCGGTAACATGGCCAAAATGTTTCGAATCAATACCCCGTGAGGGTCTAACCCACAACTTGGTAAAAGCTAATGGTTCCAACATGCTGTTCGGTTTATCGCTCGTTGACAAGACTTTTGTGTATGCTTCGGTAATTATCAACAGTACGGAGTGTATCTGTTCCAGTATTCCCGAAGCCCCCTAAGAGAAGTAGCTACGCCAGATGGGGCCTGCGAGGATTGTGCGGCAGGCGTAATCATTGGGATCAGATCTGGCCATGTGCTCCGTAACTGCTTTGCCCCTCTCGTCACATATGATATCACCCTGGGCGGTTACCCAAGCGTATCTTCCACGCGCTAGCTTAGAGGTCAAGTAAACCTAGGTCTATAAATACAAAGGGATACTCACCTGAAGAAGTATGTCATTCTTCCCTAACTCTAGGCCTACATTCTTCTCCTGAGATCTAACTTGATCGTCGGAGGGTCACTGGGCTACTCCAGTCCTAGTGACTTATTGCAGGTCCAACAGCAGGAGCGCGGAGCAGCGAAGGAAGGAACCTAACCTGAACCTCGGTTAAGATCCCGACAAATCGAACCCCTACACCCACGCTATTAACCTGATCACATAAAATCAATCACGGCCCTCAAAATATTTCTCTCCCTTTAATTGCACTAGTCTATTTGTAGGACTATCTCCTTAATACTATGAAACCTAAGAACAAGGCAAAAGTTTCCTATTTAATCCATACGTACACCTACGACCAATCCCCTCTCACAGAACCACACAAAAAAAAATGATAAAAATTAACAATAATTTTACTGGCCACAAATTTATGCAGAAGTATATAAATTATATAAATTAATAAACTCCAAAACAAGATTTAATGCAATTTGAAACTAGTGAAGAAAGGAAAACTTGGCCAAAAATCCATCATATTTATATTTTTTGAGCTCAAAGACATGTGCCTTTTACAATCAACATAAGGACAAGTATGCTGCATGATTACTAAAATACCATTTTCTGCAAACTAATGAAAGTTCACTAAGAACTGAAAGTTAATAAAAGTGCCTAAAACCTTAGGGTACTAAAGTGCCTAAAACCCTAAGGTACCTTATGTAAGTGCTTACAATCCTAAATTCTATGAATGCGCCTAAACCACTACAACCATACAATATGAAAGTACACCCTAAAACCTTATGAAAGTGCCTAAACCCTAGGGTATCTTACCCCACCTTAGGGTAGTTTTGTTCATGAAAACATGTTTTGGTCTTATAGCTCAACAACTCAAAAAGTTGAAAGACTTCCACTGAAAATTATTTTGCTGGCGTCGTTCTCCTAAATGGAAACTATTTTATCGTATTTATGGCTAATTTCCCCTTCATTTAAACCAAACAAATCCTATTATCCACCCATTAGGCATATATAAGGTGTATAAGAAAGTCATCCATTTTGAACAACCACAAAGCTATATTCAGTGGATAATTTAGGAATCAATCAGAAGAATAAGTGCTATGCAACTAATGGGAGACGCACAAGCATATTTGGTCTTGAAAACTAAACTTTGGGGCATTTACAAAAGGATGGGGATGCTGTAGTGCAACAATGCACTACAGTCTTATAGGGCAACACCCTCATATTTGAAAAAGGCATGATGAATGTTATAATTGAAGCTGATTTGATGGATGGTTGAACCCAATCAAGGAGGGTTCAAATGCAACAAAACGTATCAAACCCTAATTGACGATTCAAGATTCTCTGGCTCAACCGAATTGGCTCTACGATTTGGCACATTTATTGGCATTCAAACAAAAGTGCGGATCATTTGGCAAGGATGGGAACAAAACAATTGGAAGAATTTGTGGACCGTGAGGAGCCACCTCCTTCTGTTAGACATTTTGCGCTTAAGGATGCACTAGGACTAGATCATTTGAGAAATGACTCTTGATGATTATATTTGATTCTGGTTGAACTTGTTTTATTTTCCAAAGTATTCGATTCTCTGTAATGTAATAACTTTTCGTTGTTGTTTGCAATCTTCACTATTCCCTCTCTCTATCAACTATCTCATTTCAAAATTTCATATGTTTGAAAGATGTTTTTATGTTTTGGTTCATGCTTGTGTAAGTCGTGACTTAGGGGATTAATTCGTCTATATACTCCATCTCTCCATACTCTCCTTATGCCGCCTCTTACTCCTGAGTTGACACTAAGAATTGAAACTAACCATTGCATAGTGATAAGTCATTTTTCTTCGTGTTCGACCAACGACCTGCAAAACAGATTGCTTGACAGATGTTGACCAAAACAATTCCGATGCCTAAGTCAATATTTTGTTGGATAAAAGGAGAAAGTAAAGCAGAAGTGAAAGTGTTTGGAGAGTTTTGGAATGTGTACCCGTCTGTCTCCTTCTCGTCTCCTTCTCTTGGATGAGGAGACCTATTTATAGGAGTGACTTGAAAAGCCGGTTTGGCTTTGCCGAGAAAGGCGGGGTTAGATATCTCAGAGGAGTCTCTTAACCACTTGGAGCCGTTTAACATTCGAATATGAATTCCCCGGAGGGAGTGGAAAGCGTTCATCTCTTAACCGTTTGCAGATGATATCAGTAGTTAAATTTAGGGGTCGCAAATTGAGCCCAGACCTATTAAGAAACCCAAACACACCTATTAAAAAATAGACTCAACCCATTTATTAATTAAAAAATTGGTGGGAGGTCCACTATAGCAATTTTTTTTGTAACATACTGAGTCCACTTCTAAATTTCATAACCCATGTAGTCCACTAATATAGTTATATAACCTAATAACTCCAATTTACTTAAAAAGAGATATTTTTCAAGACCAAAAAATCCTCTTATATAATATAGAGAGAGAGAAACCTTAGATCACAAAACAGATCTAAGCCTCCCCTCTCCCCCTCTCTCTCTCCTCCCATCCCCTGGTGAACCGTCTTCCTGGGAAAAGAATAAGGATGAGGACGCAAGCCCCGAGTCCGATGGCGATGCAAGTCCATTTCCTAGAGCTCTTCTGGTACACCCTTGCTTCCAGGAGCTACTCGGTCCCTCGTCTAACGAACAAGCTCGCATGCGCCATATGGCTCTCTATGTTGTTCAGTGCGCCTCCACCAACGCCGCCATGTCCAGGAACACCTGGTGAAGCTCCATCAAGTTCTTCTCGATCTCCTTCACCGCGTATTTTGATCTCTTTGATATTTAAGGTTATAGTCTATTTCTTGCACTAATCTTGAATGAATTTGGATTTTCGACTTGTTATGTGTGTGGAATTTGTAGTTTCAGTCAACTATATAACGTTATTCCTCTTTTTTATAAACATGCTTTTAAAGTGAAGCTCTACCCTTTGTGGCCTCATCAACATTCCACTTGGGATTCAAGGCATGACTGAAAACAATGATAATGATGATATGATATGTGAACATATAATGTTATTTTTTGAGATATATAATATTGTTGGAAAGATATGATGTTGTTTTGAGAACATATAATTTTATATGTCATGTTTTGTGAGACTTAGAGCTGCAGAAGCTCAGATATAATGTTATATATTTTGTTTTTTTGTGAGATTTAGAATTACAGAAGCTCACATATAATGTTATATGTTCTATTCTATTTTTTTGTGAGATTCAGGGATGCAGAAGCTCAAATATAATGTTATATGTTCTGTTTTTTTTTTTTGCGATGATATTCAAAAACTCACATATAATGTTATATGTTTTGTATGGACCAACATATAACGTTAAAGATTAAAAACAAGAAAAACCAAAAATAAATGTTGCATGTTAGAAAATTTTTGCCACACATGTAACGTTATATGTTAGGAAATTTTTATCACTCATATAACGTTAAAAAATCAATACAATAAAAATAGGAAAAAATAAAAAGAGAAATTTGTCACATATATAACGTTAAATGTTAAGTGTAGCGGGTTCAATAAAAAAATTGAGAAAAATAAAAAAATATGTTTTTTGTTACACAGATAACGTTATGCAAGGACCCGTATTTTTCAGATATTACACATATAACGTTAAATGTGTTAGGATTGCTATTTGAGGGAGTGCAAGTGTGATTTGTGTGGGAACTAGTGTATACGTGTGTGTGTGTGTGTATGAGATTAAATTCTCCCATCTCACACTCTCTCTACCTCTCGATCTATCTCTCCCTCTCTCGGCTCTCTCTCACTTCTTCCTCTCTCACTCAAAAATCCATCTAAACCCATACAAACCCACCTCCAATTGACCTTCTATCTACGTTGTTGAGGTTGAATTTCGTGGGTTTCGCTTGGAGGAGGAGGATTCAGTTGATTTTGAAGTTTTTGGAGTTTAGGGCTTGATCAATCGCGTGGGTTTCGATCCTTGACTTGAGGTAGGGATTTCTTACTCTTGTTATGAGTTTATGTAATGATTATATGTCTAAATCATGTTTTAGTTGGTTGGAATTTGACCTTGTACTCATTCTTGATTTTCTGCAAAATAGCCTGCTGTATTGCATTGGTACCGATAGCAACATTTTGAGGCACTGATACCTTTGGTACCGATACCTAATCTTTGAGGTACCAATACCTTAACTCTGATTGCTCACTCGATTGATTTGGTACCGATACCTACTTTTTGAGGTATTGGTACCAATAGCTCAGAAAAACTATTTTGAACTTTGTTGATTATTCGTCGATTGTGTTGGTTCCAGATCACTTTTAATACTCTACAATCACATTCTAATCATCTCTAAATTCGATTACTTGGGTTCCAATGATTTGCTGATCGTTCCAACCCCTACGATACTCGTTAAAGGTAATCTTACTACCGTTGTAAATGGAAAATGAACCGTAAGGTTGTTTAGGTGTACTGTAGGTTATATGAAGCGTTGTGGTGAGTGTGATGGGTAGTTGTGAGTTTGGCTAGTGATCCAAAAGGTAATATAGTAACTCGTATCCTTGTGATTTCATCTTGTTGATCATTCTAAACTCCTTGAACTCTCGTTTCATGAGATTCTAGTAAAAAGGCCAATGGTTAGCACGTCGTAAAGTTACTTATGAGTTTAGTATGTTGTGTAGGTTATGCTGATATACTTAATGGAAATGTGTGTGCTTATCTACTTGTTGGTGTATGTGATGGTTGATGGATTGTAGCATAATGAGATATGAATGACTGTTTGAGGTTATGGACATAACGAAAACTTGACACTACGGGTATCACCACTCGGTGGTGAGACGACTGGACTTGACACTACGGGTATCACCATGGACATTCGGTGAGACGACCGGAATCACGCAAATGAATGGGTATCACCATGGACATTCGGTGAGATGACCGGAAACGAGTGATACATGCAAAAACCTTGTATGTTATGATATGAGATTATCGGAAAAAGAAAGAAAGATTTTTTTTTTTTTTTTTTGCTAAATTGGATTGTTTAAAAGGGAAAAGGATTTTTATATTAAAAATCCTCCGCCTATTCTTGAGCGAATCATCGGTTTTCGGTATTCGTGCACAGAATCAACGGACTCTAGCTATTCAAGCTCGAATCAGCTGAGTTTGACCACTATAGGTCACATAATACCATATGTTACACCTATTTAGAAACAAAGGAGATTTGTTGATGAAACGAGGAATGTGACAGATTGTGAAATGAGAATGAATGTGGAAACATACCTGATGTGATGGAACGGTTGAGAAACCAAATGTTAATTATTTGTGATTGATGTGAGTACGTTTGTGGCGCTGGTATGGCATGTGAGATGATAGGTGTTGCATATAGGATTGTCTAGAATCCTTTAGCCATATTGAGTTCCTTGTTGATAGCCATATAAACCTTGGGCATATCTGTCTACATTCATTCACTTTAGATGCATAACTCGGCATATTTTCTTATAACTTGTGTATAGATTTCTCTACTGGGCTAATGTAGCTCAACCTATCGTTTTTAGGTACATTGCAGGTCATTATCATGGAATGCTTGGAGTGCATGCTGATGTCATTGTTTAAAGCTATTTTCGGAAGTACTTGACTATCTTTGTAAACTAAACTGCATTGTATCCTATTTTCTATTGTGGGACTCTATAAGTATTGAGCCGGTTTGTGGATTTGGGAACTAAACTATCTTTTGGGTTATTAATTGTAACTCCTGTGAGGATTTAAATTATCAAATGTTATTATTATTTATGTTTAAAATCGAGGGCGTGACACATTATATGTGGCTTGATGGCAGCGGCAACGGTGGTGGTGGTAGCAGCGGCAGCAGTGGTGGCAGCAGCGGTAGTGGTAGCCAAACAAGGCCCTTGTTTCTTGGGTGTGGTATTTTTGTCATTAATGTTATTAGTGGACTTAGTGGGTTATGAAATTTAAAAGTGGACTAGATGGGTTTGGAAAGTGTTATAGTGGACTTATGAAAAAACTCTCTCTATTGGGTGGGATTCAATTGGGTCAACCTAAATGCCCAATGGGTCATGAACATTACTCGACAAAAAAATAGAACTACCACAGAAATGAAAAAAACAAAAGTAAACATGTTATTTGAAGCGAACATTTTTCTTGGTCAAATCGAGAATTGGTGACTCGGTTTGAACGGTTTCATGTTACAAATTCCGGTTACAGTACCAGCCGAGTTGAGCCAACTTTTTTTCATTGTATCACAAGAGACAGACGTCCAAAAACTTTTAACCACCGTGGGAGGAGCGAAATGTCTTTAAAGAAAGCGTGGTTCACATGTGCGTCGAGCCGACTTTACGGGTTTTGCTGCAAATATTTCGGTAATTTCTAATGTCTTTGAATTGAATTGTTTACTGTTTTGCTCAGTAACCAAATTGAATTTGACTTCTCTTGTTGATTAAGAATAAGAAAACGAGAGAATAGAAACCCACTAAGTCCACTATAGCACTTTTCAAACCTATCTAGTCCACTTCTACGTTTCATAACCCACTAAGTCCACTAATCTATTATTAGAGATAATAGAAACCCGGATTGACTAATATATCCCCACACCCCAAATTCAAACCAGAATAGAGAAACAAAACCCTATTCCCATTCTCAGTCGGTTACCATTCCTCGCCGTCGTCTCATCCCTCTCCCTCTTCACTGTTTCCTCTTCTCCCTCCTCTACCAATTCCTCAAATCCCTCCATCTCAAACCCACCTTCGCTGATATCCCGTCTGTCCCGCCCTCGATCGAGCCTCCCCTCCTCTCCAAAAGCAAAGGCGCCAGCCGCAAGCACGGCTTCCAGAGGCTGGCCAACGCCGCGCTCTTCGGAGTCGACGCTGCTATTGGGTACGCCCTCATGGTGGCTGTCATGTCCTTCAACTGAGGTGTGTTTTTGAAAATTTAAAAAATTATTCCGTCGGCCCATTTTGATAAGATGGTGTCGGTTCTGTTTATAGAAATTGATTTTGATAGTGATATTCGACAGTACCTCACTCATTGTCCGTATTTCTTGTTTTATGCTCTATTTTTGGAAAATTAATTAATTAGAGCTCCGATAACTTGTTGATGAGTTGTCCATAGTCTGTCGTTTTGGGGATCTCCACAAGGTATTACTAGTTTAGGTGCGGAGATTTGCTTGTTAATATGGATATATGGTTATATGTCGGATTTTGTTTGTCAAACACCAATCGATTCATGAAGTTCGTGTATATTTAGGATTTTGTTTGGGGAATATATGTGGTTATATGTAGGATTTTGTTTGTTTTTGTGGAAATATGGTTATCGGGCAAACACCACTCGATTCGTGTCCCTCAGTATGGTTAGAATTTTGTTTTTGTTTGTGGAATATATATGGTTATATGTTGGATTTCGTTTGATATTGTGGATATATGGTTATATGTTAGTGGTTAGATCATATCCACTTTGGTTGCGTTTCCCAAAGGGCTTTGTAAACCCCCCAAAAGTGATCATATAATGTTTTTGTGGAAATATGGTTATCGGTCAAACACCACTCGATTCGTGTCCCTCGGTATGGTTAGAATTTTGTTTGTGGAATATATATGGTTACATGTTAGATTTCGTTTGATATTGTGGATATATGGTTATATGTTAGTGGTTAGATCATATCCACTTTGGTTGCGTTTCCCAAAGGGCTTTGTAAACCCTCCAAAAGTGATCATATAACGTTTAGATTTTCATTTGACATCTTATATCATGAGACATATATGTTATATGTTTGCATTTGGATAATTCTTTTCGTATATATGCGGAAATGAAAAATCTATAAAAGATAGACTAGTATTCTTTTTTTTTTTGTTGGGAGGTACACATGTCAGTAGCTCTTATATAATGTTATATGTTTGATTTTTTCGGAGTTTCACAACACAGAAACTCACATATAACGTTATATATTCTACTTTATTGAATTGGTTCGTGCAACGGCCTCACTGACTTGCTTTGATAAACCTAAGTTATTTGCCCTGTGACTGAGGGTTTTGTACACAGCATCCTAGGTAAAATTTATGATTGGTCGTCGTTGACTCTAAGACCCTACTCTAAGCAGATTATGTTTCTCATCGTATATATGGTTATCATCGTATATATGGTTATATAAATGGTTTGGCTCAGTTAAGTTAGGGTTTTGATTGCGAGTAGATATGGTTACATCAAACTCTGATTGGTTAGGTATTGGTTAAGTTAAGATAGGGTGCTGATTGTGAGTATATGTGCTTATATCAATCTTTGATTTGTTAGGGTATGATTGAATTAAGTTAGGGATTTCATTGCTTGTATATATGGTTAGATAAATGTTGGTTATATTCGAATTTTGTTATAGTTTGCAAATTTTGTTATAGGTATGTTTCTCCTCCTACATATGGTTGTATGAATGGTTTGGCTAGGTTAAGTTAGGGTTTTGATTGCGAGTATAGATGGTTATATCAAACTCTAATCGGTTACGTATTGGTTTAATTAAGATAGGGTTTTGATTGCGAGTATATGTGATTACATCAATCTTTGATTTGGTATGGTCTGATTGAATTAAGTTAGGGATTCGATTGATAGTATCTATGGTTATATCAATGTTGGTAACTAAGTCCAATTCAAGGTATATATAGGAACTCATTAGCAAAGCACAATTGGACAATTAATAATATATAACATTATATGTGCCTATTTTATAAGTTTATATATGGTTATATATTCAGGTTTATAAGCCGCTGCGCGGACCAATTCAATAACGTAAATTTAGTAGTTTATTAATTTTCGTGTATAAATATATGTTAGTTTTATTTGTACATATAACCATATTATAAAAAATATAGTATGTTCTTTGTATATGAGACACATATGGTTATATATCCAATTCTGTACTCTATATCATGTCTTCATATGGTTACATGTGGACTGCTTTAATATGATTATATGGTTATATATTCAGGTCCGCGCAGTGGCTTAACAAACTTGCTCATATAACGTTATCAATAATGAACTGGACTCTGTTATAAACATATATGTTATTAAAAGATATAATGCTATATATGTTCTATATTACCTCTGTCTGTATTTTACTTATATAGATGGTTAAATATCAACGGTTGTATTTTATGTAGGTCTAACTTAAACACTGCGGTGAAGCTGCTGCAAACTTTTCCTAACGGGGAATTCACAACACATCAAATACAAGAGATCAAGAAAACACCCTTTGTGGATCTTGTGTTTGGGATTGTCGAAGCGAAGCTGGATGATGCTTGCGTAAGCAAGATCGATACTGGTGTTTCCGAGACAAATTCTTTTTTGGTTTAGGGTTTTCTTTGGTAAAGGGGTCTGGATATTTTGATCGGAATTGACTTCGCCTCTGAGCTGTTAGTGATGGCCTATTTTAGATGGTACATTTTGTAAATGATGGAATTTGTCAATAATGTAATTTTTTGGCTACTTAAGTTGTTAATATGTTAACCAATTTGGGAATGTTGGCAAGCTGTTACATTTGGGAATTACAATGTTTAATTCATCACAATATATTCTCACATTATTATATGAGGTTATGTCAATATTCAGTTGTTCTGATGAATGAGTATATAACGTTAAATGTGAGTTGATGAATGAGTATATAACGTTAAATGTAAGTATCTAATGTTAAATGTGAACGGTTGAACGAGTATATAACGTTATATGTGATCTTCTGTCGCAAAACTTTCTCCTTCTCTCTGTTGCAGAATTCTAACGTAACTGTCGTGATTGGCGTGATTTTAAAAGTAGAAGGAATAATGGGCTAAATAGATGGGATTTGAATGGAAGGGTAATTCTGTTAGGCACTATTTCCCATTTTAAATGTAGTGGACTTTATACCTTACAAAATACACATTAGTGGACTTAGTGGATTAGAAACTTGATTAGTGGACCTAGTGGGTTAGAAACATGCTATAGTGGATCCTAGGCTAATTTTTTAATGAATATATTACACTTGGGAGAGAGTTTTATAGAGATGAGCTTGCAATGTTCGACATTGCCGCGGCTTGAAAAATAAGTTGACTTATTGACTTCTCATAATTTTTTTTAAAAGGACAAGAATAAGAAAAATAAGTTGATTTATTAACTTATTTTTGTCTTTATTTAAAAAATTATGAGTTGCGATCGAAATTTTTCATTTTCCCGATTGCTCTCGTCGAGACAAATCAATAAGTCACAAAAGTTTGACACAAAACAAAAAAAATGCCAAAAAAATTCAAACAAAGACAAAAAAAATAGTTACTTAACTTTTCAATCCAAACCCGCCCTTAGCAATAATTAATCATATTGATCATTTTCCAATCCCAAGCATCAGATCTGTAATGACGGGTGCCACCAGATCGATGATGGTTTGCTTAAGATTAATGTTGATGGTGCTTGTAATGCCATGTTTGAAAGAAAGAACACGGAAAGAAAAGAGATGGGAAACGACTTCCACTTTTTTTTTCTTACACTTTCTTTCCTTGAAATCAATTTTGCAAGTTACTATTGAATATTGATTGTTAAAGGTACATTACTATTATAAGAGAGATTGGGGGTGGAGATAGCCCACAAGTTTGGCCCAATCTGACAGAAGGTTTAAATAAGCTAATCTGGACATAATAATCACCAACAATTTGGAAGAGAAAATCAAGTAAAAAAAAAAAACTCAAAACTCTGAACAGCTAAGTCAAAAAATTCCAAAAATTTCAGTAGAATCTCCATTCGGTTTAGTAATTTTAGTATACAGGGGTAATTTGGTCATTTTAGTATATAGGGGGTATTATGATAATTTTAGTATGAAAGGGTAATTTGGTCATTTAAATATACAAGGGTGATATGGTCATTTCAATGTATATGGGTATTTTAGTCATTTTTAATTTTAATTGGGTTAATGGGCGGGTTGGGTTTGATTTTAATAAAATGGGTTGGGTATGGGTAATTGAACTCCTAACGGATTGGGTCTAAATAGGTCAATGACCCACTAAAAATCCAACCCACTTATAAGTTACCCAATTTGGTCCAAACCCGCCCATTTGACACTCATAGTTAAATTTATAACTCCGGAGAGGTAAAACCGTTTGTACCAAATTTGGGGTTGTTTGGTTAGTGCATTTTCCCATTCTCATTTTCACATTTTGGTTGTTTGGTTACCCAATTATGAAAACTCATTTTGTAAAATCCATTCTTAGTTTTTGACAAATGAGGCAAAAAACCAAAATGAGCTCTGGAGCTCCTTTTCACCGTTTCCCATTTTCCCATTTTCTATGCAATTACCAAAATACCCCTACTATCATTACCTATTTACCACTTTTGCCCTACCTTTAATTACCAAAATGAGCTCTCGACTTGTGTGTTTGTTTTTTTGATTTTTGATTTTTTTTTTTGGCTTCAGTTGGTACTTTAATTTGTTTGCTAATATTAATGGTTTGTGTTTCTTTTTTTGTTCTTTATATTATGAGGTATGTGTTTGGCATTAAATTAAAGTGGTGGAATTTCTTATTTCAAATATTACTTGTAACATGGTCTTATTATTTAAATTCTAAAATACCAAATAAAAAATATCGAATGTCATTATTGAACATATATTGTGAACAAAATTGGAAGGGAATGAGAGGGTTTTCAAATTTTTCCTTACACCTCACATATGAAAATTAAAAAAATGATAAAAATTAAATATTTTTTTAATTTTTTAACACAATAATAAAGGCCAAAGGCAAAAAGAAATAAATATTTGTACACTTTTTAAAACAATAATAAAGGCCAAGGGCAACTTGGTAAAAAGTCAATCCATAATTCATTTTCATCATTCATCTACCAAACACTGCTTTTGTTCTAAAATACATTTTGCACATATCTCCCAAACACTCATTCATTCTCCAAAACATATTTTGACCATAATCCAAAAAGTCAAAAAACTTAAAATGAAAAGTCAAAAAGTAGGCTTCCAAACATCCATTATATGTGAATTCATTCTTACCATATGGAGTATCTAACTTAGGTGGGACGAGACCCATGTCCATCTGCTTGGGGAGCACGAGTTGCCAACAGAGCAGGATGGAATTGGTATTTTGTGGAGTGTGGAGCCGCTGAGCAGATCAGGGACTTTCTCGAGCAGGGAAGGTCACTTCAGTCAATTCCTACTGAGGAGCCAATTCAGACCTATTATGTAGAACTCGCAGTTAGCTATACTTAGAAAAAAATCGATAACTCACCAAACATTTATTATCGATGAAACAAATCACATTTTGTTTTAAACATTGAACAATTTAAGTTTATAGTCACATAGCTTTTTCGTTTTGTGAAACCAAATACGATTTGTTTACATTTACACATTGATAAATGTTCGATGAATTTAATTTTTATACATGAACGTAAATAATTTATTATAAATTCTACAAGATGAATAGAGTTTCGATCTTCTGTCATTGGCTTGGGAGTGGAAGCCACTAGAGGAGTATGAAGAAAGTACAGAGAGACGGGGAGTATGTAGAAGAATTGATCCATGTGTTTAGAATTCGACTCGTTACATGATCGGTTGTGTTTGGTTGGGAGTTTAGTTTAGTTTTGGTAGTGGGTGGAGAGAGAAATAGAGTAATGATTGAAAATAGAGGTAATGATTGGAGAGAGATAGAGAGAGATGAGAAAATAATAATTGAAAAAATAGGATAATGATTGAGGAAAGAAGTAGGATAATGATTGGTTTTCAAAATTAAAACTAAACAGAAAAGGCAACCGAACAAAGCTATCGTATCTCCATTTTGGCTGAAGCCGAGCTTCTCAAAACATTCGACTAGTCGAACTCCACCTCAAGTTCGTCCCCAATTCCAGAACGACCCCGAACGCTCGAATAAAAAATCCGGCTTTCGCCACCGCCTTAAAATCCCTACCTAGGACATAACCGTAAATTCACCAAAAACAAAGGCACAACGTGGGGAACACACCATGGCATCGACAACCCACCCCCCAAAAGACAAGGGTTTATGGAGGGCTTTGCTTTGTCAAAAATTTCATTTCTCCCTCTCCAACCTCGTCATCAATGGCGCCCTCACTCTCCTCTTAACTACCCAAAAACCCTAACCCCAAACCCCACCCATCCAAAAAACCCTAACTTTTGCAGATTCAATCCGCAGCCCCCCATGTTGAAGGCCTTATCGTCCTCGTGCCTACGGGGTCGGTTTCAGTCCGCGCCTTCCGCTCTGCCATCCCATCTCCGCCGCCATGGGACTCCGTCGAGCGCGCCGTTCGGCGGAGTCTCGGGGTCGCTCGGGGGAAGGAAAAGCCCTAGCTTGTGCCAGAGGTTGTTTTTCTGTTCGGACTCGACGGATGGGTCGGACCCGGCCCCGGCCCCGGCCGGGGCCGAGGTCAAGAGGGTGGAAGTCGAGGGGGAGGAGGCGGATTCGAAGCCGTCTTCCGCCATCGTTCCGACGGTGTTCAGGCCCGAGGATTGTCTCACGGTTAGATTTGTGCATTTTGAGTTTATTGTACTCCCTTAGGTTGTGGAGAACCGTGAGAAAGGGGGAAAGAACATCTTAGTGTTAAGCACTACCGCTGTTCCGGTTTGCAAAACGAGAACTTAAAAATAATGCATTTTTGTTAAGTAAAATGTAATTTTTTTGCCTGTAATTACTAGATATCAATGAGTTATTTTAATTATCAATAAAAGATTGAATTTTTCTTCACTTAAGTGCAATCTTTTTGGAAGGGAGGGGGTATTTATTTGGTCTTGATAACCACCGACAACTAGGCGTTAGATATTAACAAGTTCAAATTTCAATACACACATCACAAATATCAATACGCCTTCACGGGTATCAATGCACTTTCTTTGAATATCGAAACACCTTTTACATATTATCCACCGGCCACCGCCCTGATGGCTGTGCTTGGCATTTTCCTCACATTTCTATGGCGGTTTTACTCAAAGTTGCTTGAAATCAGTGGGATTAGAGGTAGTGGAGATTCATAGTTAGACCACTCTTTGCCCATTTTTTTGCTCGATATGAGTGTAAGGTTGTAAACTTGGGTGAAAATTTGAGTAAAAAAAAATTCATCTGATGAAGTGCTCTGATGGGCAGTGTGTGATTTCAAGCATAATACCGGATTGAAAGCTTTGTTAGTGGTAAAATTTGAATGCCGTAAAGTAGACTCCTTTGCTTGAGTACACGATACACAATCATGTTCAACAGTCATTCCCCACCTTAGTAATCTCTCTCTAGTTTCTAATTTCCTCAAATGACAATGCCAAGGAATAAACATTACCTTTCACCAAACAATAGGATGCCACTGAATTTTCTCCACAGGTCTAATAACAGTTCAAGCGGTTCTAACGGAATATATCCTATTCAATAGCCACACCACAAAGTATTCAATCTTTACACGATGTAGAAGAGATGCAGAGGTGTGCTCTATCATCTTCCGCAGAAGCTAGTTGTTTTTTTAAAACCATATTTAAGGTCCTATCTTAGAGTCGTGAGTGCTGGATTTTAAGAAGATAAGTTTGTGACTTTGATGGGGATATATCAGTCTATGGGTGCTTTGCACTGTTTTGGAGGATGTATTCTACCGGTACCATAGACAAAAAATGTGCAGAGTACAGCGATCTGATATATTTTAATACGATGTAGCCTCAAAGGGATTCCCGTTCAACCCGTTTAAACGAACTTGAATTGTGGTCTGTGCACACCTATTGCCCTCTTGGAAGTTGATTTCTCCTTTTTCCCACCTATCTTTTCGTCCTATGAATCATTCTTAGTCGTTTACTTGTTTACAATTCCTTATTGCATATCGGTTTGTGCAATTTCAGAGCCTATTTAGGGATAGTACAATAGCAATAAAAACAATTGTGATACATGGAAGATATTTTTTTTCAATCATTTGAGTGGTGGGGAATGTGGTGTAACGGTTGCTCTATTACAGCATTGTTTGATTGTCCATCTTTGACAATACTTGTCCTTGATTATTTTTTGTGCAACATGCTTTTCTTGTTCCCCACTGCAGGTTGTGGCATTGCCTTTGGCTCACAGACCGCTATTTCCTGGATTCTACATGCCAATGTATGTGAAGGTTGGCTGCTTGTCTTTAGTTTATGAGTATGGATTTTTTTTTTTGGGAGTACATTTGATTTAAATGTTACCTGAATGGGCCGAATGGCCCAGACTGGTTGTGTAGAAAGGGGAAGTCCAATGATCTTCATGGAATTGTAAGTGCGGAAATTGATACCCGGGCCTGAGTTTGGGGATAGGTCAAAACAAGTACATGCTCCGATACACGGGTTCAGGCTAATTTGATTGGGTCACAAAACTAAAAGTTTCCATGGTGTGTTGTCATACATTGCCTCATGTGTTTTGTCTCTACCAAAGAAGCCAATGTTCTAAAACAAGGAATTAATTGGCGATTAATCACCGATTAATAGCTGGCGGGGCCTATCCGATTAAGTCCGAGTAACGATTAATCGCTAATCACTAATTAATATGCACCGATTAATCCGATTAATCGCTCGTAGGTGGCCGACCGCCCGACTAGCGCCGAGCGACTTTTAGAACATTGAAAGAAGCAATGGTACAGAAAAGGGACACAGATTGCCCGCTCTATGGACACGTCCCGAATGCATTTACAAAAAAACTTGGGACACAACATTGGAGGAACTGGAAATACTGATACTGTAATTGTAACATATATCACACCACGTCACAACACGGACAAGGTAACCAATACGGAATAAAATCTATCCATTTAAGGTCAAGTACATTTTTTGTGATTAGTGTAACCACATTCAAAATACTCTTTTTTGTTTGTGCGAAAACGGAAATAATAAGGACTTGATTTTTTGCATTACAATTACCTACATATTTCATGTACTGAGAGGAGTAGGAAACTAGGAATCATTTGCCCCAATCAGTTTCACCTTCTAGAAAAGAAGGTGAACTGTGAACAACAAGACCTGCCATCTATTCCAGAGATATCTAGTAAAGAAATTGGATGTTGAACTCCAGAATCTCAACATTAAAATATCGAAAGAGAGGGGATCAATAGGTATAAAAGTGCATTGTTTTCATTTTAAAAGTTCGAAAGAGAAGGAATCATTTACACGCAACATTGTTTTCAATAGGTAAATAGGGAACTTTTTCTTCTTCTAGGAAACATTTTCAAGTGTGCGACGCGTGTCTGGGAACTTTTTGACCTTTTAGGAAACATTTTCGCCTTTTAAGGTTTCGTGTTGTCTCTTACAGATCAAAGTTCTAAGGTGGGATCATGGATAAATCTATATGATCCTAGATTGTTTATTGTTCATGAATATTGATTTTAAGTTATTTTTCTTCAACTTGCAATATATTTTACAAAGTTTCTGAAGTGAGGGGGTGTGTCTGGCTTAAAAAATCATAGGACATGCCGGTGCGACACATGTTGGGTATGTACAACTACTACTCGTCTCTGACACACACGGTGCTTTCTTAGAATAGTTTGCGCCTTTTAGACATTTGTTTTCTGAAAGTGATCAATGCAATTAGACTACTTGGAATTCCTAATAACTATATTCTAATGGACGTCAATTGGTTAATCTGAGTAGTGCATTTAGCCCAATATTTTAGAAGGCCTTTGTCTAGGGTTCTACCATTGGGGACCCCTTCCCTCGCTAACCTATTGCCAAAAGAAAGCTTAACTGATGAAGGCTTTTCTTAGTTATTGCGCTGGTGAGTTCTGCAATTAATTTAGGTTAGCCTCACACACTATTAGACTATTAGTTGTTCCATTGAAATGAGTAATTAAAAGGAAAGCGATGCTAGCAGCCCCTTTTTCTATTACTCATTTTATTTGAGGTTTGTATTGAAATAACTTGGGTCTTATGGATTCATTTTGCCCGTGTAATTATTCTCTTGCAGGATCCTAAATTACTAGCAGCTTTACAGGAAAGTCGAAAACGGCAAGCCCCATATGCTGGAGCTTTCCTTCTTAAGGATGAGCCGGGGACTGATCCTAGTGTGACCTCTGGTTCAGATACAGAAAAAAACATAAATGAGCTCAAAGGAAAAGAGTTGTTTAATCGCCTTAACAGAGTTGGTACACTGGCCCAGGTAACTTGTTTAGGTTTTAGCAGTTACACTTTCCTGTGTACTATTTCTCTTTAAAATTCGTTATTGAGGCGATTTCTGATCCTTGATTAATGTTGTTTTATGCTAATATGTGATGCCAGATAACAAGTATCCAAGGAGACCAGGTAGTCCTTGTTGGTCATAGAAGACTGCGAATAACGGAGTTGGTGAGTTCTGCTCGATGCCCTGCTTATTCATATTCACTCCTTGTGTCTCTGGCTATGCATCTTATGCGTCCAATGGTCCAAGTATCCAGTCTGTAGTTGTGTAAATTTGCTAGATGTGCATAAACCTTGAGGCAAAGTTCCCTAAATTCAGTATCCACAAGAAAATAAGTTTTAGACTGAATTAATTGTCCTCTGTGCAGGTCAGTGAGGATCCACTTACAGTCAGAGTTGATCATCTCAAGGCATGGCCTGTTTTTCAGATTTTCCCTACTTTCGGATTATTGGCTGTAATCTAGAATTAAAGGTACCTTGAAATTCTAGATTCTTCTGCAATACGTTTTCCTTATTTGGTTGTTCTCTATTTTGTAGGATAAACCATATGACAAGGATGATGATGTTGTAAAGGCCACATCGTTTGAGGTTATATCAACCCTCAGGGATGTTTTGAAGACGAGTTCCCTCTGGAGAGATCATGTTCAAACTTACACTCAGGTTTGGCCCTTCCTCCCCAATTTCGGGTGCTGCTTCATGCTGCTTAGCTTTTCTCGCTCTCCCCTTCCCGCATCCCAAAGAAATGGAATGAACAGAACGGAAAAGAAAAATGCCAAAGTGAAGCTGTCCCGTTCACAAATCTTGATAGAGTTTCAACTTACTTATGGATGACCCTTGAATCAAATAGTTAGGGGCTTACGGGCTATGGCCAGTCAAGGAACAATTCCCACGACAACAAAACTTAAAACCTACTTTTTGTTTATTCCCGATATTCTGTCATCTCTGTATAGTTTTCCTTTCTCTCTTCCCCCATTTCTCTTTTCCACTGGAGTTCTGCCGCTGCCACCACACTAGTTTTACTGGCAATACACCAATCACTGGTGCCACCGTCATGGAAGTGAGAGGGAGGTGGTGGTAGTCTTGGGGGTCTGGGGGAGGGATGTGGTTGTGTTCTAAGGTGCCTGTGGTCTTAGCGGTATGAGGGAGGAGGGAAGAGGGGGGGGGGGGGGGGGGGGTGTGGGAGGGATGTGGTTGTGGTCTTGGGTGGCCAGGGAGAGGGTAAAGTGGGGAGTTGGTGCTTTTCACTGGTGGGGCAGATAGGAAGGGGCACTAAAAAGTAGGCCATAGAGAGGGATATGGCTGTAGGTTTGAGGTAGGTTATTAGGGCATTGACTGGCTGTCTGTTAACTCGTTCTCCCTCTGTTCCAAATTGCTCGTCCTTTATACTATTTTGGGATGTTCCAAATTGTTGGTCCTCTTTGAAAAGTCAAAACAAAATGTATTCAATCTTCCAAAATTGTTCCCTTGCCAATAACAATGATTTCATTCAAAAGTTGAAATATAAGGGCATTGTTGTTAATCAATGTGTCTTTTTAACTTTTTAAGTGTGAATGCATTTATTGCATGTCTCCTTAAAAGGTTGGAATTCCCGTAAAGGACCAGCAATTTGGAACAGATGGAGTATGTGATAGCTTTGAATAAGTTTCTCTCTTCTTGAAATGTTTGCTTTCTTGGAACTGCTTTTGTGTATGGTGCTTTTTATTCCATAATCTCAATCACCAATTTTTAAAGTTGTTTTTCTGTATTTTTTCAATAGTTTATTATCAAATTTCTCTACTCAGTTCATTGTGCTCAACATGTCTGTTGTGTTTGTGTATTTTTTGATTCTGAATTGCTTCAAGTTGAACATTAAAAAAATGGTGCAGAATTAAGAAGGGGCTATTGTACTTTTGAGCAAGGTGTTGTTACGAAGGAAAAGAAAAGGTTTTTCAATAAACCCCGACAAGGGTAGAAGTGTAATTTCATACATGAATTGTGAGGGTTGAAATGAGTCTGAAGACCATTGCAAAAATTTAATTGTTTTTGTTTTAACTAGCAAATTTTATTGGTCAAAGAGCCAATAATATGGGTAACATATGTGATTGTCACCCTGTGAGCTGAACTCTGTAATTCTAGGAACTAACTGTTGGGCATTGTTTCATATGTGATTGTTTTGTGTTCTACAAAACTAACTGGATAAGTATGAGACTGGACGGATTTGTAGTTTGAGACTGGAGAGTTTTGCAGTAAGCTAAATTTTGCTTGTGTTATATCCTTATGCTTTCATGTGTGCTAAAATTGAATTAGTTCTATTTGTCAATGCTCCTGAGTGATACTTCTTTTCTCTTATGTTGGTTTGACGTCCAACCTCAGTGCAATTATACAGGTACTTAATTTGAGATTGTCCCGAGTTTCAGGCCTTGAGTTGCTTGGCATGTTGGAAGGTGCTTCAGGCGTTTGTCATAGCTTTTAAAATGATCAACTGTTTTCCTAAGAGTCCTTTGTATGCATGTTCCTTTGAATAGATTTGTTTTGATCATCAAGGACTATGATTGATTTGATTAATTGTTTTTACTGACAAAGTAAGGAATTAAATTTTTGCCTTTTCCTCTACTCAATATTTGCAGCATATGGGTGATTTCAATTATTCAAAGTTAGCAGATTTTGGAGCAGCAATATCTGGTGCAAACAAATTCCAATGCCAGCAAGTGCTTGAAGAGCTAGATGTAAGCATCATCTGTTACTTTTAATTTTGTTCAATGAACTACAATTTCACTTGGATGATAAAGTATTCTGTGAGTTTGGAAGGAGTGATGGACTGTTGGGTTGTGTTTGCGATGAAAGAACAAGGAGACTTGGTGGTTAAGAGGAGCTGGGGGTTCAATAACTTATGTCTGTTGAGGTGACAGGGTCTTTGTTTGGAGAACACTCTGTTTTCTCTCCGGAAAGTGGTTACAGAATTAACTGTAGGGCCTTGGCTTTGGATTTGATGCTTAGGTAGAAGATAACAGAGGCCAAGGAGTTAATCTAAATAACAGAGCTAATCTAGGAAGCATGGATACTAGACATCGATTTTCAATAAGATAAGACAGGAATACACTACATGGATGGAAATCCATTACCAAAACCGAAGTGTATCAGGTTGGTTTGGACTTGAAGCCCTAACATGCAAGTTAGAAACGACAATTTGGATGTAATTTAAATGTCTTCAGATTCATGTTCTATACTCTACAGGAGCCTAAAGAGATGGAAGATTTATTTCGAAGGCAATCTTGACATGTTGTATAAAAAATGGGTTACCCTTCATGTGAAAATATTCTGTTGCATCTGTTGATTTACTGTCTCTAGTTCTGAAATATTTGCCATATCAGGTCTATAAGCGGTTAAAACTTACTCTGGAACTAGTGAAGAAAGAAATGGAGATTAGTAAGATTCAGGTATGCCCTGCTAGTATTTTAACGTCAAAGACGTTCGTGGTAGTTGAATGCGGTTTGTTTCATACATCTTTTGGCAATTATTAGGAGTCAATTGCGAAAGCAATTGAAGAAAAAATAAGTGGGGAGCAGCGCCGATACTTGTTGAACGAGCAGCTTAAGGCCATAAAGAAGGTGTGTGAACCTTTTTCATCCTATGTTATAAGTATTTATGCATCATGCTTAGTTCAGGTTTATTTTTTCTGT
Source organism: Rhododendron mucronatum var. ripense (assembly GCA_019656295.1). NCBI lineage: Eukaryota > Viridiplantae > Streptophyta > Magnoliopsida > Ericales > Ericaceae > Rhododendron > Rhododendron mucronatum. The sequence goes on from BPLT01000067.1 coordinate 1,553,152, forward strand.
TGCGTCTCCGTAGGGGTTTCTGTATTTATGCTTATTGAAATGTTCACATGGTGTTTTTGAGTCGCTAAGCTGGATATTTTTAGTATTTTGATATTTTTGTGGACTTAATTTAATCAAAATTATTACTTTTTGCCTTGATGCAGGAACTTGGGTTGGAGGCTGATGACAAAACAGCACTTTCTGGTTAGTTCTTATCTGTTTACTCCACATCATAACTAGATGATCATTGGAAATTTTCTCCTCTCTTGGTAGAGTTGGAAATTTGCGCTTGTGGAAATAGGAGGTCATGCGGCTAATAAAGTTTGATAGTGTTGTTTTTTCGAATCCACAGTCCTTCACCTTCAATATTTTTTTGTAATATAAAACAATTTGTAGATCACATGGCTGGATTTTCCCTCATTTATTATGGTCTTGCGAGTTTTTTTGTAAGTTGGACTCCTGCACTCTAAAGTTGGCCATTCTACATGATGACGTGTTTTAGATTGTTAACCACCGACTCATCTAGATCTAGTCATCTAGAAGCTTAAGCTGTTAGAGAGAGGGAGATAACGTTACTAGAAATATCTGCAACAAGCCCTCTCACGTCCCTGGCTCTCCTCCATAAATGGGCTAAACACGTGTAAACATTTTAGTCATTAGGTAAGCTCTGACGTTCGAACACAGGGTTTATTACCGGCTCTAATATGATATTAGATTATTTACCACCACCTCACAACAAGCTTAAGCTATTAGAGAGAGATAACTCTTCCGTTTATATATTCAACAATGTGCATGGCAGAAGAAGAGTGCCGGATCTTGACTTTCACACAACACATGCTTTGGGTGGTTGATGAACTTTATGGTAAACTTGGTCCTCATTTCATGTATTCCTCGAGTTGTAATGCTGGAGAACTTATTTGTGTGCTCTATTAGATTAAAGGACTCAAGGATAGTTTGGTATTTTTAGTTTGGCTGGACATAAGTTGTAGGGTCCTAAATACATCCCCGGCTTTACACCCACTAAAGATCGGCACACCTCCCACAATTCCCTAGGCTTACGTCATCCTCAATTCACACCTATATTTTCTTTATCTGCACCCAGTCTCCATCGCCAGTTAGACCATTGCCGAAGGCCTGCGAGCTTGTTACTGACAGCACTGTATCCCTTTTACCCACCACTATAAGCCTGTATCTTCATCACCAGCCATTTTCCGTTTGAAGTTTGTTTTGAGATCTTTATGATTTGCTGTTACTAGTTCGTTGTAGCATAGTTGTTTAATGTTTAGTGCTTCAAATAATTTAGCAATATTTGGGTTTGGTATGTTCTGCAAAGTAATTTGAGATTGGTTTGATGTAAAGGTTGACGAACTCCATTATGTTACAGCATCCTCTTTTCCACCTTTTCCGTGATGTCATTATTTCACATACTATTTACAGCCCCAAGATAGCATTATTTTCATTCCCCAAACCTGAAGCTATCAATCGATCTTACTTCCTTGCCCATTGAATTTATACCTAAAAACTCCAAGTGGGTGTCCATAGAATTTTTGCAACTAATTTCAGAAATCATGCCATAAGCCTTTTAGAAATCGATCCTAATCCCATTCCTCTCCTACCCTTGAGTCTTTCTTCTCCGTTTTGGTATGCTTGCAGCAACTTTCCATTTCCAAAACCCACTAAAAATCCAATCGCAGTCACTCTCGGACCATGTTTCCTCAGTTCTCCCACATCAAGCTTGCAATCTTTGATGAGATTACTGAACAATGACTTTGAGCATCTAGCCAGAATTCAATATCAAGGAAAAGTGAAACTGCTCCTGCTTCTGTTGAAAATTTTTAGGCTTTGGTCCCCAAGTTGAAAACATATTCATTGCTGAACATTTAGGCCACATCAATCTACCTTCAACTTCCCTGAGTCAGCAGTGCTATTGGCGAAATTGAATAAATTCGTTGATTTGGTGTCAAATTACATAAGAGGGTGGAGATTACTTGGATACAAACCTCTAAAGAGGAATAATAGAGTTGTCTCTCTCTCTCTCTGAGAGCCAAATTCATTTATCATGCAATGGCCAATGGGTACGCCCTTTTATACTGAGATCATTTAATAACGTTATGATTTACCTTCATGCAAAGTCACTACACAGATGCATGCATGGTGGACTCTATTTTCCACATTATTTGTCTATCATTGGTTTTGTGTCTCTGCTGCAGGAAAGTTTAGGGAAAGAATTGAGCCAAATAAGGATAAATGCCCCCCTCATGTATTGCAAGTTATAGAAGAAGAACTGACAAAACTTCAGCTGTTGGAGGCCAGTTCAAGTGAATTCAATGTGACACGTAATTATCTTGATTGGTTGACTGCATTGCCTTGGGGAAATTACAGGTTTGTACTTCAATTTCTTTCCAATCGCTTTCTGATTTTCTCTGGGGACCTTTACCTATTTGGCTAAAGTGTGCTGTGCTTTAATTGACAAGTTTGGGGTGGTTGTTCGTATTTCTTGTTGCATTTGAATTTACCTACTTATGTTCGTTAGAAGTTAGAACATTTTTTTTGATGCACTCAGCATAAAGGCTTCAGGATTTTAATTTGTTTATTGTCTGTTTTTGGGTTCCAACGTCATCCTTGTGATGTTTTGGGTGCGCATGCCCTCACAATTCCCTTACTGCCTCTGGCCCTGTTTGGTAGGTGATAGTTAGACCCAAAATAACTGCAACACTGGAGAGACCATTTTTGTTTGAAATATATTTCTGTATTGGGACGATGAACATGTTACAACTCTTGATTAATTTTTGTCTTCTAAGTTCCATATTTTTATGTTACCAAATTACCAATGTTCGTTTTGTTGTAGATTTAATAATTTCCATGTGAAGTTGTCTACACAGTAAATTATCCTGTTCCCATATATTTAGGCTTAGTAGTAGTTTAGGGATGTCGAAAGTCCATGCTAAGTCTAACTCTCTAGTTGGCCTTGCTTGCCAAATTCCATTTACATTCCTTTGATTTCACCAGTACGGAATATTAGGTGGTGTTTCCACTAAACTAAAAGGAGTAGGCAAGTTGTTTCACTTAACATATAGACAAGTTGTTTCCACTAAACTATACTAACAAGTTTAGTGGAAACAAGTTGGCTAAAGGCATAAACTTGTAGACAGATAATATAAGGGAAACACACTGTGGCGTTTCCACTAAACTAAAAGTAGACAAGTTGCACTAAACAAAATGGGCAAGTTTCGTGGAAACAAGTTGGCTAAAGGCAAGAAGTTATAGACAAAATATATAGTGGAAACTTAGTGTATTTGCAGTCCAGCTTTGATAATAGATCACATGTTTTGAACAGTGGGTATCTTTATCCTTCTTCCAACTCTACCACTTCCCATTCCAATGCTTTGATAGCAGTACTAGTTGATATGGTTTTTAATTAAAAGTTTGTTGCATTGTAAGTCTATGTTTAACCTTGCTCTGGTGACCTGTCCATTGATTTCTCTCTTTAAAGTTTTTTTTTTGTAACATATCTTTCTTTGGGTTTATGGGAATAAATGCTTTAGGATGTTTTATTTTGAAACTTATAAACTGAACTCAAATGTGACCTTTTGGGCTTCTGATTTAAATGCAGCGACGAGAACTTTGATGTTCTCCAAGCGCAAAAAATTCTCGATGAAGACCATTATGGGTTGACTGATGTCAAAGAAAGGATATTGGAATTTATAGCAGTCGGAAAGCTCCGAGGGACCTCACAAGGTTGGTTATGCATCTCCTAATTGAATGGTTTTTGAGGGTATGACCGTCATGGTTCGTATGATGGTCTATTTTGCTCACCAAATCTAAAAAAAAAGGAAAAAAGAAGAAGATAAACTGAAGAAATTAATGTTCTGTACTAGGATAGTTTAACTACGCAGTTGGGATTCCTGCTATCTGGTATCAGTGTTATGCTCTGCCTTCCCCCTTCCCACGAGTTGAGTTTTGTTCACCCTCCACACTTTTTGGTAAGCATGACATGACTTTGTGGTGGGATCCATGCCATTTCAACCAATAAGTAGGGTAATGTTCACCCTCTTTTAAGGATGGTGAACAAAATTGCACTCCCTTCCCACTCATGATCTATTTGATGCTTTCATCCAGAGGTTGTAATTGCTTGGTTTGCCTTCCTGTGGTTTGGAAAATTGGGGATGGTACTGGTGATAGTTTCCCCCAATCTTTTTTGGACATGTGAAAATATATTTCCCCCCAATACATCACAGGGAAAATTATCTGTCTCTCTGGCCCACCTGGAGTTGGAAAAACTAGCATTGGTCGTTCAATTGCACGGGCTTTGAACCGTAAGTTCTACCGATTTTCAGTTGGAGGATTGTCCGATGTTGCTGAAATCAAGGTAGATCATATCCCAAACTGTGATTACCAGTAACACACAAGTACACTTTCTCATTTAGCCGACAGCATGTTGTATTACTAACTTATGAAACTACATGTAGGGGCATCGTCGAACATATATTGGTGCAATGCCAGGAAAGATGGTGCAATGCCTGAAAAACGTGGGAACAGCTAACCCTCTTGTCCTCATTGATGAGATTGACAAGGTATATTATATCACTGATACCTCAATAATTAAATGCCTCAGTTGTTCTAGTACTGCTTTATTCTTCAGGATGGATTGGCTTTGGGTGTAGAGCAAAACAGAACCTCTGCTGGGGACAATTTTGTTCCCAACCATTTATGGAGCTGTAATTATTAGTTGGAGTAGATCTTAAAAATGACTTATTATCTGTTCTACTTTGCAATGGCAGTTGGGAAGGGGACATGCAGGTGATCCGGCAAGTGCTATGTTGGAACTCCTTGATCCGGAGCAAAATGCAAACTTTCTAGACCACTATCTTGATGTTCCTATAGACTTATCGAAGGTTAGTCATTGGAGTAGGTGTTATCAAATCAAAGGTTTCCATTCCTGAAATTTTGTCTTACAAGTTACAGGTGAAAGTTTTTGGTTTTTCAAGTGGTCTCAGAACTATCACTTCAAAGTTTGTGTGGGATGCTTAGTTTGTATATCATTAAATAATCCTGACCCAGATGTAAGGCTAACAGCCTTCTTCAAAATGCATTTTTTATTCGAAGAAAGAAAAGGTAAGAACAGAAACAAACGTAGACACATAGCCGCACGGGCTCCCACCCGCTTATATCTCAACTGAGCCCGAACCCTGTACTTTTTTGGGATGACAGATAAACCACTCAAGCTATTGGCAAATGGTTCTAGAAGTTGACTTCAAGTATATTGGACCCATTTTGGATTTTATCCACTATAATTTACTGATTGGAATATCATTTAATACCTTGTCAAAAAGACGAGGCTTGGTTTCCTACCTATTACATGAACTCTTAACATGCTCATAATAAGAACTAGCAATTTCAAGTTCAACGAAGGAGTTGTCCCTCTTTCATTGTCTGAAGTAAGGATCTTGAATTGCAACTAGTGATGGGGCATTCATTTCTATTTTGCTGATTCATCATGAGCTAGTTTTAGAGGCATTATAAGAGGGTGATTTTTGACAGTTATGGTTTATGATTAAATTTTCCATTGCAGGTTTTGTTTGTTTGTACTGCGAATGTTGTGGAAATGATACCCAACCCTCTGTTGGATAGAATGGAGGTCGTGGCCATTGCTGGGTATATCACTGATGAGAAAATGCACATTGCAAGAGATTATTTGGAGAAAACGACTCGTGAAGCTTGTGGAATTAAGCCTGAACAGGTATTCTGCATGTGTGCGTGCATGCAAAATTTGCTACTTGTTAGTTTGCACTTAATTGCATGAAATTATGTTTCACTGTCACCTTCACCAAATGCTTCTTCGATTGGATGACTGAGTATGCAGTACCTAGAACCTCTAAGCGTATTTCTGTATTATTCATTTCTAATCTGGTTATTCATACCAACAATGAAGCATGTGTATCCCGTAATGACCTTGAAAGGGATATCGGGATTAGCATTTGAATTCTTTCGGTGGCTTACTATGCTGCAAATTACAACTAGATAGGTTTTCAATTTTAGACTTGCTCATTTTTTTTTTATGTTTAATTAATTTTGTCTTTAAATATATATATTTTTACTTATAATAAGAGGGATAATTGAGATTCGAAAACGAATATGTTCCAGGTTGAAGTGACTGATGCTGCTCTCCTTGCTTTGATTGAAAGTTACTGCCGTGAAGCAGGTGTTCGAAATCTTCAGAAGCAAATAGAGAAGATTTACCGCAAGGTGAGCTAGACTGTCCAATCCTATTGCGATTGTCGAATTCAAACCACTTTGGTGATTGAAGGCAGCTTTCGTTGATATTTGTATGTGTTTGTGTTTTGTGACTAGTTGACATGCACATGAATCTTGTATCTGTAGTCTAGTCTGTGATTTTTGTTCTTGATCAACATAAAAAAGCTATAATTGTTGTTGTCATTGTTCTTCATTAATTTGAGCTCACATGAAAACTGAGCTCTGTTTGGCATTTTCCTTAGAACCAGCATGTTCTGTGATTGCTTGGCAGATTGCTCTGCAACTTGTGCGAAAGGGTGCATATACTGAACCTCCAGCTGCTGGAGACCAGGTTGTGGAACTTGATGAGGCAAAAACAGAATCTGTCAGTGACTTGGGTGAGACAATGGTTGGAGGAGAGACGCAGGTTGTGGCTGATCCAGTGGACTGTAGCAGTAATGAAATGGCTTCTGACACTACAGTTGAAATAGACCCAATGGAGAAGGATCTCACAGTTGTTCAAAGTCAACTTGTCACTGACCAGCATACGGATTCGCAGGTACCAGGGATCAATCGTATTTCTAATACATGAAGTACCATGGTTTATATTTCTATTTCTTTTTCTTAATTGGTTGAAGAAGTTTGATTTTATTTGTTTCTCTTTAAGAAACAAAGGAGTAAATCATGTACGTGTTCATCTGAGGTTATGCATGTAATTTGAACTTTGTTGGAAGAACTACCCACTTGTTCCAGTGTTTGAGAGGTTATTTCGTATGTGGTGTGGTAATTTGCGGTGAAATTAGCAATAATAAAAGAAAGGGTGTTTGCACTTGGAGCATTGTGCTTGCGCTTTATAATTGCTCTGAAACATATCTGTGACTTGGGGAGAAATCAATAGGGCCACGTTTGGTTCACATGCTTATTTGGTTGTTTTCTCATTTCTTATAATATGCAATAAGCAACACCGTGAATAAGCAAAGAAGTTTGGCTACAGAATTGCTTATTTTCTTCTTTGGAAGAGAGTTGGGCATTCTTTTAGGAGTAATAAGCAATTAAGCTATTCAGACCCCACCAAACAAGCATATTCACTAAGCATAGGAAAATGAACAAGTAAACCAAACAGTCCCAAGTGTAATGTCCAGTTAGTTTTACTCGCTGAAACACTGCACATTGATGAAGAAAGGTACAAAGATAAAATATGAGCTTGTTTAATCTTAGTTCTTATGTAGCATAACCCGGCTTTTGGCACATTGAAATGTTGACGTTGCTCACAGTTTGTCTTGTTGACAGGTCAATATAGAAACTCATGAAAAAAGGGAAAATGAGGCTGCTAATGTGGTTGAGAAAGTGTTGGTTGACACATCAAACCTGTCTGATTTTGTTGGCAAACCTGTTTTCCATGCGGAACGCATATACGACCAGACACCGGCTGGAGTTGTGATGGGTCTTGCTTGGACTGCTATGGGCGGTTCTACCCTTTACATCGAAACTACTCTGGTGGAGCAAAGTGAAGGGAAAGGGGCTTTGCATGTCACCGGACAACTGGGAGATGTGATGAAAGAGAGTACCCAGATTGCCCACACGGTCGCGAGAGCGATATTGATGGAGAAAGATCCGGATAACACTTTCTTTGCCAATACCAAGCTTCATCTCCATGTCCCTGCGGGGGCCACTCCTAAGGACGGGCCTAGTGCTGGTTGCACCATGATTACATCCTTGCTTTCTCTTGCCCTGAAGAAGCCTGTCAAGAAGGACCTAGCGATGACTGGTGAAGTAACCCTAACTGGGAAGATCCTTCCAATTGGCGGGGTAAGCTAATTAAACCTTCATATTAACTATCTTTGGTTCGTATGTTCACTCTCATTGATATTTGTCAATTTTGTTGGACTATAGTGTCGTCATGCTTTCTTGTTTGATGTTGTTTTCTTAAGGCTGTGTTGGGATCCATTTGTAGAGGGGTTATGGGAGATAGAGGTGAGCATGGACCGGATTGGTTCGGGTTTAAACCAAGCACCAAACCACCACCTATGTATTATGAATTTGGAAAACCAAACCAACCCATAAAATTGATAGAACCAAACAATTCAGATATGGTTCGGGTTCGGTTTTGAACCACGGTTCACTAAAAAGTGAGATATCATCTCCATAATCTGTTTAAAGTACTTAAAAGTGCATAGATAAGTGAAACCAAAACTTATATTTAAACTAGAGCTACTGAAATCACCAAAACTCACTAACATCAACCAACTAAAGAAGAGTAGATGAAGGAATAGGGCCATGAAATAGAGTGTTAGATAAGAAATTAGTTATTGAGCAAGAAGATTTGGCAATCATTTGATTTTCCTACCAGTTCTCTCTCTTGGTAAGACCCTCCCGAAATTCATGATCCTAATACTTCTTAAGATTATTTAACGTTTATGCCTAACTTTGTTGTGTACTAATATCTCCTCTCTTCATAATGGATTCATTCCTCCATTTCTGCTTGGTTTTAGAATCACACAACGTAATTTAGGGAGCTTCAAATATTTGATTTCTAGTACTTACCCGAACTGGTTCCCTCTGCTATTTGTCAACTACATAGCCATGATATGGACTTCTATTTTAATTTTTTGTCGCTCGTGTTATATCTGATAGATGCTTTTTGTTGTGCACAAAAACAGGTTAAAGAGAAGACGATAGCAGCGAGGCGTAGTGATGTGAAGACTATTATATTTCCTTCAGCCAACAGAAGAGATTTCGATGAGCTTGCACCTAATGTGAAGGACGGACTCGAGGTTCACTTTGTAGATGACTACAGTCAAATATTTGTTTTGGCTTTTGCCGATGAAGAGCAAACAGAGAAGTAAGCCACTCTTGCCTCAACTGTTCTTTTGAGCATATTTCTGGGTTTAGATTTCTGCTCCATGACCTACGCATTGGTTAGGCAGCATTGTTTTTCCCTTTTTTCGGACAGAAGTTTTCAAAGCAGAGCAGTGAGTAGGTATGGGGGAGGCCATAATTTTTTATTTTTTGATATCCCTGTACCGTTGGAAATCTTTCCATTTGTATCCTATTTATTGTGTTATTATATGGGGAGATATTCAGATATTGTGTTGGCTCAATATATATATATATATATATATATATATATATATATATATATATATATATATATATATATACACACACACACACACACACACACAGAGTTTGTTTCAAATGAGGGGGTCCTCATTTTAGTTAAAATGCGGACCCTTCTTCCCCGATCGAATTTCGATGATCTGAGCCGCTCAATGTGTCCATAACGTGATTTTAAGGGTTCCATGCGAGAAATCGGCAAAAAAAATGACGGGGAAGGGCTTTATCCGAACAATTTTTTATTAAATGGTTTAAATAAAAACTGCTCAAATCAAACCATTTCCGGTCATTTTTTTGCCGATTTTTCGCGGGTAAGAAAGGGAAACCTACAATAGCAGCCAATGGACGACTTATTATTTTCTATTTTTCCCTTCTTTCCGGATTCCGATGGAGGATTTATGCAGAACTGTGATCATGTTTCGTGAAAGTCGAATAAGAGACTAATAATAATTTGAACCTTGGCCTGCTGATCTTGGCCACTTCAATCACCGTCACGAGTGATTGATGGGGCTCCGGTGTCTGGTTTCATGCTTCTTTTTATTGCATTTTGTTTTGTTTGTTGTATTTTGTTTTGTTGTTTTAGTTGTACTTTATTTTCGTATTAATATAATTGGGATGATCTTGTTTATAAAAAAAACACTTGGTCTGTATACTTATTTATTACTGTGATAGAGGAGGACAAAATGTCTAGGAACACAATTTCAGAGTACAATTTCTGCCACAACGTCCAATAAAAGAAACAACCATGAAATGACCAGCGATGGGATGCCAAACTAAAAACTAGGGAACTTTGATTTCTTTAGATCAATTTCATCCGTTGGGCATAGTTCACGCTAAGAGTTGGGGTGAGCAAAATAACAACCGTGAATCCATACATCAATCCAAAACTGAATGATTCATGAATCTAGATTATACCAATCCAAACCAAATGGTTCGGTTTTCTAGTAATGTGGTTTGGTCCAGGTTTTAACACTTGGAAACCGTGTTGAATGGTTTGTTTTGTGTAAACTTATGTGTCAAATTTGGTGTGAGGGAACCGACCCCTATATATATGGACACACATATGTATATGTATGTATGTGTGCATATAGGGTTTGTTTAGATGCTCTAAACGTATTTTTCATAGTCCGGGAGTTCTTTGTATAGAAGATGAATCTTCAACGTCATACGTCGGTTTTAATTAGCTCCATTATATACAATCTTGTATCGCCAAACATGTACACGTCAAAAAACACCCCATAAAGTTATTCACAAGTCAAAGAACTACTTTGTCACATAGGTCCAAGAACAGGTACAATCTTAGTCACGTCACACAGTTTTGTGGTAGGACTCTTCGCTTATGCTTTCAATCTTTGCTCTTGAGAATTTAGTTGCTTGAAATGTTTTGAAAGACGCTTTCACGCTTGCGCTATATCTCACGTACACGCATTGTGTGACTTAGGGTGGTCTTGTAGGGAAAAAAATGGGTAATACATTTAGTTACTTGTAATACATTTAATGAGTAGCCTATCATAAAAAAAAACAAAAACAAAAACATTTAATGAGTAATACGGGGTGTATTACACATAGAATGTTGCAAACTTCTCTTTAGTTTTTATTCGTAAACTTTTTTCAGCTTTTCATGTATATAGTTAGGCTTAATCATTCGGTTCGATGAGAGAAATAAAAAAATGTGGAGTATAGCACAAGTGATTGAAACAAGTTCAAAAGAGACAAGAAAGACAGTCTTTTATTAGTAATTTTTTCTGTCTATAATTACCTTTTTAAAGCTTTGGATAATTTGTTTTTACACATCACAAATTATTTAATCTTATAAGAATAACATTAATTTAATAAAAAAATCATAAAAGAAAAGCAAAAAAATATATACTTGATTTTGTTTGAACCAAGCCTACCGTAACTGCAACATTGACATTTTGTTTTGGTAATCTTTAGCTATTTTCATGGAGATAAGGATAGAGATAATTCTAGAAATTTGGGCGTTGCCCCTGTGGTCTTAAGTGCAAGCAATAAGCTTCTTAATTCTAGTCGTTTGTTTTGTTCTTTATTTGAAAAGTTCGTTCTTGTATTCAAGTCCTTAAAATTTCGTACATTAGCTGTAATTCCTTCCCTTCCCAAACAAAATGAATTCCAGATGCACGTAAGTTGATCCAAACACCTGAGTTATTAGAAAAAAGTATACTTACTTTTCTTGTAAACTTATTTTTAATTCTTCTTCATTTTGTATGTTTTGTTCGTATTTTTTGAATTTTTGTTAGATTTGGGTGATATATTTTGGATTAAGCATCCGTCTCGATGAGAGAAGTTTAAAAACTATAAAATTATGACAAAAAGCAAAAAAAAAGTGCACTAAGGACCAAAAAAGCATCAAAAAACTGTCTTATTTGTCTAAAGTGTCATCTTACAATTTTTTGATTCGTTTCATTGAGCCAAACGATTAACCCCAAAAATTATGATGAAAAGCTAAATAAAAAGTAAAAAAATACGGAGATAAGTTTCAGAGTTATAAGTTTACAAGAACGCAGCCTAAGAAAGACTTGCACTATAAGGTGAGCACAAAACATCAAACGATCTGTTCTTGACAAATTTGACAAAAGCCTTGATAATACCAAATTAGTGCTCTCAAATATATAGAGAAGAATCATTAACCATGTTAAGGTTGAAAGAAAAACTTAACAAAAAAAGAAAAAGAAAAGCAAAGCTCCTATAGTTAAAATTGAGCCATTTTGTTTCTCCTCAATTGAGCTCAATACCAAAAAGTCTAACACTTCTCTTTCTCTTGGGTGCTAACCCTAGTCCTGGAAACAACTTTTGATGCTCACAATCTTCCTTCTCATCCTTAACCAACTCCAAGTTGACATTTTGTCCCAATTTTAGACTTATATCCACTTGTGTATTCACATTCTGGCTAATAATTCCTTCATCCACCGTACCGTTTCTTGATCCCTTGGTGTGACCTATATCGATAACAAAAAAGGATTGACGTCCTTCTTGACCTTTGCATACGTAGAAAGCAATTAGGTCGTTGGCCTTTAACCCTTTTTCCTTCACGAATCGATTCCAGCCCCTTGTGAAAACAAAGCTTTGGCTACTCTTCCAGTAACAGTACCGGAATTTCCATAGCCTCATCATCCTGTCATAGAAAAAAAGATGTACATCATCCACCTTCCCACCACCCGTATTTTCTTCCGTTTCCTCAGTTTCCTCCAACATAGGGGAGAAGAACTTGACCGCGTATTTCTTTGGGACAACAAGCCTATTAAGCTTCCCCACATCACTTGGTGTCAATTCCTTCTGGAAAAGAAGTTTACAGGAAACACCACCATGCCCTTGGACCTTGATTAGGTTGACACCTATTTCATTTTCCCCCTTTTGGCTCCTCAGAAAGTCTTCAAATTTTGATGGATAGGATCCATCTCTTATCATGTTCAAAATCGCTTCTGTACTATGTAGGCCCTGGAATTTAGGCTCATGAACTGTCATGTTGGTCCATGGAAAGTTTCTGTAGTTGTCTCCGGTACGAAGTTTGATGGAAGCACTATCGTACGCCATGGCAGCTTCCGTCTCTGATTTGAAGGTGCCTAACCAAATCCTCAGGTGATTTGCGTAGATTTGCGCTCCCCAATGCCCATTCGGCTGTGGAACAACCCCTTTGAATTTCGGTGGCAATTCGATTCCTTCGTTAATTCGTTGATGCTTTCTATCATGAATTCTTTGTTTGGTGCTACTCCATTCGAAACCGCCTGCGATTTCACTCATTTTATCCATGGTGCGTACCCTGTGGAACACTGCATGAAACAAAAACAAACATAAGATAAGGATGCCATGCATGAACTATTGATTGCTTGTTGGATAAGTTATTAGCATAGACAAGTTCTTAGCCAATAACCACAATTAATAGAAGAAATCATGAAACAAAGTTTAACGCTTTAACCGACGTTGTTAAACTGCTTTTAGGATACAAAAATTCAACATTTTAAAGAGTTAATTTCGTTTAAACTACTAACATTTATGCTACTTCATCCATGAACTATGAAAATGATTTATTTCATCCTTCAACTTCCCAATTGCAACCCATTTGGTTTAATTGATAACGGTAGTTCAAATGTTGGGCGAAAAAAAGTTCGTGGCCATCGAATAAAAAGACTACAAGTACAGATAGCTTGTGAGACCCTAAAGTGGGGTCCCACACAAATAATTTGATACAATTAAATTTATACAATTTTTTGAGAAGTCTTATAAAAAATCAGCTCGATCGGATGACCACAACAAATTGGATCCCCTAACTTGAGGAAACATATTGTTTTCAACTAAGCATTGTTTTCATTTGGTTTTGAAACATGAATTCGGTTTTGATTTGATAAAATCAGCAATTTTCGGTTCGGGTTCGATTAGATATAGTAATATTTTTTTATCGAAACCCGAAACGTACATCTATTTAGTATTATATACATATGGATAATAATCAGGTTTGGAGAAAAACCAAACTGAACCGATCCCTGTCAGTGCGTGCGGATTCAATTTTTCGTTTACAAATTTAGAGTTTGGTTGGGGGTTGGCTGAAACCCTAGTAGAACCGACTCATTGTCATCTCTATTTTAGAACCGACTCAATGTCATCTCTATTTAAAAAAAAATGAAAAAAAATTTCATTACATTAATTAGAATAGACTAGATTAGGATTAACGAATAGAAAAAAAAAAAAAAAACTAGCCTTGCATTCAATGAAACAATAAATAGGGTTTTGTTGTGATTCAAACCCATTAATAAGTGAAAATCAAACTCGTAACCAAAAAAAATCAAACTCCTAATCGGTAAGGCATGACATTATTATTAATAAAAAGAGTTCTAATGGGATACAAAGGCATCACAGAATTAATTTGCTAAAAGATTAAGGATGGACCCGATTAAACCAATTGAGCAAATAATAGAAACACAACTCCGGACATAATTGAACCGGAGCCGTTCGATGCAAGTAGGCCCTTACCTACGTGCATCGAACGATTACTAACACAGTTATTTTCGGAGTTGCGTCCAGAAGGCGCGTTCCTAGAGTTTTTGTTAAACAGTAACTCTACCTCTGTTTCGGGGAAGAGGATAGTCAGACAGAGAAGGTCCGAGATTTCCGTCACCGGGCTAAGAGTCGCCGGCCGCCAAACTGTTCAAGGGTTCAGGGGTTTATGAAGCTGCCATTAAATATAAAAGCAAAAGTTTTATGTCTCTCAGACTTCGGATAGCGTAGGGGAGACCTGATAAAACTGATGGCAAATTTTTCATATCTTATGCGAAGAACCATGAGGGAAGGGGGCAAGCTAGGTGGGGCTTTTTAATCCTGATGATTCTGAGAGAAATAAAGTAATCTTTGGAGAAAAATTTGGAAGCAAATCCTCAATCAGAGATTTTATTTTTGTGTAATAAAGGCAAGTTTGTAATCGGGAGGAAAGAGATCAGGACACTTACTAAATTAATTGATCTTCACAACCTAATTAAATAGAACGAAATAGGCAACTATTACTCAGATTTGTCTTAATTTAGGCAATAAAGGTAAATTTTATCAGGCAAAAAACAACCTTCTATTTGGTTTTTTTGGAAGGCAAATTTTTTTTTGTTAATCATTGGAATTTGATAAAACTACAAAACACAATGGCGTAAGGTCTACTCAAAGGTTGAGATTGAATTAATTCAATGGCTAATGTGTGTTCTCTTACTCTTAAGAATGTACTCAAACTCTTGGAATATACTACACAAAGACCATCAATTTTTTATTTGGTACTCATCAGCTGCTAAGAAACGATTGGGTCTCTCTCTCGAAATCTACACCACTCACTCACTCACTCTACACCACTCACTCACTCACTCTTGGATTTACTCCGGCGAAATCCACTGCAGTCATTGGTGTCACTTGCAATGCCAAGGGAGAACATGGTTTCTAGTTTCTAGAGACCGCCCGACGGCATCAAGGTCTTTACGTCAAGTCCCGGTCGGCCAACTTGATGGTCTTTCAGTCTAGGCCAACAACTACATTGAAAAGCTGCGTGGAAGGTTAAAAACTATATATACTTTGATTCATAATTTTGGAGTAAACAGAGCTCTAGATCTGAAATAAAAGACCGCCCGACGGCATTGGGATTTTTGGAGTTTTCTGATGAATTTAAATAAAGAAACTATGGTGTGTATTTTTTTTTACTTCTTTTTCCGGTTTCTGCCGTTTGAAATTTGGCGTTTGGAATAAATGCTCGTTGTTAATTTTTCAACTTGAGACATGCAAATGTACAGGAATTGAAAAAGAAAGAGTACAACTTGGCCAAAACCTCTATTACCGTTAAAAATAAATCCAAATTCAACTACAAATTTGAGTGAAAACTCCTTTAAAAAAATGTGAATTTGGAAGGGGATAATGAAACCACCCCTAATTTGAGTAATTTTTTTTATAGTAAAACTCGATTTGGTATAAATTTGAGTAAAGGAGGCGTGGATTTTTAAAGGGTTTTACCACATATTGTTGCAAACTCAATATCAAGTTGTGACGGGCCTTTGGGGGGCATTTTGCTCACTTTACTTAGGACACTCGAAACCATGTCGAATGCCGAATTTTTTGAGTGGGCATGTGCTAGTAAGACGTGCAAACCAACTAGGCCGACCCTATGGATAAATTACATTTTTCCTCCCTTGAAGTTAATAAAACTAAACTTTTTCCCTTAATTCTAGCTATGAGTTGCACAATTTACACCTTTCATTGTATAGCATGTTGCAACGTCAATGTTCCATCGATGCAAAACAGCCATGTGCTCTCACTATGAGTTCTTACGAGGGCCAAAGAGGATAAAATGTTTTTTTCCTCACAATGTGGGACCTAACCTGTTTGTACACATTTCAGAGGGAGGGGAGGGAGATACGGATCACGAGTAAAGGAAATAGAAGTATGAAGGAGAAGAACCCGATAGAGAAACCGAAGCCATGGATCGAAGGGGAAAAAAAGTTTTTCCTCCCTTGTAGCCTCTTAAGTGCTCATGGGGAAAACATGTGAGTACTAATTTTGTGGATTATGTTGACGGAATCCAATAGAAAGATGGCAATGCAAATGCTACAATAACTTGAGGCCTAAATTGTCAAAATCAAAACTTGAGGAACTTAATAGCGGAACTCGCTTAAGATTGGAAGGGTTTGCAATCATAACCCACATGGGTGTTGAGAGTCTATACTTTCAAGAATATTCTAGAGTTCTGAAAGATTCTAGAAGTATCTAGAATGTCTTGAAACATTCTAGAATATGACAAGAGTCTTGAAGATGCTAAAATATTTCAGAACGTTCAAGAAGACTATAGTTGTGGGGGTGTTCTAACTGGAATGAGTCTAAAATATTCTAGAATGTTGAAGAATATAGTGAACGCCTATATAAAGGTTGGAAGGCCTCATTTGAGTAGTGTGGTAAGCAAGTAACACCACGTAGCGAACAAAAAACATTTGGTGGTGTTTGTCAAAGATGGTACTTGGTGTGATGGTGTTTTATGAGTAGTGGTGTTTGTCAATGCACTAGTAATTTCCTAGTTATAGGGGATCCACAGCAAATAAATGTAAACATCATTTTGTTATATCACTTACCCCACTTAAATTACTTGATTAAAAGACTTATAACCAATTAGTGAGATGAACCTTGCG
Organism: Rhododendron mucronatum var. ripense; assembly: GCA_019656295.1. NCBI lineage: Eukaryota > Viridiplantae > Streptophyta > Magnoliopsida > Ericales > Ericaceae > Rhododendron > Rhododendron mucronatum. The sequence continues at coordinate 1,570,140 of BPLT01000067.1, forward strand.
GGTTGGCCTAGTGGCTAAAGCCTATGACTTAGGTGTTTTGCTATCTCCTAATGTCTCATGGGCAAAAATCTCAATGGACACTGTGATTAATCGTGGTGCGCATAAACTTGGCCTGGACACCTACTAATTAGTGGGATGTAGTTTTTGTTTAATCTCAAATGATAACAATGAGAAGGTAAGTACCCTTGTTGATATGATTTGCTTTTAGTGACTTGATCAAAAGTCTCATAACCAATTAGTAAAGTATAATTTCAATTATTTCCCAAATAAAATTAGTTCTGGAACAAACCCTTCCTCTGCATACTGTTTGCAATAAGTCTTCTCTTGAGTATTACTCTCATATCTCTATCTCTCTACTTATTTTACCCCAAATCCTCAAATTCAAACCAAACAAAGCCGAGCCTTATTTGTTGTCTACATAATTTTAAGAGATGCTTCCTTTTAGCCATATATGCGCTAATTGGTGTGCTTCAAGTTTTACATTTTCTCTCTTTATTGATAGGACCAGTAAAAAGCTGAGATTAGCAATTCTCCATTTGGAAACCATTACAAAAATCTTTTGGGTCTCCGTTTTACTGGAATTCCATTTGGTTACTGATTTACTGTGGGCCATTGGAAAACGAAAATGCTATTGGTACACAACGGTTTGTGGGGTCCACTTTTGGGTCCAACACAAATAATTCGAACCGTTTATTAATTTTAAAACAAATTTTTGAGTGACTTATGTAAAATCAGCTCTGTTGGATATACATTAGTGGTTGATTCAATCTTTCAATTTTTTATTCAAAATTCGGGATCTTCTGAATGAAACTTGTAAAAGATTGGATCAACTACTTACGCATATTCAATGGAGTTGATTTCTAGCAACATCACGATAAAATTATTTTAAGATTTATGAACAATTTAGATTATTTGTGTGAGATCCAAAAGTGAGTCCCACAAACGGGTGTATATTTTTCGTGCCCTTTCATTTCGGTACCCATAAGCCATAGTCGAGCTCATTGGAAAATTCAAAATGTGCAACTAACACAATCCCGGAATAGCCGGTGGGTATCCATGTGGCAGAATATGTCGTCAGTAGTCTAAAGTCAAAAGACTTCCTTGACGAGAAAACCTTTTATCTAATTGGCCTTTTCTCACTCCTCTCTCTTTCAACCCCTCAGATACTGCCCCGCTTACACACAAAAGTAGTAGGTATATATAGGTTAACACATTATAAAACACCCAAATATCAGATACACTTCTCCCTCTTTCAACCCCTCAGTACTGCCCCGCGTAAACAAAAGTAGGTATACATAGGTTAACACATTATAAAACACCGGAATCAGATACAGAAGAGAGAGGAAATACATAGGTTAACACATTATAAAACACCGGAATCAGATACAGAAGAGAGGAAAACTGAGGAGACAGAGAGGAATTGTTCTTGATCGATCTGCTTTTTCTGATTGTCATTATGGTTCAGCGGCTCGGTTCGAATGAGGATGGATTATTTGCTTCTGATGATTATCATACCTCTGTTTCTAAAAGAACCAAGCTGAATTTCCCGCAATCCAATCATCAGGTATTTGTTTTTTCTAAAGTTATCTCGATGTGACTTTTGTTGTTTGTAGAGTTATCTCAATGTGACTTGATGCACAGATGCGCGGCTGGTTTTTCCTTTATTGAAACGGAATAATGGTTTGTACTAGATGATTTCGATCTACACAAATAAAAAATCACCAAAACAAAATAACGATATAGAATGTAGAAAAATTATAGGAAAATACCTTGGTTTGCTGAGAAAAATATAGTAGTGGTTTAGGGTTTTACAGAAAGGTTGTTACGTAACGGAATTTTCTGACCTCTGATACCCCTATTTACTTACATCCGTTAGGATTCTCGATACCGCGAGTTAAAACCATGCCATGGTTTGACAATGTACCTGCGTCAATGGATTATACTGCTTGGGTCTCACATAGTCTCTCTTCTATATCTCGCGTTGCTAGAAGTATAGTGCTCTAGAAATACAAGTACAACTCCACAACTCTGGCAGGTCAAATCGTAATAGAAGTAAAGGGCAAATGTTTTTTAATAGGATTCTTAAAGTAGTTTTTAAATATTCGCAGGTAAAATTGTCAATATTTAATACTAATTATAGTTAGTCGAAGTGATATATATTTTTAAACCTAGAGTGGTCATGTGACCCCACTATTTTGGTCTTCCTCCAATCGCCCTTGGCTACATTGACTAATGTGTTTGGCTACATTGACTAATGTGTTTTGGTGATGCCTTTTTGTATTTTACTTTACTCACCTCCATTCTCCCACTATTTTCTTCTTTATTTGCAGGAAGTAGACTCCTCCAAAGAATCAAGTCCTCTTGGCTTGACATTAACCAAGACACCATCTTTCATTGACTTGGTAGAAATGAAACTATCCCAAACAAGGAGCAAAAGTTGTTCAAATGAGAAACATCAAGCTTTAGTTCAAGAAACAAAGATGGATGATTTTGTGCCTCAACCAATGTCAGACAGAGAGAAATTGAAGGCCTCAAACTTCCCAGCATTACTACTAAAGATTGGTTCTTGGGAGGTAATAGTTAGTAGTTAGTACCTATCTGAATTACGATCGCGAACCCTCCAAGTTTTAACCAAGTTCCGTTTTTAAGTTTCTCAAGCTTTGATTTTAAATACTGAAGGCTTAGGTTATTGTAGCATGTTGCAATGTGGGCTTTCTAATAGATTATGTCAATAAAATCTACAAAAAGTAGTCACATGCTTTTTGCTTGAACCCTTGAGAGGGTAAGAGGCAGCAAAAATCCACAGTTTTGGTTTCTATCTCGGTTTTTTTTCCTTTGTACACTTGTATTTTCCTTCTCCACGATCCATATTTCCTTCCCTCTCCCTCCCTCTGTTTTGTTTACATGTAGGTTAGATTACACATGGCGGGAGAAAATATTTTATTCTCTCTATCTGGCCCTCGTACAAACTAACATTGAGAGCACGTGGCTAGTTTCCATTGAGGAATCCAATGGAAGATTGCATTGCAACATGCTATAAAGCTTAAGGTGTAAATTGTGCAACTCAGAGCTAGAAGGGCAAAAGTGGAGCTTTATTAAACTTGAAGGCGGGAACATTTAACTTATACTTAGGACTTAGTTGGTTTGCACGTCTTATTGGTTTATTTGTTTATTTTTAGTTTCACTTTGGACGTAATTATGTTTAGGTTTAGACTCAATATAAGATAGAAAGACAAAAACAAACAAGAAAACCAACAGGACCTCAATAAAATGATCCCCAAAACATGCACTGTAAAGAGATGATTATATACTCAAAAATAAAAATAAAAATAAAAATAAAAATTTCCATTCAATTGGTTGAAATAATTGCAGAGGTTAACTAGGCAAGAAGGGGATTTGATTGCAAAGTGTTACTATGCCAAGAGAAAATTTGTGTGGGAAGTGTTGGAGGGAGCTCTTAAGAGCAAGATTGAAATACAATGGTCTGACATTGAAGCAATTAGAGCAATTATTCACGACAATGAGCCTGGAATATTGGAAATTCAGGTTAGTGATTATACCCTAGTTCAATGAAATTTCTCCCTACTTTGAGTAGAATCGAAGGTCACTCCTCTTTCTGTGTGTTTTTAACGGGAAATTTTTACTAAATTTGCTATAGTTGAAGCAATCACCTCCGTTCTTTCGAGAGACTAATCCACAGCCCCGGAAGCATACTATTTGGCACGAGGCACCGGACTTTACTGAAGGTCAAGCTCGCATTTGCAGGTTTGACACCTATTGGTTTGACAGTGTTTCCTCAATTTTCGTTTTCGTTTTTTGAGTTTACAAAAACTAGAAATATGGAATGTTCGAAAACTCATGGTCCCATGTCATTCTTATTTTACTGCATAATTAATTTTAAGGATGTCAGAAATGGTAGTGATTTTTGCACTTTATTTTTATATTGTACTTTGTTTCAAATTTCTATTCACATGAATTTAGGAAATAACCCTTTCTTTTTTCTGAAATTACTCAACTCTTTCATTTATTAGCTTTTCTACATTGAAAATACAATATTATAGGTTAACATGAATAAAGTCACAAAAAGAAGTGCAAATCGTCAAATACGAGTACGGAAATTAATTGCATTTCAGAAGTTGCTTTTCTTCTTTCCCTAATGGGTTGTTTTTTGAAAACACAAAAAGAGTTAGTTAAAAAATCCTACATTCTTTTGTGGCAGGATACATTTAGTGAAATTTACTCCAGGAACTCTTGACAAGCACTATGAGAAGCTTTTGCAATGTGATGATCACTTGTGGGAGCTCAGCCAAAGGCCTTTCCCAAGCCTGAATTCTCCTTACTTCTTTTCAAGCAACATAGATGGAGTTTCAGAGATCCCTTTTGATTTCACTTCATGCAATTCGCCATTCCCTCTCCCAAATGTTCCTCCATCTTTGGTTCCTCCTCATCAAATTCAAAATTTTAAGTTATCAACTGGGCAACCTTTCGATATGGTAAACTCGGAGTCACCAATGTCAGGTATGTAAAAAAGCCCCATTTGGTTACTTTTTTAAGAATCAGTTCTCTGTAACAGTTTCGAAAACTGCTTTGGAAAATTAAAAAATTAAAGCTCAATATTTTCATATTTTATTTCTAGTAGAAGAAATGATTTTTGAGAATTTGAAAACATATCATTGATGTTTCCTATAAAATGAAATTTTTTTGAGTCCACATAATAGAGTTTTCTGATGTTCATTCTTCTAAACCTAAAAAGTAAATTAGTAGATTTCATTTCTTTTGGGATGTTTTCTTGATGACAGTTTTCAAGTGTCGACGGAGAAAGCAAAACAATACTGATTCCGCACTTGAGAATCAATGGTTGGATCCAAACACAGGGGTTCTTTTTGACTTGAAAACCATTTTCTAAGTGAGTCACAGAATGAGTGGTCTAATGAGAGAAAACTCCTTGCTAGATTGCGGTCAATGTGCCAACCATTTCAAGAAGGAATTCCTGAGAAGATAATTGGCATGAATCGGTTAGAGTATAATCAAGAAATATTTTACAATGAACCTTCGATTTTGGGTGGAAACGAGACTATTGAAGTAGATGGTGGCCTAATTAACCCTCAGCCCATCGATTGTTTGCCTCCACAAGTTTTTGATGAGAATCAGATGGTGAATTTTGTATCAGCAAACTCATTGTATCCATACGACTTGTCACAACAAAAGGTAATGGATTATGCAGCCTCCGGAGTTGGCCACAAGGTCGACTGGTGATGTTGAAGATGAGGAAAGTAGGGGTTGGTTGTAGGCAGGTGTGTGTGTTAGCTAATGTTACTAGACTATTAGGAGTTGTAGGCAGGGGTGTGTGTTAGTTAATGTTACTTGACTATCACTTGTTTGTTTCATGACTTCTTTGATTTTGTGGATTATGAGGGAAATAATTAATCTCATTTCCTCTATTGGAAATGCAAATCTAGTGAGTAAAGTTTCAGGTATTGAATATCATTTTTTTTTAAACATTTCGTTTGGAGAAAGATTTGTAGTTTGTTGATCCTTTCCGAGAGAGGAAGAGAGATCTTTCATTGATTTTATTGGTTTTTTTTTTTAATATATCATACTTGTGTATCACCTTAAACACATGCAAACATCCAAAGCTCATAATAAGGCTGCAAATATTCACCCACTCCACCACATGCATCGACGGCAAATCGTACTTGGATTTTAATTAATCTTGTAGAGTTTGGTACTTCTTGCAATTAAAATAGCTAGGATCATAAATATCTAATCAACATTGAAATTGACCGTTGGCTATTGTTTTGTTATATATATATATATATATATGGTTCATCCATTCATTCTGGCAGATGGTTGTACATTAGGTAGTTGACAACAAGCACATAAAAGACTCCTTTGACATGAATCCAATTAGGAAAAAATGGATTAATCTAACCGATCCTCTTGGTTGAGACTTGAGACTTGATTTGGTTTTTGATTTGAATATTGGCAGCACAATATTTAGCCTAGACCTCGAAAGATGGGGATTTCAAAGGAGAGGATTTCACAGTGGATATTTGGATTTCATGGCTGAGGTTGCTTTTTGTGCTCTTTATTTCACCTAGGCAATGAGCCTTCAACTAGTTGCATTGTGCATACACTTGTGCTTCTTAATTGCTAGTTCTGGATCTGGTTTACTGGGATTCAGTAAGAATTTTTCTTGGAAAAATGACGGCTAAGGACGTGTTTTGATAATTAATACATGCCGAAGACATGCTAAGAACATTTGTTAATGTTGAAAATGTCCTTGGCAGATATTAATTATCAAAACACATCTTTGGCCGTCATTTTCCCATTTTTCATCAGAAAAAGGTACCACTCGAAAGAATATCACAAGACTTAGAAAGAAAATGAGTTGTGAAAAATCTGATGGAATTGGACATCTGTGTTACATGATCGAAGGAAACAGGAAAGAAAAGGGAGGAATATATGCTTTGCGTTTAACCACGACGGAAGACTTTATGCATTGGGAATCAGCTCCGCTCCATACTCCTATTTTAACAAATGAACACAAACTCATTATGTTTTTAAGCTAAATTCGAACATGTTCTGAAGCTCGTTAAGTTTTGAAACGAAGGTTAAACAATGGCAATGTTAAACTTGAACCTTACACTTTACTGAATAAGATGTAACTTATTCATGTATCTGACGATATCCGATCGCACTAAGTGGTTTTTCGGCAAACATATTTAGTTTTAGGGGAAATTACAGTATGCCCCCTCCAACTATATCTCGGTAACGAGTTGCCCCCGTCATCGTTTAACTCGGACACTTAACCCCCTTCATCTTTTATGGCATGACACTTAAGCCCCTGCCGTTAGTGAGCCGTTATGAATTTAAACAGAAGGTCATGTGAGCAGTACATGACCTTATTAATGGCAGGTCATGCTTTTATAAATACATACTACAGTAAACTCTATCTCTCTCTGTGCCCCCTCCCAACGGTACTCTGTGTGTGTGTGTGTGTGTGTGTGTGATGGAAGGTAGAACTACGTCTTCCAATGGGGATCCAAATGTGCTTTGCAATTGTGGCATCAGAGCACCATTGATTAAAAACAGAGTACTGAAAATGGTAGTACATTCCTCATGAAAACATAGAGCTGATCAAACAATTCCTTTTGAAATAGAGTTTTCAAATCATGCCTGTAAATTTGAAATTGAGTGTGGCAAATAACAAATATAGATGTGAGAATGAAATCTCCATATAAAAATTTATAAAAATAAGTATGAAATGGCTTGGACCCATAATAGAACTTAGAGAGAGAGAGAGACAAAAAAACAAAGTGCTCTGTTTTTTTTTTTTTGCTTTTTGGCAGCCCTCGGATGAAGGCCCGGTGGCCGGTTGACATATATTCCAACCACTACACCATTTGCAGAGGAACCATCAGCTAGCTGCACTGAACAAACAACAACTAGCAGTTTCCAATCTGCTGATCACCGAATATATAGGACGCAACTCTAACCTTAGAAAGCGTAAAGTAACCATACTAAAATTATTATAGACTCATAAAATAGAGGAAAAAACAAGAGTTCTGAAAAAAGAACGGGCTGAAACAGAGTTTCCTACGAAAAGTTATAAGCGAAACAAAAATAGCCCAGAGGGTAAATTGGTAATTTCAGCAATTCCGTTAACGGCATCTTCCATTTTGTGTAAGATAAAAGATGGAGGGGGTTAAGTGTCTGAGTTAAACGATGAAGGGGGCAACTCGTCATCGAGATATACTTGAAGGGAGCTTACTGTAATTTTCCCTTAGTTTTAAGGGTCCTTCTAAAATATCAACTCATTTGGTTATTTCTAAGAACTTCATTAATTCATTCTTTTTTATCCTACAAATTCTGGGAGGAAAATTGATCAACCCTTTACCAATATATTATATTTTGATCTTTTATAGGAACTCGTAAAAGCATGTTTTAAACAATTTGAATGGCTCCAATCAAGTGGCGGCTCTAGGATTTTTCGGTTTAGCGGTGGTAAAATCGTGCATAGATTTTTTACAATGCAAAACTCTATCTTAAATGCACATTTTTATTTGATTAAAAATAAATTGAACATGATTAATTTAAAAAATGCTAAGTGTTAGTGTAATTTTTTCCCAATGTTCGCTTGAACCCCCACAAATAGTAGTAAAGTTGTCATGCTTACGTTATATGATTGGAGCAAAGATTTAGATGTAATTGTCGTAAGAATAAGGGGGGAAAAAGATAATATTTGTTAGTCACTTGAAAAAAGAATAGTATTCTGCGTGTTACTTTTGGTTTTTTACACAGCCGTAAATTTTACTGTAGATTTTTAAAACTTCAAACTTATTTAGGCTGGGCTTATCTTGTTTTGTTCAGCTATAATATTTTGTATCCAAATTTATTTAACTTTTATATTCTAACCTTGCACTAGTAACCCAGCGCCAGTAATACTAAAAATAAAATTATATAAAAAAATAAAATTTTCAGTGCTTTTTTTGAACCCGAAGGGTTCAAGTCTCTGGGCTACTAGTGTAGTTGCCCTTGCTCCGATCATCTACGTAGGACCTCTCACATGTCACACACAATGTAATGTTCCCCAAACGGTGTAACCATAACTTATGTTCGTATTTTGTTTAGGGCTTTTTACCTCTAGGTTCAGAAAATAGAATGTAATTCTCACCAGGTTTCATTTAATTAATGAAACACAGAAACCCTATGAAAGTGCCTAAATTCTAAATCTTGAAAGTGCCTAAACCTTAGATACTTTATGAAAGTGCCTAAATCCTAAAATATCCTATAAAAATGCATAAACCCCTATGGTATCTTATGGAAATGTCTAAACCGTTAAAATCCCATAATAGAAAAGTGAATCATAAAACCATATGAAAGTGTCTAAACCTAAACCCAATAGCTCTATAAAAGCGCATAAACCTAAACTCTAGGGTATCCTAAATCCTAAAACCCTAGAGTGCTCTAAAATCCTAGAGTACCCTAAGATTTTTCGGTACCCTAATACCTTAGATACCCTAAAACCCTAGGAACACACTTTATTAATATTAAATGTATTTTTGTAAAAGTGGATCTAGTACTAGGCTTGTTCGGTTGAGTTTTTGAGTCTTGGAATCTAAATTGTTACCATACTCCAAAATTCACTCATTATTCCTATCTTCAATCATTACTTTCGTTTTTATCTTTATCTCTTTCTAATCATTACCTCTATCTCCATGCCCTAATCATTACAAATTTAAATCCAAAATGCAAAATCCAAATTTAAAGGGAAGTGATTTTGTCACTCTCATTTTTATTAATGTCATTCTCTTTGTGTTTTGATTAAATGATTTTTTTTTTAAAAAGAATGATATTAAAAAAAAATGAGTGGCAAAATCAATTCTCAATCTTAAAAGAGTTGTTTTTGAAAACATCCCTCCAACTATCTATCAGATTTTTACTTAGTCCTCAAACTATTAAAATGTTTTATTTAATCCTCCAACTATTGGCTTGCATTCTATTTAGTCCTCCAACTATTGGCTTGCATTCTATTTAGTCCTTCCGTTAAGTGTCAAACTGCCGGGCAACGTTTTGTTTAAAAAAAAAAGTTTCCAACCACCAATTTGCAATCCTATGGAGTAGAAACGTGATTATGAGAGCTTTAGAGACAAAGTTTGATTATGTCTCTTTAGAATAATATGATCAGAATAATAAGATCTTCACACCCATTCAAACGGATTAAAATTTGAGCACTTAATTTTTTAACTATATTTTTTAATATATAAACCGTCTCAAAAAATTAAGTGCTCAAATTTTAATCCGTTTGAATGGATGTGAAGATCTTATTATTCTGATTATATTATTCTAAAGAGACATAATCAAATTTTGTCTCTAAGACTCTTATAATCACGTTTCTATTTCATAGGATTGCAAATTGGTGGTTGGAAATTTTTTTTTTAAACAAAACGTTGCCGTCCAAAAAAATTAAGTGCTCAAATTTTAATCCGTTTGAATGGGTGTGAAGATCTTATTATTCTGATCATATTATTCTAAAGAGACATAATCAAATTTTGTCTTTAAGGCTCTCATAATCAAGTTTCTATTCTATAGGATTGCAAATTGGTGGTTGGAAACTTTTTTTTAAACAACGTTGCCGTCCAAAAAAATTAAGTGCTCAAATTTTAATCCGTTTGAATGGGTGTGAAGATCTTATTATTCTGATCATATTATTCTAAAGAGACATAATCAAATTTTGTCTTTAAGGCTTTCATAATCACGTTTTTACTCCATAGGATTGCAAATTGGTGGTTGGAAACTTTTTTTATAACAAAACGTTGCCCGGCCGTTAGATACTTAACGGAAGGACTAAATAAAATGCAAGCTAATAATTGAAGCATTTTGATAGTTTGAGGACTAAGTAAAAATTTGGTGGATAATTAAAGGGATGTTTTAAAAAAAAAAACTCATCTTAAAATCCCAAAACAAACAAGCGTATTCCCGTCTCAGAATCCGTTTCTGCTCGACAGTTCTCCTCTATTAAAAAATAAAAATACCATTCTCTAGGGTTTTAGGTAGTGCTTCATATGCTACTTCCTTCCTATTCGATATATTCATCAAGAAAATAATCTCACCTCTCCGCCTCCGCATCGCCACCACCAGTTCACGTAGGATCAGGCTCCTGGTCAGTTATCATCTCTCTCTCTCTCTCTCTCTCTCTCTCTCTCCAGTGCCCTCCTCAATCATTTCCATAGTCCTATGTCCCTCAATCTCTCAAAACCCTTGTGCATAATCCAGAGTTTAAGCTTCAATCTCTCTTTAATTGCATTTTTTTGCATTACGATATACGCCTATTTCGTCAGTGGCTCCTAATTGATTTCGTTAGAACTGTCTCGAATTGCATCTAATCTCGACTTTCTCGGTTTAGATGCAAGCGATTTTTGGAGTTGAGATTGTTTCCGGATTTTCCGGTGTTTCGTGCTCTGCATCAGTTGATAGCATCAAAATCAAATGGAATTTTCTGGTATTTCTAGATTTTTTGGTTGAAAAAATAGTCGATGTATCAAAAAATCCATTTTATCAGCCGATTATTTGATTTGTTATGAATTTGTTAGTATGTTATGCGTAACTGCCTAACGTGTATGTCTATAATGTTCAAATTTCCACGTATGTTATGTAAATTGGTTGTATCCAAACTACCCCGCACAATTTTCTTACGAAAGCTTTTTTTTTTTTTTAACTTGATCGTCCCCATAGCTGTCGAAATCCATAGTTCTCCCAACACAAATCTCTTCCTCTTTGTTATGCTAAACCGTGAATGTTTGATCAGGTTAGCTAAACACACCTCAAACTCAGAATAGAACCAGGTATATACCACCCTTTAAATGTAGATTGGAGAATTGAGAGGTGTTGGTTGCAGATGAAGGGGAGGTAGGGAGCTGGGGCAGTGGAGTGGGAATTAGGATGGTGGGCGTAGGAAGCAACTTTTTTTTTTTTTTTTTTCTTTCCCCTAATGGTGTACATTTATGTTGTGTGTGGCAATAGGGGCTATTGGCTAAGCCCAAGCTGGAAATTATAGCTCATTCATGTGCCCCGATCACTCGTGTACAAATACTTACCTCCTCAATTGTCTCTCTTGGTGTTAGGGTCAACCATGGCAGGAGGGAAGATCAAGAAAGAGAAGCCCCATCGTGGTGGTGGTGGTGGTGGCGCTGCCGCCTCGGCAAACCCGCACTACCAAGGGGGCATACCATTCCACAAGTCAAAGGGTCAGCACATCCTTAAAAACCCCCTGTTGATTGACACAATCATCGAGAAATCCGGAATCAAGAGCACAGATATTATCCTCGAGATCGGTCCTGGTACCGGAAACCTGACGAAGAAGCTTCTGGAAGCCGGAAAATCTGTCATTGCAGTTGAGCTCGACCCCCGTATGGTCCTCGAGCTCCAGCGCCGCTTCCAGGGCACTGCCTTCTCCAACCACCTCAAGGTAAGTTTTGCTATGTTTAGATTTTGAGCTTTGTTTGTTGTTTTGATGTGTGTGTATATGTATGCTTGCATAGTTGAGGTGTGGATTTCTTTAGTCCCATTTAGGTCTGTTTCTGCAATGGTTCTTATATAATTATCACACTGGAGGATGTGTGCACATATATACAGGGAATGTTGCATCTCTGTTATTCCTGATTCTTCCCTTATTTACTGCATTTCCTATTTGTTGCTGCCCTCATTTTTTTTTTTTTAAGAGAAGTGAAAATTTGCAAGTAGTTAGCACTTAGCAGAAATTCTGAAAGTGGAAGTAGTTTGGGCAATTTTGGAATAAAAGAGTCGTTGATTACCTTAAAAAGGTGGGAACACCAAATTGTTGACGAAATACTGCTATTTTGTTACCAAGTAGCTTCCAAATTCTAAAAGTGGAACTTTTTTTTTTTTGTTTTCCTTCAAGTTTTTGTTTGTTTCCTAAATTGTAATCCGCGTTCTCGGCTGATTTTGGTTTGCTTCCATTCCACTAATTGCTTGTTTTGTTATTTGGTGAATAGTTTCTTTGTTTGCTTTGCGGATTTGGGATATATATTTGCTCTAGTAATATCAACAAGAATTGAAAACTGGTTGCTCTAGACCGTGTTGGGTCTTGGGGGAGGATTCTGTTTGGCTGAGCTACGAGTGGCGCTGGTAATATGATTTGCAAAGTGTATGAGTTTTTTTTTGAAATTGAAGTTTTGGTATCAATTCTGAGTCTATAGGCTGCATATCTTGTGGTTGGATTGTATTTAGTATCTTAATTTGTGAAGCAATCTGACAGACATAGCATTCACTCACATCAGTGGCAACTCTAGGAAATAGTGTTCGCGGGTCATTCATGAACTACAAAAATCTTTCTTTTACACTCGGTTTATGTATCGTAGATTCGCACGTCAGTATGTATGGTGTACAGTAGGAGTTAATGTAAATGTAAAGCAGTAACTTTACCCAATCAAATGTGCCAAATTATATTTCATGTACTAGAAATATAGTTTATGATACAAAATTACCTATCCTGTTTCCATCCCCCGGTGAGAAGGTAGAGAGCAAAACCAACCCAGCAAACCACTATTACGATTCCCCTACATGGAGTCATGTACTTCTTGCAAAGCTTGCTGAGCTCCTTCATGTGACAGTCTGACAGACATTGTAAGAGTAACCCTTTACGTCTTCAATCATATAACATGGTCTGGTAACAAAATCGCATATGAAACCATGGATCTTGGTGTATTGCAAGCATATTTAGTCAATGCATAAGATATAGTTAGAGTTACGATTTAATTTTACCTTTAAACATGCCAAATTGTATTACCTCCGTCCCAAAATGTTTGTCCAGTCCGCAAAATGAGGACTAAAAAATAATGCATTTCTTTCAAGAAAAATTTCAAAGTTTTTTCATAAATTAAAAGAACTCGTCGATATCTAGTAAATTGTTGAAAAAAATTTAGATTTTTGTTGCAAAATTTGTATTATTTTTACGTCCTCGTTTTGCGGACCGGACAAACATTATGGGACTAAGGGAGTAATATATGTATTGCATTGCACGTGTATCGCAGTGTTCTAAAAGGCGGCGGGTTGCCGCCATGATTTTTCCTAGGCGGGCCTAGGAGGCTAGGCGGATAGGGGCTAGGCGGGTACCTAGGGTTTGGACTCTCCAAAGAAAGAAAAAACTCAATTGCAAGGCGGCGCTAGGCGGTGGGTTGCCGCCCGACTTGCGCCTAGTGCCTTTTAGAACACTGGCGTATCGTAAGTTTTTTGACGCATAAGTTGTGTTTAGAGATATGTATCAACTTTAGTCGTTACCCCTAAATGCACTGAATCGTGAAATACCTATCATAAAACCCAAGATTTTGACGACACTGTTAATTACTACTACTAATCTAGTTTCAACAAATTGTAAACTGAGTTAAAAAGCCCCTACCTAAAGAGTGGTATGTGATTGAGAAGTCAGAAACAAATCTCCCCAATGGGAAACTATAAATTTCTGTTAGTTTACGTTGGGGCACATACTTCTCCAAATCATATGTTCGCCATTAATGTCATAAAGCCGTGTTTTGTTTTTGTTTTTTTTATAGTTCTGATCCTAAATCAATATCTATCTTTGATCCTGATTGATACTTCTTTGAAGTAGACATAATACTTCGTGCCATAGCTATGTTACCTGGAACGCGGATCGTACCGGTATGAGGAATGGAAATGTGGTATGCTACATATCTAAATGGTGGAACGCTAGGGATAGGCTTATGTAGATATCAAATTCAAAACTTACCCTTCCAAGGGATAAAACATTTAGTGAAATTAAGTATCATTTTCCATATTATTAGTGGAAAATATATTTCTAGGAACATAGTGTCCGAATTTGGCCATTTCTCTCACCAAAATTCCAGTCTCTCTAGATTTTCCACATTAATAAGTTAATTCTTTTAGAAAAAAATTTGAAGATCGCTTTGGGTCTCTATATTTACCGTTTTGGAATGGAAGTGCACCGTGTTTCTGGACGTTCATATTGGTACGCAATTCGCTAGGGTAGTACCTTGGTAACATAGTGCCATAGTATCTTGCAAGAGAGAGACAGGAGAGGTGCAAGGGCGGCTGTTTTTTTCTTCATCTTAGACTGAGACTGCAGAATGAGAGAAGTTCGTGAATTGTGAAATACGTTTTGGAGGAAAATTTATTTGGTGCTACTGCTTCATGTGATGGGGTCGTACTTTTTTTTTTTCATTGTGTCAATTATTGCAAGAAGAGAATGGGACAACAATAACGAAATCCATCTAGTCTCTAATTATTTGGGGTATGGTTGAGGGAGGATTGGAGACATTTGTAACCTTTAGCAATATATGCACAAAGTGGTTTCTCTCAGAAATCAGAATACCACTGGAACAATGGTCCCCCTATACCTCCAAGTACAAAGGAGCTAAAGGGATGTTTTGCTGCAGAACAATGCTAGAATCAAAGCCGAAAGGCATCAAAGAGGGCAGGTCTAGAGACCCAAATCAATTTTTGTGCGCATTTTCTTCTCCATGGGGTCAAATGACCCCACTTCTTCACAAGTGGTGCTGCCCCTGATTCTTTCTTTTTTTTTTTGCTCGGCAGCCCCTGATTCTTTCTTAAACATTGTTTAGTTTTTTCATCACATTCTCTCATATCTTGTTGAAGTATATCATTTTAATAATCTTCATTCTAGTAAGATTTCTGGGCATTCTATGAAGCTTGTTCATTTAGTGGCACTTTAAGAATGGTGGAGATGAGTATATATATATATTTGTGCATGTGTGTGTGTGCGCGTACATATTCATTGTGTCTCACAACGACGATGTGATGCAGGTTATCCAAGGAGATGTGCTCAAGTGTGATCTCCCGTACTTCGATATCTGTGTGGCAAACATACCTTACCAAATATCCTCTCCTCTCACTTTCAAATTGTTAGCCCATCGACCATTATTCAGGTGCGCGGTTATAATGTTCCAGAGGGAATTCGCCATGAGACTTGTTGCCAAGCCTGGCGACACTCTCTACTGCCGCCTTTCAGTGAACACCCAACTCTTGTCTCGCGTTTCCCATTTGCTAAAAGTTGGAAGGAACAACTTCCGGCCTCCACCAAAGGTTGATTCTTCTGTAGTTAGAATCGAGCCAAGAAAACCGCAGCCTTCAGTCAGTTTCAAAGAATGGGATGGTTTAGTCCGCATTTGCTTCAACCGGAAGAACAAGACCCTAGGTTCCATATTTAGACAGAAATCAGTGTTGTCAATTCTAGAGAAGAACTATAAAACGTTGCAAGCGTTGCAACTCTCTCAGAATGGATCATTGGAGGATACAGAGATTGCAGAAGATGTATCCACTTTGGCAGACACGGGTGAGGATTTAACTATGGAGATTGATGATGAAAGAGATGATGAGGATATGGAGGTAGAGGTGGGGGACACGAGGGCATCTGATTTTAAGGACAAGATTTTGGGTTTGTTGAAGCAAGGAGGTTTTGAAGATAAGAGGTCATCAAAGCTCTCACAAGAAGATTTCATGCACCTGCTCTCTGTGTTTAACAAAGCTGGAATACATTTCTCTTGATTGTATGGCTAACTAGTTACTTATCCTTGTTTTTGTTTTTGTTTTTTTGTTTTTTGTGTGGCTAATTCAGTTATTTTTGTTGAGTTTTTTTTTTTTTATTATCCAATTTTGTGTAACGGTGGAAGTAAACTAAGATACAGTGATGAGGCTTTTGAGTTACCTGTCGAAGAATACTCGTGTGTTTGTGCACAGGAGTTGTCTCTGTTATTGATTTGCAATTGGATATTGTTCTTGTGGAGCAAATGCATAGTAATCACATTTCTGGAGTATTTTCCTCATGAGGGTTTTGTTCTTCTTAAGTTAAGCCATGCAATGAACTTGCATGTTGTGATCTCAAAAACACTAATAATCAGGGATATCAACATGAATTATGACTCGTGGGGGTGTAACAACTTGTTAGGCTTGCACTGAGTTTATGATAGTTTCCTGAGATTTTGTTTGCACAATGCCAATCTTTAACAAACTTGATGACTGTGAAGACACTCATTTCTGAAACTCTGCTATATCATTTCTCAAGTTGCGCGTAAGAGAACAAGAACTTCTACAGCCCCAGAAGGAAGAAAGGGAAGCACAATGTATGAAGTCTGAACTAGCTGCATGAATATGCTTCTGCATCTGGCCTGGATATGCTTGTGCTTCTGCCCCCGGGAATATGTCGTTGCGGAAGGCCTAGAGATCATATGGAGTAGCAGATTTATTTTCAGAATTGATGGAAAATAGTAGAGACCATTTGACCAATTTGAACTCTAGGATCCTCAACAAATTGGCTCAGGCCGGGATTCTGTTGCTATTGCAGGATCAAATAAAGTTACAGAAACTTCCACAATTGGCTTGCTATTTTGTAGTCAACACACTCGAGTGGGTCTCACGCTCAGTTAAATACAATTCAGGTAGTCTGTTTGAAACAACAAATGCACAATTTTGTTACTCATTAAACTAATTAGAAGTACATAATTACCGAGTAAAAATTTTGTTGAATTTACTCCAAGGGGTTAACTAGCTAAGTGATAGATTTAGCCATGATTAGTGCCGAAGTGCTTGGGTCTCAGGTTAAAACTCCTCGCGATTATTTATAAGGTAAGTTCATAGGGGACTTTATCCCGACTGTAACCGGCTCCTCTCTAGTGAATGGTAAGATGCTCTCCCCTTTAGGTTTGGTACATTAAATTTGATGTAATTGATGCAAGAAAAGCGAAGTGAGTCAAATCGAAATAAGCACTCATAAAATGCAAGTCATGAGTTCAATTCTCACAAAATGAATCAGACGACCACTTTGGAACCACTTTCGAGACTTATGTCTGGCCATTATCCTGTAATTTGTTTAGGGTGGCCAATGAATCGAGCTACCTGGTGAGCTCCATTTGGCTCGACCTAGCTTGATTCGTTGAGTTAACAAACGAGCTCGAATCAGAATTTTAAACTCGTTTGGTAAAGGAGTTGATCTCAAGTAAGCCGAAGCTCAGCTCGACTCGGCACGATAAGAACTCGATAAAAGGCTCTATAATGGATCAAGGGTTTACTAAGGGCTCAAATTACCAAAATTATTTTATCGATGTACAATCTTAGAAAAAATTATTAAACTTTATGAATTTCTCTACAATATAGACATTTTTTTTAACATGTGTAGGAATAAAATTATATTTACATAAGGAAAATATTATTTGTATCTCTAGGGTCCCGTTTGCAAGCATAATTGTATAATTTGTTTTTACTTGTGAACAAGTTTGACTTGTCAAATTTTCACCGGGAACAACTCGAGCTCACGATATGCTTAATAAACAAGTTTGAACATGATAAAACAAGCTCGGCTTATTTGTTGTCCTAATTCCTAAAGTTGTTCTGAATTCGCTCACACAAAATAGTAAAACATACACATTATTTTGGACAATAAAAATAAGTAAAAGCAATAAAATTAGGTCCAATTTGGATTTAAGTCGTTCACTTCCATTGCAACGACCGGGGTTCGAGCCGAGTGAGGTGCTGAGTGAATTTACATAAATTTTTACTTTTCACTTCTGCTCTCAATTCTTGTTCTGTGTTTCCACTCACAATCATTGCCCGTGCTAATTTTAATAGTTTAAGATGTTTTCGAACTCACTTTAATGCTCCAAAAATGCTAGCACCACAAGCAGACTTACAAGCACTGTGAATGTGTTTTTGTATGTAATTGTGTAAGCTTTTTGTGATGCTAGAATAATTATTAATGCTCTCGAACCCGATTCCACCCCTGCTCGCTCTCACAAATGAACGCGCATTTATGTGACTAATGGTGTGAGCTTCTGACTTCGGAGGCTTCTAATCGGGGCTCTCGACGGGTTCAAGATGAAACTGCAAGAGACTCTCAAGGCTTGAATGATTATATTGGCCCACACCTTCCCTTTCCCCTCGGCACTTCTTCGCCTCCCTTCTCCTTCCCTCTTCACAAACCCAATCTTTCTCTCCATGGCGGCCCAAACCCACTACGATTCTCAGGAAACCAATCTCCCGAACGCCCCTAATTGTACGATAAATTACCCAGTGCCACTGTCCCCGCCGCTGCCGGCCATCTCCAAGCAAATGGAGCTGACCAGAGCCTTGTCCGCTTCTTCCAAATCGAGCTTATTTTCTCTCTCTAGAACTGACGTGGTCTACGAGGACGATTGGCTCATTGCTGTGAATAAGCCCCGGGGTGTGTATTGTGAAAGCGTCTTGTCTTCGATCCCCAGTCTGCTCAACGATTCGAATGACTCAGTTGAACTCGGTGAGGCTTCTTTGTAGTCTTAGTGTTCAGTTTATGTACCCAATTGGCTCATTTTTGCTGTTTCATGGGTATACTCGATTGTTTGCTTTTAAAGATTGGTTTTTTTTTTTTTTTTGGGTTGGTCCCACTTGAAGGGCGATACATACAAGTAAGCTTTAGTCATGTAAACTCAAAAGATGAAACTTAGAAAGATATTAAAGCATCAAATTCAATACCATTTGGCATTGGCACGTTGGCAACGACCCCGAGTAGAGAGGTTGTCCAGGCTGATGTACGAATTTTTTTCAAACATGGCTCAGGTACCAATTTTGTACTAAATTTGGAGGTGATAGTTAACTAATGTAGCCGAACTCAAGTGATTGGGACATAAGGCTTGGCTTGGCTTGTTTTGGTATCGTTAACTAATGTCGGATGAGCTCTAAAATGCCCCGTATGTGTGACCCTTAACTTGAAGGCAAAGTGGTAAACAAACGGATCTTATATCATATGGATCAAAGTTACTTAAGACACAAATAACGATACAATTATCCAAGATAGTCTTGTCCAAAAGTTGTAATAAGCAAGCTGTGATGTCATGTTAAAGCATCTAACTCAAAACCAATTGGGGATGAGTGGAGAGGCCGTCCTGCGTCTATACTATTCTTGGAGGGGATGATTAACCAATGTGAGACAAGCTCTAGCAAAAGGCATAGTATTAATTTTCTGATAGATACAACATAGTTAAAATCGTGTGATTGAGTGGAGATTACAGTGAGAAGGGTATGATACAAGAAATGAAGAACTAGAGATGGGTAGGGTTGCTATTTGGTAGGTTTGGTAACGTAGAGTGCATGGGTATTGAAGCCTTGAAGAAGTTATTGCACATAATGCTTTATTGGAAATTGAGGTCGCCTGCTTAGAGTCTTGTGTTGCTTCGTGAGAGCTTTGTGAATGCATATCCTGTGGTTTACCAGCTACCAGATTTCATTTTTATCATTTTGTGTAATTTGCTTTTTGTAGCAATATGTTTTACCAAGTGATAATATATAAGGCATACTTCCCTTGAGTTGAGTTGAGGTCTATGTTACCTAGAATGTGGATCGTTCCGGTATGAGGAGCGGGAATGGGAATGCAGTATGCCACATGCTTAAATTGTGGTACACTAGGGGTAGGCTTCTACAGATAACAAAACTAGAACTTACTCTTCCAAGCGATAAACATCTAGTGAAACTAAATATTGTTTGCCAAATTATTCATACAAAACACATTTCTAGGAGCATAACGACTAAACTTTTTACAATATCTCCCACCGAAATTCCATTTTCTCTCTATTTTGACCATAATAAGTTGACATTTTAGGGAAAACTAAGGGGATCACTTCGGGTCGCTAAATTTACCGTTTTGGAACGGTAGTGTTCCATGTTTTGGAACGTTCGTACCAAAACCTAATTCGCTAGGGTAGTACCGTTTTTTGGTAACATAGGTTGGGGTGATTGATATGGAGCTTCTTCTCTTTTTGGCTACGTGTTCAAGTTGTCCTTCCCTGAAGTTTGCTCTCAATTTGTGACGTTTTCCTTATGATAGTTTAATGACAATCTACCAGTGAACTGGTTATGAATTTAAGAAATGAATTTTAACACTGCTAAACCAACAACTAATTTCCTTAAATTAGCATCTTACGGTAGGTGGATTGTGTGTTAGGTTGACTTGCTGCTTCAGGTTTATGCAGTTTAGCTTCTAACTCAATGTAAAAGCAAATAAAAAATCTCTTGAACCAATTACTTTTCCTTCAGGGTATTAGGTTTCATTATTTGTTTTTTGCTTTGCTGATATGGCACATCAGAAACAGAGGAGTGAATTTTGAAGTTTGCCAATCTTAAGGTTCACTTGATGTATGCATTTCTTCATAGTTGTAGTTGTGACTGATGAACATGTGTGACATGGCCTAGACGAATCCCCTTGGCGTAACAGTTGTTAGTTGCGAAGAAGAAATATGAACTTAATTTGTCCGTGGTAGGAAGGAATGCTTTTTTTATTTTGTGTTATTTGTTCTTGTTAATCTCTCTCTCTCTCTCTCTCTCTCTCTCTCTCTCTCTCTCTCTCTCTCTCTCTCTCTGTGTGTGTGTTTTCAAGTGGGGGTGGGGTGGCTTCAGTGGTATATTTGTAGTTCTCCTTGGATTAGTGAAACTTCATTTATACGGGTTGAAGTCTTATTTCTTGAAAGGCTGAGCCATGTGATGCTTGATCTACTATTTACCACAATTTTTGATGGTGTTGAACCACTCTCCAACAGATTTTTTACGCAGATACTGTAGTAAGTTGGCTGAATTAATGTATTCTGAATCTCAGGAACCCAAGTTGACCTCCCAGAGCTCCATCTCGCTAACAGACTCGATCGCGACACCAGTGGGGTAATGTTAATCACTAAATCACACAAAGTGGCCGCTAAGTTAGTGAGGGCTTTTACAGACCACAAGGTTAGGAAAACATACATTGCCTTTTGTGTTGGCCAAGCCCCAAAATGGAGACAAATCACAATTAAGTCAGGGCATGGTCGATCAAAGTTTGGAGCATGGCGCGTTTACGCTGCGTCAGATGTTGGTCGAAAATTACCAGGCGGATCAGTTGTTAGAGATATGCAAACTCTTTTTGAAGTATTATCAGTAAATGGGCATGGGTGCTCGAAAGAGTTATCTGCTGAAGAAAAAATTGTCGTTGTTGAGGGAAAATCTGTAGTGGATACTAATAATGTGGAGGATGAGATTTTGGTGCGAGCGTATCCGCAAAGTGGAAGAACTCATCAAATTCGCTTGCACTGCCAGTATCTTGGAATTCCCATAAGAGGAGATGTGAAATATGAGGGTGTCTATGAGTGGAAAGGGATAAAATATGACGGCCATGAACTTCACGCAGAGAGCTTGTCCTTTGAGCACCCTATTACAGGGCTTCCAGTTGTGATAGATGCACCTTTGCCGATGTGGGCAATCCAAGCGCTGCAGCCGTTACCGTGTTAAGCGGAGTTCACTTATCATCTATCCCAACGCTGGGTGCTTCTTCTCACGAAGATGGTAAGAGAACACGTACTTTTTTTTTGTTCTTTTGTGTAAAAAATTGCAATTGTATCCACATTTCTTTCTAGCTTCTTTTGTGCAAAAAGGACATTCTTAACAACACAATGGAATTTGTCAAAAACTTTTTGGTTATCAACAGAAATAGAATTTCTAAGTGATTAGTTGCATCCATCTGATACACGACCATTTAGCTATCAAAAAAAAAATCTAATACATTACCAGTTTCTAAAGTGATGCATTACTAATTTATTACACATATGTTGCAACAAAATTTCATGCCTTCTGTGCATTTTTCTGTAGTTGAGTGGTCGCATTATAGTTTTTTTATGTAATTACCTCTTGCTGGAGGCTTCGTCGTAATTAATTCTGTTATGACTAAAACGTCTCATATCTACAGTCTTTTTGTCTTTCAAACATCATGTGGTTTTGTGGTTTTCAAGTTATATATGCATTTTAAGACATGATTGATTAAGTACTAATACTTTTATGGGGGACTACCATGTGTCTTTCAAGAGTAAGTGATGTGAATGCCCGCTCTTGAAGATGTTAGCTTGTATAAGATCTACTTGTAAGATGACCTATGGCTCTCTTTATTTTAGTTTTATAAATTGCATACTGAATCATTTAGCTATAACTTATTTGAAGGATCAACATAAGAAAGGATACAGTTTTTTACCCCCTTTTCTATTCCCCCTCTTGAAATGAAAATTTCGCGGGGGTAAGTCCCATTACCTACCACGAGGTTCCTTCATAGATGTAGTGACCACATCTTAGGTTTTTGAAATTCTGTCTCTCTCCTAGTCTCATCGACTAATTCTTACATTGATGGAGCTCAGTGTTGAAAGATATGATGCTCAAATCTCTCCTCCCCACATGTAGCTTTATTCAAAATTTGGTAGTCGTTTGCAACATGATCTAAACCTCTTCTCTTCTTTCCATCCCTCTAGTGTCCAAGGGTTTAATGATGTAGGTGGCAAGAATTTTCTGGTAATATTTACATGTGGTAAGAATGTAGCAGGCATTTGAAAAACTTGCCCATGATGGCGTAGTAAATTCTTCAGGCCAGGTCATTAATTTGAGAATTCGTTAGAGACAGGCAAACCATAATGGAGTGCAATGTAGATTCGAAAGGCTTATGACAGATCATAAAGGTTTGCTCCCACCTAAGGTCTCAGGTTCGAACCTCTCAAGTGCTATCAATTCTTTTGGAGTTGGTCCATATGAAGCTTTGCTCTGGCTTTTAATTTAGGCCCCCGCTAGTAGACGGTGGGATTGGTCTTCCAAGATTAGTTTAGATACGCATAAGCTGGCCTGGACACATAGTTATCAAAAAGGGAAAAAAGGGTCATAGTAATCATTCAGAATATTCCGAGCTGTATATAATTTACCCATTTTTTGCTGCTGATTAATCTCAGGCTTGAGTGGCTTCAATCTTTTTAAGGAATTAACAACACAAATTGAATGCAGAATAAATTGTTTTATTTTCGGAATATGCAGATGGCTAGAAAATATTATTTCTCTTGAAACATATTTCAGTAGACTTTTAGTGACAATTTTTTTAATAATTTTCGACAACAATGATAAAGGAAAATCTTATGAGGTGGCTCATTGGCAGAATATAGTTGGATATTTAAATCCACCTATCTATTAAGGTTAGCTAGTGGATGGTGAATTGGTCCCCCTAGGGTGAGTCGCGGTGGGTGTAAGCTAGCTCGGACATCTGAGTTATCAAAAAAAGAAAAACTAGGAAGGTTAGCTGCTTTCCGAAAAAGAAGACTGATTGGTTCATTTTATTTTGCCTGCCTTTTTTTTTTTTTTTTCCCCACAGGTTGGTTGACACAACTTTCCTTGAGCTAGCTACTGGAATTTTTTTAAATGACCTCTCAAGGAAAGATACCCATCCAAAATTTGTTATGCTGATTCTAGCTATTGAGGTTAGCGTTTGAAGTCGAGGAGCAAGGATTTTTTATGACTATAGGTCCCCTCCCCTCCCGAGTGGTGAAATTGGAGTCGTGTAAAAGTATCCCGGAGTGAGGCATGAGTGACCTCAGGGGAGTTTAATTGACCCATGCCCCAATCAGCACGTGAGTACCCAAGAAAGTGTGCGACCCCGAGAAAGTACCCAAACCAGCTGGTAACAATGCCAGGAACTGAGCCAGCAACTCCGGCTACGCATTAGCAAGCGTGATGTGCCAGACTGAGCCAGCACGTTTTCTCTACACCAACATAACATTGCACAAACAATACAAGTGGTTTCAGTACTGAGTTCGCATCAGCTGTTTTTTTAACCAGGGGAATCAATTGGCTTGAAGTTGTTCCAAATTCCTGTCAAGAAACCCTGGAATTATTTCAGCTGGCCGGATTTTTGAAGCAAACTACTGGGTAAGCAAAGTACTAGTACTTATTAGTCACCTCCTTTACAGGAAAACCTCCGTCAGCTGGTACGTTTACAACATCCGTGTTTTCTTAAGGTTTCTTGTAGTCACATGTGACAAGTGACAACCAATCATCAGTTATGTCTCTGATGATTTCTGGCAACCAACCGATCAAGTTTCTGAAATGTTTTCTTAATTAATGCCCATGAGCAAGACGTGGGGATTTAGGCAGTGACTTTCAATGATCGTATATACGAATATCGATAACAGCTGTTTGCCCGCAGATGCTAGGCCGTAGCAGCATGGTTCCAATCCACCACATCGTGAGACCAGGACCACCTTCATGTTTTGGGCTGCCAATAATATTCCCAATATTCGCTCTCTTTTTGGGTTTTTTTTTTTAAAATAAATAAATTTGAGTTTCGATCATAGTTTATTACTTTCCCAATTACTCTCGTTGAGGAGAACGCAAAATCAACAAACGGGAACAAAATTTGAATAAAGACAAAAACAACAATCCAAGTTAATTTTTTCAAGAAAACTTCTCCTCAGTATCGGTCTCTTTTTAAGCCTTCCCGTGAGCCCATCGTGTTGTAAATTGACTAAAAATTCGGTAAAACCCCTCGAAACTTATGATAGTATTTATTAAGCATGATTTTGGTGTCAATGGGACCAATCTGCCCTAAATACGAATTTGATTTTGGTTTTCCCTAAACAAACTTACCTTTGTGTTTTCAGAGCCCAATATAATGCAAGATTATAAATTTACTAGTATTGGGACGCCGCATGGTGATGGAGTGTGGCGGTGACCTGGAAACACTGAATAATTTCTCCCAATATAACTTGCCGCGATAGGTTTTGACCCCAATTTGAGGTACTTTAGCCGAAGGAACCTTCGCTTGTACTATATTGTACTAGTGAGTACTATATGGAGAATCTTGTTTGTTAAGAAAAGAATGGGCACTTTTAAACAAATTCGAGTATGCTGAAATCGTCATATTTTTTTGTTTTTTATTTATTTATTATGTAACGGTTCAAAGAATCATATTTTTGAACTTTTTAGATTTTATCTTGGATATTTTCAAAAATATTTGGATATAAGTCATAATTTTTTATTTTTCTAATTTTTCTTGGTGAGACGAATCAATAATTCATAAAAATTAGGCGCAAAATTAGCTAACGCGATAAAAATTTGAATAAAGATAAAACAAAAAAAAAAACTCAAAATTCTCAAAAAGCCTTGGCGGAACTTAACTTAGAAAATAGCAACTATCATGTGGACCATAAATTCTCCAAATTTTGTGTCCAACTACTACCGTACCACTACCACAATTAAATTCCTCCGCATCTGTGGGTGACCCGATACAACGAACTGTTATTAAAAATATAATTTTCCCATAGTTCCAAAAAATATATATATATTCCCAAAGACTCTTCGTTCACTTGGGTTCCCAGACCCAACACTCCATTTATTACTTTCATTTATCTAGTTATTTTTCTTCACATATTACCTCAAAAACCTCCTACAGAACCTTTACCAAATGGACTAATTGAATGTAGATTTGTAGTTCTTGGAAGTGCATTGGTGCGTTTATAATTTGGTTGGAGTGCATCCATTGTCTGGGTATTTGATGTCTTTTGTAACTTTGCACTTTTTCTCGTTTGAGACTCCTAATTGGATGTTAGGCAGTTTAAAAGTGTCATTGTTGTGTCAGACCATGCTTGGTTTAGGATGAATGAGATCTAATTTACTCATTTTGTATTTGTTAGACGATTAGTTTGGCTTTGTCAAAGTTTTTTGTAATGATCTCTTTTTTGTAAATGTCGCTGGACGTTTATCAATATAATCTTCTCACTTTTTTGAAAAAAAAACTACAATAGCCAAGCAACAAGGGTTTTATATTACTTGTATTTTGATTACTCAACAAACAAAAATGAAATTCCAACAGCGTCAACCAAAGACTAAATTTCTTTAGCAGTGGTACAGTGACTCACTAATATTTTTTTAGTCACAATCCACTAGGCATCCATATTTAAAATGAGAAAATCTTATTTACAGAGCAGCTGTAGACAGATGCATGTTTATGGAGCTCTTTCTCGGCCGTCCAAAATCAAAAGTGTTTTGGACAGTAGGGATTTTTAAAAAAAGGGAATCACTTCGGTGTCCCTGGTCATTTTGGGGACACCGTAATTTTTGGCATAACAAAACCATTATAAGCATAACCAAATTTATTACAAGCATAACCAAAACCATTATAAGTATAACCAAAACCATAACAAGACATAACTTGGTTGGTTATGCCTTGGTTGATTTTTGGTTATGCCTTGATTGGTTTTTGGTTATGCCTTGGTTATGCCATGTTATGGTTCTATTATACTTGTAATGATTTTTGTTATGCTTGTAATGGTTCTGTTATGCCAAAAATTATGGTGTCCTCAAAATGACCGGGGACACCATAGCATCATCCAAAAAAACTATTCACTGGAATAATTTTTTAGAAATCCGGACCATCAATTGCCGAAACAGACGGCTGACATTACACGATTCCGTAAATAAGTTTTTTGTAACTGCTCCGGAAATACGTTTCTTTCTATTAAAATATGTCATCGTTACAACAAGTAACTTCTGAAAGTTATCTGTCATCACTTTGACATGCATGCATACATACGCATATATAATTAAATCAAAATGCTAGTCAAATTAAAGACTAGTTAAAATAAAGAAAATTACAATTTCACTAGCAATTATTTAATTAGGTGTTGCCGATCAAAAAAATTAAAATTAGGTGGTGTTGTAAGCTCGCCATCGGCCATACTTTATGGCTCAAACACCAATAACAGTTGAAAGAGAGAAAATATTACTAATTATTTGACTTTGCCGGCCTTATTTCTTGTGTGCTAAGGAATGGTCTTCAAGGGCAGTTCTCTCTCATTTTGATTAGGGTTTACTACTCTACTCTATTGGATCAACTTTTTACACTTGCGTTGCTTTAGGCTTTTTCACTATTTTATTTGTTTATTTATTTGCCTTTCAGCCTTTAACTGTTGGAAAAGAAAGATACACCCAATAAATCCTATTATTATTAAAATAAAACATGTTGGATTTTACCTAAAACAAGGGATAGAAAATCGTAAGAGTTAATTAGGAAAACAAAAACAGATTCTGACGGCATATTCCCGTTCCGTTGAAATTCGTATTTTTTAACTACTTATTTTTCTCTTTACGAGACAAGTCCTTCCTTCACAATACATGACTTTTAATTCAAAAAATAATTACTTATATCCCTTAGCGGAACGGACTTATTTATTTACTGCAATCTTCATATGCTCCATAATGTTTATTTACCTACTTGGGTTTATGATTGCAAGACCTGAAATCAAGAAAGGTACATCCCACTATATTTTGTCTCTATTTCTCCACACAATTTTCTTGCTTGAAATGAAAAAGAGGCTGGAACATATGGTTAGGAAATTTAAGGGGGAAAAAAGACAAATGAAATCGTGTTCACTTTAATTAATTGGTCATCAAACAAAAGAAACTGAAATTTATTGAGATATGCGTATTGGTTATCTTCTAATTTTCTTATTATAACAAAAATCTAAAAATCTTCCGTCCAACAATTGATTTTGGTTTCAGTTTTCCTTTCTTGAACAAAATCCTAAAATAAATCTAAGATCGAGTTGCCGTCTTCATTATTATTAATTGTAATGCTAGCTACTTTTTTTTATGAGCATTAAAAAAAACCATTAAAGCCATACATGCAATAGATCTTCATTAAATAGTAGGAAAATTTGTGAAATCATGGAAAGGAATATTGTAGGACCACATGCATTAATTCAGTATAGAGAATGATCCAAAGCGAATTGGAATTTTTTTTTTTTTAGCAGAGAATTGACACTAATTAGTAATTTGTCAATCAATCTATTAAACTGAAAGGTTCCCTTTGGTGTTTTCCTATCTATCAATCAAGCTCCAAAAAACGGTGGGACCAAAACTCATCCAAGCCTCACAATCTTGATTTCAATAAACTTAGGATTGTCAAATACTCATGTCGTTCCACTTTTTAAAAAAGAAGGTTTTGGAAAAAAGAAGATAATTTCAAGATTAAAAATTATGTGTTGACGCAAATAATTTTTCTACTAATATGGATTTTCTTTGATAGATCTCATTGAGATCTTTTAAACGGTGCAAAAAAAATTGAAAAATTATTTTTCATTTTCGTTATATTTGAATTTGAAATTACCTTCTTTTTCAAAAATAAGGTTTGAGAGAAAGCAGAACGGGGTCTCAAAATTATCTACAAGATGAGATAAACTCTGTTGAATATGAAAAATATCTTATTTTTTATGACAAAAAGTGATACAGTTTTTTTTTATAAAAAAGGGCAAAAAAATATGAGGTACTTTAAATATGTAAAATAAAAGGAAATGGTTTTGATAAATAAAAAAAAATCAAAGAAATGGTTGTGTTTTTTTCAGGTGTCTGGGTCAGGTTACACGCACTTTTGACTAATTTTAGAGAACTAATCTCATCGTCGATCAACTGGTGGGGGCCCCAACAAAAGCTTTGCTATGAGAGAGTTTGAACTTGAGATTTTTAAAAGGAAGCAAACTCTTAAGTTCTAGGTTTTGATCGCTAGACTAACCCGGTTGAAGAAATGGTTGTGTTGATAAACATAAAGTTGCAAGACCAACTTATGAGGGAGATGTCTTTTTTCAATTGTCAAAACCTGCAGTATGTTGAAAAAGTCAGTTTCCATTCTAACAATTAATTTTCTCTATTTCTCTTCCAAAAGAAAAATATATTGGAGTAACTATTAATCTGTTTGTGTGACCGGATCGACCGCTCGGCACCGCTGCGAAAGATGGCATCTCCTTCCATTCCCCCGTTTTTCAGGAAACAAAAGAAAAATAACCAAAGACAACACACTAAATTTCCTTTGGTCAACTAGCTGACCACCTCTTTAGCTGAAAGCTCCATGTGTGTTCATTACTTCGACGTTAAGTTATAAAACTGGAAAGGTTTCACGTTCGAAACCTCCTCGGTGTTATCAACTCTTTTGGGGTCAGTTCAAGCTAAGCTTTGCTTCGGCTTTAATTAGCCCTCCTCGATCACATGTAGCCGTAGGCGGTGAGATTAAGCTCTCAAGCTAGATTAGTCGAGACAAAACTACGTTGATCCGAACACTTGATCAATTGTTGAAAAAATTGTAAGATTGTCGATCATATATAGGTAAGAGATCTTCAATGTAGGATTCTCCTTCTTGTGATTGCAATTCTTATTAAAGATTAATTACTCTACAGACTATAGAGGGGAATGTACAATCTAGACTCAATAAAGAAATTGTTCGACATATTTTCGATCTCGTTTTCATTGTCTTTTTAGTCTTTCTATCATGTTCAAAGATTAATGATTTCTTTTTTGTAGTTCAGAAAAAAGAAATTGTTTGACATTCAGAAAATGAAACTTGCTTTCAATCATAGTCTAGAGAACTAAGTCTCAACAGCCAGCCGAGGAACTTAATTAAGACACGGAATTTAATTACTATTAATTAGTTGATTGATGGTTTATAAAGTGGTGAGATCCACGTTCTTACATTTCTCCTATAGCTTTTATTTTCTCTCAACACTTTTTCTACGATAATCAGATATTCGGGTTAGTTTGTGTGCACCTCAACTTAATTTGGAATTATGAAGTTAACGACCTGACAAATTCTCCAGTACGCAGCTCCAAGATTTGAATGTTTAGCCTCCATGAAATTTTTTTTGTCTCAAAACTTAAAAAGAGAAACATGGAAGGATGTTGCGGCCAGAATCTCAATTCAGAATTGTACAACCGTGATAAAAAGAAGCAGCAAATGAATGGAACTTAATTATTCGATCTGAAAGTAAAAAATCATCACAACAAATACAAACTCTCATTCAAATTAAGGCGCTCTATGGTTATTATTTTTTAAGTACTTATTTTCTGCTTTACCAGATAGATTATTATTTTTTTTCAAAATACATCACATTTTATTCAAAAAATAAGTAATTATTTTAATTAGTGAAACGGACCTTTAATCGGCTCTAAATGACACCTCATGCTCGAGTGGATAAATACAAAATGGCTACCTGATAATCAAACCTACCAGGAAGAATAGAATAAACTAATATTTCCCCCCATCCGTCAATCAAACCAACCTTCCTTGGCAAATTCCTATAAACCCAATGCAAAGGAAAGCCACTAATCATATACTATACATTTGGGATATTTAGATAAATATAGTCCTCTGCTCTGGGGCCTGCAGTTCCAGATTCTATATATCTAACCTGTTAGTATTATGTGGTAGATTTGCCAAAAAAGAAAAAAAAACAGAATTGTAAAAGAGAAATAGATTTGTGAGTGCTCTCTCTCTCTCTCTCTCTCTCTCTCTCTCTCAAATTGCTGTAATGGATGAGGGGCTTACACAGGCTCTGATACCTCTTGCTGCTTTGGTGGGAATTGGGTTTGCTTTGTTTCAGTGGTTTTTGGTGTCAAGGGTAAAGGTTTCAGGTTGGCATGGTTTGGACAATGGGTACAAGGACAAATTGATTGAAGATGCTGTTGAGCCAGAGGAGGGGCTTGACTCTGATGAAGCTATTGCCAAGTGTGCTGAGATCCAAAATGCCATATCTGTTGGTGATTACTCTCTCTCTCTCTCTCTCTCTCTCTCTCTCTCTCTCCTATGTTCATGTTGGTATCTTCTTTGTTATGTCATTGCATTGTGATCATTGGCAACAAGGGTCTGGTGATTCGGCTTTGAATTGCCACTCTGCTGACTACGTCGGGCTCGATGTAATTTGTGTTCTCCTTCTCATTCAATATACTATGGAAAGTGAATGAAACTGGTATGCGCAGTGGGTGTACCTAATTACACAACTGAGAACCACATAAAAATCTGTGTCATTTCTTCTGTTATTTGTCGATCCTGCTTTCGGGTAGAAGGGCTTTCAATTTGGGATACGTATATCAACTTGGAAATTTTCACATATTGCATAAATGGGAAAGAACTACAATACACACCACCACATACGAATTTTGTGGCTGATCATTTTTACAAGTTTTTGTGGCTCATCTTACGAAAGTGTGTACGGTACACCCTTATGAATTTTGTGCTTACTTTGATGAATTTTTGTGGCCCAATATATGAGATTTTATGTTTATAAATGAATTTTTGTGGTGTTGTATATGAATTTGTGTGATGTTGGAAATGAATTATTTTGGTGTTCTATACGAATTTTTGGTAAAAAATGGCGGCTCAAATATATGAGATTTTGGTATTGTTTATGAATTATGAGATTTTGTGGTGTTATTTACGAATTTTTTTGGTGGTGTTTATGAATTTTTTGGTTCAACATACGAATTTTTTGGTAATCAATAATGAGATTTTGTGGTGATATATGAGTTTTTGTGGCTCAAAATACGAATTGCATATCTTATGCTATTTTTTATGGGTGTTTATTGTAGTCGTTCTCATGTTCTTTTACCAAAGAAATACTAGCTAGTTTTTTAAACCTATTGTTTGTTGCCATTTTTTTTTATTGGAAAAAGAATTTTTGTTTCTCTAACAATGATTGTTTTCCCATGCTTTTGTTTTGTTGTTCTTGGTTTACATGTATGAATATCTTTTGGGCCTTTTCTTCTGGAGAATCTCTTCGTAAATTAAGAAATTTCAGTTGTAGGTCCATTGAAAATAAAGAGAGAATTTTCAGCACTTGAAGTTTGATGTCACTGAGTTTCATCATTCTTTCCCTTTTGTTGCATAATTTTGTCTCCTTTGCTAG
Organism: Rhododendron mucronatum var. ripense; assembly: GCA_019656295.1. NCBI lineage: Eukaryota > Viridiplantae > Streptophyta > Magnoliopsida > Ericales > Ericaceae > Rhododendron > Rhododendron mucronatum. The sequence goes on from BPLT01000067.1 coordinate 1,602,176, forward strand.
CAGAAGGTATATAGGATTAACTACCAGGATCCCTTTTATTTATGTAACAAGTGTTTATCTGTCATCACAGATGCTTTTACTGATGATGTGTGTTTTGGTCTTTTCGATCTACCGATTTTTGCTTGATCTGATTCTTATTAGGTCCCCCTGTAACTAATTTGTTCATAATTCAACCTCTGGAAATTATCAAGGTTTCCTTTCCTTTCTGAACTCAATCGATTCTTCCAAAAATAAAATAAAATTGATGGTCAATATTGTAGAATGTAGAGAAGGTAAAACCATTGACTGCAGATCTTCAATTGCAAAGATGCCTTAAGCTGTTTTCGTACTTTTACACATTTCCCTGTTTGATTGAAAGATTTGGAAAGAAAAGGGCGAAAAGGAGGAAACGGGAAAATGGAGACAAAGAAACAGTAAAATCTACGGATCCTTGCTAGTTATCGGCATATTTTAATTTTTGGAATCAAAGTCTAATTCACAAGTGCTTCTTATGGGGATTAACAAAAGACTGTTAATTATTCGTTTCATTTCAGTTTCTACGTTCAGATGCCATTTTGAACATTTTTCTTTGGTACTGATCCTTTTTTGTAATTCCTATCTCTTCTTTCTATTAATATATGAATTCCTTTAGCCGATCAAAAACAAACAAAATGCTCTTAGAAACATCAACATAGTTACATAGGCATGTACCTTTAAGTGTGCAAGTATGTGCTATTAGACACTTTTCTGCATATCAGCATGAACTATTTTGCAATTGGAATTTTCTGTTTCCGTAAAATCAACTTCTTCTTTGAACAAAATGGATGATTGGTGATGTGTATAAAGCACTGTTATCTTACTTAGACTGATTTGACGCGTCACAATTTCCCAGGGGCAACATCGTTTCTGTTTACCGAATACAAGTACCTTGGCATCTTCACACTTGCATTTGGCGCTGTCATTTTCCTTTTCCTCGGATCAGTTAATGGCTTCAGCACCAAAAGCCAACCGTGCACGTACAACAAGGGTAACCAATGCAAACCAGCCCTAGCCAATGCCTTCTTTACCACAGTAGCCTTCTTGCTTGGCTCTCTTACTTCAGTTCTCTCTGGTTTTCTTGGGATGAAAATCGCAACCTATGCCAATGCCAGAACAACTCTAGAAGCAAGAAAGGGTGTCGGAAAGGCATTTATAGCTGCTTTTCGATCTGGCGCTGTGATGGGGTTTCTTCTAGCTGCCAATGGCCTTTTCGTGCTGTATGTGTCTATTAATGTGTTTAAGTCGTACTATGGAGATGATTGGGAGGGACTTTATGAATCTATAACTGGTTATGGTCTCGGGGGTTCTTCCATGGCATTATTTGGAAGAGTTGGAGGGGGTATATACACAAAAGCAGCTGATGTTGGTGCTGATCTTGTCGGAAAAGTTGAACGGAATATACCGGAGGATGATCCCCGTAACCCAGCTGTAAGTTTTTTTTATGGATAATTAACCCAGCTGTAAGTTGTTGAAACTTGAAACCATGGTGGTGAATTGTATTGAGAACCTTAATTTATAAGCTACATAGACTCCTAAATGTATTGAGTATCTGTACCAGATATGTGACATGAGTAACCGAACTTTCAAATCAATCATGGTATATGTGTGACATGGGTAGTTTGACATGCGCCCATGACAGATTTCCAGCGATTTGAGGTAATCCAATATCTATGCATAGAACTTGCACATTATCCATGAATGCACTTTGTCACCATTGTTTACTCTATAGGTAAAAATCGCATGTACAAATGAATATTTTGCTGCTTCTACGTGCCTCTGGACGGGATTAGATGACTCTGTACCACGTCCAATAAACATAGCTTAACTATATCTTCTTCTTCTTTTTTTTGTATCATTTCATCCTAATGGATTGCTGTAAATGTTATTGTACTTTTGCAGGTTATTGCAGATAACGTGGGAGACAATGTAGGAGACATTGCGGGAATGGGTTCAGATCTTTTCGGCTCTTATGCTGAATCATCATGTGCCGCGCTCTTTGTTGCTTCAATATCGTCCATTGGTATCAGTCATGATTACTCAGCCATGTCTTATCCTCTCCTTATAAGCTCAATGGGAATTGTCGTTTGCTTGATAACAACCCTTTTTGCAACCGATTTCTTTAAGATCAACAATGTGACTGATATTGAACCCACTTTGAAGCGACAACTTGTTATCTCAACCATTCTGATGACTGCTGGGATTGCCATGGTCAGCTTTTTGGCTTTGCCATCAGAGTTTACCCTATACAACTTTGGGACTGAGAAAGCTGTAAAGAACTGGTATGTATACCCGCGGTTTATCCCTAATCACTGTGTTGCTTTTTTTGGGAAATTATGTGATGTTGACTTAAATATTCTAATGCAGGCACCTCTTTTTCTGCGTGTCCATTGGGTTGTGGGCTGGCCTTGTCATTGGATATACGACTGAGTATTATACCAGCAATGCTTACAGGTGAGTTAGCATCAATCTTTCGACAAATGCCCTTTCTTATGAACCATCGTATGATGTGGTTGGAAATCAAATAGTGTCTTCCTCACAGCAATATATTGATGGTCTGCAGCCCACAAGATTGAGAGACTTGTCTATAACACAACCAGATCAAAAGGGATTAAGATTTTAGTTCAGCGATAAGTTACAATGTTTTCCTGTTTCTACATTCAGGGAAAAACATAACGTAGTAGTTTGGGAACATGAAATACAGATTTTAATAACATGATTTTTTGACAGATGAGGTTCTTGTCTCAAATTTGAGCAAAATCAAAAGGTAATGACTCATACTTTTATGGGCATATCCTGATGATGATTACTTCTTGGTGAATAAATTGAAGTCTAGTTGTTTGTGTGATAAGTTATGCCTTATATTTCTTTCTACTGTATGTGTGTCGCCAAATAAGTTTGATGTGGATCATGAATATTGCATTTGCTAGCATTTTATGAAACCTTTAGATTTATACCCCATAGAGGATGCTACAGATCCATAACCTAATCTGTTACGCATGTATGCTTTCATGTCGCAATATTGAATGATAAAGTTTGAGGTATGACACTTTCTGCCATGGCCAAATCGTGCAGTCCAGTGCGAGATGTGGCAGATTCTTGCAGGACTGGAGCCGCAACGAATGTGATATTTGGTTTGGCACTGGGATACAAATCAGTCATCATTCCCATATTTGCTATAGCCGTAGCTATCTATGTGAGCTTCAGTTTGGCTGCTATGTACGGAATTGCAGTGGCCGCTCTTGGGATGCTCAGCACCATTGCTACCGGCCTGGCAATTGATGCATATGGCCCCATTAGTGACAATGCTGGTGGTATTGCTGAAATGGCCGGAATGAGCCACAAAATACGAAAAATAACAGATGCTTTGGATGCTGCTGGAAATACCACTGCTGCCATTGGCAAGGTAGGCTACTATTTATATTTAGTTTTCATGAACATGATGTGGCAGTTTCCTTTATTGAGGAAATTAAAGTGTGCTTTGCTGCGATCTCGGAGGTGCTAGAAGTATTATTTTTCTGGTGTGTTGGTCATTCATTGTGGCTGGATTTAACAAGGGAAAGGAAAATAACATGGAACCAAATAGATTTAGCTTCTCTAATCCAGTGTCTTTGTGTTCCTCATACATTTCTTTTTCCTCCACAAATACCACTTCAAATCCATGATCCAAACATGGCCTTGAAGTATGCATATGGTTATGATGACATTGGTGTAGGTCGGAACCACCTAGATTTTTGTAAATCAACCTATCCTAGATACCCTACAAAGTTAGTATGATAAGTTAAAAACTAAAATGGCAGTTTTTGGTTCACTGGAAGCTGGAATTGAATGGTCATTTCCTTGGGATGCTCACTATGACGTTCCGTTATATAGAACAACTGCAAACGAGAGATGGAATTATCATTCACCCATTAGGTGAATGGCCATTCCATTCCTCTCCAAAATCATTCAGCAAATCAAACACTGCCTAACCGTGCAATTCTAATGAAACTTTTCTCATCTAACCTATATATAATCTTTGAGGCTACTGATTTATCCGGGCATATAGATAGGTGGCATTTACAAACCATAATTGCTCTCCTGTTGTTCCTTTCTGGTGGTTAACTAAAAGGTCGCTCGGATGCACAAATTTACATTCATACAGAGGTTAAGCTGTGATGTGTAATTAGAAATCTCGAAACTTAGAATACAATTTTCACAGTGAGCAACAAATTGCTGATATGTTGAGCCTGTTATTCTCAGGGATTTGCAATTGGATCAGCTGCTCTCGTTTCTCTTGCTTTGTTTGGTGCTTTTGTGAGCAGAGCAGGAATCAATTCCGTTGATGTGTTGACTCCAAAGGTCTTCATCGGGTTGCTTGTCGGGGCAATGCTTCCATACTGGTTTTCAGCAATGACGATGAAGAGTGTGGGAAGTGCAGCCTTGAAAATGGTTGAAGAGGTTCGCCGACAATTCAATGATATTCCAGGGCTTATGGAAGGAACAGCAAAGCCGGACTATGCATCTTGTGTCAAAATTTCAACCGATGCTTCACTCAAGGCAATGATCCCACCTGGTGCTTTGGTTATGCTTACCCCTCTGATTGCCGGAACCTTTTTTGGGGTGGAAACACTCGCTGGTGTGCTTGCTGGCTCCCTTGTTTCTGGTGTGCAGGTAAATTTTTGGTTGAAGATCCTTATTTTTGGTATTTTTATCTGGAGTCATTCTTCCATTTCCAATTTTTTATGATTTTTTTTCCAGAAATCCTGCTTTGGTTTTTCATATTTTTTGTTGAAATACGATCAACAAAAAAGTTGAGAAATTCTTCTCTGTTTTTCATAAAATTTTCTTTTGGGTTTTTGCTGAAATCCCATCAACAAAAAAGTTGAGAAATTCTTCTCTGTTTTTCATAATTTTTCTTTTGGGTTTTTGCTGAAATCCCATCAACAAGCAACCTATTTTTTTGGTTGATGTTGTAGCTCTAAGATGATTCTCAAACATTTCCATGATTCCTTTATATTCTCAAGCTTGTTTTTAATATGCACATCAGTATATGTATTCCATAGTGATGCTCACAATGATTCTTTGATCAATGGTGAACCTTAAACTTTTCTTTTTCCCTCTCTCTAGGTTGCTATCTCAGCTTCTAACACTGGCGGGGCATGGGATAATGCAAAGAAGTACATCGAGGTATAGTTTTTCTTTTTGGTAATTGATTCATTTCATAGCAACAAAACCAAGCCGACGGCAAACAACTCAAAGGGTAGGACTGCACTCCGGCATACCCTATTACAACAAAAGCAACACAACCTACTAAACCAGAAGAACTAGAAATAAAAACAGTCACAGCAATGAGTCATTAGATTTTCCTAAATGCCATCTACTCTTGCAAATGCTAAGGATACCAAATTTATATGCTTCATAAAGTACCGAATAGACAGCAATAGTCGTGGATCCACAAACCACACCCATTATGTCTATCAGATACTCTATGCTGTATCCAAACCCGGTACCTGCTGTAATACCATTAGTTTTTTAGTGCCACTTATTCCATAATTCGACTTCTCCATTTCGTTCTTGCTTTTGAGTTGAAACCCTCCATTTTTTTCCCCCATCTGTAAAACTGAATTGTGACTTTGCTATTTTCATGTGATTCCTCCAGGCTGGTGCTACTGAACATGCTCGTACTCTAGGTCCCAAGGGGTCAGACGCTCATAAGGCTGCTGTTATTGGTGACACGGTTGGAGACCCCCTCAAGGACACTTCTGGTCCATCCCTCAATATCCTTATCAAGCTCATGGCAGTTGAATCACTGGTGTTCGCTCCGTTCTTTGCTGCACACGGGGGATTGCTGTTCAAGCTGTTCTAAGATAATGGAGGTACATTACCTGTTAACTTTGTGGGGACACTGCCAATAACTGAGCTTGCCCTGTATATGGTAGTTGAAAACGAATTAATTAATTTTTGGTGTAATTCAGGAATAAATGTTACGGCCTTCTGATGTAAATTTAGTTTTGTAATTTTCGGATGTTTGTATCAAATGTGCTGGTTTTCTGATGTTTATTGCTGAAGCAGGGTGTAATCAAATGTTATAAAAACGAAAAAACTCACTAGTTGGGCGTTCTTGGTTCTATCTAGCCCATGAAGAATATTGTAGATTGGTGCTCACGCCTTGTCAGTAGCGGCTCAAGATATATTTTTCTTTTTCTATTTTGCGACGAATGGCCAAATATCTAAAACAAGTATAATGTATTGAGTTGACACGTAGAGGTCACGGAGCCATGCCCCTTCATGGGTGACATGTGGGCTCAAATGTAAGACATGTCTCCACCGGTCGTCGAAGAACCTTTTTCTTGACCTTGGCATCGAGGACACAGGCATTCTCGATCCAAAGGGCATCTCGATATCCAAGATCACAGAAGATGGCCCTCGGAATACTGGGGTAAACTCATGGGGCATAGTACCCGGTTTTGGGCTAACAATTAGGGCTGTAGCACCTTGTGTGAGACCTCCGGAGGGTATGTGGATAGGTGACTCCCCCCTCCTCGAGGCGGATTCCCTTGCTTTGACTACCTAGAAACTGTGACAAAGATACAAGACGACCAGAATGAACAGAGTCTATCACCGAAATCAGGTCAGATCATGGCCTAGCCGTGCAGGGTGACCATCATAGGGCCTCGGAGTGGTGTTGCTGCTGTACATCCATAAACAACGATCTCCTCTAAGTGGAACTACCCCTGTTCGTTCGTGTTTCAAACACGAACATTATTTAGATTTTTGTCTTTGCTTACCTATTAAAACTTCTATACGATGTTTATTTGGTCGGAATACGAATGGTATGTTCAACGATGGTATGTATGCACGAGTGATTCAACTGAACTTATGCAGAAGCTTAGTAATACCACACACTTTTCAAGTTATGGGCAGAGAGGAAGGAACCTTGGGTCGAAATCCTATTAACTGCAGCTTTCTCAAGACATTCGGGGAAAAGCACGAAAAAAAAAAGGCTCAAATGGTACGACTCCTCTTTCATCCCAAAATAAAGGGTGATCTCGTAATTCTTGATTTGCGAAAAGATGTCTTTGTAGGTGCTCCATTTTTTTGGGCGCTGCTATTTGTAACCCTTTATTTTCTCCCATAGCCCGTTAAAAATTTTCAATTATACTTGACAGTTAGTTACCGAAATTGAGATACATTTTCAGCATCCAGTTACCGAAATTTGATATTTTTTTCAACAACTATTTACCGAAAATGCATGTTTGGCAGTTGTTTACCGAAAGTTGAACATATTTTTGACATGTAGTTACCGAAATATAATATTATTTTCAACAACTATTTACCGAAATGTTATTTATGATTTTCAACAACCACTTACCTAAATATGGTGGGCTATGGGAGAAAATAAAGAGCTGCGAATAGCCGCGCTCATTTTTTTCCATTGTGGCCGAGGCCTTTCACAATTTTAACCTATTATCACAAATTTGACCTCTTAAAATTCTTAAATCTCCGTAATACCCCTCTAAAATTGGGTACTATCCATGTATTTTCTGCAGATATTATTCTTTAATTCGGTCTTTCTTAACCCTGACCCCCACCATGCCAAAATCCCTCCCCGAAGTTGTTCATTGTCTAATGTTTTGTGACCTACTATGGCTATGTAATTCGTCGAACAACTATCCTTATCTTTTTTTCTTTTTCCAATTGGTAACTTTCTTTATTCGTCGAATAACTATCCTTCAAATGCTGGTATTGTAACAAGATGTGGTCCGACTGCATTTATAATTTAATCTCCTCTCTAATCTAATTATTCGAACAAGCTGTCTATCAGCTCAATTTCTCCTTTATCAGAATCCCCTCATATCCTTCTCCAAAGACCAAAGTATAGGCAGGCTGAGTGATCATGACCCTTCATTTAAATTAAATTATGAGTTTTCAACAGCTTCCAAACCAAGCATCCAAAAAACAAAAAAAAATACAATGAGTGCCGGCCCACTACCAAGGAGTATATTTTATGCTATGGATTCTTCTCTGCATTTATTTGCCTTTAGTTTATTAAGCTTCCACTATAAGAAATTGTTTAAAACCCATTTGTAAGAGTATGTACACAAACAGTCAACGATTCTTCCTCTTTTTTTTGCCCCATTTGTGCCAATTAAGCAATATTATTTTTGCCTTCATCATGTAAAAAGCTACGGCCACCGAAGGGTACCGACAGCTATTGCACAATCGATAATCATCCGTCGGTGGCTCTAGAAAGACTCTTACCTACAAGAAGGTTTGAACTTTGTCCTTTCACCATACCATTGGGTTATGGGTGCTCCTTCTCACTAGGTTAAGCATACCAAACTCTGGTTTTATATTTTGGGATCGTAGAAAGTATAAGAATCATATGTTATTGTTACCAAAATATACAAGTAATCTCTACGTACTAATTTCTCTCAACAATAGTCGAGTATTTTTTTTTTGATAACCGGATGTTCGGACCAGCTTACGTTCATTTGGTCGAGTGGTTTAAAGAATAATTATTTCTTATGTATCAAAATTGCTATTTTTATTGTAAATTTTTTTTCATAGTACTTTAATCCTCCTTATAAGAGACTTTAACCCTCCTTATAAGAGAAAGACAAAGGGGCTATTTGATAAAACTGAAAAATTAAGTACCAAAAATTGAATGCTGAAATTTTTAAGCTAAAAAACTTTTTGATAAACATATTAAGCACTAAATTAAAAAAAAATGATGCATTAATTTTAGTTCTAATTCTCTCTTAATTTACTAATAGTCACAATATACTTATAGTAATGGTGGGGTGGTGATGGAACGAGGGTGGCAGTGGTGGTGGAGTGATGAGGGTGGGGATGGAGTGGGAGTGGTGGTGGTGTTGGAGTGGTGGCGGTGTAATTGTGGGGTGGCAATGGATTGATGGTGGTGTATTGGTGGTGGTGGAGTAATGGTTGTACAATGGTGGCGTTGTGGTGGTGGCGGCGGCGGCGGCAGCGGCAGTGTGGTAATGGTGGTGGCAGTGTGGTGGTGGGTTGGAGTGGTGGTCGTGGTGCAGTGGTAGTAGTGGTGGTGGTGGAGTGTTGGTGGTGATAGAGTGGTGGTTTTGCAATGGTGGCATTGTGGTGGTGGCGGGGCAGCAGCGGCGTGGTAGTGGTGGTGGAGTTGTGGAGTGGTGGTGGTGGAGTGGAGGCGATGGAGTAGTGGTTGTGTAATGGTGGTGTTAGGGTGGCGGCAACGGCGTGGTAATGGTGTGGTGGTGGTGGTATGGTCGTTGAATGCAAGTATACAAAAATTCAACTAGAATTAAGTAGTAACACTTATTACTTAATTAATTCAATTTTAAATGCTGAATTTAGACTCTCAAATAAGCCCAAAGTTAAATCTGAAAGGCTTAAATAAGATTTTGTAAATCATTTCCATAATTGATTGCCCTTTTTTAGTTAGCATAGGTCTCGTTTGGCCAAAAAAAAAAAGCAGTAAACCTTTTTTTTTTTTTTCTATATTCAATTTCTTTTTAAATTTGTAAGTTTTGCGTCAAATTTGTATAAATTATTGTACATCTTGATAGGAGAAATTAGAAAAATAATAAATTATGATCTGAACTCAGATTTTTTTAGCTTAATTTGATTATAATCTTTTAATTTTTTGATTCCTGTCGTCGAGATATTATAATTTTTTAATTTTCTGATTTCTCTCTTCGAGATTAATAATCAAGGACCCATGAAAATTTGAAATAAACATAAAAAATACGAAAAAAAAAACTTGAATAAAGACAGAAAAAAAATAAAAAAAGCTTATTTTACCAATCCAGTCCATGGTGACATGTATTTGATTGATTATTTAAGATTCACAGGGAAAAGCACTGCCATTGTTTTATGCAAAAATCCCAATGCCGAATCTCGTGAAATCCCCAACCAAGCCAGGTCAGATGTGGTGCAGTACGAATCCCTCCAATTCGTGCACTCATCCAATTAACCTCCGCCACGTCAAATCCATGACACTCAAACACACGTGTCATTTTCTGATTCGTATATTCTCAGCACTATAGATGCACTGTTAAAAAATCCCCACGCAAAAACGGATCTTCCTATATAGTACCACAGCCTCCTCCTCCTCCTCCTCTCTCTGTCTCACGCCAACAGTTCTCTCTCTCTCTAGAGCCATGGCGACGGAGAGACGAAACCCTACTCTTCTCTCTCTCATTGCCCTCTCTCTCCTCGCGATAGCGTCGGCCGAAGTCTTCTTCGAAGAACGTTTTACCGGTACTTTCTCTTTCTCTAGATCGTGTTTTTATCCTTGCTTATTTTCTTTCACTTGCATTTCTATTATATAGATGTTGAGTTCGATCTTCCTTGTTGATGATTGGCATTGTAGTTACATTCATCTTGTGGATCTGATTAGGTCGAATCGGTAACTTGCAATCCGTGTGATAGATCTGTTTTTAATTCAGGATATACTCGCTGTTCCGAATGAGATGTTTCTGTTATAGAAATCACTTGTAGACAATCTCTATTTATTTTTGTTCCTTTTGAACTTGTGGGCATGTGTAATTGATTCATGGAGTGCTTGGTTATTTGTTCTGATCTGGGTGTTTAAACAGCGAGGAACCCAGTACAGTGTAGTGTAGGCATCTCCAGACGTTATGCAGTAGTAATTCCAATTTGGACGTCACTCCGTTAGTTGCAGTATCCAGAATAGTGTTTGAGTGTTTTTAGATTAGCCAAAATTTGGGTGGAAATTGGAATGGTTCTTGAGAATTTGAAAAACGTTTGTGATGGTTTCTGCAAAAGAGATTTGGAAACAAGTATTGAAACCCACGAACCTTGTTTTCTGGAAAATGAATTTCGTAAAGAGAATTGAAGAACTGAAATAATTAATTAAACACTAGAGGTTGGGGCGTGTGCAAGTCGGATTTTCACTAACGTTTTTGTAAAAATGCTTTTCACTTATTGTTTGATCAAATTTTTACAAATGCTGTGAAAATCCGACTTGCACACGCGATGCGTGTGCCCCAACCTCTACTTTTTATTGCGACCCACAATCCACGAAATGTTGCATTTCTGTTTTTAATTTTTTTCCGTTCATTGCACCGTGAGTCTTTAAAGTGGAGAATTGAACGTGGAGTTTGGGTTTTGAAAGTGGAGCTTTTTTTGGTTTTGGATTGGATGGAAGCAACTGCATGTATTGAGTCTTGAGTCTTGAACGTGGGAGGAGGGATTTTTAAGGTTTTGGGTGGTGGAACACGTGTAAAGGGGTTGTTTTTTATTTATTTATTGTTTTTTAAAAAGTACAAAAAAAAAGAGAAAAAGTACAACCACTGTTATTCTCTCTTCACTATTATTCACTGATAATCACGTCCTCCAAATCGATACTCAATGAGCAAATCCCACCATTAGTGAGGGTAAAAAAAGCAGCATCCACACCCCATAATAAAAAAACCGAACGAAGACTCTTATTATTCACTGATAATCACGACCTCCAAATTGATACTCAATGAGCAAATCCCAGGCATTAGTGAGGGTAAAAAAAGCAGCATCCACACCACATAATCAAAAACCAAACGAAGCCGTAATAATTTACTTTGATAAATATGGAAAAGATGGCCCAGAAAAGTGATGCTATGTACCAAACCACGTGATCATGTAGAGCCAATAGATATACATACGGATATGAGTTCTGACTTCTGAGAGGATAAGAGAGGTATGTACCGTGGAGTAGGTGGAGTACGGCTACGGTTCAGTTCTGGACTGGAGTAGAGTGAAGACTGGAGTAAAACCTTTCCTAGGCGGCGTGGATATCTATGCACAGGTGCTCTTCAGTGGTAAACAATGAGAGAAGAGGTAGTTTTTGGGTTTGGTGGGAGGGAAACTGATGTGGGGGTGGGTAGTTATTGGGTTTGGTGGTTATTGGTGTTGATTTTGTCTATTATGCCCTTGCAATTAAGTCTCTAATGAATTCAATTGGGTGTACAATTTTGGAAATGAAAAAGCATGACAAAAAAGGGAGACACCAAAGTAGTGCTCTCCCTTTATATAGTAGAATAGATAATTGTGGATTTTGTTTGATATCTTTGTAAGTGACAGAGTGCTTAGTCCTCTGTATTAATGTACCTGAATAACTGTATAAGAGAGAAATCCACAGCTGTGTGAACTACAATTATTGGAATGATATTTTAAACTCTAAACAATTTCATTCCATCTAGTTTCTTTTGGCTTGTAGGATTAGACTGTTATCTAGGTGTGCATATGCTCTCTAAGCACCCCAATAACAATATGTATACTTGTGTGTACGCATTTACCGATATCGCACTCGTATTTAATCTGCAAGCTGATATAGACACATCGATATAGGGAAAAGTGCGATCAAATAACCAAAAAGTTCATCACGCAGAAACAGGAGATAGGTTCTTGTAACCTTTCGCTTTTACGGTTGAGTTACTTTCTTTGGGGGTAAATTAACTTGAAATATAAAAGAGGTTAAACGAATATACTTGTTTACAAGATGCATATCCCAGGAAACAAAGAAGGAAAAGAAAATAAGAAAAGAAAAATGCGTGCTCCCCTGCACAACCTGCACGGATAGGATAATGAGGAAAACCGTGCACAACCCGCATGGCAAGGTATAGTAAAGTAGTATGCCTTGCACAACCCGCAAATCTAGGAAGCATAGCAACAAAAGTATCATATAAGTAGAACAAATGTCTCCCGTGACACAACGTAAATAATGCGAAACATCAAAAGATAAAGTGGAGGAGATAATTTCTTTGAACGATCCTTTTTTCCTGCCCATTCTTTCTTTGAAACTAGTGTTTACTGTCAGACACTAAATAGTTATTTGTTGCTGATATGTGATAATTACTCTCTGGTTTACTGTCAAGATGGTTGGGAAAGTCGGTGGGTGAAATCTGACTGGAAGAAAGATGAGAACATGGCTGGGGAGTGGAACTACACTTCTGGTAAATGGCATGGAGATGCTGATGATAAAGGTGCCTTCTAACTTGTATTAATCTCTCTATCACACTGTAGAAATCTTTTTATGGTTGTTTTATAAAGATAGGCGAGTTTCTTTTGTTCTCTCTCTCTCTCTCTCTGAGTTTCAGACGTTTACTTGATTTGTCTCTTCAATTCCTGTTGCAGGCATCCAAACCAGTGAAGACTACAGGTTCTACGCTATATCAGCTGAGTACCCTGAATTCAGTAACAAGGATAAGACCTTGGTTTTCCAGTTTTCTGTGAAGCATGAACAGAAGCTTGACTGCGGTGGTGGCTACATGAAGTTGCTTAGCAGTGGAATCGATCAAAAAAAATTCGGTGGTGATACGCCATATAGGTAACACTGTCAGTTTACTTTCTAGAATATTGTTATCTTTGTTAAATGTCCGACTTCTGATATCATACGGTTGTATGCAGCATCATGTTTGGTCCAGATATCTGTGGCTACAGCACCAAGAAAGTCCATGCCATTCTTACGTACAATGAAACAAATCACTTGATCAAGAAGGATGTTCCTTGTGAGACAGACCAGCTGACTCATGTCTATACATTTATCCTCCGCCCGGATGCCACCTACGGCATCCTTATTGACAATGAGGAGAAGAAAACTGGTAGCTTGTACTCTGATTGGGACCTTCTACCGCCAAAGGAAATCAAGGACCCAGAGGCCAAGAAGGTAATTTGTTACGCTTGGATACTTGTGAGTTTAACATTTTATAAATTCAATGTTTTTTTATTTGCCACATCTTCTCAACTACTTAATGATGGCAGCCTGAAGATTGGGATGACAAGGAATATATTCCTGATCCTGAAGATACGAAGCCAGAGGTAATAAACAATTTAGCACCAGCTCGTCCTTGTTTATCCCTAAGTTTATTTGACAGCTTAGAAACTTAGTTGTACTGTTTTATTGTCTTCACAGGGATACGATGACATCCCAAAGGAGATACCAGATCCTGATGCCAAAAAGGTATGTGTTTACAATTTCCTGTTGAATATTATATACCAGGAATTAGGAAAATTTTACAGAGTGGACATGACTTGCAATTTCAGCCTGAGGACTGGGATGATGAGGAAGATGGCGAGTGGACAGCCCCCACAATGGCTAATCCTGAGTACAAGGGTCCATGGAAACAAAAGGTTTGTCGAGTTGTTGATTTAAGTACTTTCATATGATTGAATACCCATCTTATGTCAATTTCATTTTTGCAGAAAATTAAGAATCCCAACTACAAGGGAAAGTGGAAGGCACCTATGATTGCCAACCCAGGTGGTTGTCTGTCTTTGAAGGCTTTCCATGTTATCCCAACTCCTCATCTTTATGTTTCGTGTTAGCTGACTTCTGCAATTACTACGACATGCAGATTTTAAGGATGATCCTAATATCTACGTTTTCCCGAGCTTGAAATATGTGGGCATTGAGTTGTGGCAGGTATTTCGATTTTTGCCCTTCCAAGTCTTATTTGTATGGGAAAATTTGGAGTATGACTGAGTAAGGTGCATGTTCTTTTGTCAGGTTAAATCTGGAACCTTGTTTGACAATGTCTTGATTTGTGATGATCCGGAATATGCCAAAAAGCTGGCAGAGGAAACATGGGGCAAACACAAGGATGTATGTTGACCTTTTGTCCCTTAACAGCACGTTGTTGAAAGTTCCTCCTATATGTCAGTTTTTGAGATTGTTATATTATTCTGCAGGCCGAGAAGACGGCATTTGATGAGGCAGAGAAGAAGAACGAGGCAGAGGTACTTTTTTTGGGTTGTACATGACTAATATTCATGATATTTGAGGGCCAGTTTCCCCAAAAAAAAAAAAAAAACCCCAAGTTTTTTGGGTACAAGTCATAACTTTTTACTTTTCCGATTCCTCTCGTCGAGATAAACCAATTATCCACAAAAATTTGACACAAAAATAACAAATGCAAATTTTTTTGAATAAGGACTAAACAAAAAGCCAAGTTGGCTTTTTTTGGGAAACTGGCTCAGAGAAATGGTAATGCTCATTGGTAGTGTTTGGTTTGGTGGAATGATTTTTTAGGGTCATTCCTTGGCCTCCCAATGGGATGGGTATTCACCTAAAATTGGTGAATGGTTAGCAAATCTAAGGTGGACTTCCGAGAGAATGACCTTTGGATCTTCATTCTAGTGACCGAGACACTGCCCTAATATTTGTAGGTCACAAAATGGAATGATTTTAGAAAGGCTATTCCTTGGCATTCCAGTGGAATTGGCATACCACTAAATTGGTGAATGGGTGATTCTATTTGCAATATAAAGCTTTGTAAATATTTTTAGCATGTCAATTATTGTCAAAGGTCAGAATGATACAGTGGACCGAACACTACCCTAGTATTTCGAGGTCTGAAGATGCATTACTGCATATTCAACATGTAGTACCTGAGGGGAAATATAACTAGCTTATACTAGTCTGAATATTTTACTGGGTGAATATTAATTCTGCATTTTCTGTCTTTTGTTAACTTCTGGATTTGATTTTCTCAGGAATCAAAGGATGACCCTATAGATTCTGATGTAAGCTTATGGACTTATCACCTTAGTGTCTTTTTTAATTTGTTTGTGTCAGCTGAGTGCTTATTATGTGGTAAACTGTTTTCCAGGCTGAGGATGCCGACGATGACGCTGATGCCGAAGACGATGATGATGTTGATGACACAAAGGATGCCGATGAGGCTGCACATGTAAGGATTCTATCTACTTTAAGTTGTTTTGATTCAATTCTGTATTAAAGATCAATCATTGTAATTTTTCTCATTCTGTCTGGTTTGTATTTCCAGGATGAACTGTAGGGACAGGTACAATGTTCCGGTGACAAATTGGCGTTTGAATTTTTGTTTTTCTCGTTTGTTTTCAGTTGTAGTTTTTTATCTTTAGGGAAAAGACAGTAGAGGCCTGCTTGCAAAAAAACTGCGGCTAATTATAAATCCTATTCGCTCCCGATTATCAGAATAATAGAGAGATGGACATTTATGATGTTAGTTTGGATTTGGAAATCATGTATAATGGCCCCTTTTGGCATTCTTGGTTTGGGAATAGCTGCACCACTTTCCATTCTGTTACTATTTCGTGATAACCAAGATTCGTGGATTTCTATACCAAGAGTTGTGATTTAGCTCATCGCTTATCTGATCCCCACTGGAGTCTTAATAGGTACCATGGATTTTCTGGGTCATTCCTTGACATTCAATTATGTAAAAACGTGGTTGATTTTGATCTGTTTTTTTAATGATTTTTAGAAAATGAATCATTTTGATTGTCTAAAGTGGACGAGAAATATGCTTATTCTTGGATCCTACAGAAATATGTGGTTGAGCATAGGCCTGGTTGCCCAGGGACATTGAATAATTTTTCCTTTGGAGGGTAGGATTCAATTCCAAAATAAAAGCTCTCCTTGAGGACCATTACGGGTTTAGTGCTTGTGGTGTGGTGGTGTTTTTTTGTATATTTTTTTCTCGAGTCTCATTTAGTGAATCAGAACAAAATAATATCTTTTGTGAGAATATGGATCTCATTTGCTTCTTGGGAACCTTCTGCTCATTCATTGTTGCTAAGACGAAAAGGGTATGAGAGCGTTCTTCTCTAGGTGTACTAATCTGCAAACAATTTATGTAACAAATAAAAAAGGGCAATCTTCATTTGCTTTACAACTCCTTGGTTTTCAGTCCAGAAACAAATCAACCCAAAGAACCAACCATTTTTTACTTAGGACTGCAGGTGATCAAATCACAAATCAGTCACTGTATAGAACTAATTCAACGAATTTTACAGTAAGAATTATTCCTACTTAAACTTAAAAACCTGTGTAATCCAGATAATACTGGAAGTGGAATGGAGGAGTATCACACGACATGGTATATGGATTAAATTTGCAAAAAAATAAAGAAAAGAAAGAAAGAAAGAAAGAACATACGATTAAC
Source organism: Rhododendron mucronatum var. ripense (assembly GCA_019656295.1). Taxonomy (NCBI): domain Eukaryota; kingdom Viridiplantae; phylum Streptophyta; class Magnoliopsida; order Ericales; family Ericaceae; genus Rhododendron; species Rhododendron mucronatum. Next base: position 1,619,098 of record BPLT01000067.1, read on the forward strand.
TTAGTTACAACCCCATATATTCCACATATTAGCCATGAATATACTACTATTACGGTAACAATTGAGTCCTAATGCAGGCTGATGTGGTAATCATTCAAATGGTTCGACACGTTTTAATGTTGCTAAAAGAGATACGTTCCTTTCTTACTATGAGAGAGATTCATTCCTTAGGCCACGTTTAAATGGTTCAAGAAGTGTAGTCAAAGTGCAAAGAGGTGGTAAGGTGTCCTACATTGCGAAGTCAATATTTCCCTCAAGGCATGCTATAGAAGTGGTTGGACACGCTTTTAGCAGTCTTGATGTTTGACACCATACACCTCCAAAGTGTCACAACTTCTTTCGCTGTGGAACTTGAACAGATTAATTTCTCTCTTTCGCACACAAGATAATTTCTAAAAGCTCATTACTCGAACTGAAATGTAAAACACCTCATATGTTCCATGGAGAAAACACAGCCATTTGCATCCAAATTCATGACTACTCCATTAGTACTACCTACCTGCCTCTAGCAAACTCAATTCAGCTATATCGTTTTGGTGCAAAAAGTGTATGCAGGTACACGTTACTCTACATAGTCTCTAGAGCATCCTGCCCCCATTTTCACCTAGCCATCTGCAGACAATCTCACTGAACATTTGTCGAGTTGAAGCTTATGTCTAGCCATGTGTATGAGCGCTAGTATGTGAGGTCCCACCAAGCGATTATAAAAACTTGAACCTAATCATTGAACGAAGAACTCCAAATATTGACCCATTGAAACAACTACGTACTTGGGTCTAAGTTCATCTATTTCATAGTTGTACAGTTTGCTTACCGCAAAGCCAACTCTGATGTTGTCTAACTATTTGAATATGTGCAGCAGTTCTATAAGAGTTGTTGGTTCTACCCCTTAACGCATTAGAAGACATATTGTATCAGCTTTACCTTAGAGTAGTTCCCCATGTTGAGCAAAACAAGAAACATGTTAATATAGGTCACAAAGGCACAAGACAATGTGGAGGTCAAAGAATTAACTACTTTGATGATCAAAGCAAAAATAGCAAGGAGAATGAATATAGAACTGTACAAAAAATTTGGATTTTCTACAAAGAAGTTCTGAACCAATCTTCTAAAGGACAAAGTAGGTCTTGAATGTCATCGATCTATTTCACTTCATCTCAATGCATTGGATCACATCTACCAACGTGTCTTCTCACAATGGTTTCATTAAGGTAAAGTCCATTCCAACGTGTATGGTCCTGCTAGCTTCTTCTGCCATGGCATGAGCCGTCAATGCAATGATTGGAATGTGGATGCCGTAGTGTTGCTCCTCCATTCTTATGAGTAAAAAATTGACTAACACATCTGATTATCACCATGGGTAATAATGAAAATCAAAGATCTTAGATCTTTAAAGATAAGTAGCTATTTGTTAGCAACTTTAGTTCAGGAAGGCGATCAAAAAGAATGAAAGAAACTTTAGTTCAGTAAACTTCATCAAGATTACAAAAATTCAAATCAAGTTATATATTTTATCATAATAAACGTAAAAAATAAAATTTGTGTCTTTTTTATGTGGAATCCACGGGACTAGAGTAGTTATACACCAAGAAGCGCAGTCACCTTCCCAGAGGTCATGGATCGAATTGGTTCTCATACTTGCGGTAAATGACAACCTCCATACACTCCCTTCACAAGCGTCTGACACAACACTTTTCTTTTTTTTTTTTGAGTAAGTTAATGATTTATTGAATAAACTTGGGAATATAGGATCATACCCTTGAAAAACAAGAACCAACAACTACCAAACAGGCTCCCTAACAAACAGAGAGCACAACATAGAGCAACATCAGAACAAAGACCCTTGGACCAAAGACTCTACTGCAAATGGCTAAGAACTACAAATTATTCTATTAGCATCAATTCTTCTTATAGATCTCCAGGAGCTAATGACAACACTTATGTCAGAACTGTCCTGTTTTTTCTAGCCCTTTTTTCCCCTTTCTTTTGGATATTCTAAAATACACTAGAGACATGCTAGGACACCCTCAAGATAATATGTAGGCATTTTCTTGACACTTTGAGGAGTCAAATAGAATACTCCAATAGCCTTTAGAAAAGCTCATTGTATTTTAGAATATTCAAAAGAAAGGGGAAAAAAGGGCTAGAAAAAATAGGACAGTTCTGACATAAGTGTTGTCATTAGCTCCTGGAGATCTATAAGAAGAACTGATGCTAATAGAATAATTTGTAGTTCTTAGCCATTTGCAGTAGAGTCTTTGGTCCAAGGGTCTTTGTTCTGATGTTGCTCTATGTTGTGCTCTATGTTTGTTAGGGAGCTTGTTTGGTAGTTGTTGGTTCTTGTTTTTCAGGGGTATGATCCTATATTCCCAAGTTTATTCAATAAATCATTAACTTACTCAAAAAAAAAAAAAAGTGTTGTGTCAGACGCTTGTGAAGGGAGTGTATGGAGGTTGTCATTTACCGCAAGTATGAGAACCAATTTGATCCATGACCTCTGGAAAGGTGATTGCGCTTCTTGGTGTATAACTACTCTAGTCCCGTGGATTCCACATAAAAAAGACACAAATTTTATTATAATAAGGACCATATATTCTATATTTCTTGCATGTAATTGAACCACATAAATATATCTTCTTAACAAGTTTCCAACGGGTTGTGTGCTCTATCGTTTTAAAATATAAGTATTGGAGTGTCAATTAAGTGTTGGTGCTATAGGGTATTAACAATCAAGAGAATATCTCACAATCCATGAAAATATAGTCATAGGGAAGAGCTTGGGATTGTCCTTCACTCCTTTGATCACCAAGAACTTTGCAAACTCGATCAAAAGCCTCTTTCCCATTCACACAAACATCGACAATTGCTCCAAATTTATGAAGATGCATAATATCTCAACGTCTTCGACAACCAAAACTCTTTTCCCACTCAAGGTACTTTCACTCATAGTACTTGAGTGGACACCGCATTCCGTTTCTTGAGTTACTTTAGTTGACATAGGAGAACTGCATTGGTAAATTCCTCTATATTCCGGCAAGAGTCCTAATACTTGACGTATGCTCGATCCATCACATGGAAGACTTGGCCTATGTTTTTCAGGGCTTTTGGCACGAATGAATGGATTGTCTAACCAAACAACCTTGCATTGGATATTCTGAGTCTCTTTCTTAAGATTAGCCACCACTGAGTTTAGTTTAGAAAAAGGTCCAGCAAGCATCTACAACAATAAGTATGAAGGTTGGTAAGTGTTTAGAATTGCTTTTCCTAGAGGAAGGATCATGGATTCCTGAAAACCCATCAATGCCTGTTGAATTGGAGTTACTGGAGGCAGATTTGCTCAGGTAATCAAGCATACATAACTCATTCTTTTCTAAAGAATTGAATCGAGAATAGTCCAACTTGTGCCTTAACCTTTGAAGAAGTTGACAAATCTCTTTCTTGCTTAGCAATTGAAACTTTTATGCCTAAGTTTTCAATAAATTTCTTTGAGATTTTTCTTCGTTCTTCACCGGTAATTAGAAGCACAACATGGGCCCCTTCTGATTTAGGGGTAGTGAACCAGCGATCAAACCCCAATTTGTGATGAAAATCAGTTGAAATGCGATCACTAGTATTGCAGTCTTCTGAGTCTTGCATGTTAACTGCAAGAAAAATATTGAGTTGGAAGCAAGTTTCCCTTTCATCGTGCTCTTTTTCCATGATTTTGATCTCTCCCCCCATCAGACGCACCTGACATATAATTGATAGGAGCATTAAATCATATTTTCACTAAAAACTGTTATACCAATTTGTGAAATATAAGCAACTTAAACGGATTTTAAGTTTGAATGTGAAAGTTTGCTATTATAAATTTGACTGCAAAGTTTACACTTGCAAATTTTAGGAGGAAGAAAAAGTTCAGCGGATACATTTTACTTACCAGTGATCGGACAATACCCAGTTCCAAACCACAACCTTCATGTCTAAGGGGTGATTCTTTAACCTGCACAAAGTTTTCAAAAACAAATTTCTGGTTTTCTTTGGAAACTCCCTTCCCAGTATCATCCACCTCAAATACAAACTCTATACAATTGGGATTCTGCCTTAGTGTTTGAATCTCTTCCAAGCCACTGAAACTTCCATTATTCCTGTCACACAACCTTGAGAAACATTTCCAAAATGCCATTGCGGTTGGAAGCAATTATGGCGTCTTCTTTACTAGGTTTCTTGACTATGGCACGGACTGAGATATGATCTTCTGATTTAAACTTAACAGGATTGTGAATTAAATTGCAAGGGCTGGAGATGCTTAATTTGTTTACCTTTTTATTTATGCAGCCTGGTTTATGAATTTCATCCTTAATTTGATGCTTCAAGTACTGTGTGTCATGTGCTATTCACTCCATAGTTGTCTGGATTCACTCGTACTAATAGGAGGAACTGTGAGCCACCTCAACGCTTCAGGCGCAAGGAATGCAAAGTTTCTCCTTTATAGTAGTTCATTGAATTCTAGACTGCCTTATGCACTATTACATGTTTTTTTGTTGTAAAATCTTATTGTTGTTTGAGTTACCAGCTTCAGTGGAAACTGGCCGACATTTTTGTGCACAAGCCTTTGATTTGTATTTACATGAATCTATGAAGTAAGATATTACATTTGTAACCTATGTCGCACCATAAATTAGTTGTAACTGTCTAAGGAATTAAAAAATGTATAAGCCCTTATGTTCTAACCTTTTTTCTCCTTTTTATTTTATGTGTGAAAAGTCAATGCGTTGTGTTGCCTTGTCAACTAGACTTATGGAGACTTTTCAATCTAGGAAAAGATAATGATACGAAAGATAGAATTGTACTGGATCATTCTAGTGATGATAAGGTTTATCGTCGATATTTGTCTTCTGTACAAAGCTGTAACAATAGTATTGTTATTTTAGAAGTTTGGATTTAACTGTTTTCCCATATGTCTTAGAATGTGTCTATGCATAAAAAATTTGACATATTTTTTTCCTATGCATTTTCATAAGCAGCTTTCTCTTTGAGCGATGGTAATATTCCAGCATCTTGCTACCCTTCATTGAGTTATGGATCAAGCTGTCTGTTTGACCTTTTTTTTGTTTGTCAATCTGCAGACGGAATAGCCATAAAAGTGCATAATGTCAATATTCTACTTGAAACTCACGAAGGTCCACAAGAAGTAACTTGGTGAGTTTGCTTGCTCAAGGCCATCAATTTGTTCATATTTTTGGACTCAGTCACCAGTTATCTACCTATTTGTCTACCATGATACAAAATGACAGTTGTAATTGTCTTCAAATATTTGCTTGGCTAACAATTTAGTTGAATGACGTGAGAAGAACCTGTTTTATGAAAGATCGGCTAATTGTCATCAGTACTAATTTTGACTGCTTTTGAATAAAAAGTGAAAGTTTTCATGAATCTTTTCCTTCTCTCATTTCTTGAAGACCGTAAAGGGAGCTTACTAACATTTTGGTGCTATAAGAATGATTGTTCTCACTCCTTTAACCATTTTAGTTGTGAAAATTGAATTTCTATTAATGAAACCTCAGTAGCATCTTCAGTCTCGTTCGTTAGTTGGGATATTTATTTTGATTTATTGGGCATCTCTTACTCTAAATTCAATACTTTCCAGCACTAAACGCAAATCTTTTAGTTTGTATAATTTTCTTTTAAACTCTTGCAATCTCTATTTTGTGTAATGAACTTAACTCTATCTTAAAAGGATATGCAAATATATGCAAACTGCTTGCAAAACATATTCTATTATACACTGCCTCAATTTACAATACCATTACTCCAGCCAAAATAATACTAGGCATGAGACAACTCGTGTTAGCATGGGCCGTTCACCTAGTATATATATGGCATATATGATTTGCAATTTCAACAATTTTAGGGATTATGCAAATCCCAACAAATATTGTTTCTCTCTCTCCTCCTATTTCTTCGAGAATCCCATATATCCACCATCGTCGATCACCTTTGCCTTCTCCACCCACCATCGTCAATCAACCCCGCCATCACCGTTAACCCCACCATTGTCGTCAACCCCATAGTCGCTGACCGCCACTGTCAACCACATTGTCACACCACCGCCCTCCCATGCCATCAGGCCATCGCCGGCAACCACACTCCAGTTTTGTTTTGCCATTTCACTCCGCTACGACGATGATCTAGCGATCTTGGTATTGATGTAGAGGAAAGTGTGTTTTGTATTTTTTCAAAGATATATCATATAAATTCATGATTAAGTTACAAATGTGTGCCCACTTTCCAGTGATAGTAAAACTTTCTGGGGGTGCCCAGCCTAGCATTCCTCATAAAATTGAGAGAAACTGATCCCATGAAAATATAGGGAGAGTGCGGATAGTGCGTTTATGAAGCAATTTGATGTTTTCTTCAATACATATCAACCTGAAAATTTGTCAATCCTTGTGTCATTGGGTTTCTGTAATTCTCGTTTAGAACGGGTACTAAATTTCAATCTGTTGTTTGCTCAAATCTTTGTTGATTTCTGCTAGATTTTGTTTGTTGTGACATTGATCCCCCATAAATGTCATATTGTTGTAGTGGTCTATCATATCTATTACGGTTTCATCCTCCTCCATTCCCGGGTTCCGTCCTCCGTCAATGTTACTAGGTTATGTCCAAACATGATTAAATGGTAATTTACGAAAATGTCATAACTTCCATGATGTGTTTGTAGGATAAATTTTTGTCATGATTTTCATGATGTGTTTGTAGCTATAAATTGATGTATTATACATGGATGATTTCGTGATAGTTTTGCAAAAATATGTTATGATTATATATGGTTGATTTCATGGTAGTTGTACAGAAATTTGATGTATTTATATATTTCATGTTAGTTTTCTAGGGTTCATGACATATTTATAGAAAACTATCATGTTTTCAAATCCTCATCTGTTGAAAACAGGTTTTCAATTAGGAGAGAGAAAGAATTAAAAAGATTAGGTAAGACAAGGGTTTGAAAGGATTGGAGAGAGAATTGGGTTAATTAGAAAAAATAACAGAGAAAGATTTTGAAGGTTAGGAGAGAGAAAGAGTAATTTAGGATTTGTATTTCTACAAGGGAGGATCCCTATTTAAGTTCCCCTTTGTATAATCACATTAGCGAGGAGACAAGAGATTGGATTATAAATTTAGTCGGACCACATCTTGTTACAATATCGGCAATTTTTTTTAACAATAAGAGATAATATTATAGATCCAAGAAACAGTACATCAAGAGAAAACTCCATCCCTAAACAATGGATCAAGAAACCAAACAGAAAGGGATTCAGTCCAAAGACTACACCCCACTCCAACTAAACTATCGCTCCAAACAGTCGGAGTACTGCAGAAAATAACCAAAAATACTCACACAGTGGTATAGAAGCCCCACAAACGGGGAGAAATCTCACATAAGGGACACCAAAGAAGAGAACAAACAAGAGAAAAACTGGTAACGGAACCGAATAGAGTTCACCGTATCGGAGTAGACTTCATCCACTAACCTAGATCTCCTACTCCGGCGGGGGAGGATGCCTTCGGCGACCACGATCTACAAGGCACTAGCTCCAAAAGCCGTCGGACTACACGGTGGAAGAGGAAGAGGAGGGGCGGCGGATGGTGGTTTATGGTGGAGGAGGATGGGGGTGAAGGGGGAAGAAGAGAAAACCTCCAAGATCTAAGATCAGGAGATGGAAAAACCCCACAAGGGGGAGAAATCCCTCCCCTCCGGTCACCCGTTGAGGTGTAAAACCCTATGGGGAGGGGAAGGAGGAGATGCGGGGCGGCAACTTCTTTAAGGTTAGAGAGAGAGATGGAAGTTGAGAAAACGTGAGAACCACTAAATTTGGTTATTGGCAAAATAGTTTTGATAATCCAAGGTTAAAATTTGATGAGTTGCTCAGAGATTATTAAGTTTGGTTATGTCACTGTGAGCACTTTTTTGAGGAAACATTACTAACTTTAGCAACTCTATAATTTTGGTTATTCCATTGTGGATGCTCTAAGAATCATATGTTATCGTTACCAAAATATACAAGTAATCTCTACTAATTTCTTTCAACAATTTAGTCGAGTACTTTTTTTTTAATAGCCAGGTGTTTGGACTAGCTTACTCTCACTTCTTCGAGTAGTTTAAAGAATAATTTTTTCTTATGTATCAAAATTGCTATTTTTATTGAAAAATAGTTTCCATAGTACTTTAACCCTCCTTATAAGAGAAAGACAAAGTTAAATCTGAAAAGCTTAAATAAGATTTTGTAAATCATTTCCTAATTGATTGCCCTTTCTTACCTAGCATATAGGGCTGGTTTGGCAAAAAAAATTATTCAAATTCACTAGTTTTGCGTTAATTATTATGGATTATTGATTCATTTTGATGAGAGGAATCGAAAAAGTAAAAAATTATAATTTGAATGCAAAATTTTGTCTTTATTCAAACAATTATGAGTTTTGATTATAATTTTTAAAATTTCGATTTCTCTCATCGAGAGATTATAATTTTTTAGTTTTTCGATTTCTCTCATCGAGATTAGTCAATAGTGGAGTAATTCATAAAAATTTAACTTAACACTAATAAATCCAGAAAAAAAAACTTAAATAAAGACAAAAAAATAAATCAAAATAGATTATTTTGCCAATCCAGCCCATAGTGAGGGCATCCGCAGTAGAATAATCAAAACCAAAATGTTGTTAAGGTTAGCAATGTTTGCTCAAAAAATGCTCACATTGGAAAATAACCAAAATTAACAACCTATTAGCAACACATCAAATTTTGACCTTTGAATAATCAAAACTACCAATATTTTGCCAATAACCAAATTCTCTCTCTCTCTCTCTCTCTCTCTCTCTCTCTCTCCAATGTTTTCAAAAAATAATTTTAAAAAATTGTATTTTTCATATTTTTTTTGTGTTTTACAGAAACGTTTTTTTACAAAAAACTATTTTTTCAAAATTTTTAAAAAAATTATAAGTCAATAAAGTGTGTTTTTAAAAAAACTATTTTTGAAATTTCAAAACTGTTACAAAACTGTTTTCTTGGTAAACGGTTTTTGAAATTTCAAAACTTTTTTTACACACAATTTGTTTTAAAAAAACTGAATTTATAATTTTTAAAATTTCAAAACTGTTTGTGTAAATACATTTCTTTCAAGTGAACAAAGTTCGTGTTTTGAAAAACTATTTTTTGTTTCGAAAAACTGTTTTCTTTTTTGAAAACTTTTTTTTATACAACTGTTATTTTTAACATAAAACGTTTTTTTCTTCAAAAACCGTTTCTTAAAAAATTATGCATGAAATGAAGGGAAAAAGTTTGGTGGGCCCATTGGTTTTGATTATGGGCAAAAAATAACGACCGTAGGATTTGACATTACTAACTTTAATAACTTCTAAATGGATAATCAAAAACTGATGTGGCATGTTTTGATTACTTAGATTTGCTTATTCACCCCGTTCCAAAAAACCCCTTAAAAAATAAGTGCTTATTTGTAATTTTTAAGCTTAAAAATAATAGGCTTACTGAAATAAAAAAATATGCAATATGGATTTTGTTTAAAAATTCTTATCGAGATCTATCAAACCCAGCCAAAAAAAATTAAAAAAAATTACTCTTGTAAGCCTATTATTTTAAGTTGAAAGTAGGTTCTTATTTTCTAAGTACTTATTTTTGTTTCTGGAACGGGGCTTCGTATTTGATTGATTATATTTAAGATTCACGTGGAAAAACACTGCCATTGTGCAAAAATCCCAAGGCCAAATCTCGTGAAATCCCCAGCCGAGCTAGGCCAGATGTCGTGCAGTACGAATCCCTCCAATTCGTACACTCATCCAATTAACCTTCGCCACGTCAAATCCATGACACTCAAACACACGTGTCATTTTATGATTCCTATATTCTCAGCAACTATAGATGCACTGTTAAAAAAATCCCCACGCAAAAACGGATCTTCCTATATAGTAGCACAGTCTTCTCCTCCTCCTCTCTCTGTCTCACACCAACAGTTCTCTCTCTCTCTAGAGCCATGGCGACGGAGAGACGAAACCCTACTCTTCTCTCTCTCATTGCCCTCTCTCTCCTCGTGATTGCGTCGGCCGAAGTCTTCTTCGAAGAACGTTTTACCGGTACTCTCTCTTTCTCTAGATCGTGTTTTTATCCTTACTTGCTTTTTTTCTTTCACTTGCATTTCTATTATATAGATGTTGAGTTCGATCTTCCTTGTTGATGATTGGCATTGTAGTTACATTCATCTTGTGGATCCGATTAGGTCGAATCGGTAACTTGCAATTCGTGTGATAGATCTGTTTTTAATTCAGGATATACTCGCTGTTCCGAATGAGATGTTTCTGTTGTGAATTTCGTGATGCAATTTACGTGGAAGTTATAGAAATCACTTGTAGACAATCTCTATTTATTTTTGTTCCTTTTGAACTTGTGGGCATGTGTAATTGATTCATGGAGTGCTTGGTTATTTGTTCTGATCTGGGTGTTTAAACAGCGAGGAATCCAGTACAGTGTAGTGTAGGCATCTCCAGACGTTATGCAGTAGTAATTCCAATTTGGGCGTCGCTCTGTTAGTTGCAGTATCCAGATAGTGTTTGAGTGCTTTTAGACTAGCCAAAATTTGGGTGGAAATTGGAATGGTTCTTGAGAATTTGAAAAACATTTGTGATGGTTTCTGCAAAAGAGATTGGAAACAAGTATTGAAACCCATGAACCTTGTTTTCTGGAAAATGAATTTCGGAAAGAGAATTGAAGTACTGAAATAATCATAATTGTGGATTTTGTTTGTTATCTTTGTAAGTGATGGAGTGCTTAGTCCTCTGTATTAATGTACCTGAATAACTGTACAAGAAATCCACAGCTGTGTGGACTACAATTATTGGAATGATATTTTAAACTTTAAACAATTTCATTCCATCTAGTTTCTTTTGGCTTGTAGGATTAGACTGTTATCTAGGTGTACATATGCTCTCTAAGCACCCCAATAAAGGAGTATGCCTTGCACAACCTGCAAAGCTAGGAAGCATATCAACAGAAGTATCATATAAGTAGAACAAATGTCTCCCGTAACACAACGTAAATAGTGCGAAACATCAAAAGATAAAGTGGAGGAGATAATTTCTTTGAATGATCCTTTTTTCCTGCCCATTCTCTCTTTGACACTAAATAGTTATTTGTTGCTGCTATGTGATAATTACTCTCTGGTTTACTGTCAAGATGGTTGGGAAAGTCGGTGGGTGAAATCTGACTGGAAGAAAGATGAGAACGTGGCTGGGGAGTGGAACTACACTTCTGGTAAATGGCATGGAGACGCTGATGATAAAGGTACCTTCGAACTTGTATTAATCTCTCTATCACACTGTAGAAATCTTTTTATGGTCGTTTTATAAAGAGAGGCGGATCTCTCTCTCTCTCTCTCTCTCTCAGATGTTTGCTTGATTTGTCTCTTCAATTCTTGATGCAGGCATCCAGACCAGTGAAGACTACAGGTTCTACGCTATATCAGCTGAGTACCCTGAATTCAGTAACAAGGATAAGACCTTAGTTTTCCAGTTTTCTGTTAAGCATGAACAGAAGCTTGACTGCGGTGGCGGCTACATGAAGTTGCTTAGCAGTGGAATCGATCAAAAGAAATTTGGTGGTGATACCCCGTATAGGTAACACACTTTTTCAGTTTACTTTCTAGAATATTGTTATCTCTGTTAAATGTCTGACTTCTGATATCATACGGTTGTATACAGCATCATGTTTGGTCCAGATATCTGTGGCTACAGCACCAAGAAAGTCCATGCCATTCTTACGTACAACGAAACAAATCACTTGATCAAGAAGGATGTTCCTTGTGAGACAGACCAGCTGACTCATGTCTATACATTTATCCTCCGCCCGGATGCCACCTACAGCATCCTTATCGACAATGAGGAGAAGCGAACTGGTAGCTTATACTCTGATTGGGCCCTTCTACCGCCAAAGGACATCAAGGACCCAGAGGCCAAGAAGGTAATTTGTTACGCCTGGATACTTGTGAGTTTAACATTTTATAAATTCAATGTTTTTTTATTTGCCACATCTTCTCAACTACTTAATGATGGCAGCCTGAAGATTGGGATGACAAGGAATATATTCCTGATCCTGAAGATACGAAGCCAGAGGTAATAAACAATTTAATACCAGCTCGTCCTTGTTTATCCCTGAGTTTATTTGACAGCTTAGAAACTTAGTTGTACTGTTTTATTGTCTTCACAGGGATACGATGACATCCCAAAGGAGATACCAGATCCTGATGCCAAAAAGGTATGTGTTTACAATTTCCTGTTGAATATTATAAACCAGGAATTAGGAAAATTTTGCCGAGTGGACATGGCTTGCAATTTCAGCCTGAAGACTGGGATGATGAGGAAGATGGCGAGTGGACAACCCCCACAATGGCTAATCCTGAGTACAAGGGTCCATGGAAACAAAAGGTTTTTTCGAGTTCTTGATCTAAGTAATTTCATATGATTGAATGCCCGTCTTATGTCAATTTCATTTTTGCAGAAAATTAAGAATCCCAACTACAAGGGAAAGTGGAAGGCACCTATGATTGCCAACCCAGGTGGTTGTCTGTCTTTTGAAGGCTTTCCATGTTATATCAACTCTCATCTTTATGTTTCGTGTTAACTGACTTCTGCAATTACTACGACATGCAGATTTTAAGGATGATCCTAATATCTACGTTTTCCCGAGCTTGAAATATGTGGGCATTGAGTTGTGGCAGGTATTTCGATTTTTGCCTTTCCAAGTTTTATTTGTATAGGAAAATTTGGACTATGACTGAGTAAGGTGCATGTTCTTTTGTCAGGTTAAATCTGGAACCTTGTTTGACAATGTCTTGATTTGTGATGATCCGGAATATGCCAAAAAGCTGGCAGAGGAAACATGGGGCAAACACAAGGATGTATGTTGACCTTTTGTCCCATAAAAGCACGTTGTTGAAAGTTCCTCCTATACGTCAGTTTTTGAGATTATTATATTATTCTGCAGGCCGAGAAGACGGCATTTGATGAGGCAGAGAAGAAGAACGAGGCGGAGGTACTTTTTTTGGTTTTACATGACTAATATTCATGATATTTTAGGGCCAGTTTCCACACACACACAAAAAAAAAAAAAAAACCCCCAACTTTTTGGACATTTTGGGATTTTTTTTGGATTCTTTAAAAAAAAAAAAAAAGGGTACAAGTCATAACTTTTTACTTTTCTGATTCCTCTCATCAAGATAAACCAGTAATCAACAAAAGTTTGACAAAAAATAACAAATGCGAAATTTTTTTGAACAAGGACTAAACAAAAAGCCAGGTTGGCTTTTTGTTGGGAAACTGGCCCCGAAAAATGTTAATGCTCATTGGTAGTGTTTGGTTTGCTGGAATGATTTTTTAGGGTCATTCCTTGGCCTCCCAATGGGATGGGTATTCTCCTAAAATTGGTGAATGGTTAGCAAATCTAAGGTGGACTTCCAAGGAATGACCTTTGGATCTTTATTCTAGTGAACGAGACACTGCCCTAATATTTGTAGGTCACAAAATGGAGTGATTGTAGAAAGGCTATTCCTTGGCATCCCAGTCGAATGGGCATACTACTAAATTGGTGAATGGCTGATTCTATTTGCAATATAGAGCTTTGTAAATATTTTTAGCATGTTAGAATGATCCAGTGGACCAAACACTACCCTGGTATTTCGAGGTCTGAAGATGCATTACTGCATATTCAACATGTAGTACCTGAGGGGAAATATAACTAGCTTATACAAGTCTGGACATTTTACTGGGTGAACTTCTGGACATTTTACTGGGTGAACTACTGGAAATATTAATTGTGCATTTTCTGTCTTTTGTGAACTTCTGGATTTGATTTTCTCAGGAATCAAAGGATGACCCTATAGATTCTGATGTAAGCTTATGGACTTATCACCTTAGTGTATCTTTTTAATTTGTTTGTTTCAGCTGAGTGCTTATTATGTGCTAAACTGTTTTCCAGGCTGAGGATGCTGATGATGGCGCCGATGATGATGATGATGTCGATGACACAAAGGATGCCGATGAGGCTGCACATGTAAGGATTCTATCTACTTTAAGTTGTTTTGATTCAATTCTGTATTAAAGATCAATCATTTTAATTTTTCTCATTCTGTCCGGTTTCTATTTCCAGGATGAACTGTAGGGAGAGGTACAATGTTCCGGTGACAAATCGGCGTTTGAATTTTTGTTTTTCTCGTTTGTTTTCAGTTGTAGTTTTTTATCTTTAGGGAAAAGACAGTAGAGGCCTGCTTGCAAAAAAACTGCGGCTAATTATAAATCCCATTTGCTCCCGATTATCAGAATAATAGAGATATGCACATTTATGATGTTAGTTTGGATTTGAAAATCATGTATATGATGGCCCCTTTTGGCATTCTTGGTTAGGGAATGGCTGCACCACTTTCCATTTTGTTACTACTATTTCGTGATAACCATGATTTCTGGATTTCTATACCAGGAGTTGTTATTTAGCTCAACTCTTATCTGATCCCCACTGGAGTCTTAAAGGTACCATGGATTTTCTGGGTCAAACATAGACGTGTTGATTTTGTAGACCTTGTTGAGACCTTTTAATTATGTAAAAGCTTGATTGATTTTGATCTACTATTTTGTTAATGATTTTTACAAAATGAATAATTTTGATCATCAAAAGTGGACAAGATTTAGCACACCAATGCAAAATTGGTGCAGTCAGATATTTAGGAGAGAGAGAGAGAGACTCATTCAGTAAATCAAAACAGAATAGTATCTTTTTGTGAAAATATGGATCTCATTTGGCTGTTCCGTAAGCTTCCCACCACACATTTCTGGGGTACATACATTTAGGAGAGAGAGAGAAAGAGACTCATTCAGTAAATCAGAACAGAATAGTATCTTTTGTGAGAATATGGATCTCATTTGGTGGTTTCCTAAGCTTGTTCCCACTACACATTTCAGGTCGTACATACATTTAGTCGATCGAGAGAGAGAGAGAGAGACCCATTCAGTAAATCATAACAGAATAGTATCTTTTGGGAGAATATGGATCTCCTTTACTTCCTGGGAACCTTCTGCCCATTGGATGGTCATTCGTTGTTGCTAATACAAAAAGGGTATGAGAGCGTTCTTCTCTAGGGGTACTAATCTGCATTCCTGAGTCGGAGCTGATGCTGAAAAAACCATTGCAACTACTGCTCCACCCGACCCGATAGGCGGGCGGGAATCGGAAGACAGGGTCAAGGGACACAACTCGCGACTCCAAATCTCCAATCCTTTCAAGTGTTTGAATTGATAAATAAGCTTTCTGGATATAATATTTTATTTCCCTTTTTCTATTGAGTGCTATTAGCTTTGTCTTCCAACTTTGAATCTTACCTGGCTTCAATTCTTATTTTATCTTTGCCATGCAATTTACTTTTAACACATAAAAAAAGACAATCTTCATTTGCTTTACAACTCCTTGGTTTTCAGTCCAGAAACAAATCAACCCAAAGAACCAACCATTTTTTTACTTAGGACTGGAGGTAATCAAATCACAAATCAATGACAGTATAGAACTAATTCAACGAATTTTACAGTAAGAATTATTCCTCCTTAAACTTAAAAACCTGTGTAATCCAGATCATACTGGAAGTGAAATGGAGGAGTATCACACGACATGGTATATGGATTAAATTTGCAAGAAAAATAAAGAAGAAGAAAGAAAGAAAGAAAGAACATACGATTAACTTAGTTACAACCCCATATATTCCACATATTAGCCATGAATATACTACTATGAGAGAAATTCATTCCTTAGGTCACGTTTAATTGGTTTGAGAAGTGTAGTCGAAGTGCAAAGAGGTGATAAGGTATCCCACCCCACATTGTAAAGTCAATATTTCCCTCAACCTCAAGGCATGCTATAGAAGTGGTTGGACATGCTTTTAGCAGTCTCGATGTTTGACACCATACACCCCCAAAGTGTCACAGCTTCTTTAGCTGTGGAAATTTGAAGAGATTAATTTCTCTCTTTCTCACACAAGATAATTTCTAAAAGCTCATTACTCTAACTGAAATGTAAAACACCTCATAGATTCATGACTACTCCATCAGTACTACTTGCCTCTAGCAAACTCAGTTTAGCTATTTCTTATTGGTGCAAAAAGTGTATGCAGGTACACGTTACTCTACATAGTCTCTAGGGCATCCTGCCCTGCAGACAATCTCACTGAACATTTGTCAAGTTGAAGCTTATGTCCTACTGTGTGCTACGAGCGCTAGTATGTGAGGTCCCACCAAGCGATTATAAAAACTTGAACCTAATCATTGAACAAAGAACTCCAAATGTTGACCTATTGAAACAACTACGCACTTGGGTCTAAGTTCATCTATTTCATAGCTATACAGTTTGCTTACAGCAAAGCCAACTTTGATGTTGTCCAACTATCTGAATATGTGCAGCAGTTCTATAAGAGTTGTTGGTTCTACCCCTTAACGTATTAGAAGAGATATTGTATCAGCTTTACCTTTGAGTAGTTCCCGCTGTTGAGCAAAACAAGAAACATGTTGATATAATATAGGTCACAAAGGCACAAGACAATGTGGAGGTCAAAGAATTAACTGCTTTGATGATCAAAGAGAAAATACCAAGGAGAATGAACATAGAACTGTACAAAAAATTTGGATTTTCTACACAGAAGTTCTGAACCAATCTAATGGACAAAGTAGGTCCTGAATGTCGTCAATCTATTTCACTTCATCTCAATGCATCGGATCGCATCTAACAACGTGTCTTCTCGCAATGGTTTCGTTAAGTGAAAGTCCATTCCAGCGCGCATGGTCTTGCTAGCTTCTTCTGCCATGGCATGAGCCGTCAATGCAATGATTGGAATGTGGATGCCATAGTGTTGCTCCTCCATTCTTATGAGTTTTGTTGCTTCATAACCATTCATTATCGGCATCTGCTCATAAAAATAGGTGCAAACTTTGTAAGGATTAAAAAAAAATTACCTAACACATATGATTATCACTAAGGGTAATAATAAAAATCAAAGATCTTGGATCTTTAAATATAAAGCTATTTGTTAGCAAATTTAGTTCAGGAAGCCGATCAAAAAGAAAGAAAGAAACTTTAGTTCAGTAAACTTCATCAAGATCACCAAAACCCCAAATCAAGTTATATATTTTGTCATAATAAACGTAAAAAAATGAAATTTGTATCTTTTTATGTGGAATCCACGAGTCTAGAGCAGTTATACACCAAGAAGTGCAGTCACCTTCCCAGAGGTCATGTATCGAATTGGTTCTCATACTTGCGGTAAACAACAACCTTTAAATACTCTTTCACAAGCGTCTGACACAACACTCTTTTTTTTTGAGTAAGTTAAAGATTTATTGAACAAACTTGGAAATTAAGTTAAAGATTTATTGAACAAACTTGGAAATACAGGATCTAACGGGCATACACCTGAAAAACAAGAACCAACAACTACCAAACAGGCTATCTAACAAACAAAGAGCACAACAAAGAGCAACATCAGAACAAAGCCTAACCCCTTGGACCAAAGACTCTATTACAAATGGCTAAGAACTACATATTATGCTATTAGCTTCAGTTCTTCTTATAGATCTCCAAGAGCTAATGACAACACTTATGTCAGAAGTGTCCTGTTTTTCCTAGCCCTTTTCCCCCCTTTCTTTTGAATACTCCGTGGACAGTCTAAAATACACTAGAGATAGCTAGGACACCCTCAAGATACTATGTAGGCATTTTCTTGACACTTCGAGGAGTCAAACAGAATACTCCCATAAACTTTTGAAAAGCTCAGAAAAGTCCTTTTTTTTTTTTAAAAGGTGATCTAGAATGTGATGACACATGTGAATGTGAGGCGTATAAGACATTTTTATTATAATAAGGATCGTATATTCTGTATTTCCTGCATGTAATTGAACCATATAAATATATCTTCTTAACAAGTTTCCAACAGGTTGTGTGCTCTATCATTTCAAAATATAAGTATGGGTAAATTACAATTAACCCCTTCTAACTATGGCTCAGAGACACTTTACCACATCTAACTATTATTTTTGGCACTTAACCCGCTCTAACTAATGGAAACTCTTCTTTTGTTTACTTCTACTAGAAATTGGCTGGCAAAAGAGATGTGCAAGTCACATGTCCCTCCCATTTAAAATTTTTGGACGTTACTGCCCTCCCCTCTTGAGCCCAACCCAGACAAATCCACACAACCTCACCTTTGCTACACCAGATTGACCAAAATTCAAGCTGACTGTTGGAAATCGAAAGCCCCATCCATTCTCTCTCCACAAGCCCAGCTACTCTCTCTCTCTCTCTCTCTCTGTGGCAACTTTACCGGGCAAGTGCAAGAACTCGCCGTACTCCTCGGTGTAGTCCGGCTTGCGCTTGATCTGCACGAGCTGGAGCATGAGCAGACGACGCGTACAGATGTCGGAGCCCCTGGGGAGGAAGTCGCGGCCAACGAAGGCCTCGAGGACGCTAGACTTGCCTCTGCTTTAGCTGCTGCGACGGTGACCTGGGGGAGCTCGATCATGGACTGGCTACTGAGCTAGGCAAATATGTCCTGAAGGGTTTGGCCGAGTGGGTTTCGGAGTTGGATCAGTCCAATTGAGGATTTGGGTTTTTTTTTTTGTTGGGGTGAGTTTGTGGATGGAGGGTAATTTGTTATTCTTTACCTGTTCCTCTTCTTCATTTTCAAATGATTAAGATTCTGCTATTTTTTGGGGAAGTTCTTGATTATGGTTTCCTTCCTGAAATTCCCCACAATTTTGACACCCACAGGTTTTGGGGCTCTCCATTTTTGCTCCAAATCGAGATTTTGGGGTTAAGGAAAGAAATGGCTTTTGGCCTCCGAATATGCTTGTTTTTGCAAAGGGCAAAATGGTAACTTAACGCTTCTTCGTTACGAAAGTTGACAGAAAGTCAGTTAGATTAGGTTTCTATTAATTAGAGGGGGTTAAGTGCCAAACAAAAATAGTTAAAGGGGGTAAAGTGTCTCCGAGCCATAGTTAGAGGGGGTTAACTGTAATTTACCCTATAAGTATTGGATTGTCAGTGAAGCGTTGGTGCTATAGGGTAATAATAATCAAAAGAATACCTCACAATCCATGAAAATATAGTCATAGGGAAGAGCTTGGGACTGTCCTTCGCTCCTTTGATCACCAAGAACATTGCAAACTCGATCAAAAGCCTCTTTCCCATTCACGCAAACATCGACAATTGCTCCAAGTTTACGAAGACTAGTAGTTGCTAGCTTGCTTAATATCTCAACGTCTTCGACGACCAAAACTCTTTTCCCACTCAAGGTACTTTCACTCATTGTACTCAAGTGGACAGTGCGTTGCATTTCTGGAGTTGCTTCAGTTGATATAGGAGAACTGCATTGGTAAATTCCTCCATATTCCGGCAAGAGTCCTAAGACTCGACGTATGCTCGATCCATGAAATGGCTTTGACAAAGTGTGATCACATGGAAGACTTCGCCTATTTTTTTCAGGGCTTTTAATGAATGGATTGTCTAACCAAACAACCTTGCATTGGATATTCTGAGTCTCTTTCTTAAGATTAGCCACCACCGAGTTTAGTTTAGAGAAAGGTCCAGCACAAGCATCAACAACAATAAGTATGAAGGTTGGTAAGTGTTTAGAATTACTTTTCCTGGAGGAAGGATCATGGATTCCAGAAAACCCATCAATGCCTGCTGAATTGGAGTTACTGGAGGCAGATTTGCTCAGGTAATCAAGCATACATAACTCATTCTTTTCTAAAGAATTGAATCGAGAACAGTCCAACTTGTGCTTTAACCTTTGAAGAAGTTGACAAATCTCTCTCTCTTGCTTAGCAATTGAAACTTTTATGTCTAAGTTTTCAATAAACTTCTTTGAGATTTTTCTTCGTTCTTCGCCGGTAATTAGAAGAACAACATGGGATCCCTTTAATTTAGGAGTAGGGGACCAGCGATGCAACCCTAATTTGTGATGAAAATCGGTTGAAATGCGATCGCTAATATTGCAGTCTTCAGAGTCTTGTATGTTAACTGCAAGAAAAATATTGAACCGGAAGCAAGTTCCCCTTTCACCGCGCTCTTTATCCATGATTTTGATCTCTCCCCCCATCAGACGCACCTGACATATAATTTATAGGAGCATTAAGTCATATTTTCACTAAAAGGTGTTACACTGATTTGTGAAATATAAACAACTTAAAAGGATTTTAAGTTTGAATGTGAAAGTGTGCAATTATAAATTTGACTGCTAAGTTCACACTTGTAAATTTTAGGACTATTTTTTCTTTTACCCCTTCATTCTCTCCATAATCCATCCGCAGAGAAGTGCAATTAAAGAAAAAGTTAAGCGGATACATTTTTACTTACCAGTGATTGGACAATACCCAGTCCCAAACCACAACCTTCATGTCTATGGGGTGATTCTTTAACCTGCACAAAGTTTTCAAAAACAGATTTTTGGTTTTCTTTGGGAACTCCTTTCCCAGTATCGTCCACCTCAAATACAAACTCCATACAATTGGGATTCTGCCTTAGGGTTTGAATCTCTTCCAAGCCACTGAAACTTCCATTATTTTTGTCACACAACCTTGAGAAACATTTCAAAATGCCACTGCGGTTGGAAGCAATTATGGCATCTTCTTTACTAGATTTTTTGACTATGGCACGAACTGAGGCATGACCTTCTGATGTAAACTTAATAGCATTGTGAAGTAAATTGCACAAGATCTGTTTGAGCTTCCCTCTATCTCCTTTAACAAGACAGAATTTGAAGATTGAGCCATCGCAAGGATCAAGCACAACATCCACACCTTTATTCATGCCATCGGGATAATACATATTGACCACATCCTCAAGAAGTTTGGTCAAGTCGAATTCTTCTACTTCAAGTTGCATTTTTCCGGCTTCAATTTTACTGATATCAAGCACAGAATTCAATATGCCTGCAACAAGCAAAATTAATTGAACAAGTATAGAACTAATCAATTTTCTGATTCTAATGTTTATATCCCTACACAGTTCAATCTTTAGTAAGATATTATTATTGTAGGTAGCATCTCGTCATCTACTATTGGAGAAGGCAACAAAATTACATTGGATGAATTAAAACAAATAAACTCAAAAGTTGGAAGGAAATTCTTTGCTTTAGTGTACGTTCAAGTTCATTGATATTTAAAGCACATTTTTGGTGCATTTGAGGAACTTGAATAAACTCAAAAGTTGGCATGACAGACAGAGAGTGTTTGCCACTCATCCTTCTTTGGGGATAAGTAGAAGTTCATGGATTTTACATTTATGTTTATTGATTTACTTTTTTGGAAGATAAAATGGATATCCAAATTTGACAGCAGGGAAAAAAAAGAGAGTTTAGTTTGATAATACCATGTTAGCTCAATTTGATGAATTCACAGGATAATCATGAAACCACCTTCGTCCTATGTTTTGTTGATAGATTCTTAAACTCGCTTTCTCGAATGAAAATTATATTCATTCAAAGCACTTGAGTATAAGTGCTTGTCATTTCAAAAATAGTATTCTACAGGGAAATTAAGTTCGAAACTTTTTCTCAAAAAATAATTGAACGAGGTTGTTGCTTTGTTAAGATAATTTTGTAGAAGTCATGGGAAAACAAGGATAGTACCATGAAGATCTGTAGCACAAGTCTTCATGAAACTCAAGTTATTCGCCAAATCAGAATGAGGAGTGGCTTGTTCAAGACAGGGGTCAATCCAACCAGTTATGCCTGCCAAACAAGAGCGAATATCGTGGCTTGCTGTAGCAAAGGCACGACTCTTGTTCATACTCTTTCGCTCGGCTTGTTGAGTCGCTTCCATTTGTTTTATAAGCGCGGCACACAAGAACATTTCCCTTCTTGCAGCCTTTGTGATCAAGGTCATGAAAATGCAAAGGGCGATAAGTACTACGACAAACATAAGCACAAGAAGTGTGAGGGCAAGATTGCTCTTTTTATGAACTAGACTTTCCAATCCTTTTGTGGGGAAGGACAGTACATATACCTGAAAAACAAAAAAATAACATTACTATCAAAGTAACTAAAAACACATAACCAACATATGTTATTTTTTTGTGTACTTTTGTCCTTTTGGTATTTTCACAACAATCAAACGGGTATGGCACAAATAAGAAAGTGAAGATTATTAAAAAGAAAAGCTGGAAAAATGAGATATCTGACATGAATCGCATCAGTGGAAGCCAATTGGAGGAGGGAATTAATTTATTTTGCCAGGATTTTTTTTATGCCATGTCAAAATGATTAACAACCTTTTACTTAAGCAATACATGCATTCTACTGAATATTACTTTTAATACTAATAGATGAAAGGCAAATAGAATAACAAATATGGCTGCAACATTTTATCTCTTACTTGACTTGCCAATTTAGCATAATTTTAGTATTAATAGTGTACTGAAATGGCAGTATGATGATAAGAGGTACTAAAACTTGTCAAATAGCACTAGTTTCAAGCTTTAATCAAGGCGTACCGATGGAACTCCTGCAATTTCAACAGGTGAGCAGTAAAATACTTGCTTAATTCCTCTAATCTTCGCATTGAAATGGCAGCCTTCACCATTAAACAACTTGCACGATTTGTTACGATCTATGATCACACCATCCATATTCTTCTCATATAATGACACCGTGCCATTTTGTACAAAAATTTTAATGTCAGGGAGCTTGGTTTCCACAAGAACATGGCCATCATTTGCAGCCAAATGAAAATCACCACCAAGAAAATCTATCCTGGTGAAAAAATCAGTGAATACATTTACTGGGACTCCTATGGAAATCACGCCTCTCCCATCCATAGCCGCGGTGCTAGAAAATAAAAGATCTTGAGCTTTATTCCACCCGATTTCAAAAGAAGTATGCCCAATTTTTAGATTTGAGAAATTCTTATACCAACTTATGTTGAACTTGGACATAAATTTTGAACTGGTTGCTGATCCATATAGTTTTCCGGTGTCACGATTAACCAGTTGAGTATAGTATTTGGAGGAAAATGAATTGTTGAAAAATACTGCAAGTGTCTGATCCTCATCATTGTAGAATGCGAACATTAGTCCATTTGGTCCTATGTAAGAAACCTGTGATAGATTGGGGATTGTTGACATTGCTAGGAACATAGTTGGTGCAACCTGAGGACATCAAAACATCAATTCATGAGAAAATATATACCCAACGATACGTCTCAACCCGTCCAATGAAAAATTAAGTTGATGTTGCATTTTTCTTTTGCATCAAATTAAAAATCTCGACTAGTTCTTTAAATTAGTGCAAAATGTTCGACAAAATTTTATCTTAAAAAATGACAAGTCTTATTGTAGTGGACTAAAATTATGAGATAGAGGAAGTATATGTTATCATACATGAAAAAAGCTCTTAAAGATGCTATATAGGATGACATGCCAGATTTGACTCTTGTCGTTTTAACCTACAAGATCCACTGGAGTGGCTTATTATTTCTAAGGGTTGTAAGGTAAGGTGTAGCAATGGCGGATCAAGAAATTCAATATACAAGGCACAATTAAGCTTGACAATATTTTTTCCCGGTAAAACACAATATTAAATTAAGTCCTAGTATTTAGAGATGAACTTTCTTAGGGTTGTAGGGTAAGGTGTAGCAATGGCGGATCAAGAAATTCAATATACAAGGCACAATTAAGCTTGACAATATTTTTTCCCGGTAAAACACAATATTAAATTAAGTCCTAGTATTTAGAGATGAACTTTCTTACTAAATTGAAGGGCACTTGACCCCACTGAAGTCAATGTAAATCTACCTCTAGGTGCAACAAATGCAAAACAAATTTAAAATCTTCCTGAGGGAGAAATTTTTGGGTATCGGATGAGTACCACGTGGCTGTGCCTACTAGACGCATCTGGATCATCCAAAAGTGTGTTGGACTGCCTAGATTGAAACTCTCTCTCTCCTCTCACCCCACCACTCTCTCTCCTCTTTCTCCCTCCAAATCCAAGCCATCTAAAGCCGAAATAGACAGCATGAATGCACCACCTAAGGAGAAAACCGTGGGATTTCTACCACCCATTGTGAGTCCCATTGCACATTCATTATAGTAATATGATCTTGTAGGACCTCCAAAGTGGTACATTCACACAAAAAATCAGCTTGATCACACATCAATAGATATATCAAAAGTTGAATTTTGGTTGATAAAATTGACAGTCATGTACAATTTAACTTTTGACTTATTGACTATCCATTATATAAATGAAAAATTAATTTTTTTATATATCTATTGATATCGGATCAAGCATATTTTTCTAGGGATATACTATTTTGCGAGCTCTACGAGATGAACGATTTAGATTACTGCAATAAATGCACGATAGATCCCACAAATGTCGGTGGTGGAAACTTAAGGTGGACAAAGTTTAAACTCGTGCTAAATAAGTCAAAACTTCAACACAGAGTTGACCTATTTTTCGGATATTAATGTTATACACATTTTTAGTTGCTTTCGTACACTTTTGACAATATCAATACATTTTTAACACATACCAAGGGTATTAAAAATCCATGTGATGGACTTTCGCACTGTCCAATATAAAAATATCATCACAACATCCTTCTGTTATGTACATATATTCAAGAAGAATAACACTTTCTTAATATATTGTATAGCCATTTGGATAGGGAATGTTCTACAAACAAGATTTTTATGTGAAAATAAACATTAGAAGTTAAGTTAATTTGTATTGGGAATCTCTAGAACGATACCCAGCTTCATCGTGAATAGAGCCCACACTCTACCTGTATAAACCCACTACAACATGAAAATACTGTGAACTTTTTCACTTAATTGTAGCGATGAAATCTAAAGTTCGTCACTAAATGATACCATTTGACAAGGAAATGGTATTTCCTCGCCAAATTGGACCTATTTGGCAATGAGATGGGATTTCGTCAAATGACACCTTTTTGTGAGGAAACCCATATTTTGTCACCAAAAGGTACCTATTAGTGACGAAATACCATTTCTTGAGTTGAGTTTATAGCATAATTTTCTAAAAGATTAAAGTTGCCCCCACAATGTCACTTATTTACCTCCATTCCCTGAAAATGAAAAAATAAAAAAAACCAACTGCCAAATCATTTTGAATGAACTTTTTGAAGTTAAATAAACGTTCTCGAAAAACTTGCCTTGGTTTTAATAGCATTGAAAGATAGCTGAGTTCCATTCAGGTATGAACTAAGAGCTCTTGCCAAATTTGATGCTGAAGAATTTAGCGGGAGTAGAAGCCTTGCAGTGTTTTCTATTTCTGAAAATGATTTGTTGCGGAGTTGATCGGACTGCAGTGTCACCCCATGCCCAATTTGCTTGATCGTAAAATATAATTTCGATATCACAAAACTTGAAATTCCCTGTGTCATGCATGAAGTTGTTAATAAATCACAGGCCATTTATGGAAATCATTACTCCGTATAAGAGAAAAATCAAAAACAGTTTCGTATGAATCAAGTAGTTTATTTTGTTAATTAATTGTAATTGGTTAAAATAGTGAGTGAGTCCGATTCAAATTAAGTATGGGACTTTTACCATTTTAACTAGTTAAATTTCGGGATTAACTAGTGGGTGAAGAAAAGTGACCTACCATGATATTTTGCCATACATACAATAAACTTAATTGAAACTTTGTAAAGAATCGCACTGATAAGAATTTTGGGCACTGACATTCTAATAAGTGTCGCTAAGATATCATTTTTATTCGATATTCTGTACAAAGATCTTCAAATGATTACTTTTTTCTTGCTGTAAATAAACAAGAAAGAGAAGATTCAGACAAGGAGGATAAGAAACCCCAAAGACCGCAGAAGAATGTTATTCCAGGGCTTCCTTGAGTTTTTAGTTTTCCAACAGCCGAAACTTTGTGATTTGATATCTGCATGTAGCATAAAATAAGAATACAAGATTCTGGGTTGTTGAAAGGAAGGAACAATTTCGGAAGCCGTGAACTAGCTAGATAGAATTTGGGGGGGAAAAACAACTAATTGGATTTTTTTTTTAATACGCACTAATTGTAACTTTTATATTGAATTTTATTACCAAAAATCATAGCCTTTGTAGTCCTTTCTCTCTCTAATTTTTTTTTTTGTGAATCGATAGAAGATAATTAACTACAAATATCGCTAGAATATATAATTTCGACATTCTAGTAAGCGAGTCTCATTTATAATTCAACTCGCACAGGTTTTTATTGCAAAATATCTACTTCAATTTCTACGACCCAATTTAGGTAAATCCTTTGAAATATAAGAGAAATACCGTTGATCAAAGAGAAATACTTGCATTGATGAAAAAGAACCCCTCAAACTACTGAAATATGTTTTTACACAATGCTCAACCATTTTGACTTCTTGTGAAATCGTACTTCAATCATTTTTTAAATGAAATGACAAAGCAAACTACAATGCGATAGTTACTTCAAAAATATTAAGTGGATCAAAACAACAATAAGACTGACGACATCAAAAAGATTGAATTGGGAACTGATTGAGAGAATTTTATCAACGTACCATGAAGCATACAAAATTTTGATTTCTTACCAGATATATATCCTCGGGAGATATAAATGAAGCATTCCAAAAACAATGAGTGAATCCATCAAAATTTTAGGAACGCTGGCGAGAAAGAGATTATGAATTTGAAAGAGATTATGAACTAGAGATTAGAATGAAAATGTAAAATGATATTTAGTCTATCACATCCCTCTTATCTCTCTTATCTAATAAAAAACTATCTCATAGGAGAGAACCTAGGAGTGGTTGACTTCACCATTTCATTTCACCACCTCAAACTGTTTCTGCAGAATAGATGGGAAGTTTACTAAAATGCTACACTTGTCATTTTTTCAATTATATAGATTGTATCAGGAGTAAGAGTTTCTATTGTTTAATAGACAATATTTTTGGAAGAGGGAGAATACTAGAGGCAAGGGTGGGACGGAAAACTCAAACTTTTTTTGGCTTAGTACAAATGGTTAAAACCTATTCTTATTTATACTATTCCACGGAGAACTCTAGTATAAAGATATTTTCATACAAGATAAATTTTGAGGTAATTGTAAATTGCACATGTGATTAATTTTCACAATAAATTCTAGATATTTCACAAGAATATTCTAGAGCTTCTAGATATTTATATATTTTTCAATAATATCTTTCATCTTTGGGTTTGGTCAATTGGAATTTTGTCAATTGAACTAGTTTGAACTTAACTTTCTTACGCCAAAATACTAAATTTAGTTTATATTTCAACAACTTTAATCATAATTAATATATAATTAAAAAGTAGATACACCTAAATTAATGACACTAACAAGTCTATTACATTAAGGCTTTATACAATTAAAAGTAGATACAACTAAATTAATGACACCAACAAGTCTGTTACATTAAGGCTTTATGTTTCCTTTGTTAGGGAAAGAAAAGTCAGGCAAAACACAATTGAAATATTGTTCTTTCTTCTATACAAACCCAACATTGAGATAGAATTTCTCTCAAATGGTTCGAAAGATGCCATAATTAGTCAAACGGTTTAGATTAATGCATTTGGGGTTCCACTCCTTGAAATAAGGTCCGACTTTTTCCCAATAAGTAATCGTAGGATACATTCCAAATTAGAATTTGTGTATAAATTACAGAATATGTGGCCGTATTAGGATTTTTATACAAAAAAGATACAAGAGGGGATACGTATCGTTCTCCAAATGATACAATACAAATTGTAGGATACGTATCATGTATCTTAGGTTTTTAACAACCATGGCCAAGATCATATTCGTGTAGGCAATTAAATCTACACTTTTATTATCGATTAGGTTTGCGTTGCTTCGCCACACTAATCATCAACAGAGGCGAAGCCTCAGACCTCCTAATTTTACATATTCTTTAGTACAATACACTTACATTTAAATACCTATGATGTAAATAGAAAATTGGTCTCTAAAATTGTACATTAAGTTAATCTTTTGGTCCTCGATTCAAATATTTTAATTACCTTGAAATACTTTTAAAATAATTGGTATATATTGTATTATACACGGAATGAAGGAACATAAATACCTAATAAAGATGCATTTTGGAAAATAAAAAGATATATCGATCTATCCGTTCGCTCCAAGATGAAGATATTCCGTTGTGGCTCGCCACTGATCATTGGTAGTACAATCCAACTAATTATTACTAGGCCTACACCTGAGGAATTCATATACTCATCATCGCTAATCTGATTTTTAATCTAGGAAAGAGATATGTTGATTGCTGTAAAATTTTGTGCAATTTTTTTTAGCTAATTAAACATTTATCCGAAAACCAATGGATTTATCGTAAGCATTAATTAGTTGTTCATAACCATATACCATTATTTATTTGAAACAATAAAACTTCTGCGTTTCATTAAGTAAAAACAAGAGTACTTCTGTTGTATGTGTAAAGAAGGCCCATCTCGTAGATGGGTTAGGCACTTGCTAAGAGAGATTAGTATGGGCCACAATTCCATGTGAATTTTGCACACAGGGCCGAACCTTAGATTTGTGGGGTTTTGGGCAAATTTGGAAACATAAGGCTCCTATGTATTTTCTGCATATATTTAGAAAAATAAAGTTAACTCCAAAATAAAATTTCCATAAGTATTATGAAACACGAAGTACTAGGGGCGAGCATGGACTGGATTGGTTCAGTTATATAGTAAACCAAGAATCAAACCACTACCTGTGGATTATGAATTTGAAGAACCAAACCAATCCACAAAAAGTATAAAATCAAACCAATCCAAACCATTAGATTATGGTTCGGTTTCAAACCACAATTTACTTTAAACTGAAGTACTCAAAATTGTGGAGATAACTAAGAATTAATTTTCATTTATAGAAATATAGGAGAATTTAGGAATTAATTGAACCATGGAACCACTATTCACTAAATGAAGCATTATATATTTATATTCCATACTTTTGGTGAACCAAAATTATAGGAATAAGTTTTTTTTTTTTGATAACATCACTGGATTACAACAAGCAAAACTAGGAAAATCAAAATAGAATTAAGAGTGGGCGAAATACAACCCGTAAAATGGAAATTTTAATTATAGGAATAAGTTGTGATATATAGAAGTTTATGCTAAATAATTTTGGCAGTAAATAAATACTGAATAGGACTAAATTAAATGAGATATATAATTATACGGTTCGAATCTGTTTGGAACCAAAACCATTACGTAAATTCACAAACCAAACACTTTAACGCGATTTCTAATTTTTTTAAACCAAAACCAAACCGCCCTACTAATTAACCAAACCAAATCATTCGGTTTGAATTGGTTTGGACTGAATTCGCGGTTTTGACGGATTTTTTGCTCACCCCTAACACCAACCATGTTTTTGTTGTTTCATATCTAACTAATTATTACTCTCTCCGTCCATTTTTAAGTGTCCTGCTTCGTAATTCCAACTTATTAAAAAGACATCATCATTATACCTTTCACATCAACTTTTTCCTCCACT
This sequence comes from Rhododendron mucronatum var. ripense, assembly GCA_019656295.1. Classification (NCBI taxonomy): domain Eukaryota; kingdom Viridiplantae; phylum Streptophyta; class Magnoliopsida; order Ericales; family Ericaceae; genus Rhododendron; species Rhododendron mucronatum. The sequence continues at coordinate 1,648,707 of BPLT01000067.1, forward strand.
TTCCCTACTTACCCATCATCATTATATTTTTACTCACTAACTTTTCAAAATGGAATATACTTTTAGGGACAAAATACACAATACACCTACTTTTACCCACTAACTTTACAAAATGGACACTTATTAAGGGACAACCCAAAATGAAATACCGGGCTATAAAAAAGGGACGGAGGGAGTAACTTAAGACTCCCAAAATAATTTTCAATTTTTGTTAAAAGTAGTAAGACTCCCAAAATAATTTTCAATTTTGTGCAACGTTTCTATTGTGTCGCCACGATGTAAATTTTGAGCATTGATATTTTACTAAGTGTCACTAACATATCATTATTAGGATTGCATTTTTCTTGCTGTACATAAAAAAGAAAGAGAAGGTTCAGAAAAATTACAAGGAGGATAAGAAACCCTAGAGGACGCAGAATGATGCTATTGCAGTGCTTCATTGAGTTTTTAAAATTTCCAGGAACCCAAGCTTTGTGTTTTGACATCTGCATGTAGCATAAAACATGAATATGAGATTCCGGGTTAGTGAAAGAAAGAAACAATTTCGAAAGTTGTGAACTAGCTAAATAGAATTTGGGTGAAAAAACCGCTAGATGAAACTTTTATACTAAATTTTATTTCCAAAAATCATAGCCTTTGTAGTCATTTCTCTCTCTATAATTTTTTTCGTGAATCGGTAGAAGATAACTACACATATCATCAGAATACATCAAACTAGACGCATGTGTTGCTGATTGTGGATCTAATTAAATCGATCCAATGGCTAGAATATAAATTTCGACATTCTATTTAGTGAGTCTCATTTATAATTCAACTCACACAAATTTTTATGTTCTAAATCCGAGATTTCAATGAAAAAATGTTGGTATGTCTAATTGTCTATATATCAAAAAAGCAATTAAGAGAAGTATCAAATGACTCAGCATGAAGAGGAAACACACAATATGTAATCATAGTAATGATTTTTCTCTTTACTTGGAAATAAAAATCAAGAATTAATAAATGCCAATGATTATCTCTCCATCTCTCCCGTGGCCTTTTAACACTCTCTCTCTAGGGTTTCATCCCAGAGAGCTCCTTAGGGTTTCATCCCTATTCTCCCTACCTAGTTAGGGCTTTTTTCCACTTTTACCCGTTCTCTCCGAATCAGTCCAGTTTCTCCCGTTTTCTTCCACACTCGCCTCCTGTTGCGGGGAGGTGGGGCCGCCGCCCTTCATGGCCCACCTCCCCCGCTCTGTGTTTTGCCGGCCACCCACCCTCAATCCCAGGCCAGCCTCAAGAATCGGATCTTGTTTCCTCAACCTCTCCGCCGCCTTTCTTGTATCACCGTCGCGATCTCCCTCACCACTCCTTCCTCATCTCCTACCCCCATCACCTCCCACCCTCCTCTCTACCGCTCTCAACCCCGCTTCTCCCCTCACCATGGGTCCGTTTTTTGGTCAGATCTGAACTATGGTTGATGTTTGGTGGCTTGTGCACTCTCCGGCGAATAACAACTCCGGAGGCCGACGGCGGCGGCTTTGGAGCTTCGTTCCTGTACCGGGGAGGCAGCCTGATAGCAAACTCGGTCTCACTCAGCAACTCAGTGGTGCGACTCAGTGGGCCGAATCAGTGGGTATCTCAGTGTATTGGGCTTCTCTCTAGCTATTTTTTTTCCTTTTTTTCCTTTGTTTCCGTTGTGCAGATGTCTGTTAGTTTTCAACTGTGCAAGTTGCGAGTTAGAACAGTTGTCTTTGGCCGTGTTGTCGTCTAGATTCCATTTGCGCTTTATTGGGTTTGAGCTGGGGTCCGTTGGGATTCTCTATTACCTGGACCTAGATTGGTTCCTAATCTAGGCGTTTCGTCGGTCCTGCTTCTGCAGGGGGTGCCTGTGTCGAAGTCTTGGTAGTTTTGGTTCACTCCTGTATCTTTAATGGAATCTGTATTGCCTTCGGGCTTGTTATGGAATGATATTGACATTTTCAAAAAAAAAAAAAAAATGATTATCTCTCCACATATTCCGGCACTATAAAACATTAAAAATAATTGGTAATATACACCAAGTAATTAGGTATATACTAATTAATATACATGTATATGTATGTATCGCAAAATATATACTTCAATTCCTGTAACCCAATATAGGGTTAGTCCTTTGAAATAGAAGAGAAATACTATTAATCAAAGCAAAGAGAGAAATACTTGTATTGATGATAACGAACCTCTCAAACTACTGAAACATGTTTTAGACAATCCTCAACCATTTTGACTTGGAAATCAAGACTGTGATAGTACTTCGATCATTTTTCAAATGAAATGACAAAGCAAACTACAATCTGATTAGTTACTTCAAATCGTAAAATATATATTCGAAACAATATCGACAACATCAAAACAAAAAGAAGATTGAGTTGGGATCAAGAGAAATATCAATGTACCATAAAGCATCCAAAGTTTTGATTTCTTACCAGATGTTCTCGAGTGCAAAAACAATGGGCGAATGCATCAGGATGTGAGGAATAATGGGGAGAAAGAGTTCGAGAACTAGAGATAAAAAATGAAAACCTAAAAAGATATTTAGTCTAACACATCCGGCCTATGAAAACCTAAAAAGATATTTAGTCTAACACATTCGGCCTCTTATTTGATAACTCCTATCTCATAGGAGAGAATCTTGGAGGATATCATCTCAAAACAAAACTGTTTCTGCAGAATAGATGGAAAGTTTACTAAAATGACCCTAACAAAAATAAGAAAATTTCTGGTTTTATAAGAAAGAAAATATTCTATTAATATTATAGAATAGTTAGTTAATTTCCTTATCTGAAATTTCCTAAATAAAAGTTCCATTTCCATGGGATGCCAAAATTACGTAAACCACAATATTTGTATGCCAGGATCGTATTTGAGTCAACATTGCATCCAACTTTTGATCCAAAAAAAAAAAAAAACAATACAACCCCAACTCGATAATTCCGTTTCCTTTCTCTTAACTCCTATTTTAATGAAATCTAGTTAATATAGAAGTAGATTAAAACTGTAAGGAGTAAGACTCCATTTTGAGAAGAAAAAAAAAAAAAAGAAAGAAAAAAACTAGAAGCGGAACAATGATTACATCTTCATGATAGTGCGGAGTCGTAATATTAGTCCAATATTACAGATCCCACACAAACGATTCGAGCCGTTCATTAAATGTAAAATATTTTTTCGATGGTCTTTGCAAAAAAATCAACTCAATCTGATAACTGTATGTGCTCAATTCAATCATCTAACTTTTTGAAATGTTCATGACAAGAGCTAGCGCATTAGTAGAATCCTTGGGTTTTGGGTTTGAACCCTACCAGGAGTTGCAACACTTGAAGTTGAATTTTTTGTGAAGACAAAAATTACTGCTTGAGTATTAAAAAAATAAAGGGACGAGGAATCGAATTAATGTGGGTATTTTAGTCGGGGCCTCCCAAGTTCCCAACCACGATTTTTTCACACGAAAATTGATCTAGAAAATATTTGACTCTAATACCTATTTGGGGACCCTAATATTAGACTAAAAGCCGGAGGCCTTAGGCAGCAACCTGATGGGCTAGCACTTGTGCTCAAGGCCAACCCTGCTCGCACATACTTTTACAAGAGGAAGGACGTTGCTCCTGAAGCACATAGTAATTTTTCGTACAAGCCTCCAATCATTTTAAGTCAAATAATACCACAGTAGAAAAATAACTAATTAAAGATTATTACGTTAAACGGGACTCATTTTACTATAAGTCTAGGTGTACGTCTACTGACCACTCATCCCTGATATATGTGTGGGGCTCATCCCACAATTAAATGTGTGAACCCGATACATATGTGAGAGGGGAGTGGTAGGTAGGAGTGTACATAGCATTGTTGGCTTGTTGCTCATTTTATAGTTCGCCAAATACGCCAATTCAAATGAGAAGAAGAGAAGTAAAGTGACAACGAATTCTGAAATAACGCGACTCAACTACAATACGACTTAACAAAATGTTGTTGTGTCGACCCTAATTGATTATCGGTCTTGCTATTGTCAGCCCACTGGGCTGACAATAAACACACTAGAAGACAAAGAAAACACGTATTCCTGTGTACTTTATACATCCTTTAATACACATCCACACTCTTATTATTGTCAACCCATTGGATTGATTTTAGAATTTTCCATTGATTATATAAGTCCAACTGATAGCCACATTAAGGGGACAAACAAACAAGGAATCCTCATTCAGAAGAAGAAATAATCAATCTTTGTTTGAATACTTAAATACGCGTGATTATGGGTACGCTCATATATGGAAAGTGAAAGGAAAATGGAATATAGGCTAAACTATCATTCTTTTGCTTTCTCTACTAAATATTCGCCACTAAGACTGTATTCAGTTTTCGAAAGTATTGCATAAAGTATATTAAAAAAAACTTATTTTTCTATGAGTGTTCTGTTAACAAAGAAATTCACAAGACAACTTAAATTTCTTCTCTTTTGCAAGACCTATTTTGAAAGAAAATATTTTGGTGTGGGATAGTTATACTATGCGTATTGCTTGACGAGGATTGCTCGTCCAGTATAGCTTGATGAACGAACTTCTACTGTCCAAACACCATCATTGCCGGACCAAGTATTCGAACCTAAGAATTCGGTATCTAGTTCAATATTCTTAGGCAGGGTTGAGGGTCTTAGCTCGGCAATTTGCCGAACCTACTGCACCCAGACCAAACCGTCATGTTTAGTCCACTACAAATAGGTCAGTCCTATTACTTGAAGTTACTTGCATATATCTCACAATCATAAAACTTTGCTCTGTCATTTTCAATTTTTTTTTACCAAAAAAATTCTATTTTTTCTCGTTATATTTTAATTTCACCAAAATATATTTGAGGCAATTTTGAAAAACTCACTAATCAACTTGATAAATTCCACTTACCCAAAAAAGAATATTTAGCCAAAGAAAACTTGATTAAATCTCTAATGCATATCGTACATAAATTTTATGAATCCACACCGGTGTTCCTTTTTTTTTTATTAAAGGGCGATAATTTTGTAAAATAATAGAAAATCTATATTGAAAAAGGGCATTACAAAATCTGGGATAACTTCCATCCAAACACCAAGATCATCAACGAATGCAACATTTTTTAATGGGAATTGATATTCACTCTTTTTTTTTTTTAGTGTTGAAAGAGATCATTTTTTTTTGCTGAAAGACCAAAAATGGAGTGTGAATAACGCGGATCAAAACAAAAAGAGAACAACAAAAAAAGGGAGTGTGAATATTAGTTTCCTTTTTAATTTGTCAACAAACGTGCTAATCACCACCACCATTCATTCGTTTGATGTTAGAGCAAGAATTTTCGGGATTCACGTCTTATCACCATTATTTCTACGTTTGGCACATAACGGAAATAGAACACCATGCTAGAATGGGTGGTTTGTTATCCTCTCATGAGAAGCAGGTTTGGGGTTTCAGCGTTATGGATAGTCTCTGAGCCCTCCGCTAACTAACACACTAAACATCACACTAACCCCACTCATATATATGCACAAAAAAAAAAAGAACATAACGGAGGAATGTAATTCAAATTGGACAAGGGTGCCAATTGAGAGAATAAAGTGCCGTTTTTGGCAAATTCAAAATCCGCCCCTTATTAAGTGCTTGTTTGGATGGAAAACCCATTAATAGATTAGATTAATGATTTAGATTTGAGAATAATCAGCGGATTGAATTTTGTGAATTTGAAATGAACCCCACAAAAAATTAATAAACCATTATTCTGGATTTAAATGTGCTCCGCCCACAAATTCTGAAAAAATTCCTATCGATATGGAATTGAGCTAATATTTTGCACTCACAACAATATTTTAAGAATGTTAAGCAGTTTGAGTCATCTTTGTTGGACCCGAAATGGGCCCCACAAAGATCGAGAAAATCATTAATCTGGAATTATAAGTATTTTGGGCTTTGAATTCTGAAAAAACTGTTACTGATAACGAATTGAGCAAATTTTTGCATGATTCCCCTGTGATTCCATCTAATATATTCGATTAGGAATGATATTATCAAACCATGTAGGAATCTTATACCTCTCTTACTCCATGGTTATAATCTCATATTCCTGTCTCAATTTATACAAAAAGAAATATCAATGCCAATAAATGTTTCCTATTATGATTACTGAAATAATTCAAACACTTGAATGAAATTATTTCAGGTATTGAATTAATAGAATTAAATTCCTGATGTCCATATTATCATTCCTCTGTACGGTTGGAGTAATCCCCAACATGGGAATAGCGCTTTTGATGGGAACGAGAAAAATAAAAAGGAAAAGGACACATTTGCAAAATAGAGTGATTTTCGCACTCCCCAAATAATTAATCGCACTCCCAAATAAGCCCGGCCCTAAAATTTTGAAGACCCCAGACGAGATATGAAAATGAGGCATCTCATGTTTTCTATATAAATTAATTGTTCAATATGAGAAGCAAGATTGCCTTGTGGCTTCGTGACATGTTGATTTGAGCATATTTTCGATATCTTAAATCACAAGTCCAACTATCAACGCCATCAGTTTGAATGACTTTTTCGCACATATTCTAAAAATTGCACAACTTACAAAAATATGTGCGAAAAAATGAGAAAATGTTTGACATACATAATATTTAGGAAAAATAATGGCGCAAGGCATATTTTGATAATTAATATCCGCTAAGGACATGCTGAGAACATTTGTTAATGCTGAAAACTATCATTGGCATGTATTAATTATTAAAACACACCATTGACCCTCATTTTCTCTAGGGGAATTTTTAGGGCGGCCCAAAAACTTAGGCTCGGTCTTCATTTAGTCCTGTACAATTATTTATATTTTTTATTCCAACCATGCCCCTTCACGCGCATCAGCGCATAGAACTAAAGCATCTAGTATAGAAAAATTATCCAATGCTCCATGAGCACTGGTGCACCATTAAAGCATTGTTTAAATTTCAAAAAGTCATATTTTTTGTTGTAGATATTCATTTTTAAAAAAAATTACTCCCTCCGTTCCAAATTGAAGGTCCGGTTCGGTCTTCAATGCAAAATTTAAATTGTTAATATCTTTCAATCTATAATGATTTTTATGTGCAATATGGATCTTATATGATAGATCTCAATTAGATCTATTATACAAAATTTTTAAAATCTTTAAAGACATTGTAGATTGAAAGATATTAACAATTTCAATTTCGTCTTGGAGACCGAACTGGACCATCAATATGGAACGGAGGGAGTATATTTTTGGAACCTACTCAACGATATCTACTAAACAAGATCCATATTGAATATGAAATAATGAAAGATTAAAAAAATACCATTTGCTATGAGAACTGTCCCTATGAAAATTATTTCGGACAAAAATACCCTTAGTTATGTGAACTGGCTATGAGAACTGTCAATTCTCATAGCCAGTTCTATGAGAACTGCCAGTTTTCATAGTCACTTCTATGAGAATTGGCTATGAGAAGTGACTGTTCTCATAGAGAACTAGTTTTATGAACTGGTTATGTGAATTGACCATGTGAACTAAAAAATACACAGTTCACATAGTCTTACCACACACTAAAATACACAGTTTTCATAAAATATATATAGTTCTCATAGAAAATATATGGTTCTAATAGACAGTTCACATAGATAATACACAGTTCACATAGTCTTACCACACACTAAAATACACAGTTTTCATAAAATATATATAGTTCTCATAGAAAATATATGGTTCTAATAGACAGTTCGCATAGATAATATACAGTTCTCATAGAAAAATGCACAATTCTCATAGAAAAATACTCAATTCTCATAGACAATTCTCACGAATAACATACAGTTTTCATAAAAAATACACAGTTCTTATAGAAAAATACTCAATTCTCATAGACAATTCTCATGAATAACACACAGTTCTTATAGAAAAATACACAATTTTCATAGAAAATACACACACGAAAAAAAATTGAACAAAAACAAAAAGGTAATCAAAATCAAATATAGTTATAAATGTTCTAACCGCCATGTCTTAAAAAAGTAATCAAAGTAAAAAAGTAATAGTTCACATAGAAAATAAATTGATTTAGAATTGAATATTTATCTGTCAATTCTCATAGTCAGTTCTATGAGAACTGCTCAGTTCTCATAGAGAATTGGCTATGTGAACTGAGTTATGAGAATTGGCTATATGAATTGTCAATTTTTATAGTCAGTTCTATGAGAACTGTCAGTTTTCATAATCAATTCTATAATAATACACAGTTCTCATAGACAATTCTCATAGAAAAATACGCAATTCTTATAGACAGTTCTATGAGAACTGCTTAGTTCTCATAGAGAACTGGCTATGTGAGCTGAATTATGAGAACTGACTATGTAAACTGCCAATTTCTCATAGTCAATTTTATGAGAACTGTTAGTTTTCATAGTCTATTCTATGAAAATACACAATTCTCATAGACAATTTCTAATAGAAAAATACACAATTCTCATAGACATATTTTATAGAAAAATACACACACGAACAAAACTTCTAACCTTGAAATTAACCTTAAAATTAGTTAGAGATTAAAGTCCTACATAGAAAAAAACCCACTCTGTTTCCACAACAATCCTCTTGGGGTCATCACAATCTCTTTTGCGTTGCTTCTGAATTCCAAAGAACAAATGTGCAATTAAAAGAAATTACATAGGCTCTGGTTGGCCGCCACTACTCTCTGTACATTTCCAATTGATTAAAATTGGTTGAAATCTCACATAGCCGACCGCAATGCACATAGCCCAATTGCGGTTGAAATTGAAATTGGTTGAAATCTCTGAAAAATACACCGTTCAAATAGCCTCACCACATACTAAAATATACAGTTTTCATAGAAAATATATAGTTTTCATAGAAAAATACACAGTTCTCATAGATAATCATTATGGACAATAACAGTTCTCATAGAAAAAAAAATAATTCTCATAGGAAATATACATTTCTTATATAAAATACACAATTCTCATAGAGAGTTTTCATAGAAAATACACAGTTCTCATAGACATTTTCCATAGAAAAATACATTGTTCTCATAGACAATCATCATGGATAATAACAGTTCTTATTAAAAAAAAAAAGTTTTCATAGAAAAAATATAATTCTCATAGACAGTTCTCATGTGAAATGACTATGTGAATTGAAAAATACACCGTTGAAATAGCTTCACCACACATTAAAATACATAGTTTTCATAGATAATCATCATGAACAATAATAGTTCTCATAGCAAAAAGCACAGTTTTCATAGGAAAAACACAGTTCTCATAGAAAATATACAGTTTTTATATAAAAATACACAGTTCTCATAGGGAGTTCTTACAAAAAAATACACAATTCTCATAGAAAATACAGTTCTCATAGACAGTTTCCATAGAAAAATATACTACAGTAGCGTTCCCATGAAAAAAAAAATATAAACACAGTTCGGGAACAACAAACAATCATCACTGAGCAAAGAAAGTTGGAACAAACAAGATGACCGACAAAATCAATCTAATTTATTCTTTAATCCTGAGAATGAACTTCACTATTTTAATATAAATTGAATAACGCTACAGTAGCATCAACAGTTCCATGAGTTTCAACAGATTGCCGTTCGAAAACCTCAGCTTGATCAAATGGGAGTCCTTCCCGAAGAACAATTCATCTCTGAACCCCGCCGGTCGTCAGACTCCTCATGGTTGGCGATCCAAACGGCAGCGGTTGCACTGGGGCTTAGGGACTTCAGGCTGGTGCGGCAAATTGGGAGCGGTGACACCAGGAGTATGTACTTGTGCCGGTTGAGGGGCGGCGGCGGCAGGAGCGATGATGAGGGGAGGGTGAGAACAATAGGGTTCTGCAGATCAGTGAGAAGAGGAACGTCGAGAAGGAGGAGAAGATGGATCAAATCAAGGAGGCGACGAAGAACGGGGCGGTGGTGGCGGCACGACAGCGACGTTTTCTAAGTCGGCGCTGCTCCATCGGTGGAGAGAGAGAGAGGTATTGGAGACAGGGGAGAGACAGAGGGGAGGGGGTTCCGTTTTGGGGGAATTTTTAGGCCGGCCCAAAAACTTAGGCTCGGTCTTCATTTAGTCCCGTACAATTATTTATATTTTTTATTTCAACCTTGCCCCTTCACGCGCATCAACGCACAGAACTAGAGAGCATCTAATATAGAAAAATTATCCAATGCTCCATGAGCACTGGTGCATCATTAAAAAGTTGTTTAAATTTTAAAAAGTCATATCTTTTGTTATAGATATTCATTTTTTTTAAAAATTATATTTTTGGAACCTACATGACGATATCTATTAAATAAGATCCATATTGAATATGAAATTATGAAAGATTAAAAAAATACCATTTGCTATGAGAAAATTGTATGAGAACTGTTCTATGAGAATTGTCTATGAGAACTCTTTCTATGAGAACTGTCCCTATGAAAACTGTTTCGGACAAAAATACCCTTAGTTATGTGAACTGGTTATGAGAACTGTCAATTCTCATAATCAGTTCTATGAGAACTGTTAGTTTTCATAGTCACTTTTATGAGAATTGGTTATGAGAAGTGACTGTTCTCATAGAGAACTAGCTTTATGAACTAGTTATGAGAACCGGACTATGTGAACTGGCTATGTGAACTGAAAAATACATAATTCACATAGTTTTACCACACTAAAATACACAGTTTTCATAAAATATATATAGTTCTCATAGAAAATATATGGTTCTAATAGACAGTTCTCATAGATAATACATAGTTCTCATAGAAAAATACACAGTTCTCATAGAAAAATACTCAATTCTCATAAACAAAATACTCAATTCCCACAGTCCACTATGGCTATGAAAATTGGGGCTATGAGAGCTTTATTTTTAAAATCAATTCTTGAATCATATTATTTCGGACAAAAAAATCATTGGCTATGTGAATTGGTTATGAGAACTGTCAAGTCTCATAGTCAGTTCTATGAGAACCGCTCAGTTCTCATAGAGAATTGGCTATGTGAACTGAGCTATGAGAATTGACTATGTGAATTATCAATTCTCATAGTCAGTTCTATGATAACTGTCAGTTTTCATAATCAGTTCTATGAGAATTGACTATGAGAAATAACTGTTCTCTTAGAAAATTAGCTTTGTGAACTGGTTATAAGAATTGGACTATGTGAATTGAAAAATAAACAGTTCACATAATCTTACCACTTACTAAAATACACAGTTCTCATAAAAAATATATAGTTCTCATGAAAAATACACAGTTCTAATGGACAATTCTCATGGACAATATACAGTTCTCATAGAAAGATACGCAGTTCTCATAGAAAAATACACAGTTCTCATAAAAAAAATACTCTCTCCGTCCCTTTTTAATAGTCCAGTATTCCATTTTGGGCTGTTCCTTAATAAGTGTCCATTTTGTAAAGTTAGTGGGTAAAAGTTGGTGTATTGTCTATTTTGTCCCTAAAAGTATATTCCTTTTTGAAAAGTTAGTGAGGAAAAGTATAATGATGATGGGTAAGTAGGGAAAGTGGAGGAAAAAGTTGATGTGAAAGGTATAATGATGATGTCTTTTTAATAAGTTGGAATTACGAAGTAGGACAATTAAAAAGGGACGGAGGGAGTACATAGTTTTCATAGAAAATACATACAAGAACAAAAATTAAAAAAAAGGTAATCAAAATCAAATATAGTTATAAATGTTTTCAGCGCTATGTCTTAAAAAAGTAATCAAAGTAAAAAAAAAAAATAATATTTCACATAAGAAATAAATTATAATTGCATTTTTAACTGCAAAGTCTCATAGTCAATTCTATGAGAACTACTCAGTTCTCATAGAAAATTGGTTATATGAATTGAGTTATGAGAACTGACTATTCTCATAGAGAACTAGTTTTATGAACTGGTTATAAGAACTAAACTTTGTGAACTGACTATATGAATTAAAAATATATAATTCACGTAGTCTTACCACACAATAAAATACACAATTCTCATAAAAAATATATAGTTCTCATAGAAAATACATGATTCTCATAGACAGTTCTCATAGAAAATATATAGTTCTCATAAAAAAATATGCAGTTCTCATAGAAAAATATATAGTTCTCATAAAAAAATATGCAGTTCTCATAGACATTTCTCATAGAAAAATACACAGTTCTCATAGATAATTCTCGTCGACAATGCACAGTTCTCATAGAAAATGCATAGTTCTCATATAAAAATATACAGTTCTCATAGACAATTCTCATGAATAATACCCAATTCTCATAGAAAAATATACAATTCTCATAGAAAATACACACAAAAACAAAAATTGAACAAACAATAATAATAATCAGATACAAATCTACCAATATCACAGCTTATTTTTTTGATATTATATACTCTGTACAAAAATACTAGTGGAGTAGCAAAAATTTAAACCGAAAAAGGAATAACTTAATTAATTCAATCACTTTGTTTCACTTTGTACTCAGTCACTTACCTGTCTATCGTCTACCAGGATCAAACAATCCAGATTACACAAAAAACTTCCTCCGAAAACAGAGAACACAGATTAAGCGCCTAATATTCGATTAAATAAGGGAGATCTTTGTTTTGCTCGACTCAAACCAGTGAGATCTTGCTCGGTTCTAACCAGTGAGATCTTAGCTTTCGTTTAACAATTTCTTCCTAAACTAAACCACCAAATAAAACAATTGAACCTGATCTAGATATAATCTTCCTCGTCGTCGTTCACTGAACTTCAATATGATATATTAGATTGCTCAAAACATATACCAGAAAAGGAGAGCTTGGGCGCAACTCTCATGATTGCAGAAATTAAAATCCATGCCCTGTTGAAGAAGAATTCGATCGGAAGAGGTAGTTCTCGATCGGCAAGACGTTGTATTGAGAGAGGTCGTACGAAAATGAGAGCAATGAACTCGTCAGAGTGGACGTCCTTTGGTGTTGAGCTAGATGAACTCGCCGACGTCGATGCTGTCGTCGTTGTCGCCTGTTAGGAGGATAACGTAGAAGAAGAAGAATTTGACCGGAAGAGGTGGTGTTGTCAGATTGAGAAAGGCCATACGAGAATAAGATCTATGAACTCGTCGGGGTCAACGTACGTCCTTCGGTGTTGCCTTCACCGTCGCAGTCGTCCTCGCGGATCATGGTAGAGATCTCGTCGGAGGCTGGATGAAGTCATGTGTGGTTGGATTGAAAAATGGAAAATTGGTATCCGAGAGGGAGAATTTCAGACGAGAGAGAGCGAAGTGGTGTTCTGTTTGGTCCATTAGGGTTATAAAAGTCATTACGAAACACAACCGAGCCTCTGCTGGTTCGGAAAAAATATTTAGGGTTGGGATGAAACCGAACCTAAAAAACAGGACCGGCCTCTAATTTTCTATTCCGTTTTTGTTTTTAACGTGGACTAAGTCTTTGTGGGCAAAAAGGATATTAAGCAACATAACCGAACCTATCTATGTTTGGGAAAATATTTCAGGGTTGGATTCAAACCGAATCTAAAAAAGGGGACCGGCCTCTAATTTACTAAAGTATTTATCACTTTCTAATATTTTGGTGCCCAATAATTGGGCCCAAAATTGAAAGGCCTAGGCGGTTGCCTAATGGGCCTACTATGCCCTAGGGCTGGGCCTGTTCCTCAGGAGAGTGCGTTAACAATTTAGAGAGTACAAAAATCACTCTCATTTGCAAAAGACACAGTAAAATTACTCTGTACAGCAAATTGAAATGCAAAGTAAGAAATAAACTCTACAGAGTACAGTCGACTCCACATCAAACACAAGCGTCTGTACAACACAGAAACAAGAATTGACGAAAATTTCCACAACCAACAAAACAGAGACGAAAAAGAAAACTGGAAAGACCCAAAAAAACAAAGATGTTAGATTATTATGTGCTGGGAGCAGCTGATTTGGGCCTCTTCGCAATCAAAACAGGGCACTTCACATTCTGTGCACAGTGGTTACTCACACTCCCCAGAAAAGCCCTGCCATTCAAATAAGAAAGGGGGTGAAAATTAGGTTTTTTATTTATTTATTTGGGAATTAATTTTATCTTATACCCGCCTGCACTATTTTTGTTCTTACCCATGAAAAATTGGAAAATTTACCTTTTTATGAGTTGAAAAAGTGTTGAAAAGTAACTAAAAATCAACGAAATTAAGAATTATGGTGCAATTTTACATGAATAGGTACATGAACCCACCCAGCGTCGAAAAAGGGCGTGATAGAGTTGATATCTTGTTATTATATTATATATATAAATGGGAGAGTAAGGTGAAATGTGGACTACCTTAACTTATTTTATTATTTTGCGATTTGTTAGTGAACTTTGATTCTTCAGATTTGTTACAACAAAGTAAAAAAAAGTATGAATGAAACTTGAAAAAAGTTTAAAAAAGACAAAAATAAATTTAGAAAGTTTCTGTTTTGAATTAATATTGGTTTCAGTGAATTTTTTAAAAGATTTTCATCATAATTTGTACATTTTAATTTTCTTCTATCAAGACGAATAATTAATTAAAAAAATATTTGATCATAAAAATATCAAAAATTCAAAAAAGACAAACAAAAACATTAAACCAAACAAAATAAGCCAGAGTGGCTTATTTTTTGTCTTTATTCAAATTTTTTTCGTATCACTTGGCTTATTGTCAATTTTTTGGAGATTATTGCATCCTCATGACAAAAGGAATCTAAAATGTAAATTTTTTTGACCGAAATCTAATTTTTTTTTGAATAAAGACGAAACAACTGGCTTATTGGCTTATTTTCGTTTTTTTGTGGTTTTGTTTGGCTCATTTTTGGCGGAAAAGCCATTGACATATTAAGAAGAACAACCCAGAATGAATGAACTTGGATACAGCAAATAGGCAGATCTAGAGGCGGAGGCAGTATAGGACCAGTAGGGGCACGGGCCCGCATTGCAATTTCCAATAATTTCACATTTTTTTATCAACTCAGGTGTCCGGACCAGTTTTTGCACAACTCGATTAATTCTGGAGGACCAATTCCACCATTCACTTATGGGGTCAATTTGTATGGCTGTTAATTTAATGGCCCTAGAATTAGTCGATGTACGCACAAGTTGATCTGAACATCCGGTTATCAAAAAAACAAGATAAGAAATTTCTAAAATCATGTTTAATAGTACCCAATTGAGTGAAATTCCTAGCTACGCCACTGGACAAACCTATCCACGTCGACGTTGAACGGCAAATACCTAATAAGGGGTTTTATTTCCCTTCCGTTGTTATTGGTTTATTGCTTCTCCTTCCTTTGTAGAGTTTTATCCTTTGTGAAACTTTTCCATCCCTCTTGAGTTAAAATTTGGGTGAGTGTGAACTACTCAAAATGAAAAAAGTCAAAAGATTGACCCACCTCTTGATCATGCCATAGCCGTGGCTTCCCATCACCACCATATCGACGCCCAACTTCTCCGCCGTCTTACAGATCACGTCCCTCGGATCTCCACACTCCACCCTCGTCTCCACCTTAACCTGCAATGCAAGCGCACACAAAATCACTACAATTTTTACGTGACCAATTTACCCTTCGCAAACCCGTAAAATCACGAATGTACCCACATCGTGAACCTCCTTGCAAAGCTTCTTCGCCTTCTCCATCACTGACTCAGCCAACTCGTTGCCGTACTTCTCCATGGACGCTATCACATCCGTCGAGAACAAGTACCCTGAAAATCAAACACAATTACCGCAACACCATCGGATTTCATTTGACGGATAACAAGTGCATGTAACTTCGTTCACCCTCATCTTTTAACCTTAACATTTATGTGAGTTACTCCCTCCGTCCGGATTTAATTGTCCCTAGTTCTATTCTAACCGGCTAAAAAAACGAGTTATAGCTTAGAATCCGCAATGAATTTCATATCGAATATGGATCTCGTTTGATAGATCTCGGTTAGTTCTATAATACAATATATTTGAAATCACGTAAAACATTATAAATTGGAAGATATAATCGATCAAAAAAGGCACGAACTCCCAAAAAGGACTATTAAATCCGAACGGAGGGAGTACATTTCAGGTACTCTCTCTTTTTTTGAACGGCTAAGAAAATTTCATTATTTTAAAGATCAAAAGATGAAATCAATGCAATAAGAAAAAATATGCATTGATCGAAAAGTACCCTCCTACTAATATTGCTACTCGCAAAAGCTTGCAGGTCCTGTCTCGATGACCAAAGTATTCATTTTCTAAGAATTGTTTAATTAAAAGAGACTTTCTATACAAAAACTTAGCTAAAGCAAATACATCAACAAATTTCCAAATTCAATCCTGTCAAATCTAGTTCCAATTAAGAGTGTTGTACTAACTAAAAGTATTTATTATTTTTTGAATTAAAGATCAAAACAATTGGTATTACAGATGGTTTCAATTAAGAGTGTTGTACTAACTAAAAGTATTTATTATTTTTTAAATTAAAAATAAAAAAAATGGGTAATAGAGATGGTTTCAATTAAGAGTGTTGTACTAACTAAAAGTATTTATTATTTTTTGTATTAAAAACATATATTATGAGAGAATAACATATACTTAAAAAATAAGAACTTTAGCGAAAGGTGTCCTAAACATTCAAGTTTGTTTTTAGGATAATTACAGAAAGTGCTATATTATGTTACTAAATACATGGGGCACTCCGGACGCGACACCTACAATAGAAACGATTCTTAGAAATTACCTGTTCCGTCCATGGAAGGGTAGAGGGGTGGAGGTTGTTTGGAGTAGAGGAGGATGAGGGTATCTTTGGAATTTTCGGCGACTATGTTGTTGAGGCACCATGAGAGGGCGTAGCTGCTCTCTTCGCCTTCATCGACGGCCACTAGGATCTTGCGCTCTTTCGCTTCACTGCCAGCCATTTGTTTCGAAATCTGATCGGTCGGACGGACGGTTGCAAAAGCTTGAAAAGGAGAATAAAAGCCTTTTGGTTTGCGATGTTCCTGGATTATCCATTGACGGTGGATTTTATATAGTGAAAATCACTGATGATATGGATGGAATTAGAGTTGGCAATGGTGGGCTGGGCCCGGTATAGCTAAGCGTCATAAGTTGGAATCTGTTGGCGGTTTGTGGTATCCGTAAGTCTGTTGACACAAATTTTTGATACACAGATGGTGCACAGATCATTGTGTGGAGCCTACTACAAGTCTCATACAAACAATTTGAGCTGTTCATTAAATGTAAAATATTTTTTTAAAGGCTCCCACAAAAAAAAGGAAGCTCAATACAATACCTAGAAGTACTCGATTCAACCATTTAACTTTTTATTGTCCTAGAATCTAAATAAAAACTTAGATGATTGGATCGAGTAACTATAGATATCAGAATTATTTGATTTTTTGCGAGCATCCTTGAAAAAATATATTATAATTAATGAACGGCTCGAATTATTTATATGGGATCCATAGTAAACACCACACTGAATCTATGCAAGCAATCTGTATATACATGCTGTGAGCGTTTTGTGTTTTAAAAAACAGGGGCTTTTTGGTTGTCTGTTTTCAGTAGGGAAAAATTCAAAATACCCCCAACCTATACACCCAAATTCAATTAGACTCCCAACCTTTTAAAAACTTCAATTTTACTCCCAACGTTATATTCCGTTAATCAAAATGTCCCCTTCCGTCCAAATTACTAACGGATTCCGTTAAAGGCTCCGTTAAATAGTATTTGGATCGAATTTCGATAATCCGAGCCGCTTAATATAGTTCAATAAAAAACTGTTCAGATGAAGCCCTTCCCGGTCATTTTTTTTTGCTGATTTCTTGCGATTACCTTTAAAATCACGTTTTGAACACATTGAACGGCTCGGATCATCGAAATTCGATCGGAAAAGGGGAAGTGTGGATCGATCCTGATTTTATTCAAGTACGGACGTCCGGATTTTGCTTCTGTATGTACCTCCCATTTTCCGATCGAATTTCGATGATCCGAGCCGTTCAATGTGTTTAAAACGTGATTTTAAGGGTAATCGCGAGAAATCAGCAAAAAAAATGACCGGGAAGGGCTTCATCTGAACAGTTTTTTATTGAGCTATTCAATAAAAAACTGTTCAGATGAAGCCCTTCCCGATCATTTTTTTTGCTGATTTCTCGCAATTACCCTTAAAATCACATTTTAAACACATTGAGCGGCTCGGATCATCGAAATTCGATCCGAATACTATTTAATGGAGCCTTTAACGGAATCCGTTAGTAATTTGGACGGAAGGGGGCATTTTGATTAACGGAATATAACGTTAGGAGTAAAATTGAAGTTTTTAAAAGGTTGGGAGTCTAATTGAATTTGGGTGTATAGGTTGGGGGTATTTTAAATTTTTCCCGTTTTCAGTATGTCATAGTTTATCCACAACCCATAGAGATGATCTGGTTTTGTTTTTGCCCGCACTTGGTTTTCACACAAATTATTTTTGATTATTTTATTAAGAGTGAACTTTTCCCGGGGAAAGCAGCTCCTCTGCGTGGGATTGTATCCTGCCCAATTTCTCTCAACCAGTCCGGTCTAATTTGAACCATCTGTGGAACCTTCCCGGCTTACAATAATGATCGAAACCGTTTACTTTTTAGAGCTCGTCGAAAATACTAACCACACCATAAATCACGTTGATCGGATATCATTTGATATAGTTTCAAAATGTATTGAGTTTGTACAAAAACAAATATGCAACACTGGATTGCAACCCATTCAACACAATTATTTGAAGATCAATGCAGTTCGAAATCATATCAAACGATATACGATCAATGTGATTTTTGGCATAATCAATATTCTCGACGAGTTTTAAAAAATGAACGGTTTCGATTATTATTGTAGATTCAAAAAGGGCCCACAAATAATCCAAAACTGGACCGGACTGCTTGAAACCCAAGATTGGACAGGATCCTCTACCCTCTCCGTGTGCATAAAAAGGATTGGACCATCTAGTTTTTAATCCTTTGGACTCCCACTGGGTGTGGGCCCATTTTGATAATTGAAACTGTTCACATTTTAGATCTCATCCCATTTACTGACCATGTCAAAACTCAAGTTGATTGAATACCCGTTGATATGATTTCAAAATGCATTTTATTCGGAAATAAATGAGTTGAATGGGTTGATCCAATGTTGTAAACTCCTTTTTTTTCTTTGAAGATAAATGCTTTCTGAAACCATATCCCCCGGCATTCAATCAACTTGATTTTTGGTATGGTCAATGTGCACAATGAGGCCTAAAATGAACAACTTGATCGTTAAAATGGATCCAGAAATATCCCAAAAAGGGCCAAAACTGGAACATACAGTCGATGAAATGGATTGCAAAGGATCCGGATCAAGGTTTTAAATACTGTACCGGTTAGAGTACTGGCTTTCTTACTAGCACAGTACGTACCAGTACCGGTGAGATACCGGGTACAGTTTCGGATTGATCGCTATTAGTGTTATTTTCCTACCTAAAAGAATTTATAATATAATATGCACTTTTTAAAACAAAAAAAAATATTTCTGTATTTGTCTGGTACCGTCCAGTATTGATTGGTATTGTCCGATACTTGAAGAAAAAAATAAATTTAAAAGTAGTCCGGTATTATCCGGTATTGGCCGGTACTGACCGGTATTGGCCGGTGCGACTGGTATCTCCGGTACCATCCGGTATTGGCAGGTACCAAAAGGAATTTGTGCCGGAACGGAATTAGAGGTGTAGGGTACCGGATTCTATCAAAAATGGTACATATCGACCGGTACGGAACGGTATTGATAACCTTGGTCCGGATGTGTTTCCTTAAGTTTTTAGTCTGCTATGCTTTTTAGTAGGAGTACTATTTTTTATTTTTTGTAATTTTTTGTTCGTTGAATTTTTTTGGATTAATCACTTGACTACGATGAGAGGAATTGGAAAAGTATGAATATTTGTCTCAAGGTGATATTATAGAAAACAATACCTGTAGTTGCATCTTTAGTGAATTTTTTTTGCTTCTATTTATAGTTCTTAACATTTTGGATTCTCGTCTCGAGATGGATGACTAATCCTAAAATTACAACATTAATCTAACAAAATTCTGAAGAAAACTAACAAAAGTACAAAAATTGAGGAAAATCTAAGAACGCAATTTTGTAAACTAGTATTATGTTCAGACTTGTTCAGTGTATCACTCATGTGTGCGAGAGCATAGATGCGTTGAATGATTCTTAACACAATTATGTCATAAGTTGTATTTTAAAGTCGTGTTTTGTACCATTATTATTATTATTATCGGTGTGGATCATAGGTGTGGATCATAGACGTACAGAATTACATTTTTTACCCATTGACTTTTGAATTTTTTTTTTCCACATAAAAGCGTAAGTTTGGTCGAGTAAGTCTGGGGGAGCCCGTTTGATATTTGATTTTGACTCAATTGGCTTTGTTTTGATGGTACATATATTCTCTCGTTTTTTTAAAGATGTCAATGTATTCCATAGCTCAAGATAAGTCATTACATAGAATAGAATTTAGACTGGGCGGAATACAACCTGAAAAGAGTACAAATCCCTACTAAGACATTTTGATGCAATCCAATGAGCTACCCTGTTTTGAACCCTTCTGCACCAATTGAAAGACCAATTCCTTGTCTTTGCCCATTCTTTGATGTCCTTGACCACTGCTTCTACTTCCCAGGGACACCGAGCTTCAGTTTCATTAATGTAGGCAATGAGGGATTTGCAATCAGATTCAAAAATCACAGTTTGATACTCTTCCTGTATAACTACCATGCATGCTATTCTCAGTGCCTGATGAGCACAAAATATTGACATATAGAAGCTCCAATATCATATGTTGCTAGTTATTATTTGAGTTAAATTGGTTGTTATTATTATTATTTTTGCTATTTCAATTTGAATTATTAATTTGCAAAAAAAAAGGTGATAACATCTTATATTGAAGCCGTTGGATCCAAAGTGCGCGAAGTCAGATAATGTTGGGTGTCAAAGCAGAACTCGAGCTCGTGAATAAAGTAATCAAGTGCAATCCGAAGATATCAAATCTCGAAAGAATTATGCATAATCAAACAAGAGTAAATTGGCATTGATTTCCTTGTTTGTTTGCACGTGGTTTTGGAATGAGAATGTTACTAGAATTCTTATGGATGGCAAATTGAACAAGGATATTAAATATTGCCTAATAAATATAGCTTGGGTGAGGAAAGAATTATGATTACCTAAGGTCAATTGTACTAGTATAAATAGAGGAGGCAGTGGAGTTCGGCAAGGGGCGACATGATGGCTCGGGGCCACGGCGCAGAATAGAGAATGAGAAGAGCGAAAGAATAATTTGTGAGGTTCTATTTTTATCTATGTTAGACTAAACTTCTAAACTGAGGTTGAGGATGAAACTTCATGAATATTATCGATTAGTTTTATGCATTTTATTTTTCCTACGTGTGTTCATAGTTTATTGTTCTGATCTCATTAATTAATTTGGTAGAGACTCGGATATGGATTCAATTGGAATGGGTTTTTTCCCATGATTTGATATCACCTAATTAATTGAATTGCTTAGTTTATCAAAGTTTATATTTAAGTATGAGATATCTACTATGATTTTTTTTATGCAGATACAGTTGGTGATTTTGGCTTAAACTTGAGAAGCAGATGAGGAACATATTATCGATATAAATAAAAAGGGCTTAATGACATATTATCCATGTGTAGACACTCCAATCCAGACCTCGAAAGTGTTTTAAATATCCAGATGATGAAACAAAGGAAACAAATACGTCCGAGATCTTGGATGAAGGACTCTCTTGAACCAAAAGCCCAAAGCAAACCCAAAAGCCCAAAACAAAACCCAATGGCCCAGAACTGGACCTTTAGTCTCGCACGGTACATCTCTACACAGCGTGACATATTAAATTTCATTATACCGCACGAGGTCATGAGATCAACCGCACGGCATTTTGGATAAAGTTCTGACTGGCTCAGCTAGCTATCGGCCACGCCCACTTGAGCCACAGCTACAAGTTGCTCAACTGAAAAGGCACTGCTGAACCCCCCCCCCCCCCCCCCCCCCCCCCCCCCCGGAAAACACCTCCACCATTTGAATTTCAAAATCCTTGGCTTTTGCCAATAAATACAACCCTTCACTCAAGGAAAACAGCCTGAATTCTCTTTCTCTCTCATCATGCTTTCACACCCTATTCCTCACTCCAAAACCTTGAGAAAATGACTCCAAAACATTCTCAAGGTTCTTTCTTTCTTAAAGTTCTCCATTTTTCTCCTCATCATTAAGATGAGCCTTTCACTTCATAAATGTTTTAACTATCTATGTACTCGTTTACTACCCACATCCACTACCTCCCCCTTTAAACCGGGCTCATTCGCACTTATCCGTAGCTGTCCATTTCCATCCAAGCTCAAAGATCAAAGGTATAAACTAGTTTTCTTGGGATAGGCTTTGTCCATATCCCTGAGAGAACCTTTTTGTGGCTAGGATCAACCTCCTTTGGGTTGGATCTTGGCTTGAAAACCATTTTCGAAACAAAGGCAAGCCTCTGTGCTGAGAAAGCTATGCCGCGCACCGCTTTGTTGCGTCGCACGGCGTAGTATACTTAGACGCACGGCGTTTCTGGTTTACTGTTTTCTTGTTCAAACTGTCTGGATCGTAGCTATCCTCTATCAGGACTATTTTGTTTACTGAAATATCAGGCATCAGTGTTTTCAAAACAAAGACCATATCTACAAGCCACGCTCATTTTAGAAAATAAAGCTTCGTCGGTCATTCTAAATGATCAAGAGTATAAAAGATGGTCTTCATTTGTGGCTTGGAAGAGTGGTACTTTTCAGAATGGTCCAGTGGTAAAAACATTGTTTGATGTCAGTTGGAAACCCCGTGCGTGTCATTCAAGATGCCGGGCGGCATTCTGAAACTTTTCAAAGGTCTGAAAGCAAAGAGGATACGCCGCACGGTATTCTGTAGAACCGTGTGCGGTATTCCAAAATGCCGTGTAGGAGGATACTGAGACCCAGACAGTTTCTGTTGAAAACTTCTTTCATTCTACATCATCCTTGTCATCACTGTACAGTTAGCACCACATGCACATCAATGTGGTTTATTACCCATGTCCCTTTCCCTTTTATTTATTTATGAAAGAGTTTGATTTTCCAAAAGATACTTTAAATCTTCCCTCCCCTTTGAAAAGAGTTTAGTAGAGACGGGTTTTTACCGGGCGAATGGGGTGCATTTTCTTTAATGAAACCTTTTCCGTTCGTAATGTGGCTCCCGAACCTAAAATCTCAACGTTTTTCGCTAGACCAAAAGGCCTTTTTCTTCTCAAACCATCTCTCGGTTTCTCGAATCAACCATCTCAAAAATTCGGGTGGCGACTCTTCTTGGGCGCGTGCCGGTCGGGGAGCCCACAGTGGCGACTCTGCTGGGGAGGTATTGTTAATCAAAAATTTGGAAATTAATTCATGAACGAACAATTCTTCAAAAGTCTGTCAAAACAGTACGCTCCGCGCTGTTGAAGAACGGAATGGTGACATAACAGGATTTTACATCCGACGACTCCAGACTGGGGCTTTTATTATTGTTCACCTGTGTAGTTTTCTCTAAAGAATTGATTAATAAAGTGAGCCAAGCTTGAAAAGTATTTTCAAAGGGGGAATTTTCAATATCTTTTGAAAAATCAAAACTCTTTTACCCTGTACACTTTGCACTGCACAAACCGCGCCAGTGTGTTTTGGCAATCTTGCACGGATTAATAGACTTGAACCTAATTACTTTTTTCAAAGTTACTTTTCTAGATTCCTTGTAGGTGTTCATGCATGCAAACCTAGGATTAATAGACTTGAACCTAATTACTTTTCCCAAAGCTACTTTCCTAGATTCTTCCTAGATATAAATATATATCTATGGGCACATGGGGAAAAAGGAAGAGAGAGAAAGAGAAAAAGGTGTGTGGATGCATGTGCCTACTTTATCCTAGAAAGCTATTCTTCATTCACTTTTTAGCCTTTAAGCCTAATTACCACATGACAACCCATTCCTAGACTATAATTATATAGGATTTGCCTAAAAAGCTTAAAATCCTACTTGTCTTATATAGCCTTAAGCCTAAAATGAAAAAGACAAGTCATGGAATGCTTGGAAGGCTTGATTAGACAAGACCATGGAACAAATCCATGAGAGAAATAGAGAGAGAGAGAGAGAGAGAGAGAGAGAGAGAGAGAGGGCCGGCCATTTTAGAGAGAGAGGCAGCCAATGTTTTGCTATAAATAGGACCCCTCACTTACCTTTCAACTCACACCTTCCATCTTTCAACTTCTCTCTCTAGAATTCTTGTGTTCTTACTTTATTCTTAAAGTTCTTCCATTATTCTTGAGTTCTTCAAGAAACTCATTCAAAGCCGCCACTAAACCACCACTCGACCACCCTCTCGATCCAAAAAGTTTAGTAGTTTAGTCAAAAACTAGTTTCGAGGGAAATTTTTCTCTTTCGAAGCTACCGTAAGCTTACTGTAGGAAGTCACTCCGTTCAATAGCCGACGTACTTACTTTTTTTTCGTAGCCGTACCTACTGCCAAGAAGAACTGTAGATTTTCCCTTACTCACTAATTCTAAGTATAAAAGTTGTGTGATCATGTAGAATGTCCTTAACACCAAGTATACGTAGAATATCTCTACTTGCTTACTCCAAGTATAAGTAAAGTTTTCCGTATTCGTTAAACTCTTGGTATATTGTATGATTTATCGTTTGTATGTTGAAATGAAAAATGTTTTACTCAAGATTTGGAAGGAAGAGGAGTATGTTGAATAACTCGACTTTATTTCCGAAAGAACATGTGTTGTTTTATAGAATTGGATGATCTTGCTAGTTTAGTTTCAAGATTACAATGAATGATTTATGATTACTTACGCGAAAAGTCCTACAGCGGAGTCTTCGCATGAAAACGAGATACAAAAACCCAGAAAGTAGAAACATGACACCAAGGGTGTGTTAAAGGCAAGATAAGTTTTGAAACCACAATGGGGCTGGACTTGGCCGCGCATTGTGTGGTGTGTGTGAAAACGTTTTCGAAAAACCCAATGAGAACCCGGACCGGCGGAATCATTGTAAGGATACTCGGGAACCCGGAGCGGCGGAATCGAGGGATGAATTGTGGTTTGGTTATCCATGGAGAGGAGCCAACACAATGGTTTTAATGATTTTCAAAAACCCAAATGGGAATCCGGAGCGGCGGAACCATTGTGGGATACTCGGGAACCTGGAGCGGCGGAACCGAGGGTTTTGAATTGTGGATTTGTTATCCTTGGAGAGGAGCCAATGCCAAATTCAATGTTTTGGTATGCTAATGGGAACCTGAAGCAGCGGAACCATTGTGAGGATACTCGGGAATCCGGAGCGGCGAAACAGAGGATGGGTGTGTTTAAAATGATTTCTGAAACGTTGAGTTAGAAAAGAAAAGTGAAAACGATGACACGGTCTATGATCTACGATGAGTCGCGTGGGAGAAACTCAGATATCATAGACACCAACGTTAGACTAAGGAATATGAATGTGTCATTGTTAACTGTTTTGATAGATATGCATGTACTATGTAGTGATGATCTATTATTTGTAAGTTAAGGGTTAGTGGGTATGGATTATTCTATTGAGCTCTTGTAGCTCATGGTGTTACCATTAGTGACCCTGACATATTATAATGGTGGCGACACTAGTATAATGTGTCAGACCTTGTAGATGAACAGGGCGAACTCTTCACCTTGGAGGCTTTCGAAGCCAAGGAGCTGGCTAAGATGGAGGAACAGGTGGAGCAGTAGATAGGAACCCTAGTTTTCCCCTTCCGTGTTTAATAAAAGTACTCTTGTGAGAATTATGACGTAATAATGAGCCAGACTTTATTTAATTTTTCAATAAAATTGCCTATTTAACGTTCCCAAAATTCGGGGCGTTACAGACTTTCATCGAGTCAAATCATGAAGACTTAAATCACTTTACAAGTAATTGCAATATTGATGAGATTGAACAAATTCGCACATTGGTAGACTCTGCTCCATGGTTGAGTATTGATTAGTGGATATCTAAAGAGGTTTGTCCTCCAAATTCTTTGTCACCGCCACACCCGTTTGTTTTGGAGTCACCACACTGTGAGCTGAAATCTCTATCACATAAGCCTATAGATCGATTTTTGGAGCCAATTAAGGATAATCCAATCGGCATTCATAGTCATTGTGACAAAGCTGGTGCATGGAGTAAAGTTGACCACAATGTGGGATTTCGATTGGTGTGCCATTGTCGGTACGATACTTGGATATCTCGCCAAGGTGGAGATTTGTAATTTTTTGGCTCGTTTTGGACTTCTCGGTCTCCATGGTCCGGATCAAGGCCTTGGTGGTCCGAACCAACGCTTGTATGCAGTTTCTGGAGTGATATGTTTTTTTCGCCCACGCACACTTGGTCCGGACCAGCGTGTGCATTTCAGCAGATTTTGGTTATATTATGGACTTCCTAAAGAATGATTTTGGAGTTTCCTTTTTGGTTTTGGTCTCTATATGCAAAGGAAATACAATCTGGCAAGGATTCTGACTTTAGGAAGCATGGCTATAAATATAGCCTTACTCTCTCATTAGGGTTTGGACTTCTTGAGTGAATCCCTCTGAGAGGCCCATAGGGGGTCTCATTTGTAGAACCTTAAGGTTCATCTGTTCGATCTTCATTCGCATCTGGTTGCCTTTTCTATAGTGGGTTTTGTAGGCTTCTCGCCATTTGGAAGATCATCTGTTTCGGTGATTGTAACGACCCAGATTTTTGCCCTATTTTTTTTCGAATAAAGAAATTATTTTTTATCAAATAGTCTATAGTAATCGATTAACTATTTTAAAGTATAATTAGATTAAACCAAAATCCTAGATTAATTTTTCGTGACAAAAATTAGTTTAGTAAAACTTTAATTCAACTTGTAACTATAAATGTGTTTACATATTTATCTATATTATACAAAAAAATAATAATATGATTCATAATAATAAAATTCTTTTCCTTATAGATATATACAAATTATCTTACTTTTAATTCTTTTAGATTGCATGCATGTAATCCTGATAACTCTCACTCTCCTACTCAAATTCTACTTCCTTTCTCAGTGTATCTCGTCCCAAATTCGTCCATTACGAAACCCTATAGAATATAACTTTTTTTTTAAATCCAATTTTAATCGAAACTCTTCAAATTCTTCTATATATACCCTAGTACATCAATCCTAGGGCACACCATGAAATTCCTCACGCCCCACCAGTCCAGAAAAGAGAGAAAAACAGGAAGAAAAGAAGCTCCAATCCATGGAGTTCTAGAGAGAGAAAGTAAGAGAGAGAAAAGCGGGTTTTGTATCTACGCCCAACCGAAACGCAATTCAACTATACCAATCACCTTCTACAACCTATGGCGTCCCCAAACAAGCTCCAATTCAATCCCAAGGTTCCCCGTTCCTCAAACCCGAAGTTTTCTTCCTCAAATTCAAGATTCGTTTTTAATTCAATTCGATCCAAACCAAGGTAGTATAATCTCTCCTAACCCTCCCTCTAAGTATATTTAATGTTTTTATGCTTAACCGCATGCCCCAAACGGTCCCATGCATCGAAACCATTGCGAAAAACCAAAAAAATGAAATCTGCATTGCACCTTGCGGCCGCGACCTACGGGCCGCAAGAACCAGTCTTGAGTTTGCGGTTAAGGTCCCAGCCGCAAGGTCAACCCGGTCAGACCTTGCGGCAGATGTTGTTTTGGTTCGATTGCGTTTTGTAACCTCTCGAACACCGTTTTCGACCCCCGAACTATTTTTCCTAGACTTTTCACACCTCAAAGATCATAACTTGTTACGGTCATATTTTTTTTATTTAATTATCTATTTATTAAATTATTTATTAGTTATCGTACAAAGTTTACAAACAAAAATTTGTTACGACCTTCCAACTAACGTTTTAACACTCAATTAAATTTTTCTACACTCCTTGCATCCCAAATACAGTAACTTGTCAAATTAAATATTTATTTTATTTAATTCACTATTTTTTTTTTAGTAATTCCAATCAAAATTACTTTACGATCGTATAAACTTTATTATTAATACCCAGATAATTTTATTTAGACTCCTTACTGTCCAAAGATGAAGTTATGTTAGTCTCAACATTTATTTTTATAATCAATTATTTATTGTCTATTTACTTCACTTTCGGTCACTTTAATTAACATTTTCATATAAATTAATTCATCGACCCTCCGAACCCAACTTTTGACACTCAATTGATTATATGGGACCTTTAGAACTCTTATTAGGTCATGATTAATTATTCTAATATTTTTGTCTAATTAATGTATTTAATTAGCTTTTAATTAATCTAATTATTTAGAAATAATTCATAAGAGCCTAGAAAATATTTTATTAAAATTTTTATAAAAGTTTTACTTCATTATTGACATTGTGGCCATACGAGAATAAGGGCAACGGCCCATTCATAAAGGGTTGTGTGATTGCATTATTGGTTATTTGTTTTACATTATTATTGGATTTAATTGTATATTACACCGATATCTGATTTGAATGTTAGATTGGACTCTAGAGACATGGGGTGGTATGCGAATAGATTTCATTTAGACGATGCTAAGTTGATGGGAAAAAAATGGTAAAGTGTTGAAGTTGTGAGATTGTGAATTTTGATTTGGCAATGGATAAGGGTGACCTACGGGGCCCAGTGATGATATTAAGGGTGACCTGCGGGGCCCAGTGATGATATTTTGGTGACCCTAATGTATGGTACGCCATGGGAAGTTCCAAAGGGTAATCGTGCCTTGCAAGGCTAGCAAAGGGGATTGTCTCATGACACGGTCATAGTTAGTGGCTTAGGGATGGTGGCGACCCTAATGTATGGTACGCCATGGAACGTTCCAAAGGGTAATCGTGCCCCCTGTTATGGTCCTAAATGAATTCATACGAGGTACATAACTTAGGTGAATTCATTTAGAACCCCGTGTGCAGGACAAGCAAGGGGGCATTTTCCATGACACGATCATAGTTAGCGGTATGGGAGGAAAGGATCTCGTGGATGACATTCTTAGATCTCACATAGGGTTAATGGATAGTAATAAATTGGTTCATGTATGAAATCTCTGTTTGGCTCTTCGATTCAATATTGTCTTGTATCTGCTAACTGTAAAGTAAGAGGGGTGGTTGGGTTGGATTATTTTACTAGGTGATTTATCACTCACGGATACGTCTGTATCCTGACAAATCGTTTGCTTCGGCGATCAATTTGCCAGAGGGTGCAGGATTCAATGATGGTGCAGTTCGACGCGGGAGGAATATCAGAAATGGAGATCAAGTATACTCGGGATTCGTGTTAAGCCTAGAGTCAGCTCTGAAGTTAATGTATTTAAATCAGTAAATTTTCTTGAGATTGTTATAGCTAAACATTTATTTTGGAAAATCATATTTATTTAGCAAAATTTTCCTAAAGAATTATTTTATTTTGCTTCCGAAAAGTCGGGGCATTACAGTGATTCTTTCTGGTTGAAACCGTAGAGTTTCTTAAGAATCATTTACATCTGTGTGACATCCAGTCACATCTGTGGAACTACGTTTCATCTGTGTCTCTTGGTTAAAAACCCTAGGCGTTTTTTTGAGACTTGATGAGAGAGAATCTGTATTTGGTGAGAGATTCCAATCGGGTTTTTTATTTGGTGAGAGAACTTGTATTTTAGGATTGGTGAGAGTCTCTTTGTGAGGACTTTGTTTGTTCATCACCATTGTAGCTCTTTGGAGCATCGTTCTCTTCACATAGTGGAATCGTCTCTTGTTCGCTTGCCCGTGGAGTAGATTTACAGTTGTAAATCGAACCACGTATATCTTGGTCTCTCTTATTCATTTTCTTTGTTTGGTTTGGTTTGGTTTCTTGGTTAGTATTTCGCATATGTTGGGTTTGGTTGTTTTCCCAATATCATGACCATCAATGATCGTTAGGTTGCGGTTGTGTCCTCCGGGGGCCCGCCGCACAACAAATTGGTATCAGAGCTTAGATTCCGACCTAGGCATCCGTTTCGTTCCACTACTCAGTTTTGGTAGATTATTGGTGGTTTATGGTTATTTGGGAGAAGTTGGTTTCTTTGGAGAAACTTGGAGATGAAGATTCTCGATTTGCTATTTTTGGGTTCATCACCGGTTTGCTGTTCAGATGAGCGGAATGGAATTTTGGGGTTTGACTATGAAGATGTTCTTATGGGTACTGGCTAGGCTTATGAGACGTTGGAGATAGAAAAATCCGTCTGGAGTTAGATGATGCAGCAGTCCGTGTTCAATCATTATCGGACTTTGTGGAGAATCTCATTAATTTGGAAGCTAATTTGGTTTATTCGTTTTGGATTTATCTCTTTGGTTATTAGTTTTGAAATTTTGCATGGGCTTGTGAATTTGGTGGAGATAAACCACTTGGATATGTTTTTCGGGACTGCTGATAGTTTGGTAATTTATTTGAGCGCCTTAGGCGTTTTGTGGCATCCTTTCAAAGACGATTCGGTTTGGTTGTATTTGGCGTCTTGGGTTTGCCATTCGGAAAGTTGGGTTTTGGGCGTCTTCTAGTATCCCTCGAAGATGTTTTGGAATTTCATTATATGACTAAAACTTGTCTACCACTTTGCAATTTGGTTGCGCATTTATTTTTGGGATTGGTTTGTATTTTGAAGTTTGCTCGATACTTCAAAATTTGGCTCTTTTCGGTTAAATTGAAGTTATGTTCCAGTACTTCAGAATTTGGTTAGAGCTTATTTGATCAGCAGTTAATTTGGTTTGGTTTGTGGAAAGCTTGATTAGGGTTTTTTGGCTAGCTCTCTAGCCCGTGGTTTGTTTTTTGTTGGAAACTCGGTTTGTGATTTTGTTCGCTCTCTGAGTTTGGGTATTTGTTTGGCTCTTTCTGTGTGACTTAAGCTTTGGATGAAGAGCAATCTATTTGGTTGGAAGAATCTAGTTTTGGCTATATATGTCTGGAGCATTTGTATGTTTGGTGAGAGCTTGCTTGCTACTGTATCTGAAGATTGGTTTGGGTTGGCTCGATGCGTCTTGGGCATTGGATTTGAGTACTTGATTTTGGCTTGATATGTCTCAAGCATTCAGTTCGATTTGTGCGGATTGGTTCGTGTGACTCGGTCACTTGGTTGTTTTGCAATTCGCTTGTCTTCGGTTAATCGGCTTTGTTAGAGCTCAGAGTTTTGTTATCAAGCGTTTGTTTTGCATGCAATTCGTTGGTATCGTTTTGGATTCGCATGGGAATTGGACATCTCGCCAAGGTGGAAATTTGTGGGATTTCGATTGGTGTGCCATTGTCGGTACGGTACTTGAATATCTCGCCAAGGTGGAGATTTGTAGTTTTTGGTTCGTTTTGGACTTCTTGGCCTCCATGGTCCGAACCAAGGCCTTGGTGGTCCGAACCAACGCTTATATGCAGTTTCGGGAGCGATCTGTTTTTTTGGTCCGTGCACACTTGGTCCGAACCAGCGTGCGCATTTCAGTAGATTTTGGTTATATTATGGACTTCCTAAAGAATGATTTTGGAGCTTCCTTTTTGGTTTTGGTCTCTATATGCAAAGGAAATATAATCTGGCAAGGATTCTGACTTTAGGAAGCATGGCTATAAATATAGCCTTGCTCTCTCATTAGGGTTTGGACTTCTTGAGTGAATCCCTCTGAGAGGCCCCTAGGGGGTCTCATCTGTAGAGCCTTAGGGTTCGTCTATTCGATCTTCATCCGCATCTGGTTGACCTTTCTACAGTGGATTTCGTAGGCCTCCGGCCATCTAGAAGATCATCTGTTTCAGCGATTCTTTCTGGTTGAAACCGTAGGGTTTCTTGAGAATCATTTGCATCTGTGTGACATCCGGTCACATCTATGGAACTACGTTCCATCTGTGTCTCTTGATTAAAAACCCTAAGCATTTTTGTGAGACTTGATGAAAGAGAATCTGTATTTGGTGAGAGAACTTGTATTTTAAGATTGGTGAGAGTCTCTTTGTGAGGACTTTGTTTGTTCGTCACCATTGTAACTCTTTGGAGCATCGTTCTCTTCACATAATGGAATCGTCTCTCGTTTGCTTGCCCGTGAAGTAGGTTTACAATTGTAAGCTGAACCACATATATCTTGGTCTCTCTTATTCGTTTTCTTTTGTTTGGTTTGGTTTCTTCGTTAGTATTTCGCATATGTTGGGTTTGGTTATTTTCCCAATATTATGACCATCAATGATCGTTAGGTTGCGGTTGGATCCTCCGGGGGCCCGCTGTTGAACACACAATAGAGATAATAGTGATGTGGAATGAGATTTTCTCTTTGGAGCTGAAACTCCCAAACATACTCATAAAATTTTGATACAAACAATGTTATTCAAACAAATATTTTCATGGTATGCTGATCTTGCCTCAATTTTTGCTCTGTTCTTGACCCACATGATTAAACAATTTGATAAATTAATTTTGGTTGTGTCATATAATTTTTGTTGGGACGATCCATACATTGTAAATTACAAGAAGAGAATAAAAGGAAATGATTTGATTGTTCTACTTCATTGCTTCTAATAATTTAATTTGTAACGACTCTGATTTTCAATAAATAAAAATTCATTTAAATATTTGAATTTATTATCTTAATTACTTGGATTGTTTTTAAAATTCCTTTTTAATTTCTAATAATCGGTTATAATTAGATTTTAGTCCTTAAAAATTATATTTCTTGACTAGAAGCCCTACTTGACAAAAGAAGGGACTTCTAACCGATTAGTTGGAGGAACCGAACTACCATTTAACCAAGTTACACTTCCCTAACCCTAGTTGGACCCTTTTGATCATCTTTGAGCCTTATGAACTCCTCCAAACCCTAATTCCTTTATCCATGGGATAATAAATGTTAAGAGAAATATTATCTATTGGATAATAAATATTAGGCTTGACTAGTCATTCAAACCCTAATTATTACAAATATTCATTTGTCTATTGGACAATAAATATTAGGGAAAATATTATCCCTTGGACAATAAATGTTAGAGAAGATATTATCCCTTAGACAATAGATATTAGGCATGCCAATGAAGAGATATGCTTGACAAGACTAGTCACACCAATAGAAGTAATCATTTTATTCCCATAACAAGCCATAATTACCACCAATATTTCTTTACCCATTGGTCCATAAATGCTAGGAAAATTTTTGACCATTGGTCAATAGTAACTAGATTGCCAATGAAGCCTTGATTTGACAATACAAAATCATGGGCCAAAGAAGCCATCATTTTGCTTTCAAAAGAAGTAAGATTAGCCTTACCAGGCATGCAACCCTAAGAATTATAGCCCTATACCTAAATTACTCACCAAAGTTACTTTCTTAGATTCACCAAGTACATATATGCTTATATATAGGTCATAGCCTAATACAAACATGCCTCTATAACCTTATATATACTTTCTAGGAAAATATTACCCATGAGACAATATTCTTGTCATTGAAAGCCTTAGCACAATCATCTCCTCTTCCATAGACCTATTAGGACTATAAAATACTTTAGTATGCTTATATTTACTCATAAGCATATGTATATGTACATAGTACTAGAGAGGGAGAGAGAGAGAGAGAGAGAGAGAGAGAGAGAGAGAGAGAGAGAGAGAGAGAGGTGGAGTGTGTGCATGTGTTGTGATTACTTACACAAGTAACCTTTAGCCCATAAGCCTAAAACCTACTTGACAACCCATTCTAGTCTTTCAAAGTACAAAGTTAGCCAATGATTTTATTCTTTCTTACAAGCCAACCCATTCTAGGACTTGACAAGCCTTAAAACCCTTCATGGTTACCTAAGTCATGGCCTAAAATGGATGTGACATTGCTTGGGATGCTTGGAAGACTTGCCATGCTTGAAATGACAAGTCCATAGAGCAAAATCTATGGGAGAAAAGGAGAGAGAGAGGGCCGGCCAAGGAGGGGAGAGGGGGAGCCAAATTTTGCTATAAATAGGACCTCCCCACCCACCATTCAACTCACACCTTCATCTAGCAACTTCTCTCTCCAGAAAAAGTCTTGAAATCTTACTTTGTTCCAGCTAAGTTCTTAGTTTCTTGAAGTTCTTCCTAAGGTATTCAAGAAACTCATCCTAGACGGCCATAAAACCGCCACTCGACCACCGTTTCGATCCAAAAGTTAGTAGTTCTTAGTCAAGACCAAGTTTCGAGAGAAACCTTTCTCTTTCGAAGCTACCGGAGGACCACCGTAAGAAGTTACTCCACCTGATCACCGACCCACTTTCAGTAGCCATCACTACCGCCAAGAAGAACGGTAGAATACTCCTAACCACTCTCTCTAAGTATAAAGATCGTATACGTGCAATATCTCTACTTATTTTCTCCTAGTATACATAAAGTTTGTTGTTTGCGTAAAACGTTGGAAATGCATAAAAGATGGTTAGTAAATTTAATTTGCTAAGGGATGTATGAGCATGTTAAATAATATAGAATTGGATGATCTTGCTGGTTTAGTTTCAAAGATTACCATGAATGATTTATGATCTTTTATGTGGAAAGTCCTACTGCAGAATCTATGCATGAAAACGAGACATTGTAATCAAGAAAGTTAGAAACATGGAACCTAGGGTGTGGTTAATAGAAAAACATGTTTCAGAAAGGAAATATTTTTAAAACTACATTGTGACCAGTTGTGGTAGCATAATGTGAGTTGTGTGTGTGTGTGTGCCAATTGGAACCCAGGACGACGGAACCATTGTGAGGATACTCGGGAACCCGGAACGGCGGAACCGAGGTTGGGTGTGTGGCTTGGTTATCCGTGGAGAGGAGCCAATGCAATTGTGTGCCAATGGGAACCCAGGACGGCGGAACCATTGTGAGGATATTCGGGAACCAGGAACGGCGGAACCGAGGTTGGGTGTGTGGCTTGGTTATCCGCGGAGAGGAGCCAATGTAATAGTGTGCCAATGGGAACCCGGGACGGCGGAACCATTGTGAGGATACTCGGGAACCCGGAACGGCGGAACCGAGGTTGGGTGTGTTAAAACGATTTTGGAAATGTTAACTTGGAAACAAGAAAAGAGAAAATGGTGACACGGTCTACGATGAGTCACGTAGGAGAAACTCAGAAAAACCATGGACACCAACGTTAGTTTGTATAATGAATATGGATGTGTTATTGTTAGCTATTTGGTTCAACATGCATGATCTATGTGGAAATCTTTTCAAATGTTTATAAGATAAGGGTTAATGGGTAGGGTTTGTTCTATTGAGCTTTTGTAGCTCATAGTGTTACGTTTGGTGACCCTGACATATTATATGGGTGGCGACATCGGTATAATATTTCAGATCTTATAGATGAACTGGGCGAACTCTTCACCTTAGAGGCTTTCGGAGCCGAAGAACTTGCTAGGATGGAGGAACAAGCGAAGCAGTAGATAGGGACCCTAACTTTCCTTTTTGTGTTTTAAAATACTCTTGCGAGAGTTATATTATAATAATGAGCCATGACTCCATTTAAGTTTTCAATAAAATTGTCCTTTTAACGTACCTAAAATTAGGGGCTTTACATAATTGTTCTTGGTCATTTTTTCCCCCTTTCTTTCTCGTTTTTTTGTTTGTTTTTTTTTTAATCACTAACCAATTGCAGGAAATAAAAAAATAAAAAAAAGAACTTGTTCACCATATGAGGTAACCCTTAAACTGCAACATTGAGGACAATGCATCATTTAGGTTTGGGGGAGGGACTATTATTTTTGAAAAAAATATTTATTAAAAAAATTGAAAGTTATCGATCCTTGATTATGACGTCCGACGTGGTTGCTGGTTTTTGATTAGTGCTAGTTTGATTATTGCTCAAATTGGAGTCTTGATATGATTTTATTGATAGAATTAAACTTGCGAACATAGGTATTTATGAGAGGCACTTAGTTGGTTCATATCACATATGTTTGGATAGTGATTAATCACTTATGTACATGTCTTTGCACTAGGACTTTCACACATGGATTTGACCTCGAGTATCGTACATATATATTTGGTGCCTCAATAGGAGTCAGATGTCTTCATAGATCAAATGCTTAATGTCCTTCCCCCAAAAATAAAATGCATGCTTTTTCGGGCTTTTCACTTAGTAACCGGGCCTCTTGCCTCAGTAAGCAGTGAGTGTTCGTGTCAAACGATGGAGAGTTCTGCGATTGTCATGTGTGGTTAGCTTGGGTTTGTAGCCTTTTTGACTCGAGTGATTAAGTCCGTTGGGGTGTTCTCTACGTCTAGTGCCCTAAAATCGTCTGGTTTGGGTGTCACTAGCCTAAAGCTCACTATAAGAGTCAATTAGAAAGCTTGAGGGATCAAGAAATTGCACAACCACAAGAAAAAATAAATATAGCAAAGAGGGGGGCTATAATTTGATATAAGCATTTTGATGAGTATTGAGGCATTGAAGGTGCGTGTAATGTTTTTTAGGTTAATGAACATCTTTTTGTGATTTTTCACTTACACGCATGCCTTATGATTTCTTTCTATCTAGATATATGTGCGATGAACCATTTTAGTGCTAATTTGGATTAGAATGTTCACTTGTTTAGTTTTATTAATGAATGAAGTATCTTGCCTCTAACTTACATTATACTAACACTAGTTACTTTGAGAGGCCAATGAGTACTTTGGGATTCTAATCAAGTATCATCATCTTAGGACTTTGTGGGTATATTCACTGCAAATCCTCACGAGACTATAACTCGTCCACTAGGGCAACCTAAGGGTTTAAAGGTTTATTGCATATGCTAAATGCAATCGGACTTCTCCAAAAAAGGATTAGTTAGTTCTTTGGTTTTCATTATTTTATTCTGTTTCTTTTGCTTGAGGACTAGCAAAATGTAGGCTTGGTGGTATTTGATGAGCACAAAATATTAACATATAGAAGCTCCAATATCATATGTTACTAGTAATTAATTGTGTTAAATTGGTTGTTATTATTATTATTTTTGCTATTTCAATTTGAATTATTAATTTTCAGAAAAAAGGTCATAACAACTTATATTGCGGCCGTTGGATCCAAAGTGCGCGAAGTCAGATAATATTGGGTGTCAAAGTAGAACTCAAGCTCGTAAATAAAGTAATGAAGTGCAATCCGAAGATATCAAATCTCGAAAGAATTTTGCATAATCAAACAAGAGTAAATTGGCCTTGGTTTCCTTATTTGTTTGCACGTGGTTTTGGAATGAGAATGTTGTTAGAATTCTTATGGATGTCAAATTGAATAAGGATATTAAATATTGCCTAATAAATATAGTTTGGGTGAGGAAAGAATTATGATTACCTAAGGTCAATTGTACTAGTATAAACAGAGGATGCATTGGAGTTCGGCAGGGAGCGACATGATGGCTCGGGGCCACGGCGCAGAACAGAAAACGAGAAGAGCGAAAGAATAATTTGTGAGGTTCTATTTTTATCTATGTTAGGCTAAACTTCTAAACTGGGGTTGAGGATGAAACCTCATGAATATTATCGATTGGATTTATGCATTTTATTTTTCCTACGTGCGTTCATAGTTTATTGTTATGATCTCATTAATTAATTTGGTAGAGACTCGGATATGGATTCAATCGGAATGGGTTTTTCTCCATGATTTGATATCACCTAATTAATCAAATTGTTTGGTCTATCAAAGTTTATATTTAAGTATGGGATATCTACTGTGATTTGTTTTATGCGGATACAGTTGATGATTTTAGCTTAAACTTGCGAAGCAGAGGAGGAACATATTATCGATATAAATAAAAAGGGCTTAACGACATATTATCCATGATGGTTAAGATTAGCTTCTAAGTCATTGTGTAGAAATTATAGGAAAAGCTATTGCATAAGATTAGTTGCTAAATATTTGTGGGTGTGGATTCCAAAACCTTAGTTACTTTTCTCAACCGGCAATCGCACTATTTTTCCGTGCTAGTTTAATTATTATTTTGTCATTGCTTTATTTAAATTCTTAGTTTAAAAATCAATCACAATTTTGTCAACTAGGTTAGGGTTAATCGATTTAAGTTTATTTAGTTTTCCGACAAAAAACCACCAAGTCCCTATGGGTTCGACCTCACTCTTG
This sequence comes from Rhododendron mucronatum var. ripense, assembly GCA_019656295.1. Lineage (NCBI taxonomy): Eukaryota > Viridiplantae > Streptophyta > Magnoliopsida > Ericales > Ericaceae > Rhododendron > Rhododendron mucronatum. Next base: position 1,686,876 of record BPLT01000067.1, read on the forward strand.
CATTACTATACTTCAGTACGATTCGTGCACTTGCGAGTATATTAAAATTTCACATCAGTGCCCATGCCTCAATGGAAAGCACTGAAGACGCCAATTTTCGACCACATCGCCACACTTAAGCCAATCCACCGCTATCTCTAGCTAGAATGCCAATGGCTAAGCTGTGGGAGGATTTAAAAGCTCCGTCACAATTCATTTTAATAACAGATAGAGGAGGTGGTGACCACCTCTCCACCTGGTTTGACCTTGGGGGACCCCTTTCCAAATCAGTCCACACCGCTTACAAGTAATCCACGTTAGCTTTCCCAGCTTCTTAAATTACATCGCTTGGAACGGCTTCTTGCCATTGAACACAAAGTTATTTCTTGCTTTCCAGATGGCCCAACACATCTGGAAAATAGCTCCCACTACTTCTCTACTGGTCTCTTTTGCTAAACATCCACACAGCATATCCTCCATCCATTTATCCACTGCTACAATCTCCTTTTGACGAATCCAAAAGGCCATACCTCTCCCAAACCACACAGCCCTGCTCCACGGACAGTGGAAGAGGAGGTGTTCAATAGATTTGATTGCACTCTCACAAATTGGACAGATTGGGCTAGAAATACATTTCCTTCGGACAAGATTTTCTCCACAAGCCACCCAATTCCTTATAGCTTTCCACATGAACATACGAACCTTTGAAGCAGTGGGGATGGTCCAAATCTTATTCCACATTGTAGGAGAAGGGGTATACGAACTAGATGGTTGGCTAGTGTTCCTCTTTGAGCTATTCAGCCTCCTCTGGGCATAGCCAGATTTGACTGAATATTCTCCATTCTTTATATGACGCCATATGATACGATCCGAAGAATTGAGAGAACTGACTGGTATTTTGCAAAATTCTTAAACCTCTGCGTCAGGGATGGATGCACTCCTTTAGCTTGCTTCTGTTTTTGTTGATGGGTCAATAAATTCAGCAACTTTCAAAGGCTCCTTGTGATGGTTAGGAAGTGGGGATACTTTCCCATCACCAATCCCAGGCACCCACTGATCATCCCAGAATTGGATTGAATTACCATTACCAACATTCCCTTAATGCTATATTTCTTGGCTAGAAATCCTACATGGCAAGTATGACTAATTTCCAACCAACTAGTTAGGGAAACTGAACTACAACTTCACCTCGTTACAATCTCTTAACCCTAGATGGACCTTTTTGGCCATCTTTGAGCCTTGTAAACCTATCTAAACCCTAACTGCCTTGGACCTTAGGACGTAATCATTATACTTCATGACTAGTCATTTCAAGACCTTACTTATCATCATTTCCTCTCTACCCATTGGATAATAGTTCCTAGGGAAATTTTTATCCCTTAAATAATAGAAATAAGACTTGCCAATGAGTACATAGTTTTGACAAGACAAATCATTAGAACCCTTCAATCATTTTGCTTCCAAAAGAAGCAAACTTAGCCTTGCCATGCATGCCAACCTAAGACTTATAGCCCTAAACCTAAATTGCCCGCCAAAGTTGCTTTCATAGATTCTCTAAGTACATAGATATGCATGTATATGGGTATATATACCTCATAGCCTATTAAAACAAGCCTATATACTTAGGTATACACTTTCTAGGAAAAGTCTTACCCTTTGGACAAAGTATAACACTTGAAAGCCTTAACCTCTTATCATTACCCTTTTCCTTGCCTTAGTAAGTCTACTTGGTACCTAAGTGTACACATATATAGCAATATATGTAGATATATATACACCTCGTACTAGAGAGAGGTAGGGAAAGAAAGAGAGAAAAAAGCTGAGAGGGAGAGAGAGGGGGGAGGCCGAGAGAGAGAGAGAGAGAGAGGTGTGAGTGTGTGCATGTGTTTTGCTCACCCCAACAAGCTACCTCTTAGCCAACCTTGCACTCAAGACTTGTACTACTTATTTTAGGCTTCTTTAATCATAACCATAGCCAATCATCTTATTCTTTCTTACAAGCAAGCCATCCTAGGACATGACAAGGCCAAAAACCCTTCATAATAACCTAGGTTATGGCTTAAAGTAGAAATGACAAGTGAGAGTAGGCTTGCCATGCTTGATTTGACCAAACAATGAAGCAAATCTATGGGAGAGAGAGAGAGAGAAAGAGAATTCGGCTATGAGAGGGGAGGGAGAAAGCCAATGTTTTGCTATAAATAGGACCCTTGTCCAAGCCTTCAACTTACACTTTCATCCTTCAACTTTTACCTTCCATACTTCAACTTTTCTCTCTAGAAATCCTTGTGTTCTTACTTTGTTCCCTCTTGTTCTTGGTGTTCTTGAGTTCTTCAAGAAACTCATCCTAGGCCGCCACTAAACCACCACTCGACCACCCTTTCGATTCCAAAAGTTAGTAGCTTTAGTCAAGAGCTAGTTTCAAGAGAAACCTTTCTCTTTCAAAGCTATCGTAGGATCACCGTAGGAAGTTACTCCGTCCGATAGCTGACTTATTTTCCGTAGCCGCCTTACCACCAAGAAGAACAGTAGATTATCCTTACTCACTTCTCTAAGTATAACTAGAAGTTGTATAGTACTTGTACGTTTGAAATACTTGTTAGTTAATAAACTTATTTTTGCTAATGAAGGTATGAACATGTAGAATAACCGACTTTCACTCCAATAAATATATGTTGTTTTGAACTTCCCATAAAGAAGGAAAGAACGGACTTTGAAAGATAGGAATTTATTGGTTGATTGGAAGTATTCGCATTTTGATCTTTAGGATGGTTTTGAGCATGTATACGTGATTACTAGGATTATTTGCCTTGATGTGCGATAAAGCATAAGTGATTTTCACTCCAAAGGAGTCCGTACATGTGACATTATGCTTTAAGTGGTGATTTGAGCATGATTAGTAATATAGAGTTGGATGATCTTGCTAGTTTAGTTTCAAGATTTCAATGAATGATTTATGTGTACGTACATGAAACATCCTACCACGGAGTCTTTGCATGAAAACGAGACACAGAAATCAAGAAAAGTAGAAACATGTCACCTAGGGTGTGGTTAATGGAAAGACATGATCTGAAAAAGAGAAATGGTTTAAAAACCACAATGTGGCCGGACATGGTAGCCCATTGTGTGGTGTGTGTGTGTGTGTGTATGCGCACCAATGGAAATCCGGGACGGCGGAACCATTGTGAGGATACTCGGGAGACCGGAACGGCAAAACCGAGGTTGGGTGTGTAGCTTGGTTATCCGCGGAGAGGAGCCAATGCAAAGTTTTGTGTGCCAATGGGAACCCGGGACAGCGGAACCATTGTGAGGATACCCGGGAGACTGGAACGGCAGAACCGAGGTTGGATATGTTAAAAACGATTTTGGAAATGTTGATTTGATAAATGGAAGGTGAAAAATGGTGACACGGTCTACGACAAGTCACATAGAAGAAACTCATAAAATCATGGGTACCAACGTTAGTTTGGATAGTGAATGTGGATGTGTCATTGTTAACTATTTGGTTAAATATGCATGTGCTATGTGAAAATCGTTGTTATGATCTATTGTTGTAAGTTAAGGGTTAGTATGGATTATTCTATTGAGCTCCTGTAGCTCATGGTGTTACCTTTGGTGACCCTGACATATTATGCTGGGGGCGACACTGGTATAATGTGTCAGACCTTATAGATGAACAGGGTGAACTCTATACCTTAGAAGCTGAGGAGCTGAGGAACTGGCTAGGATGGAGGAGCAGGCGGAGCAGTAGATAGGAACCCTAGTTTTCCATCTGTGATTTAATAAAAGTAATCTTGTGAGAGTTATGATGTAATAATGAGCCAGATTCTATTTATATTTTCAATAAAATTATCTTTTTAACGTTCCCAAAATTAGGGGCGTTACACCTTCTTTGACCATGCTTCTTCCTTCTAGCAAACTGCACCAAACCCATGAAGGAGTTGATCCCCTTTCTGCCTCCATACACGATTTACTAGGGAAATACAAACCTTTGTGAACCTTAGCCCATAACGAATTTGGATTGTTGAGTAACCTCCTGAACTGTTTTGCTAATAGAGCAACATTAAATGATTCAAAATCTTTAAACCCCATGCCACCCATTCCTTTTTGGAGAGTTAACTTATGTCAGGCCCTCCAATGAATATTCCTTCCTCTGTTGCTCTTTCCCCACTAGAAATCACTAAGAACAGAATCCAAGCAAGAGCAAATTGATTTAGGAACTTTGAAGCACATAAAGGTATACATTGGAATGGATTGAGCTACTGATTTCATAAGAACCTTTTTCCCAGCTTGGTTCAACTACATATTGCCCCTAGCCCTGAGCCTTCCTTATAATCTTATCTCTCAAATAGCCCAAAGTCTTTTTCTTAGAATTTCCCATGCAGATAGGTAGTCCCAGATACTTTGCATTCCTTTCCATCTCCTCCATACCTAGTATATTCTTGATTTCTCCTTTTAGATCCATTCCAATGTTAGCAGAGAAGAAAACACAAGATTTCTGAGCATTGAGAGACAGACCAGATGCAATACTAAAAGCTGAGATTAGATCCATAAAATTGTTACAAGACTGGGGTGTAGCTTCAAGGAAGACGAGAGAGTCATCCGCAAACAATAAGTGGGACAACATTGGGCACCTTTTCCTCATCCTAATGCCACCAATAGATTTCTTTAGAACTGCCTTGTTCATTAGAACTAAGAACACATCTACCACCATTAGAAATAGGTAAGGGGATAAGGGATCCTTTTGATGAAGACCTCTGTTTGGGCTGATTTCACAAATTTATCCCCCATTCACCACAATCGAGTACTTCACTGTACAAAGACCAATTTTTATCCATCCAATCCACTTATCATTAAAGCCCATCTTCTCCATAACACTGAATAAGAAATCCCAACAAACCATGTCGTATGCTTTGTTAAGATCAAATTTAACTGCCAGAGAGGCCCTTGAACCTGATTTTTTATGCTTTAAAAAGTGAAACACCTCAAGAGCCACTATGATATTATCTTGCACTTGTCTACCAGGGATAAAAGCAGATTGGTTCTCTGTAATTATATCATTCATAAAAGGCTGCAATCTGTTAGCTAGCACCATGGAAATAACTTTGTAAATGAAACGACACAAGCTAATAGGACGGAGGTGGTTCATACCTTCAGGTGTAGAAACTTTAAGGATCAATGTCACATTTGTCTGATTCATTTCCTTAAGCAGCAATCCTCCATTAAAGAAATCCTGGGTAGCTTTGAATACTTCGTCCTCCACTATGTCCCAATAACTTTGGTAGAATAATCTTGGGAAGCCATCTGATCCCGGAGCTTTCAAAGGACCCATTTGGAACACAGCATTCTTGACTTCTTCTCATGAAATTTCTTTCACCAAGCTTGCATTACATTCAGGAGGAATAATAGTATCAACCAGACTGATTATATCTTCAAAATCTCGCATTGGAGGATCCTTATACAACTCTCTGAAATGAGTTTTAATCAGCCCTGCAATCTCCTTCGTATCATTCCTCCACGACCCTTCTTGTCTTTCAGTCTCATAATTTGGTTCCTTTGCCTTCTTTAGATAGTAGAGAGATGGAAAAATCTTGAGTTCCTATCCCCCATCTTTAGCCATTTAATTCGTGATCGTTGGTGCCAATACATCGCATCCTTTTGCCACAAATCCTTCAGCTGTCACTTAAGGATCTTTCCAAGGCAACAATCTCTTGTTTAAACCCCAATTCAAGTGTCTTATGAGCTTCTTTTAATTTCTCCATGGCTGTTGTAATATGGAATTTCAAGTCCCCAAATTTCATACGATTCCAATCTTTAAGCCCCTCTTTACATCCCTTTAGCTTCTTACAAACCACTTTCATCGAAGATTCATCACATCCCTGATTCCAATTCGTCTCCATAACCCCTTTGCATTCCTCATCTGTTATCCAGAAGGATTCGAATCTGAAGGGCTTACCTACCTTATTCAATGGGACAGCCGTATTCAGGAGTAATGGGTTATGATCCAAACCCACAGCTGCCTCTACGAACACCATAGCCTGATCATTTAGTTCACACCACTTTGCATTTGCAAATGCCATGTCAATACGTTCCATGATAAACTTCTCTACATTCATTATTTCTCCAAGTGAATTTTGGGCCTTTGAACTCCAAATCTATTAAACCACATTCACATATCATTTCATGAAAAGCTGAAATCTGATTTTGACTCGGTGGCAACCCTCCCGTCTTGTCTTATGCTCTAAGCACTTGATTAAAGTCACCCATACAAAGCCATGGTAACTTTTTTGATCGAGCAATCTGAATAATACTCTCCCACATTCTTCCTGATCTTGTTGGACAACCATACACGAAAGTAGTAGCCCAACATAAAGAAACCGACTTATCTGTAACTATAACATGGAAGAAATTCTTTGATGCTAACTCCACGACTATTTCCACCTCTTTATTCCACCACAGAGCAAGGCCCCCTGAAAGACCCTCAGGTTCTACATAACTACTACTATCAAATTTTAAACAGCGACGGATGGCCTCAAGCTTGTCCTTAATATTTTTTGTCTCCATCAAGAAGACGATGGAGGGGTGATTATTACGCATGAGATCACCCAAAGCCTGGCTCGTCACGGTACGCCCAATTCCTTGACAATTCCAGGTTAGAACGATGGTGGCTGTTTCGAGCCAGCCACCAGCCCTGGTTCCCCCCTCGCCGGGGCATGGTCCAATTCTTTTTCCATCTCTATATTTTCTAAAGACTGCTGAATCTAGACCTCATATAGGCCCTGTTCATTGATAACCAACGTACCAAACTAGGATTTTCCCCTGCTTGAAGGTTCGGGATTCCGAGCACTTTTACGAATTTTATGGGATGAGGTGGCGAGGTTATTGGGGTTAGGGCTGGGATTAAGGTCTGGTGAGCAAAGACGGAGGATTTTGGAATTCTTCTGATCAAATAGCTCATCTTGAGCTTTCCTTTTAATGGTCAAGGAATAAAAAATATCGGATAAAGAAGACACTTGGATATTTGGTGGAGGGAAGGTCAAAGGGTTGAGATCGGTATTGGTTTTTGATTGAGTGATAGAGGTGTTTGAGGAGGAAATGGTTAAGGGATTCTGCTGAGATATACTAGAGCTAGGAGGGCTTTGAAGAAGGTGAGGAGTGGGGATTTGAGATTTAATTTGGAAAGAAATTGGGTCAATCAGGGGGTTTGGGTTCACTGAGATTGGATCAGAAAAGTGATAAATAGATAAAGGGTTTGAGAAGGCCCTGGGACTATCAGGCTCGGTGACGAAATATTGGGCTACATTTTAGGCTGGAGTGGGAGATGGGTTATCCTCCAGATTAGGCTTTGAGGCCCGGGTAGAAGTAAGGGGGGGCTGGGAGGGGGGGAGAGGGAATGAGTGTAATACCCTTGACCTTAGTGGTGCTTGGAATATGACCCAGTGTTGTGCCTTGATTAATTACGTGAGCCAATGACTTAAATCTATTCGTTCTTAAGGAAGGAGCATATGATAACCCATGAGCACACGCACACCTGATAAAATTCCTTAGATCCTGATAAAACAAGAAGAGGGTTATACGTGTTATTCATTCACTTCGTTCCTATCTCCACCGTTTTAGAGAGAGAGAGAGAGTTCGGCAAGAGCAGGAAGTAGAGGAAGATGAAGAGAAGGAGAGGGAAATCAGAGGGAGCTCGTGAGTGGATTAATTGAAGATTCAATAGGTAAATTCCATGTTTTAGTTGATGAATTTCATGTTCTAGGTAGTTCAATTCCATATGGTGGTTAATAGTTCCAGGTTCTTCGAGTAATTGGGGGTGGTGGATCTCATGAATTAGGTTTTGGGTTGAGTTCCTACAGAACTTAAGAAATCTGATTTTAATTCCTTTGAATTTGGTGGTTTAGACTTGCTTGGAACATGATTTGCTTGGGTTAGGAGTAGCTCTTGATAACTACAAGTTTGGGTGTGTTTTAATGAAGCTTTTGTATGACTTTGATATGAGTTTTGAAAAGTTAGGTTCGGATTTTGGAAAAAATCTCAGAATAAGACAGATTACAGTCCTAACTTCGGATAAGCATATCTTTGTCGTCCGGACTCCGATTAGGGTAAATTTTATATCAAGATTGATGCCCTGAAAGTCTACTTTCCAATGGAGGTGGTCCCAGCATCTAATTCCAATCCTATCAAATAATATAGCCAAAATACCACAGGCTGGTTCTAGGACACGTATCAATTTTGGAGTTTTGTTAGGTTCTAACTTTCTACTAGGTGGGACCTTTAGTTAAGTTACTGGGGATGTTCTAATGAGAGTATTTAGGAATTTAAATGTATTTCATTGAATCTTAATTATAATCGTCTTGTATGTTTATGTAGGGGACTTGTGTGAAGCTCGAATCGAGGTGAGTGATTTAATACCTAAATTACATGGTTTTGAACTTGTTTTCTTTAACGAGCTTATTTGAACAAGTTTTATAAATTGTGTACTCCATGGAATTACAATGGAAGGTGGATCTATTTGTGAAATATTTATGAATCTATTTAATGGCATTCCCAACGTCTGGTCTTGCTAGGGGACGGCTTAATGGCTAGCAAGGGTGTTTGAAGTTGATGTGTGTTTTGGGATAATGCGTAGACGTCTGGCTTATCCACTACCGGGGATGCCTGGTAGCCTTTGAATTTTGAATAGCGGAATGTGCATTATATTTGGCTTATGGATTTGAGATCTTTGCTTTGAAATACTATCAAATTATTTTGTATTGTCCATAGAGAGCATGTAATTTATGTATTTGTCACTCATACCAGCGTTAGCTTATGTGTTTTCTCCACCTTTCAGGAATTGAAGAGTTGGATGGCGTGACACTTGTTTTGTGGAGTCAGGGCTTATGGTTATTTTATAGATAGGAGATGTGTTTAGATTACTTGTTAATTTTGTAACTTTTGTAAGTAGCTTGCTAAACCTCATAATTAAGCACAGCTCTGAGGTGTGTTTTGGGTATCCTTAGCTTTTGTCGGTGTAAGTTGTGGTTTTATTGGATTGCACAGAATATGCTTCCGCAAGTTACGCACTCTTGTTCCTTCTGATTATATAATTTTGAGAAGTTGAATCTATGATTTGGCCTTGGTGATGGTGTCACCGGCACTTTGTTATGACTAAGACCTTCAGGATCGGGTCAGGGTCGTTTCAATGATGACCCAACCCGTTGCCCAAAATAGATATTCTTAAATCAAAAAAGACAAGATTTGAATTTCCTTGTAGAATGCTCAATGGCGCGGTGGTGTTAAACGGAGTACCTGCCATATTGACGCGTGTACCCGAGGATTGTGGAACCACCATTCCTGGCATTTGCTGGCCTTATACTATACTCGGTGGCCTCACATGCTCCACCATTACATCATTTCCACGCGCTGTAGTACCACTCTGTTCCTGAGTTTTCGGTCGCCGGCGTGAGAGGTTATCCATCGTTCCCAACGCAGTATTCTGAATGACCAGCCGCCGTTGTAATAGATTATTCATCCTTCTCTCTACTTTATCCACCTCAAAACGAATTACTTCAATCGGGATAGCGCCTTTACATGGTCTACCAGTTCTTAGGTCTGGCCCATAACTGGAGTGGGCATCCTCCTCTCGAGGGAAAAATTGACACCCTTTTCTATCATGCCCAATCCGGCCACACGCGTAGCAGAAATCTGGCAACTTTTCATACTTGTATGTGATCCAGCGGTCTCTAGAAACGCCTTGTTTCCCTTTTAGCCAAAAACCCTTAGCCAGGGGTTGAGTAACATTGATCTCGACCTGAACTCGGAGAAAGCTTCGTGTTAGAAGAAAGTTATCCGATGATGTTTCAAGGGCAAGAAGCCTCCCAAAGCGCTTCCCAATGGTTTCATCATTAGCCTGGGACATCTTCTCCACTGGAAGGCCATGGACTTGAACCCACATAGGACATAGTGAGAAGTCCATCTCCGATACCGTTTGTCCCTCCCTTAGGGGTTGAAGAATCAGCAAGTTGTTCATGATGGACCAAGGCCCCTCCAAGTAAATGTTCTGTTTATCTTTCTCATCTTCAAACTGGAAGAGAAAAATGTTACTCCAATCCACCACATGAAAAGGAGCTCGAGTTTTCCAAGCCGCTACAAGAATATTGTGGACATTTGGTGCCGACAAACTTTTAGATTGAACCACTTTTCCGACAAGACAGAGTTTGCTAGTGGCACCAGTCTTGCCGGACCTTTCCTCAAGGTCCAGGACGTCCAGATCTGCCATAGGAACATAGAGCACAAAGTAATATTCACCAAGGAGAAAAGAACCAAAGGGAGGGAGAGAGAGAGAGAGAGAGAGAGAGAGAGAGAGAGGATCAGAATTTAAGATGAAAGGTATAGAAACGAGGAGAGGACAAAAGAAGGGGGTGGGGTGGGGTGGGTACGGGTGAGAGAAGGACGAGGGAAGGGTGGGGGGAGGGGGGACGAGAAGGTGGAGGTGGAGGCGAAAGAGACACCACGAAGAGCATCCACAGTGGAATAATCAAACCAAATATTGTTAAGATTAGCAATGTTTACTTAAAAAAGTACTCACATTAGAATAACCAAATCCAGCAACTCTTATCAATTTATCAAATTTTAGCCTTTGAATAATTAAAACTAGCAACATTTTGCTAATATCCAAATTTTCTCTCTATCAATCAAGTACACTATCATTACACAAAACCTTGTCCCTCTCTCTCTCTTCCCTTTTTTCTCTTTCTCAACAATGTTTCAAAAACTAATTTTAAAAAACTGTATTTTTCAGATTTTTTTTCTTTTTTTTTCAGAAACTTTTTTTTTTATATACAAAAACTATTTTTTCAAATATTTTAAAAAGTGTAAGTAAATAAAGTGTGTTTTTAAAAGACTGTTTTTGAAATTTCAAAACTCTTTTAAAATACAATTTTTTTGGTAAACGGATTTTGAGATTTCAAAACTGTTTTTTACACAAAATCTGTTTTCAAAAAATTGTATTTATAGTTTTTAAAATTTTAAAACTATTTGTGTAAATACAATTCTTTCAAAATTTCTCAAAACTGTAATTACAGTTTTTTAAGTGACCAAAGTGTGTGTTTATTGAAAAAATGTTATTTGTTTCGAATTTTTTTTTACACACAACTTTTTTTTTTTTGAAAACCTTTTTTTAATACAACTATTTTGTTTTTCTTCAAAAACTGTTTTTTTTTCCTAAAAATATGCGTGAAATGGAGGGCCTACTGTAGAGACCCGTATTTTCTTAAATTATTGAAAAGTTTATTAAATGACTAATTGGGAGAATATGGTTTAATTGGTGATTATTTGATTTGAGGATCTAAGTGAAAGAATAGAAGATTGAGGGAGTGGATGTGTAGTTTAAGGATATAAGAGTATATAAGGTGTGTGTGTGGGGTGTAGGGAATCATTTTATTTCTCTCTCTCTCTCCCGTCCGTTCCTATTCTCTCTCTCTCTCTCTAGCCGAAATCTTCTCTCTCTCTTGCTATCTCACAAAACTCCACTCCATCTCTGTCAAGATCTTCAAGAAACAACTTCCCTCCAACCTTCCATTGGCGTTCTCAAGCTTGGAATTCCTTGGGTCGGGCTTGAATCGAAGCTTTGAGGTTCGAAGTGGTTAGGGCTTGCTCAAATCTTGTAGATCTTGGTTATCGTCGCGAGGTAGGGACTTCTTTACCTCTTTTATATGTTTATATGATGATTTGATGCAAGAATCGAGCTTGATTTGCCTCCCTTTGTTCATCTCGATCGCTGTTGAAATCTGCAGAAAATCGCCCAAATCGCGTAGGGATCGATCCCTAAACTTGGGGGATCGATCCCCCTTTGTTTTCTGGTCCAGTAAGCCCAGGGATCGATCCCTGGTGATGGGGGGATCGATCCCTCCCCTCTCTGGAAGTTCTGCCCGTCTTTTGAGTTTCAGCCCAATTTCAAACGGCCATAACTTCTTCGTCCGATGTCCGTTTCATGCAAACCTTATATCGATTCGAAGGTCTTGAAGTCAGCTTTCTATTGCCACCAAAATCACCTAAAAATTCCAAGTACACAGAAAGTTATTACTGTTAGAGTGGGGGCGTGTCGACCTCCTAACCTCCTTTGACTACTCCAATGATTCTAGTTTATTCATGACGACTTCCTATGTTTAGTGGATGGTATTCTTGACCCATTGGCCTTCCTTTAGTGAGGAACACATAAGGAATTGCTTAGTTGAAATTTCCTTTAAATGCTTTCTATCGTTTGGTGGCTCTTGTGAATTTTATGCAAATTGGTGATTGACTAATACTTGTGAACGTTTGTGGCATAATTGTGATAATGTTGGCATGTCGTGGCATATTTCTTGAATGTATGAAGTTATAAGAAAGCTTTAACTTGTAGGTTGATTGAGGAAATAGTTGTATGGGTCGGTGGTTGATTTAGGAAGTCTCGTAACGCAAGGGGTGGTAATACGATGGCTTATATGGTCTCGTAACGCAAGGGGTGGTAATACGACGGCTTATATGGTCTCGTAACGCATGGGGTGGTAATACGGTGACCTTAGATGTTGGTGTTCACCGTAACGCTAGGGGTGGTAATACGGTGACTCTCGTGGTGTTATACGACAACGCAAGGGGTGGAAATGTCGATGGTGGAGAATCGGGATAGTGAGTCGGGTTAAGGTTGTTATTTGCATGAGTGTTGTGAACCCTATGGCATAACGTGATTTTAGCATATCTTAGAATGATTGCCTTGAATGTTTGACACATCGCTGAGTTGATTGTATTTCGTCGTCTGAGCTACACCTTCCTGTCTTCCGTCATTGCACATACCATCATGTTTTCATATTAAGTTGGTAAAGATTTTCCTACTGGGCTAGTGTAGCTCAACCTAATCTTTCTTTTCAGGTCACAACGCTGGACAATAGCCCGTACGCAATGTGTGCTTGTGAATGAATGACTTTTGGAAGCTAACGTCATGAAGTTACTTAAGCATCTTTGTATAAACTTTATTTTGACAGAGATGTATATGTAACTTACCATTTCGATCCTTTCGACTTTTCGTTTGTAATATTTTGAATACGTTCGTACTCGTACCTAAACTAAGTTGGGCTGTGATGCCGAAGTTGTAATTATCCAAATTTGGGGATTTGTTTGTAAAATGGAATAGGTGGGGACTCTTTTGGGATATTATTAATGATATGCGAGGACTTTTCATTAAAATAGTTTATTTATTTATGTTGAAAATCGAGGGCGTGACAAATTGGTATCAAAGCGTCTAGGTTTGAATACTTTGAGACCGTGGGGAGACTCTTAGTCTCATGGGTTCAAAACGTCACGCTTTTATGCATAACATATGTGTGCTTGTGTGCATTGACATCACTTGGCTTATGTGACATTGTAGTTTTAATATTGTGGGGTGGCATAAAGTTGCTTTGACCTGTGATTGGGATAGTTCGGGGCTTTGACCTCTTGAAATAGTATTGTTATTGATGAATCTTCCTTTTTCTTATAACTTGTAGTAAGATGCCGCCGAAAACACGTGCTAGAGCAGGTGAGGTTGAAAGCCGGGGTGGTCGTGGTCGTGGCCGTGGCCGTGGTCGTGGCCGAGAAACGCCGGTTGAGGACGAGGTTAGCCAACTTGGGGAGAATCCGAATGGGAATCCGGGGGATGGGGTCGGACGTGGTCAGGGAGGGGAAGTACCGGTAGTTCAGAATCCGTTTGCTAGGGATTTCGTTGCGGCTCTTGCGGCTGCAAATCTTTTGAACCCAGCTCCTAGGGAAGGTGCAGATAGTCGTGCTATGTTAGCGATGAGGGAGTTTAGCCGTCGAAATCCACCTACGTTTGACGGGTCGAGCAGTGACCCTCTTGTGGCTGACCATTGGCTAGCCCAAATTCGAAAACTCTTCAGGGCTCTTCAGATTACGGAGGACGACTTGCGAGTTAATATCGTAGCTGTTCAGCTTGTCGGGGAAGCGAATGAATGGTGGGAGTCAGTCTTAGAATCGAGAAAGGATGCAAGGAGAGCGGCAAGGATTGCGGCTCAAGCAAATGAGCCAGATGTTGAGAACATAACTTGGGCCGAATTTGAGATGCTCTTCGAGGAGCAATATTTTCCGGAAACGAGTCGTGACCAGTTGAGAGATGAGTTTGAAAAACTAGAGCAAGGGAATATGACCGTATCAGAGTATGCCTTAAAGTTTCAATCCTTGTCTCGTTTTGCGCCAGAGCTAGTGGCTACTGAAGAAAGGAAGTGTAGGCGATTCGAAAGGGGCTTGAATGATGCCGTGAAGAAGTTTGTTATGGCACAACGCAAGGGAAAGTTTTCTGAAGTCGTTGAGTGCGCAAGGAGCATCGAGACCCCGAAGGAGGCACCCAGAAATCCTAAGGCTTGGGAACCAAGACAACCAATGGGGGGTACGAGCTCCTCTTCGGGGAGTTTTGGTAGTCAAGGGAGAAAAAGACAAAGGGATCAAATGTCAACATTGCATGGTCCTTCAAATTTTAGGCCTCCACCTTCTTCTTCGTTCGGGACTCGGGGAGTTTCCAATAGACCTCCAATTGTGTGCCATGAGTGTGGTCAGACGGGGCATATTCGCGCCCAGTGTCCGCGACTTTTGAACACATGCTTTATTTGTGGGAAGGGTGGTCACTTTGCAAGAAATTGCCCGCGTGGAGAAGGGGCACGTAGTGAGTCTGGTTCGGTGCAACAACCAAGGGGTGGACAGGGTTCTGGTCGGCAGTCGTATCGGGGCACTCAGAGACAGCAGCAGTCTCACTTCCGTCAGACCCCTTCGATTCAGGGATCTCAGGCTGAGAGAGGAGCTAGTTCATCTACGCCTACTCAGGGTTCTGGTCATCGTGGTGGACATGTTCAGAGTCAGATGACTCAGGGTAGGGCTTTTGCTATCACTTCGGCCATTCCGCCTCCACCACCTCCTGTTACTTCTCAGGCCCCGGAGACTTCGGTTGTGAGGGGTACATTTCTCTTATTTAACTCCTTTGCTAGAGTATTATTCGATTCTGGAGCGTCGCATTCATTCATTGCTGCATCTTTTGCTTGTGCCTTGGGATTGGAAATCGAAAACATTAGTCCCCCATTGTTCGTTGAGACACCCATAGGAGGTAGGTCACCATTAGATCATATTTGCCGGGATTGTGAGCTTATTATTCGGGATCGTCATTTTACTTTTGACTTCATCGTATTGAATATGTCGGGTTTCGATCTTATATTGGGAATGGATTGGTTGTCCACGTTTCACGCTACTATAGATTGCTTCAAGCGTCGGGTCCGAATTTGTCCGCCTGGGGGTTCTTGTTTCGAGTTCTTTGGGGAGCGTCGGGAACTGATAGAACCGTATCTGTGTGAGCCTCGGGAGCAGGAGTCGGTGTATGCTTTGTTAGCAAGTTTGACCTTAGATGAAGACGTATCCGCGCGTGGGGAGTTACCTCTTGTCGTTTGTGATTTTCCGGACGTGTTTCCGAAGGAGTTACCCGGTTTACCTCCCGAGAGAGAAATCGAATTTTCTATTGATTTACTTCCTGGTACCGCTCCTATTTCCATACCTCCTTATCGCTTTGCGCCCGCCGAGTTGAGAGAATTGAAGACTCAATTACAAGAATTAGAGGATTTGGGGTTTATCCGTCCGAGTACGTCACCGTGGGGAGCACCGGCTTTGTTTGCTCAGAAGAAGGACGGGTCGCTTCGCTTATGCATTGATTATCGTAAGTTGAACCGTGTCACCATTAAGAACAAGTATCCCATGCCTAGAATCGATGACTTGTTTGACCAACTTCGTGGCGCAACTTGTTTTTCAAAAATTGATTTGAGGTCTGGTTACCACCAGTTGAGAGTTCGGAGAGAAGACATTCCTAAGACCGCCTTTCGTACTCGATATGGCCACTACGAGTTTGTTGTCATGCCCTTTGGTTTGACGAACGCACCGGCAACTTTCATGGATTTGATGAACCGTATCTTTCGTGCCTATCTTGATCGTTTCGTAGTCGTCTTTGTGGACGATATTCTTATTTATTCGCCTTCGGAGGAGGAGCACCAATCTCACCTTTCTATAGTTCTTGAACTCTTGAGAGAACACCGTTTATATGCTAAGCTTAGCAAATGTGAGTTTTGGTTATCCGAAGTCAAGTTTTTGGGTCACGTTGTGTCGAAGGATGGAGTGTTCGTTGATCCGGGAAAGATAGAGTCCGTAATGAATTGGCAGCGACCGAAGAATGTGTTCGAGATTCGTAGTTTCTTAGGCTTGGCAGGGTATTATCGTCGTTTCGTACTCGACTTCTCTCGCCTAGCGGCTCCGATGACTAAATTGACTCGTAAGGGAACTCGATTTGTTTGGAATGAGATGTGTGAAAAGGCTTTTGAGGAATTGAAGAGAAGGTTGACTACGGCACCGGTTTTGGTTGTGCCTGAACGGGGAGTCGGTCATTCCGTGTATTGTGACGCTTCGAAAGAGGGATTGGGGTGCGTGTTAATGCAAATGGGACAAGTGGTGGCATATGGATCGCGGCAATTGAAAACTCATGAGCGAAATTACCCTACCCATGATTTAGAACTTGCAGCCGTTGTCTTTGCTTTGAAGAGTTGGCGTCATTATCTTTACGGCGAGAGATTCGAAGTCTTTTCCGATCACAAGAGTCTCAAGTACTTGTTCTCTCAAAAGGAGCTTAACTTGCGACAACGCAGATGGATGGAACATTTAGAAGATTATGACTTTGAATTGCAATATCATCCGGGTAAGGCGAACGTGGTAGCGGACGCGTTAAGTAGGAAATCGATGCAACTTGCAAGTTTAGCCATCCATGAGTGGAAAACAATGAATGACTTAGGTTCGTATGCGTTGCATTTTGAGGAGGTTCGAGATGGAGTCACCTTGTGTAACTTAACCGTTCAATCGACCTTATCGACTCGAGTGATTGAGGCTCAACAGCAAGACGAAGAAGCGGATGAGTTTCGTACTAAGTTTCTTAGTGGGAAAGCTCGAGAGGGGTGGATGATTCACGCCGATCAAGGTTTAAGATACCAAGGAAAATTGTTCGTACCCATTTCGTGTCGGGAGGAAATTTTGAGGGAATTTCACCATTCACCGTTAGCCGTGCATCCGGGGGGAACGAAAATGTACCATGACTTACGTAGACAGTTTTGGTGGCCGGGAATGAAGAGAGATGTCGTCATCTTCGTGTCCAAATGTCTTACGTGCCAACAAGTCAAATCCGAGCATCAACGACCCGCGGGGGAGTTGCAACCATTACCAGTGGCCGAGTGGAAGTGGAAGAATGTGACAATGGATTTCGTTACCGGTTTACCGAGATCGCCGAGGGGGCACGATGCCGTTTGGGTGATAGTCGATCGGTTGACTAAGTCAGCGCATTTCTTGCCGATTCGGGTTACCGATTCGATTGATACGCTTAGTCGTTTATACATAAATGAGATTATCCGTCTTCATGGGATACCTGTTTCTATTGTGTCAGATCGAGATCCAAGGTTTACTGCGCGCTTTTGGCAGAGTCTGCAGGCCGCCCTTGGCACAAATCTCTTATTTAGTACCGCGTATCATCCTCAAACGGATGGACAATCCGAGAGAACGATTCAGATTCTGGAAGATATGCTTCGGGCCTGTGTTATGGATTTTCGGGGTAGTTGGGAAGATCACCTACCGTTAGTCGAATTCGCGTACAACAATAGTTACCAATCCAGTATCGAGATGGCACCGTATGAGGCCTTGTATGGGAGACCGTGTCGATCACCCGTTTGTTGGACCGAATTGGGCGAGGCTACGTTGGTTGGACCGGAATTGATTCAAGAAACTTCCGAGAATATGAAAGCTATTCGTCGACGTCTTCTTGAAGCACAAAAGAGAACTACCGAGCAAGTCAAAGTGATTCGCCAACGGTTGTTAACCGCACAAAGTAGGCAAAAGAGTTATGCCGATCGTCGTCGCCGACCGTTATCGTTTGAGGTAGGGAATCACGTGTTTCTTAAGGTGTCGCCGCGTCGGGGACTATCTCGTTTTGGGCAAAGGGGTAAACTTTCACCACGTTTTATCGGGCCATTTGACATTATCGAGAAGATTGGGGAAGTCGCTTATCGATTGGCCTTACCACCGAGAGTATCGGGCGTTCATGATGTATTCCATGTATCGATGTTGCGGAAGTATGAACCGGATCCGTCACACGTTCTAGAGTGGTCCGAGTTAGAGTTAGAAGCCGACGCATCCTACGGAGAGGAGCCGATACGTATCCTAGATTCGCGTGAACAACGCTTGAGGGGTAAAACCATTCCGTTAGTGCGAGTCCTTTGGAGTACTCTCGGAAAGGAGGAGTCGACGTGGGAAAGGGAAGACGAAATAAGGGAGAAGTATCCTCAATTGTTTTCGAATTAATCAATGTGAGTTCTAAGTTTTAACTATATGATTGTTAATTCATTGTTTTGCGATGTGTGCTGTAGCATGAGTATTATTACTTGATGCATAATTCTGATTGGCTTGAGTTGTAAATTTCGGGACGAAATTTCTTTAAGGAGGATAGACTGTAGAGACCCGTATTTTCTTAAATTATTGAAAAGTTTATTAAATGACTAATTGGGAGAATATGGTTTAATTGGTGATTATTTGATTTGAGGATCTAAGTGAAAGAATAGAAGATTGAGGGAGTGGATGTGTAGTTTAAGGATATAAGAGTATATAAGGTGTGTGTGTGGGGTGTAGGGAATCATTTTATTTCTCTCTCTCTCTCCCGTCCGTTCCTTTTCTCTCTCTCTCTCTAGCCGAAATCTTCTCTCTCTCTTGCTATCTCACAAAACTCCACTCCATCTCTGTCAAGATCTTCAAGAAACAACTTCCCTCCAACCTTCCATTGGCGTTCTCAAGCTTGGAATTCCTTGGGTCGGGCTTGAATCGAAGCTTTGAGGTTCGAAGTGGTTAGGGCTTGCTCAAATCTTGTAGATCTTGGTTATCGTCGCGAGGTAGGGACTTCTTTACCTCTTTTATATGTTTATATGATGATTTGATGCAAGAATCGAGCTTGATTTGCCTCCCTTTGTTCATCTCGATCGCTGTTGAAATCTGCAGAAAATCGCCCAAATCGCGTAGGGATCGATCCCTAAACTTGGGGGATCGATCCCCCTTTGTTTTCTGGTCCAGTAAGCCCAGGGATCGATCCCTGGTGATGGGGGGATCGATCCCTCCCCTCTCTGGAAGTTCTGCCCGTCTTTTGAGTTTCAGCCCAATTTCAAACGGCCATAACTTCTTCGTCCGATGTCCGTTTCATGCAAACCTTATATCGATTCGAAGGTCTTGAAGTCAGCTTTCTATTGCCACCAAAATCACCTAAAAATTCCAAGTACACAGAAAGTTATTACTGTTAGAGTGGGGGCGTGTCGACCTCCTAACCTCCTTTGACTACTCCAATGATTCTAGTTTATTCATGACGACTTCCTATGTTTAGTGGATGGTATTCTTGACCCATTGGCCTTCCTTTAGTGAGGAACACATAAGGAATTGCTTAGTTGAAATTTCCTTTAAATGCTTTCTATCGTTTGGTGGCTCTTGTGAATTTTATGCAAATTGGTGATTGACTAATACTTGTGAACGTTTGTGGCATAATTGTGATAATGTTGGCATGTCGTGGCATATTTCTTGAATGTATGAAGTTATAAGAAAGCTTTAACTTGTAGGTTGATTGAGGAAATAGTTGTATGGGTCGGTGGTTGATTTAGGAAGTCTCGTAACGCAAGGGGTGGTAATACGATGGCTTATATGGTCTCGTAACGCAAGGGGTGGTAATACGACGGCTTATATGGTCTCGTAACGCATGGGGTGGTAATACGGTGACCTTAGATGTTGGTGTTCACCGTAACGCTAGGGGTGGTAATACGGTGACTCTCGTGGTGTTATACGACAACGCAAGGGGTGGAAATGTCGATGGTGGAGAATCGGGATAGTGAGTCGGGTTAAGGTTGTTATTTGCATGAGTGTTGTGAACCCTATGGCATAACGTGATTTTAGCATATCTTAGAATGATTGCCTTGAATGTTTGACACATCGTTGAGTTGATTGTATTTCGTCGTCTGAGCTACACCTTCCTGTCTTCCGTCATTGCACATACCATCATGTTTTCATATTAAGTTGGTAAAGATTTTCCTACTGGGCTAGTGTAGCTCAACCTAATCTTTCTTTTCAGGTCACAACGCTGGACAATAGCCCGTACGCAATGTGTGCTTGTGAATGAATGACTTTTGGAAGCTAACGTCATGAAGTTACTTAAGCATCTTTGTATAAACTTTATTTTGACAGAGATGTATATGTAACTTACCATTTCGATCCTTTCGACTTTTCGTTTGTAATATTTTGAATACGTTCGTACTCGTACCTAAACTAAGTTGGGCCGTGATGCCGAAGTTGTAATTATCCAAATTTGGGGATTTGTTTGTAAAATGGAATAGGTGGGGACTCTTTTGGGATATTATTAATGATATGCGAGGACTTTTCATTAAAATAGTTTATTTATTTATGTTGAAAATCGAGGGCGTGACACCTACTGGTTTTGAATATGGGCAAAAAATAATCAATGTGAGAATTGACATTGTTAACTTTAGCAACCTCTAAATGGATAATCAAAATCTGATGTGGCATGTTTGAATATTCATATTTGCTTATTCTACTGTGGATGCTCTAAGGGCAGGACTCTCATGTACAAAAAGACGCTCTCATCCAGAGAGAAAACCATCGACCAACAACAATGGTCACTGATCATAGGAAGCTTCTTTCTTAAGAATTACTCCGAGGAAAATGGCTACCAGCGCTTGGAACCTCAATTTTTATGGTACACTAGGTGCGTGCTAACGTGCAAAGCACGTTATTTATGACTGTTGTGTAGATAGGTTTGACTTTTCCTTGAAATTATGGATTTTCTTGATGACAGTGAAGGTTATATGGATAAATTTGGTCTAGTATATGAAAGGAAGCTTAGGGTTAGTTTGATTAATCATTACAAAAGGGTTAAGAAAATTAGATTGTAACAAACTTTCTTATTCAACAGGTTCGTATGTAGAATGCCAGCTTAGTTAGAGGAAAAATGGTAGTGTAATAACCTGCGATTCCTTAGAGATTCTTTTTTATCAATGCTAGAGCAAGGAGCAACTACTGTTATGCGCTCATCTGTATTCAACATTAGGTATATCAGAAAGAGAAGGAGATAGGAAGTGATTAGCTTCATAAAAGGAGTGATTTTGGCATAACAAAGTCAGCGATAAAGGGAAAGGAGCGGAAAGCAAATAATTGACGATAGCATCTATATGGAAAGGATTAATGGGATCCCTTTGATTGCTGCAGTTCCTTTTTGTCTATTTGATGGAGAAGCTTCAGTAATTTGTTGTGCTTTGTTCTGGTACATGTCAATAGTTAGGTGGTGCACAAGAAATGCTAAAAAATTACCAGCCATTACTCTGAATGTGCAGTTCAAAGAATGGGTTTATTTTAAAACCATCTGATCGCATTGAAAAGTTTTTCTTAAATTGGTCAAGTGCTGATGAACAAAATTAACAATACATATTCATCAGATTTGGAATGACATACAATCAATATTTAGCTATACCCACGAGCAAAATAAGACACAAAGAATTATATTAGTAAATCACAGAACTGAAGATAATTCAATCAATTTGAGAATCTCCAGTGCTCTCTATCTCATTCTATTACCTCACGTCAGTGCATAGTGATTCTTTACTTATGGTTTCTTCCTTTCTATCTGCTGTTCCTACACCCCATGCTCTACAACATTCATCTAGACACAGTGAAAGAATAGCTTTCTCCATAAGTATAACTTTGGTTGGTCCGAATTTGGTATGATGAAATATATCCCTCGGCTTTATAATAAGAACCAATTTTCGTGTGGCTAAATTGCTCCAAATGCAGAAAACAACACATGCAACAACCAAAAAGAACAGAGCAATCATAAGAACAGACCCAAAAAAAAAAACAGCACATGCTACGACCAAAAAGCGTGGATCTGGACAAATAACTCTACCACAGATAACTCTATATTGAAAAATCAAACACTCAACACGCAGAGATCAAACACAGAAACAGACAAGCCAAACACTCAACATGCAGAAATCAAAGACAGAAACTACAAAATCAGAAATGACAAATTACCCAGTCAAAAAACAACACATGCAAGGATCAAAAAGCCTGAATCTGGCCAAATAACTCTACCACAAATAACTCTACACAGAGAAATCAAACACTCAACATGCGGAGATCAAACACAGAAACAGACAAATCAAACACTCAACATGCATAAATCAAAACAGAAACTACAAAATTAGAAATGAGAAAGTACCCATTACCTCATACCAACGGGACCAGAACAACCGAATAAATGGCCAAAATCCAATAAACAAACGGCGTAAATCCCAAACTCCAGTGGCCAAAACTTCTGTCTCTACCAAAGCCTTTCTCTCCGGCTCTCCCTGTCTCTGTTTTCTTTTCTCCTATGATGAAATCATGTATACAAAACTCCACCGGAAACAAATGTCCACCCCCTTTTTTGCCACGCAACCCACTAACTAAATTCCCATTGCCACGCAACCCACGAATCAAAAGCAGTAAAATTCCCATTCCACCCAACAAACACACACACACAACTTAGCAAGAGGAGGGCAAAGCTGTCCAAAAGCAGCCCAAAAAGTGGCAAGCGAAACCACACCAAAACTGGTTCTTATTTAAGAGGAGAGTAGGAGGATAGGATAGGATATATTCTGATGTCCTCAAAATTAGATTTTGACCAAGATCGATCCAGCGTCTTTGAATTTTCGCTCAAACGTCAGCTTTGATTCCAAGAAGTTTTTTTTATTTTATTTGATCCACTGATTCCAATTTGTTTGTTGTGGGGGAGAAATTAGACAACTCACCACAAGTTTAATCTGTGTTACACCACTTTTTAGTCCAAAGAAATTCATGCTTTAGTTACTTGGGAGGAATCAAAAAAGTAAAAATAACCATGATCTTATTTTTGTTAAAAAACTAGAGTTTGAAAGAGATAATTAAATAGTATAAGATTTTAACTTATTTTCATCTCTCTTAATTTTTTTATTTGCGAGTTTTGATCCAAGCAGTGCCAAACGGCCGATCCGGCTATTCATCTTGACAGATCCGAGACCAAAAAAATCTGAATTGTCCGTGACTCGGATCAACAACCACGTATATGCAGTATTTATTAGATCATGGCGACGCAGTACCTTTTTCTTATTATTATTATTTGTAGACTTCATATATACCTCACCATTAATTCATGTAAACTCAAATTTGGACACTTTGGACTAACTACAGAAAGTCAATCCATCAAAGGACTCTAATAAATCCAGCGGAATTCAACCAGACTCAAACGTAGGCATGTGTCCAGGATGGCAATGCCACGGGACCTACACCCGGGGGCGTTGGGGGAGACATGGTTTGGTAACTACGAACAAGGGATCAATGTGTGTCGGGGATATAGGTCAGCGTGAGTTACTCAATGTATACGTAACTCGTGTTAGCGATATTTTTCGAGCTTAAGTTGGAAGATAAGAGCATCAACAGTGGTATAATCAAAACTAAAATATTGCTAAGATTAGCAACATAAGCTCAAAAAAGAGCTCACAGTGGAATAATCAGATTTAGCAACCTCTCAGCAACTCATCAAATTTTGGCCCTTGGATAATCAAAACTAGCAACTTTTTGTCAATAATCAAATTTAATTATTTCCATATTTCTTCAATCAAGTACACCATCATTACATAAAAACATTTTCTCTCTTTCATTTTCAACAAATTTCTAAGAAAAATACTTTTGAAAAAAAAATTTATTTTTGTTTGCAAAAACTGTTTTTTTTTTTTTTTGCGAATTTTTTTTTTTTTTTGCTAAAACAGTTTTTTTTTTAACTTTTTCCCGAAAACTTTTTTTTTAAATCAAAGTTTTCAAAAAACTATTTTCTCTTTTTCTAATAACCTATTTTTATTAGTTTGAAACCTATTTTTAAAAAATTGTTTTCTATGTTCACAATTTTAGATTTTTATAAATTGAAAATATGATGTGACAAGTTTTGGATATTCAAATTTGATTGTACCATTGTGAATCTCTACATTGCTAACTTTAACAACCCCTTAAATGCATAACCAAAAGATGATGTGACAACTTTTGGTAATTCCACTGTGGATGCTCTAAGAGTGGGACATTTTATGCCATCTACAGTGGTATAATCAAAAGCCAATTGTTTTTAAAGTTAATAATGCTGATGCAAAAAATGACTCACAATGCTATAATCAAACTTAGCAACATCCTTAGAAATAACAAATTTTGGGATTTGGATAACCAAAACTAGCAACATTTTTCAATAATCAAAATTTGTAGACCCCGCATCACATAAGTTAACTAGTTTCAAAATTTGTATACACACGTGTTTCAACTAGTATTTTCTTCTTCTCTTCTTCGCATACTCTATATCTTCTTCACTTCACCCATAAACTATATCTCTTTCTTTCCCTCAAAAAATGAAGCTCGTATCTCTCGATCATCTACTATTGATCAACCCGTTGTCACCAGATTAAGGTATTTCATTCTTCTTTCCCATTTCTATTTTTTTTCCCCCAAAAAAAAATTCATAATAGGAGGTAATAAAGTCACCGATTTTTTTCCAAAATTAAAAAGAGAGAATAGATATATTTTTGCCCAAAAAAATCATAAATGGAGGGAAATGAATGACAGGAAACAGAGGGGGAGAGAGAGTGTGTGAAATTGTAGTGGATCCCTTATTTTGGTTATGTACTAGAAGTGACCATTGTAAAACTCAACATTGTTAAGCTTAGCAACCTCTTAAGTGAATCAAAAGCTGACATGTCAACTTTTGGTTTTTTTTTTTTTATTATACCACTGTTGATGGCCTAATCTTGAAAATTTTGAGATAAACTTTAAAAATTTCAGAATAGACATTAAGCTTATAGTAGTCCCGACACAATCCGAATATGACCCTTTGAGGCTTATAAAGAGAGAGTCACTCTTCGAGTATTGATCATTCATTCTAGAGTACAGAAACCCTAGTGCTCTCACTGTCATCCACTCTAACTTAGCCAGTTATTCTTCACCCTACAATGGCCTCTATAGCTCCCGTTGCTACATTGTTTGTTATCTCTGTCCCTTCAATTATAATTCTAAAGAACCCTCAACAGTACGGATTAACTATAATAAAAAAATTTATTCCAATTTAAAAGATAAAAAGAAGTTCAGAAACGAAAAAATAGGAAGGAGAAAAAAGAAGTTGCATTTCGAAGAAGGAAAATGATTTTCGCGCTCCACTTTTTACTGATGGCGTTCCACTTTTAAACGCTATCAGTAAAAAATGGAGCGCGAAAATCAAAATCCAACAAAGTAATGCCTAATGGGGTCTACTAATAAGTAATGAAGGTTTAGTCGAACTGGGCTTGGGCCTTCATATCAGTGAGCTCGTCCCCGCCCTTTACCCATGCCCAACTATCTCATCGGCTCGTAAATGAGACCCAACCCAAAAAACCACAAAAAAAAAAAATAATAAATAAGTAAAAAAAAAAACATTCGTGAAGGCTTCTGCAAATTACAGATTGCTTCCTCACGCTTGAGAACTTGCAAAATACCCCTTATCTCATAACAAGTAACTCTTTTGTCGTGATGCACTCACTAAAAAATTTGACAAAATTTGTATGACATCATCAAATCCTTATTACCCAATTTAATAGCCCTTTTGGGAGTTCGTGTCACTTTTCAATTAATTATATCTTATAATTTATAAATTTTTATGTGATTTTCAAAACATTGTATTATTATATAACTAGTTGGAATCTATCAAATAAAATTCATATTAGATATAAAATTTATTACCAATTTAAAAATAGAACTAATTTTTTTTATCTAGATAGAATAGAACGATGAACTATTAAATTGAGACGGAATAAGTATCACAATGGTTAAATTCACATGCTACAAAAGGACATTTTGATCCATTGTGATTAGAATTTGATGATATCAAACGAATTCCGTCAAATTTTATAGCCCACAATAGAGTAGTTTGTTATGAGAGAGGGCATATTTTGTTATTTCTCAAATGTGAGGTGGCAATCTATGATATTTAGATGCCTTGGCGGTGGCTTTAGTAATTTCCCCAAAAAAAAAAAAAAATAAATCAAAACAGCATTGATACTTTTTTTTTTATTTTTTAACATTTTATTTATGAGAGAGGTTAGCACAAAGATGTCCAGAGATTATCCCCAAAATTCCATCCCGTGCAACTCGAACCTTGATCACGACTGAGGTTTGGAAATGAGGCCAACAACCAACTTACTAGTACAGTAGTAGTAAAAATTGGCAGAAGTTCGTTGATCAAATCATCAAACAGTTCACAAGTCACACTCTCTTCGTTACCTCCGCCCATCCTTCCATTCCAACGGACCTCTCGAAGCTCTCTCTCCTCACTTCAAAATCCCCTCTTCTCTATCCTCCTCAAACAATCTCATTCCAAAACCCTGACCTCTCTCTCTCTCTCTCTCTCACCAAAAATGCAATCCTCAATCTCTCTTTCTCTCTCCTCGCCTTCCCCCACCGCCAGATCCCACGCCCGTTCCGTCGTCGCCAGCAACGGCTCGCTCGTACCTCGGTCTCTCCGCTTCTGCGGCCTCAGACGGGAAGTTTATAGTCTCCAGTCTTCCAATTCATCTCGGCTTGCTGCGGCATGGCCGTCGAACAGGGTGACGGCCTCATTTTCGAGCAATGGCGCTCCGTCAACGGAATTCGACTACGATTTGGTTATTATCGGGGCCGGCGTCGGCGGCCACGGCGCTGCACTGCACGCGGTTGAGAAGGTATGAATGATGCGATCTAATTATGATTCGTAATTTTAAGTTGATCCTTTGAACCAAAAAAATGTTACTCTCTGCCGTCCGTCCCTAAATAAGTGTCTGGCATGCAAATCTAGGCATTCAAAAAATGTATTTTTTTTCACAAATCAATAGATATTAATGAGTTTTTTAAGTTGTGACAAAATTATGAATTTTGTTAATCCAAAAAATGCATCGATCTTTTTAGAGGTATAGATTTGCAGACCGGACGTTTACTTAGGGACGGATACAGTAATTTGTTGGGTTAATTCAAGTTTCATTGCAAGAATATACGTGAATTTTATTTGCTTGGCTTTGATTGGCTGCTATGAAGTTAGCTTTTGCGCTTTACTGATCTTTTTTCAGTGGTCTTTTTTACATTTTAGTTTATCTTCTTCTTTTTTTTTTTTTTTTGCTAGGAATAGGAAAAGAGACAAAATATGAGTCAACTTTGATAAAAATTCACTAGAAAGTTTTGTTTTTTCGTAATTTATATATGAAAGTGCACATCTTTTTATTTTTACAGTCAATAAATCGGAAGGAAAACAGGAAACTAATCAGAAGAGTGAAAATATACTCCATGGCCTAATTCTTTTCTGAAGTTTTGGTAGTATTTTGTGTGGATTATTAATTCATGTTGACAAGATGATCTAAAAGTAAAAACTTATGACCCTAACTTAAAAGATTACTGAAAAAAGCTAATAGATTTTTCAGATTCTTTTTGGCCTGTCCAATTTGTTTTTTTCCAGTTTGATCTATATTTATTGGATTTTATGATTTCTTGTCATAACCTATAAATAGTCCAAAAAATGATTCATGCAAATTTAAAAAGTTAGGCATTAAATTTTTTTTTTTCCAGTTTGATTTGGAAATGAAGGAATATTGCTAGTATTCAATTTGATTTTTTAGTTGAATTTGGAAATGAAGCTTGATTTAATGAGTGTACTTTGTTGGAAACAATTAAATAGGACTGCAAACAAGCTAAGCCAAGTTTCAGAATGTTCAAGTACATTTGTTTAGTTCCTAGCAAACTCAAGCTCGAAACCAATGAAAATTGGACGAGCCGCGTTGGCCTATGCTTGATTCGAGCTCGAGCTTGTTCATGAGCATTGACACGTCAAATAAATAATATATTTATGCTCGCATGCAGGTCTAATATTTTTGATTTGTACATAAATTAGTTCATAAATATACGAAACTATTAAAAAATGTACATATATAAGTTTATAGTATTTAGAAGTTTATTCACATACATGTTAGAAAATTTTCATTATGTCCATTTACAAGTTTATTTGTATACGAGTTTTGTAAGTTCATTCATATTCAAGTTTATATATGAAATGTTCACTGTATATAAATATTCCAGATCCATAAGCCTAACTGAGCCGAATACGTTCAGCTCATTTATTAAACGAGTCTAAAATTGAGGCTCAAATTTGGTTTGTTTAATGTAGGAGTCGAACTCTAACAAGCCTTTATTGAGTCGAGCGTCGAACAATTTGCGTACGGCTTGGTTCATTTGTAGCCCTTGCACTACGTTAGGCATTGTGCTCGTACAGAATCTTTAAGCTTAAAACCAGCCTAACGAGTATTGTGACAGTTTCTGATCCAATTTGAGCAAATGTATGTGATCTTGCACGACATAAGCAGAATATAGAGTTTTTTTTTCCCTGTTCTTTTTTTCTAAACCAAATTGGTGTGTGAGAATCGGTCCCCAATCTTGATTATTGGGACGTTGAGCAATTTAATGTAAAACAGAATGCAAATGCATAACCCCCTGGTAACACAGAGTCTACAACATCAAGAATTTGGGAGTTGATCATGTTTTGTTCTGTTTGTTTGTAGCTGACCTCTTACATGAGCTAAGATGGAGAAACTGAAAACTCCTCAATTTGCTCAAACATGTTCTGATTTGCATTGACTCAAAATTAAGCAATACAGAACATCTAGTACTAGATATTAGCCAGGTAGTCTTTCGTGTTGAACTCCAAAAAACTAAGACTACTGCTTGTTGGTCTATTCTAAATCTTTTCTTAGAAGATGTTTATTCTAAATCTTTTCTTAGAAGGTGTTTCAAACTTACCTGTTTGTTGCTCTTATCTGTGTTCTGTTTTGGTATAAGTGAACATTTACCTGTTTCTTAGTAATATTTTCGTCCAGTGTGCATGATGTATATAATTGAGATTTAATTGCATGTATATAATATCAGTGGTATATCAAAATAACACTATGCCAATAGAGCTATCTTTTGAGAAACGGAAACGATAGGTACTATATGTTGCCTACATAAGGCGACTGGGTGAATGAATTCCTGTATTATTTCTCTAACCTATGTTCTTGTCAGAATTGACGTAATTTTTTTAATAAACTGACCTCTGCAGGGCCTAAAAACTGCCATCATTGAGGGGGATGTGATTGGAGGAACATGTGTAAATCGGGGTTGTGTTCCTTCCAAAGCCCTCCTTGCTGTAAGTGGCCGCATGCGGGAGCTTCAGAATGAACACCACATGAAGGCGTTTGGTTTACAGGTGAAGTAAAGCCCCTAATCTCTTGTTCTTATGATGTTTGAAGCATTTTTACTCTTGTTCATAATCCATGTCATTTCCTTATTGCATAGCTCTACTTTGGTTTTCCTTCTTGTAGTTTTGTTTCAGTTACCGTTTGATGATGAAATCCCTTTTTTTGCTTTGTCAAAACACTGATCTAGCTTGCAGTTGCTTGTGTTAAGTGTCAAATGCCCTCGCTCGTTAGATGGTTTCCAGTCAAAATGTGGTAAATGACACCATGTTGCAGCAGATGGTCTACGGTAGCTGCTAAAACTCAGTGCCCATTAATGGGTTTATTTTCTTTTTGACAAAGTGCGCAATTGTGCTTCACGAGCCGAAAAATTGCTTTTGTTTTACCTGGAAAGTTAGAGAAACTCATCTCCATTTTCAATACTCATGCAATCCTAAGCCATTACTACTTAGTTGAAGCACACTCACATTTAGTTCTCACAAATGCACCAATAATACCAACCGGAGTATGTTTAAAACACCACGATTTATTATTGTTTTAGATTGGCTACCACGAGTAATTGTTGCTCAGTGATCAGTGGATAATCACTGGGTAGGAGAGTTTCCTACACATTATCCACACAAATCATGATGATGGAGGTAGTGGATGACTTTCATCTGAAAGAGGGATGTTCCTATTGTTTAAGATTCATGTCTTATGCTTTCTTTCACACCAAATTCATACAACACAATTGCTTCAAAAAGATAATAATCATCACGCCGGTAACTGAATGCTTTTTCAAGAGATGTAGACTGTAAGAGCATGTACACCAGCTTAGCTAAAAGAGCATTTTAGGTATTTTACCTAAGCAAAAACCCAAAATGGGCACCGCGTAAAGAGGAAGCCATTTTCCCTTTTTGAAAAATGCTCGGTACTTATACAGAGGTACTATTCACAAGGTATTCATTAAAATACTGTTTATTTTCTCTCTCCTCCCTACCACTCTCTTAATCTCTCTCGTCCTTCCTCACTAATATGCTGCGACTCCCTCATACACACTCCACTCCATCTCTCTCTCTCTCTCTCTCTCTCTCTCTCTCTCTCTCTCTCTCTCGAACTCAGAATGGACAACTAGAACCAGTGCTGGTCCTTCTTCCGCCGCCCAAAGGAGATCAAGAAGACCGAGAGCGTCCCCGACAGTTGCACCAGAGACAGGCGGCAGGTTTGAGGAGGAGACGGAGGGGCCGTCGTCAATCAGGTCGGGTTGGTGGGATTTGGGATTTAGGTCTTTGAGTTCGGTTCTAATTCTCTTTGATCGGTTCGATTGTCGTTGATCGAGTTTGGTGGTGGGTCGAGGATCTGATCATTGTGGATTGAGGATTGACGACGGCGGTGGCAGTGGTTGAGGTTCTCGGAGGAGTATTATATCTTATTTAATGGGAATAGAGAAAATAGTAGAGAGATTGGTGTAGTGCGAGAGGAAAATAAGGGTAGGTAAAGTAAAAAAAGGTACTTTTT
This sequence comes from Rhododendron mucronatum var. ripense, assembly GCA_019656295.1. Lineage (NCBI taxonomy): Eukaryota > Viridiplantae > Streptophyta > Magnoliopsida > Ericales > Ericaceae > Rhododendron > Rhododendron mucronatum. Next base: position 1,717,739 of record BPLT01000067.1, read on the forward strand.
GGCTAGGTATTTCACCTATTTTTGGTGTACATGCTCTAATCTGTTACATGTTAAGCGGATGTGTAGTTCAGTTGAATGTTAACATGATAAATTGCATCAAACATTTCTAGAAATTTGTATGATTATTGTGTAACTGAGGAATTCCTTCACTATATTCCTAAGCATCCCCTTGGAACATCAGCGGTGAAGGTTATCCTCTGTGTTCATGATCATAGTGGATAAAAAAATCATGTTTCTTTTAATGTGGTTTTATATGATGTAGTAATCAACTGCACTTAGTGCTTAAGCTTGTTGGGTAGACCAGTACGAACAAACCTATTTGAAGTACTCATTGCTTCTTCACTAGACATAGTCATAGCTTAAACCCTCTCCTTTCTATAGTAGCAACATTTTACCTGAGCATAAGATTCCCTAAAGATTAATTATCTGGTAGACGTCTTATTACAACTTTAGAAAAACTGAAAATCCATCGTCTATATGTTTCTCCAGTTTTAGTAACTTTTGAAGTTTCTAAAGATGTATTCTGCTATTCTGTGAGCACCCCTTCTCCAATTATTTTGTGATCTATTTTCTTATGTGGTTCTTACATGTTCAGATCCCCAATCACTTTAGAATTTCCCTAGCTGAAGCTTGAAGTCGTGTGCACTAGTCTGGCAATTGATTACATACCATGTAGCTTATCACTCGAGTTAAATTTATGCTGTTTTTTAACTTGATGACAGGTTGCAGCTGCTGGCTATGACAGACAGGCAGTTGCTGATCATGCTAGTAATCTTGCCTCGAAGATCCGAAGTAACTTGACCAATTCTCTAAAAGCTCTTGGTGTTGACATATTGACTGGCGTTGGTACAATTTTGGTATGTTGGATTTTCTGGCAGTTCACTTTATTGGAATTAGTTTTATTCAATTTACAGCTATCATGTGACCACTAGAGCTTGAAAGGAGTACTCTCTATCACTTATTGTTTATCTTCCATGGATACATTCAGGGTCCACAAAAAGTGAAATATGGGACGGACAATGTTATAACAGCAAAAGACATAATCATTGCTACTGGTTCTGTACCCTTCGTCCCTAAGGGAATTGAAGTTGATGGTAAGTTATTATTTCTTCAACCATCTACTATTAGCAGTTCAGTTCTAGAGAAAACAATGTTCAAACTTGTAAAATAGTTCTGGGAGGTAACACATTCTTCAACTCTCTCTCTCTCTTAACGAATTGTAAACTACTGTAGAAAAGTGTGGTATTGCTGTCATAATATAGTGTATTTTCATTTCTTTGGCAATCACATTCGAATGCATAGGTGGATATTTTGGCACTCTTCTGAGCATGCTTATTGTTACATGATACAAATACTAAAGGGGTCTGCATACAGTATTGCCTTGAATATTTGTGATATCATACTAAATTAGCTAAGAGAGCCTGAGGAATTGTGCCATTTTTTATGATGTAGGTGTATAAACTACAGACTGTTAATAAAAACTATCATACGAGGAAGAAATTTTGTGTATTACAGTTCACTTGCTACTGGACCATTTGGTCACAAAAAATGACCATGTTGGCTCAGAACTTGTGGTGTCTGTTTAGAACATTTTCTTTCTACTTTGTTATGTAATTTACTAGTGTCCTTGCGGTTCATCATCATGAAATTCTGATTGGTTTTCAGGTAAGACTGTAATAACTAGTGATCATGCACTCAAACTGGAATTTGTTCCTGACTGGATAGCCATAATAGGAAGTGGTTATATTGGTCTTGAATTCAGCGACGTGTATACAGCACTTGGAAGCGAGGTAAGCATGGTTTATATTTTCTGATGAACTTCTTGTGAAGCTAATTTGAGGAATACTGTATCCACTCTGAAGTAGCTTCTGATAACTGGAGGATGAACCTATAGTCCAATGCAGGTCAACAACTGTAATAGGAGTGAAGAAGATAGCTAACTGAAATTAGGTGCTTTCCCAACTTATTCCTCAGATCCCATTAGTTCTCAGTCCACCTCTATCCAGTAAAGTGCACTACTCTAGGAAGCATTTAAGTATCTAAGGCACGATAGATGAGTTTGTACTCAGTGCCATAGCTCCCCTGTAAGTAGCAATGGCTGGCCCAAGACTGCGTGGTTGCCTTTTGCTTTTTTATATTGTCATGTTTTGATGTCTGGCCCTATCCGGGTTCAAGTTTTTTGTTCAATAACATTTAGCCGTGCTCTCTTCCTTTATAAATCAAGGTGATTCACTCTCCTTTTGACCTTGATTGGTGCAATCTCAGTATGAGTCTTGTTTTTATCTGCTACCTCATGATCACTTTATTAAAACTCTTGTCGTTTTTCTGTTGCTTGCATGGAGAGGTGAAAAGAATATTTCATCCTGCCAAGTGTGATGAACTAAAGTAGAATAAATCAAAACCTTTTGCTGGAAGGAACATCTTGCAAGAAAGCTTATTATCTTTAGCCTCAACTTTAAAGCATAAATTTGTGGGATGACTCATTGTGTGCAATTGCTATTTTCCACATCTTCTGAGGTTCTTAATTTGAGGTCCATACTCCTTTCAACCACTACAAGCATGTATATGTCTTCCTCTTGATTCCTCCACATTCCACCCAAAGTTTTTTCTTAGTTACGTGATGGTGGGAGGAGGGGAGTGGGGTGGATAGAAGTTCTAAGGTTGGAAGGGTCTATAAGAGAGCGTAAATATTCTATGATCTGAAGATTATAGATTTTAGTTGTAGTTTGTGTTAAAATAGGAATAAGTATTGGAGATTCATTGAGTAGGAGATTAACTTGTACAAAAATAAGTGGAAATCATGTAAATACTAAGTGCTAAAGTTACTTTAAGTGAAATTCTTTTTCTCTTATCTTATAGTTGCTGACTTTTGCTTGAAATTTTCTCTTCATTGGTATCTCTCCCGTTGTTTCATGTGGGATTCATATGTTCAGAGGTTCTAACCCAGTTGGGAATCCGATTCACTCGATGGGAGCAAGGTTCTTGCGAGATTTTTCCTTTGAAGAGCGGGAGCAAGGTTTCAGAGCATAATTCGTCATCTGCAGTACATGGATCCTGCAACTAACCTTTTTTACCCCTTTGGTTTGAGATTCAATCCAGAGTTCAGCAACCACTTTGGATTTCCTTCTTAGGTTCTGTAACACAAAGTTTATAGTATTAGCTCTAACCATGCTTGATTGTAGAACTTTTTGTCCTCAGAGTTTAAGGACTGAGTAGTAAGGATTGTTAGTCATGGACACCCAATACAGATGATACTAAAGTCTGTCTTGCTCTTTAACTGTTTAAATGTTGTGACACCTACCCAAGTCACCAGTCTAATTACCACAGTCTTTGCAGGTCACCTTTGTTGAAGCTCTAGATCAGCTTATGCCTGGCTTTGATCCTGAGATAGGGAAATTGGCTCAGCGGGTTCTCATAAATCCTCGAAAAATTGATTATCACACTGGTGTATTTGCAACCAAGGTTCTTTGTCGCCCAATATCCACTCCCTGTTTTTATTTTGCGTGGCAATATCCCACTGGATATTTTTCAATGTTTTTCAATTGTTTTGTTCATATGGTTTTTCCTTTTTCCCTCCTGTTTGATACATGTTAACAGATTACACCAGCAAAAGATGGAAAGCCTGTAACGATTGAGCTTATTGATGCCAAGACAAAGGAACTAAAGGATACTCTGGAGGTAAGTCACAAGCATCTAATCTAGGCAAATATAAACTTCAGTAGTCTTTTTGCAATCAAACTTTTACTTTCATTTGCTTATTGCTTCTGCCGAAATAATTTATGATTGAGCTATATTTTGTGTACCTTCAATTGGAGTCCGGTGCTGCAAATAAGAACTCCATGCTTGAGCTTTGAGATTTTATTTACTATTAGTTTCAGAACAAATTTGAGGGGAAGTGGCTCTTAAATTCGCTCACCACTGCTTAAGTATTTGCACTTTATTTATTTAGAATAGCTCTTGCATTTTACGAATTCTGTTATTGTCATTGCTAGTTTGTTATACTACTTTACAAGCAAGGAAATGAATTGCATCATTAACACACAATTAAGGATTTGGTTTCTTCCTATTTGTACTACTATCCTATTGAGTCCTTCATGTTTCTTTGAATTGTTTTTCTTAAATCATGCTGTTGCCATTCTAGCATAACTAAGAACTATGCTATGTGCTGCAGGTGGATGCTGCTCTCATTGCGACTGGAAGGGCTCCGCATACCAAAGGACTTGGTTTAGAAAATGTAATAGGGATTTGACACTAAAACATCTCAATCTACCAATTGTTATGTCACTTTCCAAGTGGTTATTAGTGTAAGCCAATACTTGGTTCATTTGCAGATTAATGTAGAAACTCAACGCGGATTTGTTCCTGTTGATGAGTGCATGCGCGTAATTGATGCAACTGGAAAGCTGGTCAGTCATGAGTTTCCCGTCATTTGTCTATGGTGTTTGGTTATATATTTTTTTTCAATGACGTGACTTTATAAGTAGGTTCCTCACTTATATTGCATCGGTGATGCTAATGGGAAAATGATGCTTGCTCATGCTGCAAGTGCACAAGGGATCTCTGGTAACAACTTTACATTATACTTGATCAACCATCTAGTATTTGTTCATCACCATTAGAATTTCATGAGTTGACTCCTAGCATTGCTTTATTAATAGTTGTTGAACAAGTTTCTGGAAAGGATCATGTGCTGAATCATCTTAGCATCCCAGCAGCTTGCTTCACTCATCCTGAAATTAGTTTTGTTGGACTAACAGAGGTAAGGGTTTTTTTTTTTTTTTTTTTTTTTTTATCATTGATTAACAGAGTTATAAGTTGTGACTCAACAAATTTCTTTGTTCTTCAGCCTGTGTATCATTCCTCACATATTCCTTTCCTTTGTTTGGGTACACATATAGTTTGCATTATGCCTTATGATGTACATTCTTTACAAACTCAAATGGGCAACTAAGGTGACATTCTTTTAACCAGTTGTCTCAAAACCGAGGAGTCTATGTTAATCTTTTTATGTTTCTGTGTAGATCAATCCTGTGTTTACAGCTGGATGTGCTAATGTGGGTGATATAGCTAGTGCAGAGAATATTTGTTGTGAGCATTTTTATGCTGATATACAAAGTAAAAACCTTATATTATGTATTTACCCTGAAGTAAATTGTTTCTGTCTAGAAATGTTAACCTACTGTGGCCTTGAAATAAGAAGTTTGCAAAATCCCATTCTCCCATTGCCTGCCAATTTTGGAGGAATGAGAATCAGCTCCATTTTCCCTCTAATTACCTTTCTTTATCTTGTATACATGGAGCTAAACTAAAGACAAGACTTTGTAAGTTCATATTCTTCCTCTTTGATGAAAACAAAAATTTATAGCTCCACGTGATTTTTCATTATGCTTAAGCAACGTTTCTTGGTCGAGCTTAGTAAACAATTTTGAAGCATTGTTAATCTTCCTGGCATGGTTTTTACATGGAAAGGCTTTGTTTCAACATGCCTGTGAAAATCGTAATCCAGTAGCTCTTTAAGCTTCTAGTTTTGGTTTGCAGCCTCAAGCCAGAGAAAAAGCTGAAAAGGAAGGATTCGAGATCAGTGTTGCCAAGACTAGTTTCAAGGCTAACACGAAAGCCCTTGCGGAAAATGAAGGGGAAGGACTTGCTAAGGTGATAAACATAAACCTACTTCGTTTGTCCTTTCACCTTTGGAAGTGTGGTGTGGTAAAATGGTCTCCTTTTCATTTATTTTCTTTGGGACTAGCATGAATTTTCTCAAAGTATGAAGTTGCTGGTTTACTATTGTATATTGTTTGTGCAGTTGATTTACAGACCTGACACTGGAGAGATTCTTGGAGTTCATATTTTTGGATTGCATGCTGCAGACCTCATACATGAAGCATCCAATGCAATTGCTATGGGAAGCAGGATACAGGTATCACTTTTCCTTTCAACTTGCGTGATGTGATGCATACTAGGAGGATCTATGTGAAAAACCCTGAAGTTTAAATTAACCAAAAGCTTGTAACTTCTTAATTTAAGAACCCATAAGTATATATACATAATACAGATATTTGAGTTCCAGGTAGTAACAGCTGGAGCCTGGAACAATTTTGCCCACAATGTTTGACCTAATTTTAGAAATCCTATGATTAAGGAGCTATTCGAACGTCTAATACTAAATAAATATTGAAGGACTAAATAATGTTCGAGCCTTCTATTTAAAAACAACAAAAGAAATGACTTGGGGCAATTTGAACACAGAAGATAGCTTAATGTAATAGGGCAATAAAGCAAAGTTGGATGACAATGCTTCCACTTGTGTTCTGATGATCAGATCTAGCCACATGGATGGCATAATCAAAGAAAAGGAAGCCTCTACTTACTTTGCTGTATAATCATTTACTCCCTCCATTCCAAAATGAGTGACCTTTTTAGAAGAGCATTTCATTTTTAATTGCTTATATCTTTCAATATGATTGTTAAAAAATATGCAATGTGAATCTTATTTGATAGATTTTAATTAGTTCTATTAAACAAAGTTTTCAAAATCACATAAAACTTCATAAATCGAAAGATATAAGCATTTTAAAATGGCACGGAATTTCAAAAAGGCCACTCATTTTGGACCGGAGGGAGTGATAAGTTTGGCCTTTTTGAGAGTGAAATAATGAGAAATACTTATAAGGCAATAGTTGAATCACTCGAGGTCTGTTGGGACCCCCAATTAGCTTTTCTATTCTGCTTCCTATCTTGTATATTCTTGCTTTTTTATCAAAACATAGAACCTTTCCAGTGTTTCTTAGTTTTTGCTACCAGTTTATTCTCAAAGAAAAATTATGGAATCAATTCGTGTGCATTCCATATCAATTGGTATAATTTTTATCCTGCAGGACATAAAGTATGCTGTACATGCACACCCGACATTGTCTGAAGTTCTTGATGAACTCTTCAAATCAGCCAAGGTAAGTTGTCTATTCCTTCTCTGATAGAGGACATGCAGGTACTTTTGTGGATTTACTGCCAGGGTGAATTATATGCTATGCAGTCTAATTTTCTTTTTGGCAACATAGTTCAAATTCTTCACAATGGTTAATACAAGCAGGGGCGGAGCTAGCAAGTGGGGGGGAGTGGCACGTGCCACCCCTCCATTCCAGAAATACCACACAAAATAGACAGGCTACAATAAATATAAATATATGAAATGTTTTCACAAAATGTTACCCTAGTCTGGTTGGTTAAGGCGTATGGAATGCGATTTGGTTTCCCTCCTGGGAGTTCAAATCCCTGTTGCAACATACTCCCTCTGTCCCCAATTGTTGGACCCCCTACGAGAAGACGTGCAAGATCAAAAAATAAAATACTTCTGTGTATCATTTTTTAAATTTCTTTGCACCATATTAAAGAACTTCAAGCACCATATTAAAGAACTCTTAAGTACTTTAATTTCTTGTAAATAAACTTGAAAAATGATGCTTGGAAGTACTTTATTTTTCGAACCAAAAATTGCAAAAATTTTCATAGGAGGCGGACAATTTGGGAAGGAGGGAGTGTATGTTTTCCTTATTTTTGAAACTCCTTTCAGCTCTCTCCTTCTCTCTTTCTAAATTTTTGGATTTAATCCCACAACGTTTGTAGATTCCCACAAGCTTTTTAATTTTTTTTCACTAATTGAAGAGTAGCGTGACCCATTTGGACATTATTTTTTTGGTCGGCATTAGACATGAATTCCATAAGTTTGGTATTTTACTACATGTTTCTTTGCGGATAATGATGGGTGTGAATAGATATATAAAGTGAATCCCCACACATGTTGATTTACATATGTGTAGGATTAACGAGTTCCTTTCACGAGTTCTTGTAAATATCTTTCAAAAAAAGTTTGAATTTGTTTGAATAAAAACATATCCTTTTTAGGTTCTCGGTTTTCGCATGTGGCATTCTTTTTGTAATGGAGGGATTATATTAACCTTTTTGGGTGCCACCTCCATGCTCGAATCCTGACCCCACCATTGAATACAAGTATATTTTTTGATTGGTTAGCCATCGACATAATTATGAAATATGATGAGTTCATTTTTAGGCTGTGTTTCCACTAACAACTTCTCGTATCACATACCTTGAACATATTCCTAATATCATTATGCCCCAGCCCCAGTGCCCCACTGTATATTACTCTCAAAAAAACATCTAAATCTTTTATTGTTTAAATTTCAATCTAGCTGCTGTTCTGGGTGAACTTTGTGCCTGTTCCGAGTGTTCCAAGAGTTTGGGTGATTTTTTTGGTGTGGATGGGTGGGTGTGTTGTTAAATGTTACACATATTCGAGTTTTGTGTCCTTCATTCTTGATGTTTGACTCTGATGGCAGAGGCACCGGAAAACCTTACTGCGGGACTAGTACAACAACAACCAGTGGTGGCACTTTTACCCAATTGATAACCCACTATATTATTAATTTATTCCTTAAAATAACTTTCTTGAACTTCTATATATATCTTCCATTGAAAGAGTTATCTTTTCATTGAGAGAGCGAAACCCATGAGGTAAATTACCACTAACAATTTTAGGCAACAAGTTATGGCATTTTAGTTTGTTCATACTAAGCAACAAGTTTCGCGTCTCACCTACCACTTAATGGCTTAATGGTTAGTGGAAACAACTTGACATTTTTCAACGACTTTCTCTCAACAAACATAAAAATTTTCGACAACTTATTGGTTAGTTGAAACAACTTGATATTTTTCAACAACTTATTGGTCAGTGGAAACAATTTGCCGTTTTTCAACAAGAAGTGATCACACCCCCTAGTTGGCCATCTAAGCAATTCATCAGATGCTTAAATGTTATCCAGCTCTGTCAATCTCGAGTTTGGAAAGACATGGAAGAAGTGATACCGGAGGTTGTGGACCACCAAGTGATTGGTTCAATGGCTATGTGTTTATAGTTCCTCGCTGAAGGCTTGGGTTCAAGTCTCCATAGCCGCTTGCACGCAATGGGACCTTTGCTTCCGCTCCAACATAGGTGCAGTGGGGTTCCCTGCAGCTGACTATGAGGGCAATACTCCCTAGTGGACATCTGGAGTAACCTATCTACATATCTATTTAAAGCGCGCATGCGCACCCACGCGCGCGCGTGCACATACACATAAAAAGAGAGAAGGTTGCGAACAAAAAAACAGTCACTTTGCTGAAGGTCAATCCTCTACCCAATCTTCCTTTCGCAGCCTCCCATTAGTGACGACTAAACTGGGTGTTTTTTTGTTTGTTTTAGGAATATTAGGAGACAATAAATACTTAAGTCACGAATATATGGGTTAGTTTTCGTAGTGGAGTATACAGGGTTAGTTTTCATAGAGGAGTATACTATAAATTCAATTTCAAGATCCAGACATAGACTTAGGTAAGACAGCCAAATGCTTATAAACCCCTTACATGTGTGCATGTACGAATTACAGGTAAGGAGGAAAGTCTCCTTAGGTCTTGAAGTGAGATTCCCTATCATTTTTCACGGGTACATTAGACAACCCATTTGGCTCTTCCTCTTTTACATTAGACAAAATTTTAACAAAAAGTTGTCTTTAGTTTTGAATGAATACGCATCATCTCGACTATTCCCCTAACTATTTTTTAATATAAGTACTTTTTTTTTAATTAAAGGTGATGCATTATGAGAAAATGATCTGTCTCGTAAAGTGGAAAATAAGTACTTAAAAAATAAGAATCTTAGCGAAACGGGACCTGACTTTTCATGGAGAATCACTTGAAGTCCTATAAATGTCGTAACCTACCTAAAGGAAAGGCAAATATGACTTTAGGGCAGCGACACTTCCATTGATCTCACAGACGACTTTCTCTATTTATCTACAATGCTCCTTGATTTGTTGTCTCTTGCGTTGAATGATTTATGTGTTGAGGTTACTAATGTGTGATTGTGAAAATTAGTTGACTGATTGTATGCTAATTTGAAGTGTAAACACCCAACTGTTGCTCCCCAATACCATTTAACAACACATCTTTCCTGTTTCTTCTTTTGCAATAGCGTTTGATCAGGGAGAAAAATAGATACTTCATCTGATGCGGTTAATAATGCATAGTCATTTATTTGCTTCTTATGATGCCAGGTTAAACCTAACATTTCTAGTCCAGTTGGTGAAGCAGTTGCAGTCTAAGCTTCTCAGCAAGGTATAATATATACGGATGCATGATTTTGCAGAGAGTTCCACATAAGCCGCAAATTGCCTCCAAAGATGAGAAGAAAATTAGCACACAAACTGAAGTGTCTTATGGGAAAGTAGCTTCGGCTCTTCTTCGTTTGTTGACTGTAACGTTAGATTTTGTGTCATTCACCATAAGGGCCTTCTGATTTTTGGGTACTTCTTTGGCTATGGGTAATTGGTTTCCATAGCATTTGAGCTGTTAAATTTGTAATTCGAATGTTTTTTTTTTCTTTTCCTGTGGAACCGAGAACTTCATTGATTGTGAAGCAAATACAAAGAGTCATGTATTACATACCCGGACAAAAACAACCAAAGTTGAACTGAAACGGACAACAAAAATAACCAAAGTTGAACCAGAACGGACTAGGGATGGCAACAATTCAGTTCAGGTGTAAAACCAAAACCGAAATTTGTAACCAAAACCAAAACCGTCAGTTTTCTTTTATTCCAACCATGACCAAAACCGTTGGTTAGCGGTTCGGTTCAGTGAAGTCAGAAGCTAATTTCCCGACTACAAGTCAACCTAAATACCCATACTGAAAGCAATCAAGAATACCTTAATCAACCATACGATAATAAGATCATGCAACTCATCCTATTTATTTTACATACAGACATCTTTGTAAGTTTGCTCAAAGTGGGTTACAAATGCCATCAAAGAATTACTCAAAATTATCATGAGAAGGATATGTACTGACGTAGTGGGCCCCGCATGGCCATCAGTACCTACCGCGTGGCCGTCAGTACCTTCCAGTGAGGGTTCCCGCACGAGCTTACCGTGCGGGACTTCCCTTTCCCGACCGAATTGCAATGATCCGAGCTGCTCAAAGTGATCATAACGTGATTTTAAGGGTACCCACGAGAAATCAGCAAAAAAATTGATTAGGAAGGGCTTGATTCGAAACAGTTTTTTATTGAACAGTAAAGTAAAAACTTCTCGGATGAAGCCCTTCCCGATCATTTTTTTTGTTGATTCCTCACGGGTATCCTTAAAATCACGTTCTGAACACATTGAGCGGCTCGGATCGTCGCAATTCGATTGGGAAAGGGGAGTCTCGCACGGTGAGCCTGTGGGGGATCCCTCACTGGAAATGTAGTCTATATATATACACACACACAATCAGTCTCAGATGAGGGAGTCCGCATTTTAGTTGAATGCGAACCTCCTCATTTCTTCCATTTTCCGATCGAATTTCGATGATCCGAGCCGTTCAATGTGTTCAGAACGTGATTTTAAGGGTACCAGCAAGAAATCGGCAAAAAAAATGATCAGAAAGGGCTTCATCCGAGCAGTTTTTGTTTGAACCATTCGATAAAATATAAACAAAAACTGCTCGAATGAAGCCCTTCCATATCATTTTTTTTGCTGATTTCTACCGAGTACCCTTAAAATCTTATTCTGAGCACATTGAGCGACTCAGATCATTGAAATTCGATCGGAAAAGGGAGGTCCGCATTTTATTAAAATGGGGTGGTGCTCATAAGAGCCGGATTGTGTATGTGTGTATATATATATATTGTTCCTTAATAACATCATGCATGCATCAAATGGGATGCAACAATTGCCTCAGTCCTTGAATCAACTTAGATAGTCTGAAATGAGTCGCCCACTCGCCCTCATATGATTACGTCAGAACAACTGAAATTTTTTTGGCAAAGAATGTCGCCCCACTCCGTTTCTCTCCTGCCAATTTTTTTTCTATCTCCTTCCCCTCTATAATAAGAAGCACTTTCGCTTGCCAATTTTGGCTGATTGGGACAGTTATGCCCTTCAATTGTTGGCCTTAAGTGTTGCTGCGGTTGCCCATAATTGTAATTTACCACTTTCCCCACATGGCACGATGTTCGCACTTGATGAGTTTCCACAGCATCAAAAAGAACACGCCATCCCATTTTGCAAATGGCGACAACCACGAAGAAAACCCTCCTCCTCCCACCTCCTCCGCTATTTCTCTCTCTTCCGCCTCCGCTCAACTTCCTCCACCTTGCTCTGGACTCTGGAGACCACCTTCTGTGGCCTCCCCTTGAGACAATACTGCTCGATGGTACGGATCTCGATCATTGGCTTCTTTGTGTTGCCTTCTAGGGTTTCGAATTGATTTCCCAAAATATGTAGACGATTATCCTTAATTGTGTGCCTATTTGTTAATTTTGTGTTGTTCTTTTTGCAAGAAAGGTTCACGGATCGCTGGCTCGTGCTGGTAAGGTGAGAGGCCAAACCCCGAAGGTGGCCAAATAGGACAAGAAGAAGAAGCCAAGTGGCAGGGCTCACAAACGCATGCAGTACGACCGCCGCTTCGTTACCGCCAGTAATCATCTTTTAATATTTTAGTTTCTAATGTTTTTCCCCTTCTTGATTTCTATTGCATGTTAGTATTGATGGTTTCATTGTTTTGAAATCATAGAGTACTTCTCTTCCTCCCTACATCTCCTTTATTTTGCATATAATCTTTGTATGTATGTTTTTCTTGGTTGTAGAGAGGTTAAGAAGTGCCGGAAGCCATGCGTGTCTCGTGGAGAAGCAGAATCGGCTCTCCGACTATATTAGCAAACATAATTATAGGTAAGTGTGTCTCTTTTGTTTGCTTGCAGAATTAATTGTTTCTTCTATAAGTAATTTCTACGATTTTGATTTGTAAAGAAATGTAGATCTCACACTAATAGTAGGACAGTAATTCATCTTATAGTAACTTAGAAGTTAATGTTGTAGCGATTGATGCAAATTCCCTTTATGAGCATTCTCGCGCCAAATTAAGGATTCAGTTGCATGGTATGGTTCATCTCAAGTGTCCCTACAGTAATGGATTTGCAGTGTGTGTGAGTTTCATAGATATGATAGTACTAAATTTAATTTGCATGTACTGCAGCTTATTCATTTTATTAAATATTAAATGAAAAGTTGAAAGGAGATTTGTGTGTCACTTTGTTATCAGTTTACAAGTCAAAATGAGTATTTTAATGGGAACCTATGACCTTTTGGTTGGTTACAATGATGCCTTCGGACCATATATACTTGGGAATGTCAAAGAACAAGGATGACTTGCATAAGAATGAATAGTACGTCAATTACTCTCTGTTCGCCCTAAAAAAATGTGTCCATGAAGTTCATTTGTTCAAGTGGGTCAATTCAATTTGCAGGTTTAAGAATTCGGCAATTGCAAGAATGTTGGATCTCAAGCCTCTCCCTCCACCTCAATAACTCCACATGACTCTCGATTGTGCCATCCAGTTGGTATTTCTTCTCTGTTCTCACTAGAAACTGATTACTAGATATAGATTTTCCCTTCTGAGATTTGTTAGGAATGTAATGAGCATCTGGAAATTGTCCCTTTAGGAGAACTATGATGAGGTTTATGGTTATTGCTGGTTAACCATGGAAAAAAGTTAAGTCTATTTTAGTTTTTTGTTTGATCAATAGCTCATTTATGAGTGGTAACTACTTTGGGCAATGTCACATACACTTTTTCAAGTACTAATAATAGTTTCTCAAGTTGTTTCTTCTGTCAAATAGAGTTATGAAAAAAAACACTTGGCCACTTTGTTACCAATTTATGAGACATTACCACAATGGAAGTGTCTAGGATGTATTTTCCATTGAATATAATGCATTTCTTGTCTTCCAAATGGACCATGTGGTAGCAAAAGAAAAAGAGGTCATACAAGCCACTTTGCCATACACCTGCCATGAGATTGAGCCAAGGGATATGCCCAGACCAAACTCCTATTCTGTATTTGATTTCAAGAGGAACTTTAAGGTACGAGGACATCTTAGTTAGTATGCAAATTCATACCTTATTAATAGTAATTTTGGTGCCTGCAACTATGAATGTTTTGCTGCACTTATTTAGTAAGAAAGAAGAAAACAAAAATTATATTAGTTACTGGCACAGATTAAAGGACTTTTTCCCTGAACTGGTCTTACCAAATGCCATACTAATTCTGGTGTCTCTTGCCATGCATGCTTTATTGGACTGATTTCTAAGCAACGAGACATTACTTGCACAAATAACATGACATTTAACCCAAACTAATCCAACAAATGGCATAGCTCCCCTTGCTGGCATAGCTCCCCTTGCTGACTGTATTGCTTTCTCCATGTATAAAATATAACAAGACAAATATAGATAACAAAAGCATGTGACCTTAAATTAGCATCCCGTGATTCTGTATCTTTGCCCTTCTTTATTCATTTTCAAAATCTTCTGGTTAAGAGATATAATTAATGAACTTCAGGTTTGTACTACTTTTTCCTTAAATGATGAATGTTTTATACAAAAAAACTCAAAAGGAGTAGGAAAATACAAAATCACAAAAAAAAACTAATATGTCTTGGTTTGTCCATAATACACAATCCTACACTTCATCAGCTTTTTGCTTTGAGTATTACCACTTTGTCACTCCACGATTTAAGCCTCCACTTTCTACTTATACCCCTTAAACTTTGCCACCTTCTTACTCTTACCACTTAACCTCCACTTTCTATCTCCACTACTTGAGCTTCACAAGTGCAGCACAAGCATGTAATCTCTTTGCAGAGAAAGATTCTCTCTAAAATCTTAAGATCTTCATCTAATTAATGAAAATCTGCTCTGGTTTCTCCGGAGGGGAAGCTCCACTTTCCCACTTCCTAACTCTACTACATAAGCTTTTATTTTTTAACTATAAGCCTCAAGTCATGCAACTGCTGAGTAGTAACATGTTTTGCAGCAAAAGTTGTTTCTCTTGTACTCTGATTTGCATGGCATTGCTATAAAAGGGCTCTGGATTTCCCCTGCTACTGATCCATTACTTTGCTCCTTCATTTGCTCTTTACTGATTCTCACAGTCTTAGCAGCCTTGACTATCTTGTAATACCCCTGACTTTTAATTATGGTTTAAGTTAATTATGAGATGTGTTTTAGGCTTAATATGTGTGTTATTGGTTTAATTTGCTAGTTAAATAAAATTGGAACATAAGTTGGCATAAGACACACATGCACTCAATAATTTTTCCTAACCTAATAAATCAAAATAGGGGTTTTTACGTTCTCCTTCTTTATTCTTATCACAAACCGTAGAGAGAGGGAGAGAGAAAAGAACCGGCTGGAAGAGAAGAAGGAGAAAAAGAAGGAAAAAATTAGGGAAAAATCTTGTTTGGCTTGGAATTGAAGATATAACTTGGTAATACATATTTCTTTTACTTGATTCTATGATTCGTATGCTAAATTTCATATCTTAGGGTCTGAATTCATGCTTTAAATGTTGATTTAAGTTGAATTTGAGTTTTAGGGTTGAAATCTTAAGAACTCAATAACCTAGCTTGAAATCCTTTGGATTGGATGCTTAAAAGTTGTTTTGATGCATGAATTTGAAGTTCTTGGAGTAACTCTTCTATATTTATGAGATTGAGCATGATTAGTGAGGTTTTGATGTGAGATAGAAGTAGTTTGGATGGGTTTAAGAGCTGAAAATCGCAGGAAGAACAGAGGGGTATTTTTTCTGGAAATCTGCAGAGTAGAATTTTGTATCTGTCCTGATTTTGTGGAATTTTTTTGAGGCAGTTCCTAAGCTCCAAAAATTATGAAATTTTTATAGAGAGTTCCTCTATGAGTCCTTTATCTATGGTAAAAATTTCGGGATCAGATTTGAAGTATTGAATTCTGTAAAAATTCGTGACCATGTGGCGCGCAGTTTTCGGACTGTGCTGACTGCACAGACACGTGTTAGGGAAACGGCCATAATTTTGAGCTCGGGCGATGAAATTGTGATCCGATTTCTGATTTTGAACCTAGACTCGTAGACCTAAAAAAATGCATGAAGATTGTGTCTTATTTCTTCCCGTGGAAAGTCAGATTTTAGGTTGAAGTTGATGAAATTACAGATTCTGAAATTGTTTCTTGAGATTGGTTATTTAACTTCATATCTTTCACTCTAGGACCTTATGTTCATAAAAATAGGTTTGTTTAGCATCTTCTAATCATGTTTTTATTGCCTAATTGTTTTAGGAAGTTCGGGTGGTTCGTAGAGCCGAGGTGAGTGATTTAATACCTAAATCACATGGATTTGAACTTGTTTCCTTATCGAGCTTATTTAAACATGTTTTATAAGTTGTGTACTCCATGGATACCAATGGAAGGTGGATTATTTGTGAAATATTTGCGAATCTATTTAATGGCATTCCCAACGTCCGGTCTTGCTAGGGGACGGCTTAATGGCTAGCAAGGGTGTTTCAGGTTGGTTTGTGATTTGGGATAAAGCATAGACGTCTGGCTTATCCACTACCGGGGACGCCCGGTAGATTTTGAATTTTGAATAGTGGAATGTGCATTATATTTGGCTTATGATTTTGAGTGCTTTGTTTTGAAATATTATCAAATTATTTTGCATTGTCCATGGAAAACATGTGATTTAAGTATTAAACATTCACACGAGCTTTGGCTTATGGATTTTCTTTTCCACCTTTCAGGAAGTGACGCGTAGGGTGGCATGGTGTTTACTTTTGGGATGTGTAGTATTTTTTTGAAACTTGCAGAAAGGAAGTTATGTTTGTAGACACTTAGTTTGTATATGGTTTGTTTAGCTTTTGAGTTTGTAAGTAAGCACAGCTCTGAGAGGTTTACCTTTTGGTTTGTAAAACTTATGTTAGATTTTGGTTTGTTATTAATAAAAGTTGACTTTTGCTTCCGCTGTTATGTTTTAGTCCCTTTTGATTATCACTTGTTTAGGTGATATTTGACTTGTGATTTGGCCTTAGTGAGAAATCACTGGCATTTGTCATGATTAAGACCTCAAGGGGCGGGTCAGGGTCGTGACATATCTGGTATAATCTATTCTTTTCCCATTTCTGTTTTAGAAGCATTAGTGGTATGAGTTCTTCATAACCTCCTAATTTGTTACTGCTCTGTTTTTAATGCTAATCTTATTCTTTACTTTTTTCCAACATAACTGAATATATTCTCCTTAATTTGCTGGATCAAATTCAACATCCAGATCACGGATCCAACTGGAAGCATTGCTGCAACAGTCTTCTCAGAAGTTGCATCAGAAGTCTACAGCAGTACCCCAGCAGATGCAATGAATGTAAGAAATACATACTTCATTCATGCAAAACGAACTCTAGACAGTTTACATTTAAAAAAAAAAATCCTAACTACCAACTCAATGCAGGGACAACTTGCCCTCCCAGTGCTTCACAAACTAGGCGAACCAAAGAAATGCATCATCACACTGAAGGCCTTCATAGACAACCATACCGGACTCAGCCAAATAAAGTTCAATGTGCACTCCAGGTCTGCCGAAGACCTCTTAGAAGCAGCAAACCATTCAGAACTTCTCGCTCTACCTCCAAACACTCCAAATAAGAAGAGCAAAAAGGGAGAGCACAAACTAAGCAGCTCAACCTCCACCCCAGCAATTAACACCCCTGCAGACAACAACCCAACAAAATGCACTCCAGCAACTGAAGAAACTTCAGCCCCAACAAGAACAAATAGTCAGCTTCCATAATCTCCAGAACTTTACAAGCTTTTGGCATGAAGAATTCTCAATCGAAAGATTTTTGCTTTGTCTAATATGCACGAACTCTACCTTGATGCTATGCCTTTTGAAGTTGTATAAAAAAACTTGTAGCCAAAGTCATGCAATTAGCCACCAAAGATAGGAACATATCTAAACCATGACTTCTACATGTAACTTTTCTATGACAAAACACTTGGTCAAACTAATCATTATAACTTTTGCTATGATCAACTACATGCATAATATTAGGAAGAACCATAAAAAGATCTTCACAACGGGCATGACAAACGTGCTTTGCACGTGGCCATGCATCTAGTTCTACATAAAAGAAGTAAATAACGGCCAAACCTTGGAGACTTTTTTGGACAAACTAGCAATAAGTCATATCTTGCTGAATGACAACCCCAAATCCGAATTGGGGGATGGTGTTGTGCAGTAGTGTGCGCAGCATCCTGCTGCGCATCTCCGAGCCGTCGGATCATGCATTCGACGGCTCAGATCTCATCTCGGCAGTGAGCGACTCTCGATCGTTGGTTACCAAGATGAGATCCGAGCCATCGAATGCACTATCCGACGGCTCGGATGCCCTGTCTTATGGCACCACCACACTTTACATCTTCCTCTTTTTTCTTTATGGGGGACCATCTGATCTCAGTTTACCCATTCCAAATTTAGAATTTTTACTTTTTTTTGGAAATGGAATTCGAAATATTCGGATATATGAAAAACACCCCATGAAACTGTCCAGGAAAGAAAATGAATGGTCCAGATTTTCAAGAAAGAAAATGAATCTGAACCATTTATTTTCTTTCATGGACCGGGTTTTCATATGTTTTGTACCAATCATCTTCCAACTTCGCTTCAAATGTAGGGATGTCAATTGTCAAATGAGGGGTATGGAGCATAGAAGTATGAAGAAGTAGCCCATGGACCAGGGCTAAGTGGCCCTAGACTTTTGGATCTAACGCTAGTGCCCCAAGAAAACTTTGATAGTATATTTCATCCATCTGCCCACCAAAATGACTTGTGCCCCTCTAATATTAAATTTTTCCTACTAACTATCCTTTATATGCCTCAAAAGTCAAAAGTAACATAAAATGCAAGAATTTTCTCTGCTGTTTTTAACCTGGACAAAAGATGACTGTGTTTAAGAAGAACAGTTTTCATTTAGGAAAAAATACAAAATGTGTATATTTTGGAAGTAGTATTTAATATCATCCAAGTCTTAGATTCGTCCTGCAAGAAATATATATAATGAAATTAAGCTTATTCGTAGATTTTTAAAACTTTTATCTAATAAAAAAATGTGTTCTCATTTTCCCAACCAAATTGGCTAGAAACAAATTAAACATTGCAATTTCCCATCTTTGTCATTTTGTAGGAAATATAATACAAGTAGAAGGGATGAAATTGTCCTCACACCTAAGTGCCTGAACAAATATTATTGATTTCACGACCTATTTAAGTGCCTTAGCACGTGCTAGCTATAGAAAATCAAAAAGGCAAAAATATATATTCGTAGATGCAGTAACAAGTGCAATATACGAGAAATTTTTAGGTGTCGAGCAAGTACCACGTGGCGGTATTTATTGGCAATTCCAACCGTTTAAACGTATTTTGGAAGGTCCAAATTTATTCCCTCTCTTTCTCCTCACCCCACCACTCTCTCCTCTCATTTTTTTTTCCTCTAAAATCAAGACCATCCAAAATATGTTTAGACCGCTAAAATCGCCGACAGGCTTGATACCTGCCCAGCACCCAAAAACTTCTCGCAATATACACCTAATGGTCCCTATGCTGTAGGCACAACCCCCAAAAAAACCTCATCACATAATGTTCATCGTCTATTAGCTGCGCCTATTCTTTCAAAGTAATGAGTTAAACCAAAGATGAGCACTCGACCACTTTGGTCCAATTAATTACAAACCAAGTGGCAAAACATTCCACTAAAATATAGTGACATGAGCAAGTGATATCTCTTTCGGTACTTCATTACTATTTTATTACTCAAATGTGTCTATCAATTTACACGTCTTTTGATTAATTTTTTAGAGATCGACTAATCACATCTCTCAGTTTTCTCGTATATTATTGTCAGTCCATGCAAATCAGAATGCACTTGAATTTGAGAGCTCTGCACAAATCGAATCAATTTAATTTTAATTAATTTTTTTGGTAAATTCACTTCATCAAGAAGCAAACGGATCAATTAACATTAATCAAGATATATATGAGAATAAAGTTACGAGTCCCCGGCCAAAAACTCAAAGCAGAATTACACAACAAAACCAGCTAAAAAAAAAAACTCTTAAAACAAAACTATTAGGATTCCACTCTATGAGGAGAGGAGCAGCTTATAGGGGTTTATTGGACCACGCAGGTACAAGCACAACATACTCCGTAGAAGTTGGTATAGTACCAAGAAATAAAATCTTACCACATGTTTCCTAGATTTCATTACTATGTTTCATGTTTAGACTGTTTGAAAACTTGTGAATGAATTTGGAAAATTCTGAGGGTCTCCCGAGACAACTGAACAGATCCACTTTGGTTCATCGAATATAGATGAGGCACCTCTAAAGTCCAGCGGTTACAGATGGTTAATACCCTCATGATATGAGATTTATGGCACATAATTCATTCCAGCGGTTACGTGGATTTAATTCCCTTATGCAACTCAAAGGTACTCAGTGTTGGTGTATATATTGAGGAGTTCTGTTTCAGATGTTCCATCGGTGTTGGTGTATACACGGTTATCAGATGTTCCATAAAAAATTTCTCAGTTTCTTTCTTTGTGTGAGAGAGAGGTACATGCAAGTTTAGTTTGCCAAGGATGCTTACAGTAGTGTTCTGTGTGTAGTGGTCCTAACCAGATAACTCCTAGGAGACAGACGCCGATTCAACCTCAACATCCTTCGATAGGCGGCGAATCTGTTTAAAGGAAATTGTGTGCAACACAAGTTTCGATTTGCATTTCTGTATTGATTTTGTATCGTCATTTCAATTATGGTTTATATACGGTTCGTACATATAATTTGTATTTTTCAGTTTGTACATAGACAATTTCATTATGTACAAATTGAAAGCTAAATATTACATATACAACGTATATAAATTGTAAATGAAATGATGTTACAAAATTAATATAGAAATGCGAACCGAAATCTGTGTTACACACAGTGCCCTTAAACAGATTCGCCGCCTACCGAAAGGTGTTGAGATTGAATCGACGTCTGTCTCCCAAGAGTTATCCGGTTAGGACCACTACCCATAGAACACTATGAGCAGCTTTGGTGAACTAAAGTTGCGGCTGCCTCTCTCACACACAAAAAAACTTTGTACGTATGAAATATGAAGTTGGTATAGAACATAGTTACGGAATTACCAACTTATATAGCACTGAGGCCGGGTGACTTATGAGTTGCACTCTAAAAATCAATTCTTGAAACCGTCGGAATGAATAAGGTAATTAAATCCACAAAAATGCTGGAATAAATTCTATGCCACAAATCTCACATCATGGGGTATTAATCATTCGTAATTGCTGGACTTTAGAGGTGCCTCGTCTAGATTCATGAACCAAAGTGGGTCCGTTCGGTTGTCTCGGGAGACCCTCCAAATTTTCCAAATTCATTCACAATTTTTCAACATAGACTATGTCACGCCCTCGATTTTCATCATAAAAATAAACGATTTTCGTAGATAAAACCTCGCCAGAATCCGTACGATAACCGAAGTAATATAGCGTTCCCAAAATATTACATCTTTGGCTCCGAGGCCTAAATTAACATAAGTACTGAATATTCAAGAGTTAAGCATTACAATATTCCATCGTCAAAAGATTTACAGATCAAGTTACTAATACATCTTCAAAAGAGATTTACAAAGATGCCTAATAACTCTTCAATCGTTAGCTTTCAAAATAAAGATCACATCCAAGCACTCTGAGCATGCATGCTATTGTCCTACGTTGGTACCTGAAAATGATAATAGGCTTGAGCTACACTAGCCCAATAGGAAATTCTACGCTAACATTATATGCAAGAGAAATGCAAGAATGATCACAAGGCAAGAACGTGATATAGACCACACGATAAGCAATAACCAAGGTTTAACAATCCAATATACTCGATACAAAATTTGGTAAACACCTCAACCTCCAATCATATCAATTTCCCATGTGTCCAATGTCACCTCGCATTATGTGTCATGAGCTGAAGCTCCTGCCGGGCTAATTATGAGACCCCGATATCCCCTGCCAAGCACCCAACCGTAGAAGGTTAGGCCTTTAGTGTTCAATATGAGCATAAGCTCCTGTCAGGCTAATTATGGGACCCCGATATCCCCTGCTAAGCACCCACCCGTAGAAGGTTAGGCCTTGAGTGTTCAATATGAGTATAAGCTCCTGCCAGGCTAATTATGGGACCCTGATATCTCCTGCCAAGCACCCACCCGTCGATGGGCCCGAATGTTCTCGTTGTGTCGGTAAATGTCCAAGAATCTCGTACTTACATAAGGTGTCATTTCAATTCAATTCAATTCAAGCGAAGTTCATGCGTTAATCGATATCAAAATTTATCGAACAAGGGCAAGGGATGCAAAGGACACACAACGAACTCAAGGAATAAGATTAACAATATTATGGAGTGATTTGGTGATGTTTAGAACATGTTAGAAATGATCGGGAGCCAAAACAATGGAGTTCGAAGCAAAGAACAAAAGCTGGGCTAAGGTACTGTTGTATCGATACTGCGAATTTCAGTATCTATACAACAGGGGCTAAAAACGCTCCAGAGCGTATTGTATTAATACTGATTTAATCAGTATCGATACAATAATAGCTAAGAGCGTTCCAGAGATTCCTGTATCGATACTGAGCAGAGCAGTATCGATACAAATGGGTGTTCGCCCAGATTTTCTGCAGATTTTGACGATTTCCACAACAACAACAACCACAACAACCAAGGACACGATTTCAAGCAAGGAGAACACTACTATAACATATATTGAGAGGTAGAATCCCTACCTTGAGGCCAAAAAACAAAACCCACGAAAATACGAGCCCTAACTTTCCGAAAACCTTGATTCAAACGAAATACGACTCCTCCGAGCTCAAACCAACGTGGTACGGACCACCTTACGCGTCGAGGATGAAGGATTGAAGGTTGTTTTGGTGGGTTTTGAGAGAAATTTGGAGAGAGAGGAAGAGAGACCGAGAGAGAGAAAGAGAGCCGGTGAGGGGGGTGGGGGAGAAAATGATTCCATGCTCTCTCGCCCTCCTATATGTACCCATAAATATGCTAATTACACATCGTATCCTTCCACAATCGATTCTAACACTTTAGCCCAAAATCACATAAACACAATTATTTCATATTTCTCCATTTATAAACATTAAAATTAATTGAATTAAATATGGGTTTCTACAGACTAGCTTATTATTCATATTTCTAGTTAGTTTTGGTTTCTTTATTATGCATCTTTCCTAGTTACTTGGTTTAGATTTTTTGGTGATCAAGTCTCATAACCTATATAAAGGTATTATACGCCTATGTTTTATAATACATCAATGAAAACAAGGTTCTTTTCAATTCACTTTTAGTGCATGGTAAGCTTCTTAACAATAGGCACAACGAGATTAGAGTTCGATATAACATTATATGGTAGGTGCCTGCATGGCATGGACACCATGGAATGGGTTGGGTTGGGTTTGAGTAGGGCTGGGCTGGATTATTGTTTTGGGACACGTAATATGAGCATGATAGGAAGACCATAAACTAGGAGATTTTCAATTATGGAATACATTTTTTTTAAGCGCAATCCCAAAAATATATTTCACAATATAACTTGAAATGTATGGCTAAAAACATAGTTCATACATCTTTTAAAACAACTAATAAACAACCAAAGGCAACATGATAAAAAAATCAACCTATAATTCATTTTCATCATTCATCTTCAAGACAATACTCTTGTTACAAAATACATTCTCATATATTTATCAAACACTCTACCAAATTTAAAACAAATTTTGACCATAATCTAAAAAGTCAAAAAATCAATAAGCAAAATGCAGAA
The DNA here is from genome assembly GCA_019656295.1 of Rhododendron mucronatum var. ripense. Lineage (NCBI taxonomy): Eukaryota > Viridiplantae > Streptophyta > Magnoliopsida > Ericales > Ericaceae > Rhododendron > Rhododendron mucronatum. The sequence goes on from BPLT01000067.1 coordinate 1,741,513, forward strand.
AGCCAAAAATTGGGGCTCCCAACAAAAAATGCAAAAGATCTGTTTGCACAGATAATGTAAAACAGGTGATGCACAAATATTTTTGCAAGGCCCACTTCAGGTTTCACAGAAATTATTCGAACCGCTCATGTTTTTAAAATACATTTTATGGGACCCTATAAAAAATTAGTTCAATTGGGTCTTAGCTTTCTCAAAATTCCTAAGGCGAAACTGATTAATTCGCCCTACGAATTCAAAAAAAACTCTTATCCGATATCCGATTAAACTAATTTTTTACAAGATTTCATAATTTTTTTTTAAATGTACAATCTAGATAATTTTTGCAAAAATTTAAGAAAACAAATAATATGAAGGAACATCATCTGCTACTTGGATAGGAGAAAGAGAAATTGGTTCCGCAAAAATATATGTGCATGAGCTATCCCATATTTCTGTGCTCATAGCAGGTGGGTAAAACACCCCTCTAAATGGATACAAGACTACTTATTCATGGCTCGTACAGAACTACTCTATTTTTAAAACTGAAATGTTATGATACCTGAAAAGTATAAATAAAAGTGTTCAGGAAAGAGAATGGGCCACTTAGATTCAACTTTCCTAGACACTTTTATGTTTTTAATTTCGACTCCGTTCGTTTTGGAATTTTAGATTTGGATTTATAAGTAATGAGCGTAGAGAGAAATAGAGTAATGATTGAAGAGAAATAAAGAGAAAAATAAGAGTAATGATTGAAGGCATGGACGGATCCAAGAATGTACCCAAGTGGGGCACCTGTTATTCATACTGACGAAAGTTTATTTTTTTAGTCAACCATAATAAGATCGTTCAAAATTAAAGTTTGGATTACTAATTACTCTTTACAAAAATTTATAAAGCGTACTTTAAGTTAAATTAGGTAAAAATAAGTACAAAATTTTAGACAAAATTTTTAAAGTATGTTTTAAATGAACATCAACAAATTTTAGAATGATTGAGCTAATTTTGTTAATGTCTTTATTTTAAAAAATTTCTCCTAAACGGTTAAAAATAAAGAGAATTAAGAAAGAATAGCTCCAAATAGACAAATGGCTCGTAAAGTAAAAATCATAAATGCATCATATGATAAAATTCAGGCATAAAACTAATTCTATATGTGTATTTTTGAGATATATACAAGTGTGTATGTTTATAAATTAGTACGCTTTCATAATTATGCTAATTTATACATAAATATTTTTTAAAAATATTTTTATTTTGAGTGGGGGCATGCATTTGAGTGAGGGTACATGCCCTCGTGTACATCCGTCCCTGATTGAAGGGAAAAAAAGATAATAATTAGAATTTAAAATTCAAAATTCTTAAACGAACGGGGTCGAACCGACCCTTTTTAAAACAGAGGAAAAAAAAAAAAAAAGAAGTGTACTGTACATTATTGATGTGACGTGTTTGTCACGTGTTTCATTCACAGCAAATCTATTCAAAGAAATTATTTTCCGCCGAACTGCTGCGAAGAATCTAAGCCGTTAATCTGCTACACCAACGGCCCAGAAACTCTCGATGACACCATAATTATGGTTCTCAAATTCTGATTGGTCCATTGTGACACACAACTGCCAATTACCGGTAACAGTAACACCAACCCACAGCATAGGAATTTCACTTTAATCCCCTTGTAGTATGGACATGGTGCAGATTAATCCCTATCATCGAAACTTGCATGTAATCTTCACGTGGTTGGTGGACTTAAGTGCATGTTACATCCATATCAAAAAGACAAAGTGTATCGTCGTGATGCCCTCTTTGTATTATTATGTCTCCGTACCCCTCTCTCATGTATGTGTATAAGCATATTCATATTCAGAAAACCTTAACAGACCGACGGGGTCCGTACTGAAATCATACCGATGGTCGTACCGGGTCATCTCCGGCTGGCTGACGGTCAATTTGAGCCGTTCAAAAATTCTATAAAAAAAACGAGGGGGCCATACGGGAATCAACGGCATCCAATGTGTGTTAGGCGCTTGATCTAAATACCTTTTTTTTGTATATACATGTATATACGAAAATATGGGGTGTTTGGATCGAGCAACTATGCACGTTGGATGCCATTGATTCTCGCATAAATCCACACGATTTTTTTTTATAGAATTTTTGGACAGCTCAGATCGGCCGTCCGGTGGTCGAAGACAGCCTGACGCAACCGTCGGTCCATTTTCAGTGCAGTACCTGTCGGTACCAATAGCAAGACTCTATTCATATTACAAAGCATAAAACTATAGATTAGTGTGTGGTTAATTGTTGTTGGGCTTTCGATGGCGGTGGCTTGAGGTTGGGGTGGAGATGTTTGTTTTCAATAGTAATTTTAATGAGTTTTTAGTAGATTTTTTTTTTTGATCGGTAGGAGGGATCATTATATCATGTTTGAGCTACAAAGTACAAACTACGGGACACTACATCAATTGTATGAGAGTCTACGAGATAACCAAACCCAATAACTCAACTAACAAGATAAATAAGTCTAACTCAACTACAAGCTACATTAGGGGAGCAATAATCCCAACAAATACACATAGAAGAACACCCACAGGCATCTGACTCGAACATTTGACCTCCTAACTAAATGCAAGAGTCCTGGCCAATCAAACTAACCCTAATAGATTCCATTTTAATAAACATGATTGAGATTATTTTTTGCATTTTTTCTACTGGCCTCTGCGCTTTAGTTGATTTCTCGGCCATATAGTATATGAGGTGTTTTCATGCACGCAATGCTTTCTATCTGGGGTGCTTTGGCAAGTTGGTTGGCATGGTCAGTTGGAAGTCTCGTCAATAATGGCATTACCGTAACAGCTGTTAATCAACAAATTACATCCATTTCTCTGCTAATTGACTGTCTGATCAATTTATTGCTGGTGTAACCTTCATTTTGACTTGGATGTATTATTTGTCTCAAACGTACACAATAGATATTTTTTCAGTTGTATTAGATGCACATGGTGAATTGTAATATGTTGTTATAAATATATTTATTACTCCCTCACCAAAAAGAGCATACAATATGGTACTAAAGTTGGACTTATTTTCTTGCATTAAAGTTGGACTTGTTTTCAAGGTTTTGATTCCCAATACCGGTATTGACGAAATTTGTTACCCAACATCTTTAATTTCTTTCCTGCTTAAATACCGATTGTTGCCAGCCGTACCAATCAAGCAGTGAGTATTGGACAATAACGAATAGTCCGGACCACGTCTAAAATTACTTTCTTCTTCTAGTACCGGTCAATATCAGACGGTACAATCAATTGCCAAATGATATCGGACTACTTTTAAATTTATTTTACTTTTTATTAATAAAAATATTATACTAATAAATTGTTTGATGTGGGAAAATAATATTAGTAGCGGTAAATTTAAACGGTATTCGGTATTTCACAGGTACTAGTACATATCATACCTGTAGAAAAATTGTTACTCTAGCCGGTACAGAATTCAGAACCTAGCTTGTGTTAGTTTGAGCGAATGCAAGACTGCACGGCATTTTAGTCGATAAACCAAAAAATAATTACTCCGGACAGGTACTTTTTTCATTTTTTTTCTATTTTTTGTTGAATTCGATCTTTCAATCTATATATTTTGTATTAATCATCCATCCCACGCGAGGAATTCAAAAAGTAAAAAATTATGACTAAAAGAAAATAAAAATTCATTAAATACAAAAAAATACCAAACAATTATCGTTTTTTTCCTAAAATGTTGTCTTTAAGATTGTTTTTCAACTTTTGTTCACATCCACATACTTTTTGTCGAAATTCATGATTACTCTCAAAAATTATGAAGAAAAACTAAATAAAAATACAGAAAAAAATTACTACTCCATAGACAAAAAGAAAAAAAAAAGTTAAGAGAGAACCACCGGAATGGGATTTTTAAAAGGGTAAATTTTCGTAGTTGTCCCTCTAGTTTTACGGCTGTCTCAATTTCGTCCCTCTAATTTCAATTGTCTCAATTTTGTCCTCGTAGTTTGTTTTACGTTCCAAATTGGTAAAATCGTTAACACCGAAGACTCCTTATTTAGTTTCAATTGTCTCAATTTCGGTGCGAAAATCTTATTTTTTTGATCATTTTATCTTAAATGATCATAATGGATTTTTGGTTCTAAAGCCTTAATTTCAATGAGCAACCTAAGAGAGTCCTGAAACTAAATAAGGAGTCTTTGGGTGCTCGTTGAAAGGTCTTAGAGCCAAAAATTCATTACGACCATCTATGATAAAATAATCAAAAAAATAAGATGTTCGCACTCGTTTAACCGGATTAAAAATTGAAGCACTTAATTTTTTAATCATATTTTTCAGTTAGTTTTATTAACGGTGTTAACAATTTTACCAATTTGGAACGTAAAACAAACTATAAGGACGAAATTAAGACAATTGAAACTGTAGAGATAAAATTGAGACAACGGTAAAATTAGAGGGACGACTACTATAAAATATTGCCCTTTTTAAAATGACAGAAAGGCCAATTCGTACCAAGCCGACAAGGCGTCAAAGTGAAGTTTATTAAAGGGAAAAAAAAACTCTACGACCGGTTAAACAAGTTAACGGTGTCATCTCAAGCAGAGAGAGAGAGAGAGAGAGAGAGAGAGAGAGAGAGAGGTAGTGAAATCAATGCCAAGTTGCCACAAAGCAATTTTCTCTCTCTAGGGCTCGATTCGATCTTTATTCATTAGTAGTATACAATAGTAATAACACAAAAACGTAACGCTTTCTCTCTCTACAAGCACCACCGGCCGTGATTGCCGTCGTTGAATCAATCGAGAGATTGCGAACAGCCGTGTTCGCAGATCAATCGATCCGGTTTCGTTCGGCTCGATTTTCTGCTTTTTGTTTTTGAAGGATTAATTGTTAGGGATCGGAGATGTTTTTGGTCGATTGGTTCTACGGAGTCCTTGCGTCGCTTGGTCTGTGGCAGAAGGAGGCTAAGATCTTGTTCTTGGGGCTCGACAATGCCGGCAAAACGACGTTGCTCCATATGTTGAAAGACGAGGTTATTTATCTGTTGTGTGTGTGTGTTTTTTTTTTTTTTTTTTATCGAATTATGCGCTTGCGTGGTTATAGTTTCGAAGTCCATGCTTTTGTTCTGTTTGTTTGAATTTTTTTAGGGTTATGTTTGTACAAATTTTGAGATGTAAAGATGTAGGCAAAAATTTGAAGAATTTTTTTTGTATACAAAGCTCTATATTTTAGCATAGAGTTTTTTTTTTAAAACATCCCTCCAACTATCCACTAGATTTTTACTTAGTCCTCAAACTATCAAAATATTTTATTTAGTCCTCCAACTATTGGCTTGCATTCTATTTTGTCCTTCCGTTAAGTTTCAAACGGCCACACAGTAAAAAAAAAGTTTCCAACCACCAATTTGCAATCTCATGGAGTAGAAACGTGATTATGAGAGCTTTAGATACAAAATTTGATTATGTCTCTTTAGAATAATATGATCAGAATAATAAGATTTTCACACCCATTTAAACGGATTAAAATTTGAGCACTTAATTTTTTCGGACGGCAACGTTTTGTGTAGAAAAAAAAGTTTACAACCACCAATTTGCAATCCTATGGAATAGAAACTTGATTATGAGAGCCTTAGAGACAAAATTTGATTATGTCTCTTTAGAATAAAATGATCAGAATAATAAGATTTTCACACCCATTCAAACGGATTAAAATTTGAGCATTTAATTTTTTCGGACGGCAACGTTTTGTTTAAAAAAAAAAAGTTTCCAACCACCAATTTGCAATCCTATGGAATAGAAACGTGATTATGAGAGCCTTAGAGACAAAATTTGATTATGTCTCTTTAGAATAATATGATCAGAATAATAAGATCTTCACACCCATTCAAACGGATTAAAATTTGAGCACTTAATTTTTTGCGACGGTTTATATATTAAAAAATATAGTTAAAAAATTAAGTGCTCAAATTTTAATCCGTTTGAATGGGTGTGAAGATCTTATTATTCTGATCATATTATTCTAAAGAGACATAATCAAATTTTGTCTCTAAGGCTCTCATAATCACGTTTCTACTCCATAGGATTGCAAATTGGTGGTTGAAAACTTTTTTTTTTTAAACAAAACGTTGCCCAGCCGTTTGAAACTTAACGGAAGGACTAAATAGAATGCAAGCCAATAGTTGGAGGACTAAATAAAACATTTTGATAGTTTGAGGACTAAGTAAAAATCTGGTGGATAGTTGGAGGGATGTTTTCAAAAAAAACTCTTTAACATATTCATTTTGGTTATTAATTTATTCGACCTAGTTTGTTTTGCTTTGTTGAGCTATATTAACTAATTACTCACATCAGCTGAGCCAAATAGCTAAATTAAGCGGGTTTATTGAAGGATTTGGTTGTTTGTTTCTAAACTAATGGATATTTTGTGGGGATAATTTCAAAATTGTTTTTGAGGAGGCATTCCCAAGTTATTATTTTTGACGACATAAGCTTTTGCGATATATAATAGTAGTTGCTCTTGAACTGAAATGGTTTTCGAGAATTTGAAAAATTATAATTTGTTCTTTCTTTAAAATGGGTTCTATTTTCATGAAATTATCGAAAACAAGTGTAGTAACCCGCCAATAGGACAAAGTTTTGTGGTAAGTGTTCTTGGAAACTGGTTCTGCAACAACAACCAGACTGAGTAATCTAATATTTCTTTATCATTCCAATGTCTATTTCATTTCCAAGCAGAGCAAGTCCGGTGTTATTCACATATTGAACATTGAGCTAATATGTTTGATATTGGTTTGGGATCTTGACAGAGATTAGTTCAGCACCAGCCGACACAGTACCCGACATCAGAGGAGCTGAGCATTGGGAAAATCAAGTTTAAGGCTTTTGATTTGGGTGGTCATCAGATTGCCCGCAGAGTTTGGAAAGATTACTATGCCAAGGTAGTATTTTGTTGGCATTTATGATGTGTAGTCCTCTTTTTTAAATTGTTGATTGGTATACTTGCAATATCGTTCACACTCTGTTGTATTGACCTAGTTTGAATGAAGCTCTGAATTGAGATGGATTTAGATTTCTCTAGATGGATCTAAATTGTCTTCTGATGTTCTGTTACCATTGATTAATGATGAGTAGATTTTATTTTTTTTTACTTGCTTCTTTGTTACAGAATTGACGTGTTGGCGTTAATGTTACTAGCTTTGTTTCCCACGTGATTGACTTTATATGATCTCTTTGGTGGTTTATTAGGTGCAAGCTTAATCGCTCAAACAACTTTGTAGTGAACAGCATAGTTGTTCTATTACTGTTCCCTAGTCAGTGCTTTTATACTTTGTTCCATAGAGGCAGATTTTCAGTCATGCCGTTGTTGTATGTTATGTATATGGGGCTATTTGATTTAATAGGATGTGCAAGGTGGTGCTCCTTTCGCACTTCTTTAATTGCCTATTATGTTTATTTAGTAATCAAGATGTTGAATTAAGGACGGGCCATTCTGACTCACTGCAGAAGCATTGGCATTATGAGCTTTATGCATCTCACTTTAGACCCTCTTCTAACTTGGTTGTTCATGATTGTCGATGGGACCGGTGTCCTTTTCATGTTTAGCCCCCCCCTCTCCCTTGACACCCAGATGTGTAGGAGAATGTTGTCTTTGATTATTTTTATGTTTGTTTACTTTTTTTAAACAACTTATATTTTCTTTGTTTTATTACTTCCAGTGGGGAATACATTTGTTCGACAGAACGACTCCTATTTCTTCATTTGTTTGTTGCTTGAACTCGACCAATGAAGGCCCTGCGTATGGAACTAAATTGTTTCTCTATTTTAGAATGAGAGAACCTGAAACAGGACAAAATTGACAGCAACCCTACCTGCATAACCTTCACGAATTTGTGATTGATGAATATATTCATATTCCGTGTCCACACTTTTGGGGATTTTTTGCCGCCTTCATAATCCCAGATAAACAATAAAAATTGTTTAGCTGATTCATGGAAGGCGGACATCGACATTGGGAGTTCGCTGATGACACCTTTTTGTTTATAGGAGGTGTACTAATAGTACCTCACCAAACACATCCTTTCTTGCAAATCGAACTAGTTTGTTATTTCATGTAGGAAGATCCCTGCTGCATGAGATAAGGGAGTGGTCCATACGTTCTTTATCCTTATATGACCTTTCACTTTTTTTCCTGGCTTGCATCATGTTGGGATGATCTCATTACCCTAGAATTTGCTCCTGGGCACCAGGATCAATCCCTAATGCTCAAATGCTGTGTAATTCCCAAATCTTGCACTTGTCATCCATTTGTGCATCCATGGGTGGAGAATCCTAGATGTTGATGATGATGACAGCACTTTCAGTTCCAGTAGAAGGTGCAATCTGTCATATGTCATATCTTTTCCCTGCAGTGTTTGGAAATATTTGACATAACATTCCTCATTTTTCTTGTTTTATCTTGGCAATTGACAGTGGCAGCATTTTGGAAATTTGAACCACTGAAACATAATCATAAGGGGAGTTTAAAAAGCAGGAACCACTGAAACATCATATGTTAAAATGCAGGAAAGCATGGACGTAAAATTGTAAAGAAGTTAGTAGAATCATTTATAAAATTAGTTTCCCTTGCTAATAGAAAAGAATGCATGGAGGTTACTTTTTCGGCTCACAATTCCACGCGGACATATTCCTGCTTTTACTTGATACTTTGGTTTGCATGATTCTTCACTTTGAGATTGTATCAGCCCTTTTTTGTGGTGTGCACTGTGCTTGATGAACTTTATGTTTTTGGTAAATGTGCTCGATAATCATTACAAGTGGAAGAATGGGTTCTAAAAATGATCTGAGATTTGATTATGGTTCCATATTTCCATCTAAAGGTTATCTTTTCGCTTCTGACAAACTTTAACTATGTGCAAAGTTAGACGAAAGTGAGGGCAGTAAAAGTTGTATTGACAGTTTTGATTGGTTCTGATGAGGTATTATCTGTTTGAAATGGATACTGGAGATAGTTTTGGCCTACTTGTTCTGTCCGTCTAAGCATTTTCTTAGTTCTTATTGGTTCTTGATAGTGGTTTTGACGTATCATATGTTACATGAACTCTTCAACAGTTGTAATGTACTTGTGTCAAAACACTTGGACAAGTGGGGCGGATCCAATGTAGGCACAGGAGGGTCACATGACCCTTCTGAAATTATCGGAATTTTTGTGTGTGTGAATCGAAACAGGAAGTACTATATATTAAACTACCCAAAATAGAGAAAGATTGATGTCTAATTCAAGTGGTAAGGTCTTTGGTTTTCTACTGAGTGGTCGTGAGTTTGAAACTTGCTACCACTTCCATTCGAGTATTTTTTTTCTAACTTGCTGCTTATGCAGTTGGGAAAAAATTCTTCAAAACTTGCAACTAACAAGAGTTGAACCATGTTCATCCTAGACACCCATACAATTCTGTCAATTACACAAATAAAAATCTAATAAATGATGTAGTGAAAATGCAGAAACACTACATTCATTTTCATTCTCATTATATTTTTTTGAACGCATGTTCTCTTTATATTGGATTGTGAATATTTTTTTTATTAAGTTTATGCTCGAAAGGTGACCCCTTTGTCCGAAATTTCTGGATCCGCCACTAGTTGTATCAGTCCGACATTTTTAGTTGGACATTGACCTTGCAAGCATATTTTGTTATTCCAACTTACCAGAAACTATTGTAAGCATAAAGTGATTGATTCAAGTAAAATGAAAATATGTATCAAGAAACAGGGATGTCCTCACTCCCCATATCCTGAAATGGAGATTAGATGAATGAACCCGATACTTAGAAAAGTGCGGTATAGGGTTTCTTTGCATCATGCCACACTTGAATATCAGTTTTCTCATAGGGATTAAATGTCTCCCCCCCTCCCTGGGTTAAGCGCAAGTCTTATTAAACTAAATTCACTTGGTTGATCTAACTATTGTGCCATTCTTGCCCGTGAAGGTGGATGCGGTTGTCTACTTGGTTGATGCTTACGATAAGGACAGATTTGCTGAGTCAAAAAAGGAACTAGATGCGCTCCTCTCTGATGAGTCCTTGGCCACTGTTCCCTTCCTAATTCTGGGCAACAAGATCGATATCCCTTATGCCGCTTCGGAAGACGAGTTGCGTTACCACATGGGTCTGACCGGTGTCACCACTGGGAAGGGGAAAGTAAACCTGGCGGACTCCGGTGTTCGTCCTCTTGAAGTGTTCATGTGCAGCATCGTTCGCAAAATGGGCTATGGGGATGGCTTCAAGTGGGTTTCTCAGTACATCAAGTAAAAAAGGAGGCAGGTTGGGGGATATATGAGACTCGGTTTCAGAGTTTTTACGTGTTATTTACGTACGCACTTGAATTGGATCTGTGTTGTCTGTTTGAAATGTCAATGTTTGTTGGATATATTTCCGTTACAGTTTTTTAGGTAAATAACATATGTGACATGCCCCTTCGAGTATTTTTTGTGATGTGGTGCCAAATGATTTACTGTGCCATTGAAGGTGAATCAACTCCAGTGTTTTCCTCTACAGTAGACTGTGTTTCTGTTGGAACATTTTTATTTTTTTTGGTTGGGTTAGCATTTCTTAATGAATAATAGCTACGTCAATTTCTTGTTTGAGTACTCATTAAGGGAATGATATTGCGGAGGTTCTGCTCTGTCGGTTCGTTTCATTGTTGCCGTAACTATGGGCTGATCGATGGTTGCCCTTTTGTTCAAATTGAATTCAGTTGGTAAATTTTCTTGCGAATGCGATGAACTTTGGTGTTGATAATTATGCAGTCAATTTGGGTTCATTGCCGTATTTTAGCCGACTGTTTGGGTTAGCTGTCTTTGGTTCATAATATTGTTGGATATATTTGCCTTACTGCCTGGATATTATTGTATAGTGTATAAGAGCGTCGACAATGGAATAATCAAAATTGAATAATTAAAAGTTGTGATATCATCTTTTGGTTATTCATTTAAGGGTTGCTAATGTTAGCAATGTAGAGGTTCACAATGGTACAATCAAAATTGAATAATTAAAATTTGTCACATCATCTTTTCAACTTATAAAAATCTAAAATTTGTGACATAAAAAATAATTTTTTTAAAATAGTTGTCAAATGAATAAAAACAGGTTATTAGAAAAAGAGACAATTGTTTTTCGAAAACCATGATTTAAAAAAACAGTTTTCGAGAAAAAGTTTTACAAAAAAACGTTTTTTTTTTCCTTCAAAAGAACAGTTTTTGAAAAAAAAATTCTAATAAAAAAACTGTTTTGAAATAAATTATTTTTTCAAAAAAAAAAACTGTTTTAATAAAAAACTGTTTTTGCAAAAAAATAAAAAAAGTTTAAATATTTTTCTTAGAAATATGTTGAAAATGGAAGATAGAGAAGGTTTTTGTGTAATGATGGTGTATTTGATTGAGGAAATATATGGACAATTAAATTTGATTGTAGGCAAAAAATTGCTAGTTTTGATTATCTAAGGGCCAAAATTTGATTAGTTGGTAAAAAGTTGCTAAGTTTGGTTATTCCAATGTAAGATCTTTTTTGAGTAAATGTTGCTAATCTTAGCAACTTTTTGATTTTGCTTATACCATTGTAGATGCTCTAAGCATTTCAGTTTTCTACAACTTTAAAAAACTAATGTGAAAAATCCCATAACCCAAAGATGTTTTGAGCTACGGAAGAAAAATTCCTAGTAGGGGTGTTTACGTTAGTGATTAACTTATCAACATTCTTTTTTAGTTTTTGACCTTATTTATTTATTTTTTTTTTGCGTTTATTAGTTTGGGGAAATTATATTAAGCCCCCTTGAACTATCACCTGGTGGCACTTTGCCCCCCTTAACTTTAAATTTTAACACTTAACATCCTTGAACTATTTTTTGACTTCAATCTAAGTCCTTCCGTTTGCCATCCATTAGGGTTTTGGATGGAAAATTTCTACTTGATGTCAAATTTGAAACCAAAGTTCGATATTGCCCTCCTACCAATGAAACAACACATTCAAACATCAAATTCTTCTCTCACTATTACTTGTCTTCTCAATTCCAATTCTCTTTTCTTAATCGTTTTCTCCGATGAACTCTACCACCGCCACTGCCGACACCACTACCTTGTGTGTTCTCTATCACTAGCCGTCCACTCAGATTCATCCAGTAGCTGTATCAAACCCAAAAACACTCACCTTGAAAATCAAGCTCTTCGATCCTGATCCTCTTGGCAGGGTGATTTGCGGCATACTCCTCCCACTTCAAATTCATGGCGACCGCCATTGTGTCCCTAAACACTATCAGGATCGCGGTCGACATCACCGGTGCCAGGTTGAATGGGCACAACTCCCTCTCCAGCGGCAAATACACATTCAAATCACACACTGCCACCAACCCCATTCGCCTCGCTCGACATCACACTGATCAAGTAGGCCTTTTTAGCCTTCACGCATGGCACCAGCCTTAACAAATCCTCGTCGTTGAGTCGCTCTTGCTATTCAGGACGAGGATATCGGCACCAGATCCCTGTATCTATAACCCCTATCCTAAAATCTGACCCGAAATTCGACTCCTTTAACAACTCAGCACTATCAGTGGTTTTTAATCAAAGAAACTCGATTTTGTGGTGTGAAGCTTCCGGATTTGCTCCAATATAATAGCGACTATATCAGAGAGGGATTGGAGCGTTTTGGCTTGTAAAGGCGAGAGCTTTACGGAGAATCTGTGGAAACGGTGTGGGATGTGAGGGTGGATTCGTACCAGTATTTGTGGGTGGGGAAGATGGAGGGCTTGGTGTGGTGGTGGAGGGTGCGAAGGGGGAGATGAAAGAGGAGCGGACGCGGGGGGAGATGAGGGTCTGGGAGATCTTGTGGGCAACGAAGTCGAATTGCCGATGCCGGAGAAGAAGAGGGTTTGGGGGAGGGAAAGGTCTGGGGGTGGAGGGATATACCCCATTGTTGTGGATTGATTGATCATGGCTGGAGGAGGATTTGGAAAAGGTAGAGGTGGAGGAGCTGGGGAAGGTGATGCCGGTAGTGGATTTGGTGAAGGAATTGGTAAGGGTAATTATGTAACTTCATTAAATCTGTTAACAGAGTTAAGGGGATTTCAATTATAAATAGTGCAAGGAGGTTAAGTGTTAATATTTAAAGTTAAGGGGGGCAAAGTGCCACCGAGCTATAGTTTAAGGGGGCTTAATATAATTTCTCCTATTTGTTTTACGTCAAACTTTTATGTGATATGAGTTTGTTTTGATGAGAGGAATCAAAAAAGTAAAAAATTATGACTTTTACACAAGTATTTTGGAAAATATCCAAAAAAAACCCTCAAAAAGTCAGTTTTTGGACTTTTTCTTGGATATTTTCCAAAATACTTGTGTAAAAGATTTTTTACTTTTCCGATTTCTCTTGTCGAGACAAACTCATGACATAAAAGTTTGGTGTAAAATTAACAAACGTGGAAAAAATTTAAATAAGAACAAAACTAAAAAAATGTGGTGCATAAGTTAATTACTAGTTTGAACAGGACAGTATTTTGAAAATAGTACGAGGCATTTTACATTTTTCCCCCATACAAAAGCGTTGTGTTTTTTTTTTTTTTTCTCTTTTGTAATTGCTTGGCACTTGCCGAAATTATCTGAGACTGGATTATACAAAAAAATTTGTGATCAATGGTAGTCTTTCTGCATTGTGAGCTTAGTCACATAATCTTTTAAAATGGCGTTCATAATTCTTACACTCATAAATTTTAGTTGTTTTGAAAGTTATTGAGAGATGTTTTTCCGTTCGGACTTCCGCATCTACACGTGTTTCTTTTTTTGTTAGATTGTGAGTAAGTTACTGCTGGGACAATTACTAGAGATAGTAATCCAGACCCTATTGATTCTCACCGCAATTAAAATATTCCCGCCAGTAGAGCTCACTCTTCAAATTTCAGTTATACCCTTCGCTCTCTCTTCCCCATCAGGCCATCCCTGGAAACAAAACATACATACACACACCTATACGGATACGCAGAGAGAAAGAAGAATAATCCGGCCCTGACTTGGACCTACACTTAAAATAAAAAATCGGGTTTTTTTTTGCTAAACTATTGTAAATTTAGAAAATTAGAGGCCAGTACTCCTTTTAAGGTTCGATTTCATCCCAACCCTAATATTTTTTACCAAATCTGCGTAGGCTTGGATATGTTATATCATGACTTTTTTGTCCTTTTTATTCCGAACCATACCTAGACTATTCCGCCGGAGTCAACATCAACAACAGCGCTACGCTCCTCCAGATCTCCTCTCTCTCTCTCTCATGGCGAGCTCAATTAAAGAACAGGAAAACAATCAACCACCAGTTCTCGGCGACGAAGCATCCAATGGAGAGGACTACGAGGAGGAGTTGGACAAGGATGACGAAGAAGGAGGTTAATTGTTGTTGCATGGCTCGATGGAATCATTCTTGCCGGTGATCACCTTCGTCTTTCGCGAGAATCTCTTGCTTCTTCGGCCTCTGTACAGTCATCCCGCTTCTCCATGTCCGAGGCCGAACTCAAACCGAATTCGCAAGAAAATTCGCGCGCACGCGGAGAACATGACGTCGCCGCCATCCTCCGCCGCCGCTGCAGCGATCGACCACAGAGATCCTCAGTGGAACTCCAAACTCTGGCTTTTGCTGTATCACATTTCAATCCTAATTTCTCTCTGGCTGTAGTGTTGGGAGGACACGAATCACTTTTCTGGTAACCCAATTTTATGTTTTACAGCTTGTGAGTTTGATTTTGGTTGTTGCACAGCATTATTACCTCAATTGAAGTAAAATACACAGTTCACAATTGATTTCTATTTTTTTTTTTTTTTGAAAAATCCAACAAGCTACTAATTACAAATGCAAACTTTGGGCAGGGTAACAAGAAGCTACTAGTAAAAAATGCAGCTCTGTATTTTAGTGTGTATTGGAATCATGAGAAATGTGTATTTTTTTTATGAGAACTGTACGGTATATGAGAACTGTGTATTTTTTATAAAAACTGTGTATCGTTCATGAGAACTCTCTATGAGAATTGTGTATTTTCTATGAGAACTGTGTATAAGAGCTGTGTATTTTAGTGTGTAGTGAGACTATGTGAACTGTGTATTTTCTAGTTCACATAAACCAGTTCACATAGACACAGTTTTCATAACCAATTCTCATAGACACAATTTTCATAGATACAGTTCTCATAGTCATAGTTTTCATAGCCAATTCTCATAGACACAGTTCTCATAAGGATATTTTTGTCCTAATCAATATGAGTGTGAACTACTTTAAAAAGTTTTGATAAAAATATTATATTTAGGATTAGAATAAAACCAAAGCTAAAAAAAAAACCCGCCTCTAAAACCCCTTGTAAATTTGTAACGTTATAAGAGAGATCAAAATAAAAGGATCCTTCAAATTTGAAATCTTTTTAAGCCCTAAAGCGGCTCCATCTTCGGCTTTAGCTTAGCCAGCTCCGAGAATTAGATGAGCGGCGGAAGTGGCAGGGACGTGGAGCGAAGGATCCTCCGCCTCCTCCACGGCCACAAAACCCGAACCCAACTCACCCAAATCCACGCCCACTTCCTCCGCCACCACCTCCACCAATCCAACCAAATCCTCGCCCACTTCGTCTCCGTCTGCGCCTCGCTCAACCAAGCCCCTTACGCTCGCCTCATCTTCGACCAAACCCACAACCCCAACATCGTCCTCTTCAACTCCGTCATCAAAGCCTCTTCCCTCTCCAAACCCTTCGAGTACTCTCTCCATTTCTTTACAGCCATGAAACGGCGCGGGATTTGGCCCGACGAGTTCACTTTCGCGCCTCTGCTTAAATCTTGTGCTAACCTTGTTGATTTGAGAATGGGTCGGGGAGTTCATTCCGGGGCTGTACGTCTTGGGTTTGAGAGGTTTAGGTCGATCAGGATTGGGATCGTTGAGTTGTATGCATCTTGTGGGGAGATGGTGGAGGCCCAGAAGGTGTTCGATGAAATGCCTCAAAGGGATGTGATTGTTTGGAATTTGATGATTAGCGGGTTTTGCAAAATGGGTAACGTTGAAATGGGGTTGTGTTTGTTTAAGCAAATGAGCGAGCGGAGTGTTGTATCTTGGAATTTAATGATCTCTAGTTTAGCACGAAGTGATAGAGATAGTGAAGCTTTGGAGGTTTTCCACGATATGCAAGATAATGGTTTTAAACCGGATGAAGCGACTGTAGTCTCCATGCTTCCAATTTGTGCTCGGTTGGGGGAAGTTGATCTTGGGCAGTGGATCCACTCTTATGCAGGGTCAAGTGGATTGTTTAAAGATTTCATCTCTGTTGGAAATTCACTAGTTGACTTCTATTGCAAATGTGGGATGTTGGAAAAAGCTTCCACTGTTTTCAGAAACATGCCCCGAAGAAATGTCGTTTCATGGAATGTGATGATCTCCGGTATGGCTTTCAATGGAAATGGTGAGCTTGGGGTTGAGTTATTTGAGGAGATGATATCTGAAGGTGTGAACCCAGATGGTGCCACTTTTGTGGGAGTTTTAGCATGTTGTGCGCATGCAGGGTTGTTGGAAAGAGGCTGGGATTTGTTTCGTTCGATGAGTTTAAAGCATCACATTGAACCAAAACTTGAACATTATGGATCCATGGTCGATATCCTCGGGCGTTTTGGACGTTTGAGTGAAGCTCGTGATTTAATTCGTTGTATGCCTATGAAGCCAAATGCTGCTATATGGGGTGCATTGCTTAGTGCTTGTCGTACTTATGGAGACACGGAGCTCGCAGAGTGTGCTGTGAATGAGCTTATTAATCTTGAACCGTGGAATTCTGGTAACTACGTGTTGCTGTCAAATATTTATGCGGAAAGAGGGGAATGGGACGAAGTCGAGAAAGTGAGAGTGCTGATGAGGGGAAATTGCATTAACAAAGCACCAGGACAGAGCATGGTTGGATAATTCTGGCAGTGTTTGGTCTAATCAACTAAAGTCTAAACGCTTGAACTTCGTGAGTAGATCGTTTTTAATCATGCCCATTTATGGTGAACCCGAACACCACCAGTGAATGTAACTGGAATAGAAAAGCGTAAACGATTTCCGATTTTCTTGTTGCTCGAAGTTCTTCCGGTGAAGTTCCTTTTCTGTAAGGAGTTGAAGGATATGCGAGAGAGATGAACCAAGCAGACACTCCAAACCATTCCAGTAGCTTCCAAGACAATTCGAATGATACTATATCCTTATTCCCAGGTGCTTTAAGGGAAGGAAAAGCCTCTAAAAACCTTCCCTGAAGAACAAACCCCGAAGATGTTTTTACTAGGCCACTTTGATTCAAATGTACTGTTACTTTTGCAACACTTAATCGTTTTCTAGTTGCCAGAAGTTGTAATTCTGGTGAAAGCAGAGCGATTTCCAATTTCAAGTTTAGAAGGTTTATTGATATCGCCACTCGATCCAAAAGCTTAGAATATAGAATGATGACATGACTGAATCCTTTATTCTTAGTGGGGAGAGGATCTGAAGAAACAGACAGGAGACTGAGTGCATAACTGGTAGTATCCTCTTTTTATACTAGTTTTAATGCCCGTGCTTTGCACGTTTCGGCGTGCTCATTGAATGAATTGGTATCGGAAAGTATTTTTGTTTTTCTTAGTGATGATAGTAGAAAAATAGCAAGAGGTTATTAAGCACAAATTCAATATTTTTTTTTGCATACCTTATGTGTTCTAAAACTATGGCTAAAACTATGGTACCCTGATGTAGCTGCAGTGAATGTTACAAGTGCATTATATTTCAGTGGCTCGGAATATTGGAGCGCAACACAGAAAATGTCCTAGAAAATACGAACACTCCGTTTGATTGTTATTGGGGTGTGTCCAATGCATCATTCAACACACACTCGACAAGCACCTTTGGCATGTACGATAAAAACTATCCCAAAAGGAAAAAACATGTTACAACGAACTTTTCTTGTTCATCTCGTCGAATGAGAGAGACATTCGTCTTTTCAGCAGAAATCTAGCCCACAATTCCAAGTGTTCCCTCAACAACCTAATTGAAGCACCTGCATTTCGGGAGCTGAACGTCTAGCATATGCTACTTAAGCAATAGGAATATAAGTACAGCTTAAAAACCAAACTCCACCATAGTCATATCCTACAGGGGTACCGTATGCATTTCTTCCCAAAACCACCTACCACCCAAGTGTAACGAGCAAGTAAAACAAGAAAACACTTTGGAATTCCAAGAACAATCATCAGAGAGAGGACCCTTTTCTCTCATCCTTCAATATCCTTTGCATTTTTTGCAGAGTTTGATGAATGCTTGAAATTCATTTCTTTGCCTGGCTAAGAACCAGAAGCCACATCGATTCCCCCTCAGCCATTAGCTCTGCCATTTTGACAGCATATCATCTCCTCCAACAGTAGTTCGGGCAACAACATTTGTAGCTGTGGCCCGATCTTGTCATCCTCGTCTTTGTTTGCCTTTGTTTGCCTGCATATGTAGTTAAAGTTGCGAAAAAGGAAAAAACTATTTCCCCCACTTTTAGTGGTGAATATTTTTCTACCAATCATGCTCTATGTTCATGGAGTATGGATTAGGTATTTAATGCGAATCTGTGTCTTAAGTGCTCGTTTCTTCCAATTTTCATTTCAAGGACACAGGAACCCAATGTAAAATTCATATTCTTAAAATATTCCTTCAATTTCTAAGATAAATAGTGTATACAAGACGCATTTAGGTGTATAAGTTTTTTGCAAAGTCCATGGCAAATTAGAATTAAAAAAAATGCTTGCTTGGTGTCCAAGACGGCTGCTTAAATCTACATTTAGAAGAGTTAAGAGTCTGTGTACCACACAAATCATGCGTGATACCTTGAGTGTTTTTACACGGCCATCATCTCTCTTTTTTATCACCATCAACTCCAGCATCACCATCTAGTTGCAATTATTCACAAAAATATAAATAACACTTGAAACACATATATCTAAGCAGGCAAATGCATATAATAAATTGAATTTGTAAGAGCAACTCACTTCATTGAGATTTTGGAGTTTTTCTGCTTCCAACTGCTTTTTCTCTCCTTCTTCCCTGGCTTTCTGGTTAATCACCAAGATTTGCTTCTGAACATCTGAAGTTACAATAGTTTGGTGCCTTGGCTTCTCAATATTGACCCTCTACAAGAGTTCATGTCAATATCAACTTTCATTTCTTTTGTTTATTATCATAAAGAAGAATTGTACTAATCTTAGAAACAGAGTTACGAAGATTAAAATGAAACGGGAAATCAGCATCACAACCAATAACCTACATCCCAACTATGTTGGCACCTAGGCTAAAGATAATCATTTGCCACCCAGTACCAGGGAATGGGAAGAGTTGGTGAGAAGCCAACCGAAAAAGGCAGAATCCTAACAATTTAAAGGTACATCAGCAATCACAAAAAATAGATGGGATACATTTTGCCAATCATCCAATATGATTGCCATAAGGAAATCTCTACTTTAAAGGGGCATACATTTTTCCAGATCAACTTGCATAATTGGCCAATGATTCCGAGGATTAAAGTCCTGCTCCGATTTTTCATAGAAGGACTATACAGAGAACAGATTGGACTTGCTCTCCCATTTCCACATTAGTGAATCCTCAACTATAGGCTGTATAATTAATTGAATTCAGTTTTACCAACATACCGTTTAACTGTCTGCTTCCCAATCAAATAACCGCCTTCTATGACTACGCATTTTCACAGAGAGGAAAGGAAAAAATGAGTAGGCAAAAAAAGACCGACCTGCTTTGACAGTCTGATCAGATTACTTATCAGCCCACACATTCTTTCCTCTACATAGTGGACTTTCAGTTACATAAGGAAGGTGCAAGATTAACAATGAAAGAAGTAGACTGGTCAAGAATCTCACCAGAGACAAGCATCGCTCCACGTCATTGCTTCAACTTTTCACACTGCATTTTGACACTGCCACAATACACATTCCAAATTGTCAAGCAACGTGCTTCAAAAATTGGTTCTCTCTAGAATATAATTAATTTGGATTTTTTCCAATTAATGTTCCTTGACAGAAAATCTAGCACAATTAGGAACTGTGAGAAACATATTTTACCTTCACTTGCTCCCATTTTGAGCTGGGTGTAATGCAATAATTAGAGGGATTTACTTCATGATGAAATGACCACCAACTACAATAGAAAATTTGAAGGAAAGGTATCATTGATAAGTTGGCAATAGCATGACTGCAAAATCTTTCAGTAACAGAAAGGTACTTACAATTAGAACTATAAATAAGAAAATTGCACTTTATGTACGAATTAAAATCTGCATGCCTTGGAAAGTTGGTACGCAAAACAAATAATTCAACTAATTATTACTCAAAGTCAATGAAGTTACTATTTTTGGTTTTAGAGATTGAAAAGTTATTAGCTGTTTTGTAATCCTGGCAGCTTTTCTTTTCTTTTCTTATGGGTGTAATATTTCTCTTCCATCTCCTTGGTACTTTTCTTTTGTTTTCTCACAGTTTAAAATAACACTACAGCTTGTGCAAACAGGGACTTGCATCATAAACTTTTGGAATTTTCCGAATTCTCCATACAAAATCCAAAATGTTCAAACTCTTCAATGGATGAAGCTAGCCTATTCGTTTATGTTCATTGTTCTTAGTTCATTCACAAATCTTCTACCAGTCTGTGAATCATTGCTGCACTATTGCTTTACTCTCAGCTTCTACTTGAATGTTTCTTGAATTATTGCTCTTAATTTCACAATCAACCTACGAGGTTCCAATTTGTTTTAATGCCAAAGAATTCATACTCCCAAGGATGTCTAAGGAACGAAAGTAACCATGAGAAGCAATACATAGGAAAAGATAACATATGGAAGTCGAAAAAAGATGTGCAATTCGAACCATCTCTAAGAAAAAAATAGTAAGACATATGGCACCAAGGCTGAAGGAAAGAATTTGAAATCAAATTACAGAAAATGAAAAAAGCAAAAGATTCCATGCAACAAAAGAGAGAAGCATATATTACTCGTGGTGAAGGACCAAATGGGATATGCTGCCCGCCAATAGTAAACCATAACTCTTCCCTAAGCTGATATACATATACTCATATACATAATCAAAGACCCACATGACTTACCATATTCGCGAATGGAGGATTTTTTGTTTTGGTGTTAACCTGGTTCTCAAATCAGTTCACAGTTCACACTCCATATGAGATTCTACACTCGAAGAAACCAAGGAGATCAGAAAAAGAAAATAAAGATGCATGTCCAAAGAAATTAATCGTCAGAAAGAGAGAGCAACCTTTAGAATATCAACATCTAAGCGAAATCAAAAGCCGATTATGTAACTACTGGACTGAGAATTTAAGAAAGGGATTTAATGCATAAGTCACAAAATTTACCAAGTGTTATGTGCATTCTCTTTCGAAGTGGAAAGGTTTTCTGAGTGTGTTTATTTTTTTTGGCTACATCTTCACTTATACTTGCCATGAAAGAGAGGAGAGAGCTCTGATATTTGTTGAGAAGAGAATGAAGAGGAAACTCATGATATTGGGTTAATTAACTAATTAAGGAAATTGAACCGAGCATACCTCTCTCTCTCTTAATCGCGATCGATCGGCGGAGGGAGTACACGATCTCCGTGAAATCCGAGACACATAGTACAATTTCATGGAGTAAAATCCGGAGAACCAAGTGCTGAACTCCGTAAAATCCGAAATCAGTACAATTTCATGGCGTAAAATGGGGAGAACCAAGCAATCGTTTCTTTCGTTCTCGATTGAGCGCCGAACAAATTAAGGACAGTTCTTGCGTAAATGAAGGAAAAGCTAAATTACCTAAATTACCCACACCTCAACACATGCAAGAACAAATTCGAAGACAAATCTAACGAGGGCAAATTCGTATTTTCACATACTGCCATGGCTTACCCACCTAAGTTCTTTTTATTACAAGTGTATTGATATGAAGAAGACGCATTGCTTAGAATATGGGAAAGTTCCTAGAAAGTCACTATTATACCTATGGATATTATGACACATTATTATACCCTGGAAAGTTACAAGCAAACGGACAAATACAAATGCAAACACTACCGCTCGAAAAGTTCCTCACAGACCATTATATTATTACACTCACAGAATATTAACATTATTACAACGGACAAACAATTTTGTTCTTAAATGAAAGGAAAAGCCCTGTTGAAACACAAAAAAAAAAAAAAAAAAATACTATATTGGAAGGAAAAGCCTCTAAAACCTTCCCATACATATTAAGCAGAAAGTCTAACGGTACAGATTTTATATCTATACCAATGTGTACAAATTCTTTTTTAGGCCCATTTTGAATATCAAAAAAAAATGATTAGATCTACTCATTTTGTTTAAAATACTTTGCTTATGGTCATTGCAAAAAACAAGTTCAATTCGGTATCAGTAAGAGCATTTACGAAATATCTAATTTTGCTTTAGAATTTAGGCTTAAATTCTGGGACAAAATTAGACGTTTTGTAAACTCCCTAACTGATACCAGATTGAGCTTATTTTTCGCATGAGTCATAAATAAAGTACTCACATTTTAAACAAAATAAGCAGTTCCGATCATTTTTTGAAACTCAAAGGGGACAAAAAGGAGTTTGTATCTGTACCAGTACACCTCTATGTGTGCACCGTGAGGTTTATTCATTTTACTTTTGAAAAACGGAGAAAGGCAAAGTAGATGGAGATGCGGGGTATCGATCCCCGTATCTCTCGCATGCTAAGCGAGCGCTCTACCATCTGAGCTACATCCCCCCGTGCTGTCAGAATGTTTGTTTTACAATTTAAGTTATATTGTCAACTACCTTTTAGAAAGGCCAAATTTGTTTTTTTGATCATAAACAGGTAATTTGAGACCTGCTTTTCAAAAAATTTTCCAATCTAACGCTTATTTGTAAAGTCATCTTACATGATGTGAGTCCCAATCCATGCAAGAGAGGCGTAATAAATAACCATTGCATTTCTTTTCGGTTCGTGTTGCTTAAAACTTTTTAAAATTATAGTTGACTTTTTTTTTTTTATCATGTCATTTGTACCTTCAAGTTAAGTAGTAGCATTTTTTTTCTGACATTGCATCGCAAGCTTGCTTTCTTTCTTTACTTTCGCTCTTTAAAGTACCAGTAGTATATTTTCGCCTCAAATGAATTTTCATTCTTCCTCTTTTTGCTGAATAAATTAATAAATCGAATTCTCGTGTTAAAGTTTCTGCTTTAAAATTTTCGAGTTTCAATATGAAATCCGCCATGTAAGCACCACTAATTGGTTACTGGTGGTTGATCCGAAATGTGTGTATAAGCCAAGGTTTTTAAAGTATGCGTCGAAATGGTGTTTTGAGGGCGTTGTACGGATGACTTCTGAACTTATTGCACTAGCGCCTCTGGCAAACTGATTAGGTGGTGGTGGACGGGTGGTGGTGGTGGAGGAGGTGGAGATGAGAATACAGATGAGGAAAAAAAAGCAAACAAATAGAATCTGACCGATACTTTTATTTTTAATCAAGACTAGAAACAAATTAAGGGGAGAAAAAAGTTCAATAATCCTCCTTTTGTCAATTAATTTTGAATTGGATATTTTAACAAAAATTATCAACTCTAAACTAGTATTAGCTATCTAGATGATCAACCGATATTTTAGAAAGTCTGACTCCAATAATAGAGACTAAACCAAATTCACTATCGTGGCACTAATCCTTTGATGTTTCGACTAATCAATAAGTTGCGGATCACAACTTTTTAATGTTGTTTTTATTCAAGTTTTTTTCGAGTTTGTTAAATTTGCGCCAAATTTTTATGTAATATTGGTTTATCTCGACGAGATGAATTAGAAAAGTAAAAATTTATGAGTTTTATACAAGCATTTCAGGAAATATCCAAGGAAAAGCTAAAAAAAAATTTCTCCTCCGATATTTTTTCAAAATATTTGTGTGGAAAGTCCTAATTTTTTGCTTTTTCGATTCGTTTCGACCAATATTACATAAAAATTTGTAACAAAATTAACAAACACAAAAAAATAAAATAAAATAAAATTGAATAAAAAAAATTAAAAAGTTGTAGCCGACAGCTTGCTGGTTAACGGAAACAAATCCTAATCTCTCAAAAGTCCACAATTTATCGATCGGTGGAAACAATCCCAATTTAGCAAAACCTCTAGGAAGGTCTAAGTCCACAATTTATTGGTCGGTGGAAAACAATCCCAATTTAACAAGGGCACGACTATTCGCAATCTTTTATTTTCTTCCATAACCCATCATATTTCGGTAAGTGGTTGTTGGAAATCATAAATAACATTTCGGTAAATAGCTGTTGAAAATAAGATTATATTTCTGTAACTACATGTCGAAAATATGTTCAACTTTCGGTAAATAACTACCAAACATGCTTTTTCGGTAAATAGTTGTTGAAAAAAATATCATATTTCGGTAACTGGATGCTGAAAATGTATCTCAATTACGGTAACTAATTGTCAAGTATAATTGAAAATTTTTAACGAGCTATGAGAGAAAATCAAGGGCTGCAAATAGCCGCGTCCTTAACAAAACCTCAAGGGATGTTAAGGCCCTGTTCCGAAAACCTTCTTAAAAAATAAGTACTTATTTTGCTACTTCTCATTCAAAAATAAGAAGGGTCATTCCACAAAACCTAAATAAAAATTTCCTTTCACATTTTCAAATTCAAAAATAATGTAAATGAAATTTGTACCATATTATAGATCTCAATGAGATCTATCAAATAAGATCCACAGTGGTAGGAAAATTATTTGCGTAAACACATGATTTTTGAGCTTTAAGTTGCCTTACAAAAAATAAGATTGTTGCTATGATAATGGGGGCCGGCGGAGGGAAATTGTACCGGCGGCCGAGTCGGGTCGTCTCCGGCCACCGGACGGCCGATCCAAACCGTTCAAAAATTTTAAAAAAAAAACCGAGGGGGCCGACGCGAGAATCAATGGCATTTGAGGTGTGTAAGGTGCTTGATCCGAGCACCACTTTTTGAGCTTTTATATGATCAAGCACCCTACACGAAAAAGGGATGCTCGGATCAAGCACCTTACACACCTCGGATACCGTTGATTCTCGCTTAGGCCCCCTCGGTTTTTTTTATAGAATTTTTGGACGGTTCGAATCGGCCCTCCGGTGGCCGGAGACGGCCCGGCGCGGCCGCCGGTACGATTTCCCTCTCCGGCGCCCATTGGTACATATATAAATTCTGAAAAATAAGCACCACCTCCTTATTTGTTGGGAACAAGCCTTTTTATCCAACAAAAAAAAAAAAAAAAGTTCTTATTTGGGTCGTGAAACACGGCTAAGTCCATATTTTTCGTAATAATTGCAATTGCAAACCTCCGGCAACAGAACGACTACTATAAGTGCAAGAACAGAGTCTCCTATTCGAGCTCTCCACTTCAGATTAAAAATCAATCACGGTGGGGTAACAACAAGAAGAATAATTTTTCCGATCCAGAAATGACGAGAGGGTCACGAATCCTCTGCGCAACCCTAGCCTTGCTCTTGCTCTCGTCGGCGGCGGCGGCGTCGGCCGACGTGGTCGTTCTGACGGAGGACAATTTCGACAAGGAGGTCGGCCAAGATCGAGGCGCCCTCGTCGAGTTCTACGCTCCTTGGTACGCATTATATATTCCACGGCACCGTTTTCAGAATTAGACGTATCTATTGCTGTATACGTTTATACTGTGCTTAAGAATTTAGTGGTAGCTAGATGTTAATTTGCCTGATAGGCTGATTTATTGGAATTTGGAGCGATGTGTTCTGTGTTTGATGAGTAGATCAGTGTCGCTTAAGGCCTGTTAATTGTGTTTTTAATCGCAAGATTCGGCTAAATTAGATCTGAGCGATGGGATATGCGTGGTTAGACTGCCTTGCTTTTTTTTTTTTTTTTTGTCATGCGAAATAATGTTGTTTTTTTTGTCACAAGTTGATCATGGTCGGGGACTGTGTATTGTTAGATCAGACAATTCGCGTGTCTAGGAAGTCCAATCAACAGGAACGACTCAAGGATTATAGTTCAGCGGTGTAAAAAACGTGAAGAAATTATGTAGCACGGGCACGGGCACGGGCACGGGCACGGGCACGGACACGGCACCGACACCTCGACACGCAAATTTTCAAAAAATGGGGGACACGACACGTTTAGGGACACGTTATATATACATATATATAAATTAAAAAATATATTCAAATTAGATAAAAGTTTAATAATATTATAACAAGATAGCCCAAAATCTGATCACAGATAGAGAAAGAAAAAGAGAACACATTCAAACAAAGAAAGAGAGTGTCCCTAAAGTGTCCCCCGAAGTGTCCCTAAAGTGTACACTTTGATCCATTTTAAAAGTCCTTCTAATTGCATTTTTGCCCCCAAAGTGTCCTGAAAGTGTCCGTAGAGTGTCGGACCCCAAATATTGGGGAAAAAAAATAGGACACTCCGGGAGAAGTGTCGGACATGTGTCCGGGGAGTGTCTGGGAGTGTCGGTGTCCGAAAAGTGTCCGACACCGGTACGTGAGCTCCGACGAAGTGTCCGTGCTACATATAGAAATTTATATACAATGAACATATTTATTTTGGTTGAAAATTTATTAGGCCTAGTTTTCTTTGTCTTGTTGAGCTATATTATCTACTCAAATGCAGGAAAGTTTTCATTTACTTTAGTTTCTTATGAATAATTCAGTGCTGACAATATTAAAGAGCAATCAAATTTCATAGAAAAGTACAAAATTTTTAGTGCATTTTTTTGGACCCAGGGGGTTCGCTTGAACCCTTAACCACTTGGTGCAGCTGCCCCCGCCAATCAACCTTGATTTACATTAATAGAAGTGGCAGAATGCTGTCGATATTGCAAGTGGTGGCTCCACTGATGTTTGTTTGAATAATCATTCAAATGTTTAAGCTTTGTGAAAGCTTTTTAAATGTGTAAGATAAGCATATTTTTAGAATTGCTCAAATTGTTTTAATGTAAAGAATCAGTGCACTTAACCCTATTGTGTTGTTAATATGCTCAGTTTAATAAACTTGAGGTAGTGTTGGTTTAAACAAAGGGCAACCCATTCTCCCCTCTCAGTGGGCGTTTTTGCTGTGTAATGTCCCAAAATTCCAAATGGCTGGGCAACCTGATGTTGGGTCGACTAGGTCAGACTTGTGAAGGAGAGGCAAAGAGAAGGATATTCAGTTTGGGCAATAAATGCCAAAAAGTTGGGTTAATCCAAGAGCCTAAAATAGACACGCCAAGTAAAGAATCTTACCTACTTTTTAGTGTCCTAACTGCCTAATCCTATGATGAGTGTAATTCTCGGATGACCTAATTCAGATTGTTCAACTTAGTGTTGATTGCACAAACCTATTTGTAGCCCAAGTTCATATAAGTGATATGGTCACTGTTTGTGCTTTAAAGAACTTGTGAGTTTTCGGTAAAACAAGTGAGAGGAAACAAATGACGTATCATTTAGTGAAGTGATAAAACTTTGAGAGAGTTGAGTGGGAGGAACATGAAATGGGGGATTAAAGTCTCAACAGAAAGAGCTAGATGAGAGTGTTAAATTTTTTTTGATAAAAGCCTAAAAGGTATTAAGAAAGATAACTTGCATGTGCAATGTTTCTTGAGAAGCATTCAAGGTGTTATGCACCCTGAACCCTGCATGTAGCCGTCTCTAGATAGGGCTAACCACAATAATGCTTCAAAACTTGGTAGATCAAAGACAACATGGTTCAAGCATTTTTTTTCAGTTCCGACTCCTCAGCAATGCATTGGGCTGAATCGTCTATCTTTAGTAAGTGTCCCTCATCGCAAACTTGATCCCCTGTTGCTTTGGAAAACATCAGTAAGTATGTTTTTGGGGACTTCATATTGGTAGCCATGGGGCTGCTAGTAAATCATGTGATTTATTGATCTTTCTTTTTTGTTCCGTCCTTGTACTATACTTTTATTATTCAAAGATGCTGAAGCTCCTGTTTTCAGAAGATTCCTCTTTTTTATTGGACAAGTTGAGGAAGTATTCCCATATATATATTATTGACACTAAAATGAGTCCCTTTACTGAGTGGTTTCAAACTGACTTTTCTATTGCCATTTCACCAATTTAACTTCCACGCTGCCCTTCATGATGCCATGACTGCTGGTTGGGCTGTTTGATGCTTGCACCAATAATTTTGTGTTTTGTGTCCCGTGGCAGGTGTGGGCACTGTAAAAAGCTTGCTCCAGAGTATGAGAAGCTTGGTGAAAGTTTCAAGAAGGCAAAATCAGTTCTGATTGGAAAGGTTAGTCTTGAGATCCGAGAACTATTTGGATTCATAGTTCGACAGTTTGGTTGTAGTGCTTGTTGCTTGTGTTATATATGACAGTGTTTGATTGGCAATATATGTATGTCAGTATGTGTTATATGTAAGAATTTTTTAGGCCATGAGCTGAAATATCTGGCAGTGTTGAACTTTGGATTATTGGTTGTGTTATAATTTCAATGATCCGTGGTTTGAAAAATCTTTTTAATGGAGAATTTGTAGTGTTTGTGAAAAGATATTCTGATTATACTTGGTGTAATATGAATATCATAATTGTTTCTTTTTGGATTCATTTCCAGCTTTTGCATGTGTATTGATCAAAAGGATGAAGTTTATTATTGTGTCTCTGATTTCTTGACTTCTCAGTATGAGTTCATGCCCATATAATTGGTAGGAAAAGTATAGCAACTTAAATTATGACTTCTAAAGTTAGCTGTAAGTTTCTCTAGTAAGAAGCATGCCATGTCAATTTGGTAAATATGGGAGTTATGAATGGACCACTAAGTTGAGATATGGGTGCGTAACTGCATAAGCATTTACAATGCGTCTAGATGTCTAGTCCCGTCCTTTGCTTTTGCTCAGTATTCTGAGTGATATAAAATGCCATTTCCTCAATAATTAAATTTGTTGGTTCTAATCTTTGTTTGACTTCAATTTCTCAAGTTAGCTTTCAAAACTGCCTCTATGTTTATCCCATTTTCAGTTCTGGTGAAGGGACTTATCATTCTCGGTGTCCCATTTATTTAAATTTCTGTACTTGCAATAGGGATTTCTGTATTTAAAACACGAAGTTGCCTTTTCTATGTGGAAATGAAAAAAAAAAAACCCAGTTCCATTATAAAGCTTATGTCCAGAATGGCATGGTTTGGCGTCACTTCATTTTCATTATCTATTTTTTCTATTCAGAGTGAAATGTCATACTTGGATGATTCATAGTTAGCCCTAAAAGTAAATAAATGATTGAGACCTTAGCCATGTTTTTTTTGGGTCAGGGAAAGCTAGTTTTGGAATCCTTTGTAACTTATTAGATGGTTTGTTGCAGGTGGACTGTGATGAGCATAAGAGTGTCTGTAGCAAGTATGGTGTTTCTGGATACCCCACAATCCAATGGTTTCCTAAAGGGTCTTTGGAGCCTAAAAAGTGAGTTCGGAAAGATCTAAGGATATCAAATTTGCACTTCAAATTATTTCCCCACCCTAAACCTTTTCCATATCTTAATTTATTTTTCTTGTACGATTTTCATAATTTGTTAGGTATGAAGGCGCACGTAGTGCAGAAGCGCTTGTTGAGTTCGTGAACAATGAAGGAGGTGAGAATATTACTTTGTGAGCCCTACTTAACTTGTATGAGAGTTAAATAATCTTCCTGTGTGTTTTATGGGTTTCCTGCTCTCCTTTTTTTGTTTTTTTTTTTGCGCGTAGTTAGTCATGCATTCAAGTTACTGGTATGTGTGGCTATTCATTAAACACACATGTAACCTTCAATTTCTGGAGACTTGGCTGAAGTGCACTAAATTTTGTTTAGAATAAATAGACGTGTTCTGCTTACTAGCAATTTCGCTATGTTTAATATGATAACTTGTACTTAGAAGTTTGCTAAAAAATCATTGCAGAAATTCACATTTTGCATGCCAACATACATGACATTATATAGTTAGCAGAATTTGAGGAGGACATGACTTAATAATATCATTCTTTGTTATTTCGACATAGATTTTTATATGTTAAACTTCTGTCAAAAGAGGTCTTACCTTGCAGCAACATGCATCTGTGAGCCGTTCTTGTATGCCTCTGGATGCATCTCTCATAGATTCCCTTGATGCTATCTTGCTCCCTTTGATCAAACATCTACTCTGAATTGTGGAGATTCTTATTGAGTTGATGTTCTCTAGAGACAGCTGGTAGACTTTCTGGAGATGGTTAAGAGGTTTCTTTGTAGTTGTGACTTGTGAGTTTGTAGATGTACTTATGAATTGCACTTTAATTATAACCTCTCTGGCTCTAATTAAAATACAGTAGTCTTTGAAAATGATGTTGATGGGATAAAAGTGTAAGTTCTGTTTTGGTATTGCAAGTTCTGCAAGAAGACTCAAAAGCACCATTTGATGTATGCTAGCCATTTCAATGTAGGATTTGTAGGTCGAAATTAGTAGATGGGGTTCTTCCTAAGTTATCTTTCAAAGTGACACATTAATGACTTTATAATGTTTGCTTGATTTTCAGGGACTAATGTTAAGATAGCTGCAATTCCCTCAAGTGTAGTGGTACTAACACCTGATAATTTTGATGAGCTTGTCCTGGATGAAACAAAGGATGTTTTGGTTGAATTTTATGCACCCTGGTAAGAATGCATGTTCATTGCCGATAAAAAAAAAAAAGGCATGTTCATTTTTTTGTTTTGTTTTTATGATATCTTAGATTAGAGCATTGGGATGTAGCCCCGGTTCTTTAGGGCATGGATTGATCAACTGTAACTGCATCCAACCCCAGCTAACAACCCGAAATGATGTGCATGTGGAGATTTCAATATGGTTGCTGGACTTGAATTATGATTGCTGAGACATTTGATATTATATGATCTGTGGTGTTCCATTTTTACTGAAGTATAGCTTACTGGTGTTTGTGAGTTCTGTTAGCCAACTTCAGTTGCCACTGTTCTAAGGATGAGTTTATCGCAAGTTTTTGAATTTGAAATGCAATTTTTGTCTGCTTTTTTGTGTCCTGACCATGCTGTTATGTTTTACAGGTGTGGCCATTGCAAAAGCCTTGCTCCTGTGAGTGGATTTCTCATCTTATTGCTTTGTAATGTGCATATATACAGCATTAGATTCCTCATTTCTTCTTCTTCTTCTCTCTGTTATGCAGACTTATGAAAAGGTTGCCTCAGCATTTAAGCTAGAGGAAGATGTAATAGTTGCAAATCTTGATGCTGACCAACACAAAGATCTGGCAGAAAAGTGAGTTGAGAATGACTAAGAGTTTCTTTTTAATTAACCCTTCTGAAATTTGGGTTTTGCAAAATCAAGTTTCAACCTCTTTCCAAATTTTCGTCCACCTATTGGCCATATTATACGAATTATACATTGATGCACATATCTATTTATTGAAGTTATTGTAACTAGAGATTCACCTCCTTGTGATTTATTATTTTATTTATTTTGGGCTATCCCTAATGCAAATTTCTGCCTGCGCAGGTATGGTGTGAGTGGCTTTCCTACCTTGAAGTTCTTTCCTAAGGGCAACAAAGCTGGTGAAGATTATGATGGTGGCCGAGATTTAGATGACTTCGTAAATTTCATCAATGAGAATTGTGGTACTAGTCGTGATGCAAAGGGACAACTTACTGACAAAGTAAGCAGTGGAACTGTTTATTTTTTAAGTTAACAGTGGCGGAACTGTTCATAATTTGGTTGCAGTGTAATTTCTCTCCCTCCGTTCCTGTTTCCATTTTGTTCTTTATTTCCTTTGATTCTGTTATTTTGTACAGGCTGGTATAATTGAGACTTTGGATACATTGGTGAAGGAGTTTGTTACTGCCAGCCATGAGGAGAAGAAAACAGTTTATGGCCGGATGGAGGAGGAAGTTGAGAAGCTGAAGGGTTCTGCAAGGTTGTCTTAATGGCTTGTGTGTTTAATTGCATAAAATACATGAGAGAATACTGGGATAGATTATAGCGCTTGATTCTGCATTTTCTTATTTTTCGATTGCCTAAATGGTTCAGATATGGAAAGATATACTTGAAAGCTGCCAAGAGCTGTTTGGAAAAAGGTGCTGATTATGCCAATAACGAAGTCCAGCGGCTGGAACGCATGCTAAAGAAGGTAAGCTTTGCTTTACCTGATTATGTGGTGGTTGTCTGCAAAATGCAAAATACTGTGAGAAATTGCATTTTGCTTTCATTTTTGAGGAAAACATTTCTTTGAGGAGCTCCTTCACTTAATTGAACGCTGCTTTTGCCATCCAAAAAGGCTGTGGAAATAGCTGTCACCATAAGGCTAAGGCAGCTGTCACCATAAGGCTAAGGCAGCTGTCACCATAAGGCTAAGGCTGTGTTTGGATGTGTATTTATGGAGGCTAAGCTGTCTCCCTTTCCTTTTGTTTGCACTCTACAAATCCTTCCTTATATCCAAGATCCAAACGCAGCCTAAATGTTTGTTTTCTTGTCAATCCAAGAAAATTATAGAAACAGCAGGTTGGCCAGAATGGCAATGCTCGATATTTTTTTATTATTAAACTTGAAACACATTTTGGTTATTAGGGCCTCATTTGTACAACGCTTTCTGGGAACTCATCTATGTTTTCTTTCACTATTTGTGTTTTGTAACTTCTGTTGGTGCAGACCATTAGTGCTGCAAAAGCTGATGATTTTACGCTCAAGAAGAACATCCTATCTACTTTTGCTTGAACCATGAGGTTATTTGCAGCCTTGTTTTTACGGCTTGGAGGTACTCTGGTTGTGTCTCCTCCCAAGTTTTTCTTTAGCTTGGGGAATATAGCCAAATTCCAATGCTTTAATTGCGCATCTTCTCGACACCTTTTTGGAATACAGGCTTCTATCACTTCAGAGAGAGGGGTCTATCAATTTAGAGAGAGGTCATTCGGTGTTGCTGTTGCCGATGTTACATTTTTGTCGGTTTCTCATTGTTATCAACCCCGTGACAAAAAAAGATCACATTAGCCACTAATGCATGAATCTTGTCTTAGAATGATTGTCTTTGCCCGTGTTATCTTGATTTGCCTGAAAATGGATAGGTGATCATTCTTTTATCTTTGCTATGCTAGTGCTGAAAGGTTGTGGAACAAAAGTGGGTTCTTGTTTGTAAGTTTCACACAAATTTAAGTGAATTTTCAACTACTTCGGCTACAAATGAGTGTCTCAGGCTTGGACTGAACGACCCAGTCAATTGTGGTTAAATGGACAGAAGTGGGTTTTACCAATTGCTGGTTGACCCAATCAAGGCTCGGTTCAGTTTAGTTTGGTATAAAATTAGGAATGTACTTGGAAAAAAAAATTTCAATACCCCATCAAAACATAATGATTGTTTTGTTTAATGCCCAAAATTGTTTCCTTTTGGGAACAATGCCATTAGTCCAGCCCATATTCACCACAAACTTTTTTGCATTAAAACAATGCCATTAGTCTAGCCCATATTCACCACAAACTCCAAGTTGGACGAAACAATTTTGGGCATTAAACAAAACGATCATTATGTTTTGATGGGGTATTGAAATTTTTTGTTCCAAGTACATCATAATTTTATACCATACCAAACTGAATCGAGCCTTGCGTCTTCCCTTGCAGTTTCATTCATTAGAACAAATATCATTTGTAAACAAAATACACTATGGAATATCATCTTGAATATATAATTATGTATAGTCAATTAATCCATAACTAAGGCAACAAGGTAAGGGCTCAAAGGTAAAGCTCATTGCCTACTACCAAAGCTCGACAATTGTCACATGGCTCCTTATAAATGAAATATACATTTGCCCAATATGCTCCCTTCCTTTGTCAATAGTCACAGTGAGAGTCAATTGTCGCAGAAATAGGACGGTTAATTCCACAAACAAATCACTTCTATCGCCTGAATGGTAGGATGGTTGCCCGAAATAAAATTACCAATCCATTTGGCAAAAAGAAAAAGAATTGTTTGGACACGATTTCATATATGTATTTCAAATGTCATCCAACTCCAAGTCAATATTTATGAAGATGTTTTTACCCCTATATCCACATCTACAAAAATAATAACATACTAGAAAATTCGTGTCATGCTTTGAAGCCTAGAAATCTTTAGGAAAAGTCTTCAATACACACCTCTTTATAAATCTTTAACCTATTGTGTTCCATATTGTGCCACCTCATAAAACGTTACCTGGAGAACCGGTCATTCATAACATTTTATTGTGTATCTTAACTTTTATACTAAAAACTCGTCACTTTTCATCAATAGAATTCACAACATTTTTTCTAAAAGTCATAATCTTTTACATTAATCAATCGGGACTTTTTATGGTTGCCAAACATGAAATTGATCCATTGCACACGAAAAATTACAAACAATTGTAAGGTACACGACAACAGTAAAACTTCCAAAATAAAGTGTTGGAAAAACTAGATTTAGGAATTTAAATAGAAATCAAAACAAGCAGACGATACGTAAGGAAAAAATAATTGAGCTGAAAACAACGAATGAGGCAAAATCTGAGTATTTATTGGCCAAGGAATTTTATTTTATTAAGTGATGTTTATTGCTGAGATTCTCTCTCTATTTAAATAAATTATTGTATACATGGTTTCCAGGGTGATCTAAGTCAATAAATTGAATATTCAATAGAGTGCTTTGATTGTTTATTATTAAGCTCTTCTATTTTGGTTTATTGGAAATATTAATCATGTTGGTTGGCTAAACTTCTCTTCCGCGGAGACTCTTTTTCTACGGTTAAACTTACGGTTTCTGGATTTAGTCCGGTGGTTTGTTGATCATGTATTTGGCATTAGTTTTATTTTCTACGAACTTGATCTTGTTTGGTGAGTTTGAAATAGGGCTGCACTTACTATGCTCTGATTGCCCTCTCTAATGGTTTATCCGGTCTGTGAAAGCTCATTTACCCCCATGGGATTTCTCTCTGTTGTGTAAGCTTTCGCCTCACAGTTGAATACAACTTCTCATATTTGCCAAAAAAAAAAAAAAACTTACGGTTACCGCTTCAATATTTTTTTACCACTCCATACACGTCTTTGATCAATACCGCAAATCTGCCTAAATTTTTTTTTTAACAATTTAAAACCTAGAAATATAAAGTTATGATACTAAAAAAGGTGAGTTGTTTAAAGTCGTAATAATTGTTTTGTTTTTTTGAGACTGTGCTTTTTTAATTTCTTAAAATTGTAACTGTGTTACGAAGACAACTTATTCAACCACCTTAATGCCCTTGCTTAGACTACAAGCTCTCGCTACGGAGCCCGGCAATAGTCACGTGACTATGTCCTCCTTATGAGATCATGTTCGAACATGCTACTGATGTGGGAAAAAGATAGTTAAGTAACCTCAACTACAAAATTCCCAAACTAAAGCATGAATTACAAGTTTTTTTAGGGAACTTGATAATTAGTAATGGAGTAAAACAAAGTACAGATTGAAGATTATTGCTTGCCTTTATAGTTAGTATCAACTACGATGATTGCCAGAAATGAAAATTATCGGTTAGAAAGGAATAAATAAACCACAAACAATTGTTAAGAGAATCCAAGTAGAGCTGACCAGTAAGTGGTAGAAATCAAATTAGATTCCGTGCCCGGCAAACGTGTCATGCCCGTTCAAAATCGTGATCGTGCTACATCTAAACGTGTTGTGCCCGTGCTGAGTCCCGTCTAAAATTGTGCCTGTGCCATGCAGTGCCACATTTAAACATGTCGTGCCGTGCCAGTAGCCCACCCCGTTTGACACCTCTAGTTGGAATATGGGATACTTAATCAATGTCATATGAAGGACTATTTAGCTTATGGTTCGAGAAAGCAGCAAAGGAAATTCTCGCTGTATGGTAGTAAATGTGGAAAGCTGATAAACAACGTGGGAGAAGGAGCACATGAAATGGCTTCGCCGTCACAATGTACGTGGATAATATCTCTGTCTACATCCATTTTTGGCATCAAATATTGGGCTAGCGTTGGAGGACCATTTAATTGAAATTCGATTAAATTGGGCCGATTTTTATGAGTCTC
Organism: Rhododendron mucronatum var. ripense; assembly: GCA_019656295.1. Classification (NCBI taxonomy): domain Eukaryota; kingdom Viridiplantae; phylum Streptophyta; class Magnoliopsida; order Ericales; family Ericaceae; genus Rhododendron; species Rhododendron mucronatum. Next base: position 1,777,564 of record BPLT01000067.1, read on the forward strand.
GTGAGCTAAAAATTAATGGGCCACATTAATTTTGTAATTTGGAGCAAGGCCCAATTAATTTTATTCTAGAAGCTTGGCCCATGTTTTATTTTGTGAGAATTGGCCCATGATTTGTGGATAAACGGTTGTGGATTGACTCCAACCGTTAGGAACAAAGAACATTGTGGGCCGTGATGCATGGAATAATTATTCCAAAGCCATGTGGTCAAATGGCCTCCACGTCCTTTGATTCCCACGCATAAACAAGCCTGTTTCAGAAAATTAATAAGGCCAATTGACTGAGTCAAAATGGCCCCATTATCCCATGATTTACGAGAAAAAGTAGTGGAGTTCATGGGTAAACTATTTTTTGGCTCCAAGAATTACCGTGTAACTGCCATAAACCGCCAAGCAGGGTAGTGGGAGTTATTTTGGACACTTGGCAACATCTGGAGCCAACTTGGGACATTTATCAGCTTGTGGTGAAGGCGGGAAACTTGTCTCAGATCTGGACCAGTGTTGTATTTGCCTATAAATACTAGTTCTCAAGACTAAAAAAGGGTTCCCATGCCAATCAAGCTTATCGCTTAAACCAAAGTCTTCCCAGCGAAGCAACTATCTTTACTTTCCCTGCATTCACTCAATTACTTCATCAAGTAATTTGGGTTTTACTTTTTCTTGTACCCAACTTTATTATCTCGACAAATAAAGTTTGTCTTTATTTTACGTTGCTCTCGTTCCTACACGGTTAGGAAATAGCTAAGTCCACGCTCGTTGTGGCAAAACCACGAACCATCACTGCAATCTAGCCCTTAGGTTTGCAGCACATCTGCTCACGGTTACGAAGTTAGAAAAAAGGGCATTCAGTCCTTTACGTTGGACGCGACAGGTTCTGGCACACCCGCTCAATCCTTGAGCCATTTCGCAACTAAACATCTTTTGGCACGCCCAGTGGGACCCAAGTTCCACACGGAAGGACAAATCCGGCCGTGAAGAGGAGTCAGCTGCGCACTCGAAAAGCGTGCACAACAATGAAGACATCCTTGATAAAAAGAGGCAAGAAATAGAGGAATTCGCTCATTTGATCAAGAAACGAGAGTTAGAGCGGATTCGAGAAAATTCCGAAGACATTATAGGGAAGATGGACGAGCCCTGGTGGAGTACAATAAGGCTCCTTCACGAAGAAGAAGAAGCAGGAGTAGGAGTCATACTCCAGGGCAGAAAGAACCTCTCAGAGAAGTCAAAGCCGAACACTAGAGCGACGAAGGGCTTCTTAAGAAAAAGAAGGAGCAGGAGCCGGAGCCGGAGTCCCACCCCCGGGGAAAGAAGAACCAGGAAACATCATAGGGACAGGTATAAGAGACCTGACTCCGATTGGGAGAAGGATCAGACTCACAAAACAAAAGGTGTGAGAACGGAACCATGATTGCACGGGAAGCAACACGGAAGGCTCTCAGAAACATAGCTGCCTCCCCTTTCGCGAAGAGACTATAAGAGGCGAGTCTACCAAGTAGGGTGAAGCACGATGCATTCGTCCTTTACGACACAAGTGCGGATCCCATGGCTCACGTTCAACACTATTAACAAGCTATGTTCATGCATGATGGGGACGATGCCATTATGTGCAAGATGTTCCCGTCGAGTTTGGGGAATGTAGCTTTGTCTTGGTTCCATAAGCTGGGTCTGCACTCCATACGAGGATGGAGGCAGCTAGCCGAGGAATTCACTTCTCGGTTCTTGACAAGCAGAAGGACACCAAAGATGTTTGAGAACCTCTCCAGAATGAAGTAAGGGCAGAATGAGCCGACCAGAGACTATGTGAAGAAGTATTGGGAAACCTTCAATGAGAATGAGAGTTACAGTGAGGAGTATGCAATAGCTATGTTTAAAATTGGACTGCCTATTCGGAGAGAGTTGCGTGGTCATTGAACATGAGTCCGGTAGATACACTTGTGAAACTAATGGAGCGAATCGAGCAGCATGCCAGGATGGAGGATGACATACTCCAAGAGGATGGGAAAATTGTAGCCAAACATGCGAAGGGGCCCACGAAGAAGGCGGATAAACCAGAACCCAAAACTTATAGGGAAAAGAAGGAATATGGACAGGATAAGAAAGAGCCGTACAAGGAAAGGCAAGCTCCTGATCCCAAGTCTTTCTTTTCGGTAACCACAGTCTAAAAAGAACCAATCTATAGAATTCTTTATCGAATAAAGAATCGCCCCTACTTCAAGTGGCCCCCGAGATTGGAGGGAGACAAAGATGCAAAGCAAGTTATGAATCAGCACTGTAACTACCACAAAGACTGGGGTCACATGACAAAGGATTGTGAGATGTTCAAGAGGCACCTTGACGATCTGGTGGCTCAAGGATACCTCAAAGAGTTCATTCAAGAAGCACCCAAAGAGAATGGGAAAGCAATGGAGTTGGATTACGAACAAAATCCAAAGGGTATAATCCATATGATACATGGATTGGCCACACCTTATATGAGGAATGAGGTGAGGCTGCTCCAGAGGTACGTAAAGCATGACTAGCATGTTATGCAATTGGAAAGAAGAAAGGACGTGAAGGTGAAGTATGCGACGAGGGCATAGTCTTCACGGACGAAGACCAAGGAGGAGTCTAGATGCCACACAATGACGCCTTGGTCATAACCCTACAAATTGGGGAGTATGACATTGAGAGAATCTTGGTGGACTCAGGAAGTTGCACAGAGGTGTTGTACTATAAAGCGTTCAAGAAGTTGGGACTGACACAGGCAGATCTGGTACAGTCAATAACCCCTTGGATCGGCTTTGGTGCAGGAGCAGTATGGCCATTGCGGAAAGTGATGTTGCTTGTTCGAGCAGGCATAGTGGTGCTGCGAACCGACTTCCTGTTAGTAGATGTATTGTCCTCCTATAACGCGATTATAGGGAGAATATGGTTGCACAATATGCGGGCAATGTCTTCCACTTATCACTAGAAGGTTAAGTTCCCAGGGTCCAACGGGGTTGAAAAAATCAAAGGTAACCAGAAGGTGGCGCAATTATGTTTGATTTCAATTATCAAGAAGTCCCCAAAGGCCCATCATGTTCATACGGTGGAGGTTCTAGATCAGCCGACCATCGAGGATGTTGGAGGGAACCCAACCGAAAAGGTGGTAGAGAGTTTGAAGAAAATACGAATCGACGAGACCGATACTGAGAGGTATTTTCGAATTGGTGAAGCACTGGGAAAGGACGAGGAAGCCAAATTGGTAAGGTTTTTGAAAGACCACGTAGATGTGTTCGCATGGGTACCTGAGGAGATGTCTGGGGTAAACGCAAATGTGATTTGTCACCACTTGAATGTGGATCCCTAACATAAACCCATAATCCAGAAAAAGCGAAGATCGGTCGTACAACAAGTAGACACTGTCATCGAGGAGGTCGATCGTTTACTTGAGGCTGAGGCTATACGCAAAGTTTCTAACCCGGAGTGGTTGTCCAACACAATGGTTGTGAAAAAGAAGAACGAAAAGTGGCATATTTGCATAGACTTCACGAACTTGAACAAGGCATGTCCAAAAGACAGTTTCCCTCTCCCGAGCATAGATCAGCTGGTTGACACAACTGCGGGGTATGATCAAATGAGTTTCCTCGACGCATATCGGGGATATCATCAGATTGCCATGTTTGGGCCCAATCAAGAGAAGACCTCCTTCATTACACCATGAGGATTGTACTGTTACAATGTCATGCCCTTTAGGTTAAGGAATGCAGGAGCAACATACCAGAGATTGGCAACGATTATGTTCAAGAGGTTGCTTGGCAAAACCATGGAAGTATACATAGATGATATGGTAGTAAAAAATAGAGACAAACAGGGACACATAGCGGATTTGAAGGAAACCTTCGAGATCCTAAGAAAGTATAAATTGAAACTTAACGCCTCGAAATGTGCATTTGGATTTAGTTCGGGGAAGTTCTTGGGCCACCTTGTGACCATAAGGGGGATAGAGGCGAATCCCGATCAAATAACGGCCTTGCAAAAGCTGTATAGTCCCAGGACAACGAAGGAAGTCCGAAGACTAACTGGGATGGCAGCGGCCCTCAACAGGTTCATCAACCGATCACGTGACAAGAGCAAACCCTTTTTTCAGTTACTAAAGAAGAGGGAGGGGTATGAATGGGGAGCAAAATGTGAACAGGCTTTCCAAGACCTGAATAAGTACTTGGCAGTGACACCACTTTTGTCAACTTCGGAGTAGGGTGAGTCTTTGATTTTATATTTGGCAGTTCTAAACATGCTATAAGTGTAGTGTTATTAAGGAACAGGGGATCTGAGCAGATCTCCGTCTATTACGTAAGCAAGACATTGTTGGACGCGGAAACGAGATATCTGCCCCTTAAGAAACTAAAACCTGGCACTAAGAACAACAGTAAGGAAGTTGCCACATTATTTCTAAAGCCACAAGATTGTGGTTTACACGGAATTTCCATTAAAGTCACTGTTGCACAAGGCAGATTACTTGGGATGAATCTCTACGTGGTTGGTAGAACTAAGTCAATATGATATTGACTACCAGCCATGCACTGCGATCAAAGGACAAGTCTTGGTTGACTTTGTAGCAGAATTTTCTCCAATAGTAGCTCTCTAGCCTCCTACGAGAAAGGAGCAGAATTTTCTCCAATATGATATTGACTACCAGCCATGCACTGCGATCAAAGGACAAGTCTTGGTTGACTTTGTAGCAGAATTTTCTCCAATAGTAGCTCTCTAGCCTCCTACGAGAAAGGAGCAGGCATCTGGGCTACCTGTCAAAAAGAGGAAAGCACCGGCCGAACGGAATCCCCTAGAATGGAAGTTGTTCGTGGACGGTTCAGCATGTAATACTGGTTTGGGGATTAGGATTGTGCTCTTTCCTCCTGAAGGGGTAATGCTGGAACTATCTGTTCAGCTGGGTTTGAGTGCGTCAAATAACGTGGCGGAGTATGAGACACTCTTAGTAGGCCTAATGAGTGCAAAGACCCTAAAGGTGAGAAGGATAAGGGTATATTATGACTCACAGCTTGTGGTGAACCAATTGTCTGGAGAATATGAAGCTCGGAATGAAAAGATGGCAGCCTATGTGGAGGTCACCAAGGACCTACTGGATACTTTGGAGAAGTTTTATATTGAGTAGATAAGCTCTAAGCAGAACGCCCATGCAAATTCACTGGCTTGGTTAGCCACAGCTGTTCCAACCGAGTTCAAGAGGAAGGTGGCAGCAGATTATTTTAGTGAGCCTAACATTGGAAGAAGTGTAAAGTTGGTCTTGGACGTGAACCAAGGACCAAGTTGGATAGATCCAATTGTGGTGTTCTTACGAGATGGGACACTCCCCTCTTACAAAAAGGAGGCTCATAAGATAAAAATGAAATCCTCATGATTTTGGCTGTCCTCAGAAGGAAATTTGTATAGAAGATCCTTCACAGGTCCATACTTGCTTTGTGTGCACCCCAAGATGGTGCAGAAATTCCTCCACGGGTTTCATGGAGGAACATGTGGAAGCCATGCTGGGGTAGATCCATAGCCCATCAGGCAATCACTCAGGGATACTGGTGGCCACATATGCAAGAGGATGCCAAAGTTTATGTGAAAATCTGTGAGAAATATCAGAAATTCTCACCCATGATCTGTACACCAGGCGAAGACTTAGTGCCTTTATCGAGTCCTTGGCCATTTGCACAGTGGGGACTGGACATCGTGGGTCCACTCCATAAAGCGACTAGGAAAAGAAAATTCCTCTTAATGGCCACGGACTATTTTACAAAGTGGATTGAGGCATAGCCTTTGGCCAAAATTACGAAACCAATGGTGGAAAGGTTTGTTTGGAGGAGTATTATCACAAGGTTTGGGGTCCCCTACTCATTGATCACTGATAACAGGGTACAGTTCCAAAAGAAATTCAAAGCTTTCTGCTCCCAGTATGGGATAAGAAACTATTATTCAACCCCAGTCTACCCTTAGAGCAATGGGCAGGTGGAGACGTCTAACAAAACTATTCTTGATGGGATCAAGAAAAGGTTAGACAAGAAAAAGGCCAAGTGGACCGACGAGCTTCCACTGGTCCTATGGGTGCACCGAACAACTCCAAGGAGGTCTACGAGAGAGACTCACTATTTGTTAGCATATGGGATATAGGCAGTTATACCACTCAAGGTTGGTTTGCCAACTAAGAGAACCGCTCTGGTTGAAAGTGGGAGCAATGATAGAGCCTTAGAAATTGAGTTGGATCTCACCGAGGAACGAAGGGAGCTGGCTCTGGTGCATTTGACCTTTTATCAAGAGCAGCTCATGAGGAGTTACAATAAATACTTTCACCCTCGAGAGTTCGGTGTTGGGGACCTGGTGCTACGAAAGGTGCTCGGCAACACCAAGGTGAAGAACGAGGGCAAGTTGGGGGCCAACTAGGAAGGCCCATATCGGGTGGCTGAGATTGTGGGCATAGGGGCTTATCGGTTGGCAAACCTGGACGGGAACCCAATGCCAAGGCCTTGGAATGTCCACAATCTAAGTAAGTTCTTTGTTTAAAAGACTTTAATTTATCTTCCTTGTATTTTCATTTTGTTTTAGGATGCATACCGTGATTGTGTGGGAGTTACGAGTAAACTTTCCTTGTTTTTTTATATATTTTGTAGTTGCAAGGGGTACGCTTCTGCTTTGGCATTAGCTTATGGATAAAATTTTGTTTTAGAAATTTTTTGTTTGTTATGATTGTTTGAATACGAAGCCAGAGACTAGTGTGCTCCTTCTCCCTTTGTATTTGGGGAACAGAGAATGGGCATGTATGCCCTGGCATGCGCGTATGAAACAATACTATGATAAGTGTATGAAACAACGCTATGTTAAGTATGAGAAACTATGTTAAGTATGAAAAACTTAGGTGTGTATGAACGAATGCATTGGCTAAGTACGAAGACACTTAGAAACTTGTCCAAGCACGACAACACTTGGGGTGCATACGTTGACGTGCAAAATTAGCTAAGTACGAAAAACACGTAGGAATTTGCCCGTGTACAAAGAACATGGGGCTAAGCGTGATCCAAGTATGAAAAAACTTGGCGTGCACAAGAGAACATGCACAATAAAACGAACGAATGAACAGGTTATGCCACAAAGGGCCCAGCAAAAGTAACCAGAGTAGAGTTATGCCACAAAGGGCCAAATACCTATTTTAACAAATATTGCTAGATTTATTGGTGCCATGCAGGGCCATAACTACGGTCATGCAGGACCTGCGAAATGTTTTAAGTGTTTGTTTGGAAGGGCGAGTTAGAATACTTACTAATCCGACGTAAGGTCTTGGACCACAGGAGGAGTTATGTCAAGCGCCTCTGCAATAGTCTCCATGCCAGAACCACCGCTAGCCACGTTCTCATCCTTAATAGTGGCCTCATCGGTTGCTTCCCGAACAAGTGAATGATCAGTAGGGGCATCATGATATTCAATGGGCGTGTTGTCTTCAATATCGATGAAGTCCTCAATCTGTCTCTCAACATCATCATCTTGATGCTCCTCAGGTTCGTGAGTTGATAGAGGCCGATTGCTCGGTAAGTCATTCTCAAACCATAGGGGAGAATCATATGCAACCCGGCTTTTGTGAGGCACGCGGCCTAGATCTGGTCTTGGATGGCCAGCATCTGATCAACATAGCTAGCCGTAGCAGCATCAAACCCCTTCTAATACCCCTCGTCATAAGAAGCCTTTATGGCATCATCAATCTCAGATAGTGCCTGGCTAAGACTATCCTCTGTGGTCTCGAGCTTCAGCTTCATTCCTTCCGCATCCAACTTGGCCTTCTCTCTCTCTCTCTCTCTCTCTCTCTCTCTCTCTCTCTCTCTCTCTCTCAAGTCTGGAGATTGTTTGCAACTGCCTAGTGTTGTCCCTCAGAAGTCTGTTATGCTTGAGCTCAATTTCTTGTATCTTTTGACCCAATGCCACAATCTTTTGGATGAACTGGCAAGTGCTGAGTATGTCGAAGGTTAGGATCAAATGGAGTACTCAAGGAATGGAAACTGGTCTAAAAGAAAAGAAAAGTTACCTTAATGCCACTGACTAAACCGGTGGATAGCAACCGATTAGGCGTAGACCCAGTCTCCTTCTGCATGTCCACGGGTAGGGGTGTAAATGAACCAAGCCGAGCCGAACTTCTACAAGCTCAAGCTCAGTTCATTTGCTTAACGAGCCAAAAACTCAAGCTCGAGCTCGACTCGAGCCTTAATGAGCCGAGCTTAGTCATTTACTAAACGAGCCGAGATCCACTCGGCATGTTTAGTAAATGAGCCAAATACTCGAGTTCGAGCTCGGCTAGTTTACTAAATGTGTTCGAGCTCGGCTAGTTTACTAAACGAGTTCAAGCTCGGCTCATTTTACTAAATGAGCCGAGTCTTAAAGAGCCGAACTCGCGAGCTACTCGGTTCATTTACAACCCTATCCAAGAGTAGTAGTAAGCCTTGGGCAAGAGCCAGTGCAATTTCCGAAGAACTTGCATTGTCCCAGACGTGAACGGGCCGATTACCTCTAATAACCTTGGGAGCCCTGGTTTGAGGAAGAACTTGGGTTGTCGGCGAAAGCGGCTGTTGAATGGACATTGTTGAATGCAGCCTGCACGACGGCATCCACTGGGTCCTTATTCCTAGGGCGTTTGTTTCGATGAGTATCGTTGGCTTCATGATTGGAGTCAAACCCGAAACAGAAGGAGTGGTTCGGGTGGAACCCCCTGGTACGACGAGGCAGCAAAGGGGCACGCCCGATTGACGCCGCTCGTCTAGTGGTACCATGCCCCCGAGCAAAGACGGTAAGAAGAGAACTCAGATCCATTGGTTGGCGAGACATTGTACTTGAACTTGGGGGCGGGGGAGAATATCTAGACGAAGATGACTGGCTGGTGTCACGATCTAGGACCGGTTGTTCGGGTTGACGTTGAGGAACCCTTCTGACAAGCAGACGTGGGAGTGGAATGCCTTCAAAAATAGGTATTTCACCAGGCTGGCCGGCAATTGTCACGCCGGCACGAGTTCTCTAACCTTTTGATTGGGGAGCAGACGAGGTTGAAGAACCTCCAGCACTAGTGCTTTGGTTGCTGAGTCTTCGATTGATGAATCCTTTGTAGGCGGGGTTATAACGCAATAGGACATCTGCGTTACGACCCTGACCGGCTGTCGAAGTGCCTGGTTCTCTTGTGTACGAAAGAACCCTCATGATATCCGTTGTTCAGATGTAACTGGGTTCCCTTCAAAGCCTAGTGTTAGCGTTGGTCACTACATAAAAAGAAAAACACGTCAAACAAACCAATAAGGTGCAGTAAGCAAAAAAAAAAGAGAGAGAAAGGAAGTCAATCTCGTGATCACGGGCATAATCCGACAGGTTTAGCACAAACCGCTTATCAGCTTTCCTAACCTTGAAGTAGTAAGTGTTGTACTTGAGGTTTAGCACAATGCTATATCACCACTGTATGTCCCAAATTCCTAACTGGGTTTCCAAAATTTCATTCAAAGCTATAACCCCCATTATCAACATAAACACATTTGTGGAAACTTGCATGGGTGTAAGTCATACTAATTTAGGACATGGCGAAGCAATGGGTGAAGGGGGAAACGAACTCCGCCCTCTACGATGGCAACAATAGGGGTGAGCATGCTATCCCACGAACCAGTTTCCTTGTCAACACCTAGGGGGGTGAGTTTGAACCCTACGTTGTCGGGTACATCGTACTCAGACCTAAAAGTCGCCATGGCTTCAGGGGTTTCACAGAGTTTCCTAAACTTTCCGGGCTTGAAGGTTTCTTCGTCCTCATTAGCCATGGGTAATGATAGAACAACAAGACAGATTGAAATCGGAGAGAGGGTGTTGATCGAAACCATAAATGTGCGAACCTGAGATTAAAATCTCATATAGAAACGGAAAGAGTAGTAAGAGTGATATGCTTACGAGGTTGATGCAGCGATGTCCGGAGGCGCAATCGAGATGCAGACGGTGGTGAATGGTGGAGGAACCAGAGAACTTCGCCTGGGTTCGATGAGAGAGAACGAGAAGGTTTGAAAAGAGGGAGATGAAAACCCTGATGAACCCTTGAGGGTATAAATGGGGGAACGTAAGTGAAATGTCACCCCTCACGCTGTTGAAGGAGAAGGTGACGAAATGAGGAATAAGCAAAATGTCGTTCTGACGCCGTTTAGCTGGGGTGTCAATTCAAATTAAATACAACGTGTACGAGGTGCACCACGTGGACTTTGCCTCGAGAAGGCATGATTATGAAGATGCCAAATCTTTAATGAATACAGACGCCATTGTAGGGGGATGAAAACAATTGATGCTCTGGATAGCACCAAACTGAAGCGGCTCCACGTGCCTCTACACCGGAACCCTAGTTCGTGGTCGGAACCCTAATCTGCAAAACAGACAAGGGGTGAGCGCACCTTTGCTTCTCGTAGCAAAGGCCCTCCGATGCCAAAGTTAGTTTCACGTACTGGCAATTAAACCCTAATTATCAGTAGGAGAGTAATGCGAATGCTCAATATTGCGTACCTTTTACCTCCAGGTTTACCTCGTATTTATAGATTCGCTGATACTTGTTGCCCAAGCATCCTTGTTGCCCTAGAATTCCTACCTCGTATTAGAAACCTAGTATCCCTCGGATTCTCGTTCCCTTATCATTATGATATCTTAATCTTTATGGGACTCCCAGTCCTTTTGGGTCTCTCTCCCATAACTACCCGTACACTCCACGCACGTTGGGTGTCTTGCATCGCTCCTATATACTCGGGATCTCATCCTTTTACAGAATATTACCATTCTGGAGCATTCTTGCCACGTCATGATTCAGGGCAACTTTTTCCTCTGTTCGGCTTCCTCTTTGCCGAAGAGTCCTCCTGGACTAATGACCTCACATGCAACTGGTCCATGTCGTTATATCTAGACAAATGACTTCGCATGTCTTTGTCCTTATCAGCCGAACAGACTGCCTAGATTAATGTCTTTTAACCACGTGGTCCCGTACATCACGTGCTCGGCCACTTATTATGTCTGTTCGGGGATACCTCCCTACAATTGTTCCCCAGCTTTACCTGTGACCACTGTTCGGGGATTACAAGTGAAGCTTGATGTTGTACTTCGAGCCAAGCTCCTCGAATCTTACGTAGATTTAAAACCCAAATCCTATGATGTTTCTAGCGGCTCACACATTATACCATTTCGGGGTATTGGCTCCACGTGGCACGTTTCGTATGCCACTCATTAATTTGAACTGACGTTCTATAGAACAGTGTCAGAACGTCAGCCTCTTTCCGTTACCTTTTGACGAAACGGCGTGAGGGGAGACGTTTCGTCTCTGTTAGCTTCGTTTTAAATTCTCAAAAAAGGGGGTTTTGGAGTTTTTTACCCAAACTCAGACCCTCTGAACCATTTTCTCGGAAATCAGACGAGAGGTGCAATCTGCCATCGCCGCCGCCTGTAATTCGGTCACATCTCGAGCAACCACTGCAACAGTTTCGTAAGAATCTCATTTTCTCTTTCCCTCGTTTGGTTTATGAGGTTTTTCGTCCTCAGACTTCTACCGTTAGGGTTTTATTGCTTAGATTTCGCAAGCTTTCGAAGTGTCCATGGCGGATGGAGACGAAAATACTCCCAGACCCAATAAGTTTAGAAAACTCTGTGAGAATCCTTCAGCCATGGCGGCCTTTAGGACAGAATACGCTATCCCTGACAATGTGGGGCTCGAACTCGCCCCACTGGGGGCGGATAGGGATGGCGGCTCATGGGACAGAATGTGTATTCCCATTGTAGCGATTGTGGAGGGCGGAGTCCGATTTCCCCTTCATCCACTACTCCGCCAGGTTCTGAACTTTTATCGTCTCGCACCCATGCAAGTATCAACAAACGTTTTTAGGTTAGTCATGGGGGTGATAGCCCTGAATAGGATTCTAGGGACCCAACTTGGACTCTGGGATATTCAATGGTGGTATAGTGTTGTACTAAACCTTGAGTATAACACGTATTACTTCAAAGTTAGGAGGGCAGACAAACGTCTCGTGTTAAACCTGCCAGATTCTGCTCGCGACCATGAGATTGACTTCCTCTCTGTAACTGGAGCATTCGAGCCAATAGGGGAAGACGGCCAAGTGGTGGGCTTGCACTGCCCCCACATATGGGGTTACCCACGTATACTCCTAATTTTCTTTCGTAATTCTCGTTTACTGTTTTGTCAAAAAACCCTTTCATGCTTCTAATTCGTATAAGTGCTTTCTTCGTTACAGCGGATAATGCCAACAGACGCCCCCGTAGAGAGCCGAGTTACATCCGCACAGAAGAAATTAACAGAATCTTAAAGTATACTGGTGAACCGGGTACCCGAACAGTTGGTCGGGGTCGCAACGCTGAGGTGCTGCTAGGATACGATCTCGCCTACGGGGGGTTTATTGACAGGAGGTTAGCTCATCCGAGCACTAGTGGCGCCTCAACTTCTACTGCCCCTCAACCAGAGAGTGTAAGGACTGACGTGGGCGTTACGATTGCCGGGGAGCCAGGTGAATTCCCTATATCGGAAGGTATTCCTCTACCCCGCCTGGTACTTAGAAGATCGCGCAGACGGATTGCCCCTCAACAACAGATCGAACAGCCAGTCCCAGTCTGTGTTACCAGCCAATCATCCTCCCACGGGTATTCCCCGTCTCCACCAAGTCCAGGTAATATGTCTCGTCAACCACTAAACCTTAGTTCGCTGCTCACTGTCTCCTCTAGAGGACGGGGTGCCTCTGGTAGGGTGACGTCGAGTGGTCACGCCCCTCCACCACCTCGCCGCACCAGGGGTTCTTCCACTCGATCCTCCTCGTCCCCTCGAGAACGAGACAGCTCCCTCGAAGCTGTGGATGCTCATTGGGACAGGCGTGCCAGAACCGAAAATACGGGCGCCCCTGAAGCCCTGGCTTCTATGTCAAACCTGGAAACCCCTTCGCCGAACACCTCTTCAGCCCATGAGGCCTGGACCCCTCAACTCATAAGGGGTGATCGTCCAGTAAGTGTTGGGGATAGTGCAAGTTCTTCAGAGACTGCACTGGCCTTAGCACAAGGTTTACTGCTACCTGTTGATATACAGAAGGAGTTCTCGTCCTCTTGTGACCGGCTCGTTTCCACTGGACTCGTTAGTGGAATCAAGGTATTATGTTACGTATTCGGCTTTGATACCCTCCTCATGGTATGTAAGAATTTCTGATTTTCAATTTCTCTTGGTTTTATAGTTTATCCAAAAGACGTTCACATTGGGGCAGAAGTTCCAAGAGACAGAGAAAGAGAGAGTCCAACTGCTAAATGACAACACGAGATTGCTTCGAACAGTCTCGAGGCTGGAGAGGGAGAGAGATAATGCCAAGGCAGCCAACGCTGAGACTAAAGGTAAACTCGAAGCTGCGGAGGACAACCTCAAGCAAGCTCTGGCTGAAATTGACAGTATCAAAAAGGCTGCGTTTGAAGAAGGCTATCAAAAGGGGTTTGATGCTACCACGGCCAGTTATGTGGAGCAAATACCAGCCCTTCAAGATCAAATCTGGACTGCTTGCTGGGAGGCGTGCCTGACCAAGGTTGGTGTGGCAGATGACTCCCCTTTGTGGATCGAGATAGACCTTCCCAGTAGCCGGGCAGCAGCCCTTCAGGAGCACGACGAGCCACCTGCTGATGATATGGATCAACAAATAGACGATTTCGCTGATGCTGGCGAAGAGATTCAAATGGAATCTCAAGATGCTGGGGTTGAGCATACAACAGTTCAAGAGATGACCAATGAAGCCGTCGTCGTGGAGGAGAATGCTGCTGCTGATATTAGCACAGAGGTTGCAGATAACACTCCTCCGGAGATTCAGAACTTGGATTGAACGGTTTGGCAGGTAATCGCATTCCCACTCAACCCCTCCAAACACATTGCTGGTCCTGCGTGACCGTAGTTATTTTGAGCCCTGCGAGGCGTCAGTACAATACTTTTGTTTTTCTTTTGATAACACAGATATTTTCCTCATAATATTTGGTCTGCTCGGCTATGAACCCTTTCTGATGCATATATTCAAATGCATAATTTAGTATTTCGTACGTTGGCTTTTAAGCCAAATGTTTCATATTAGCTTATAAGTGTCTCGTACTTTACTGTCTACACATGTTCGTATGCATTTTTGAGTTTACTCATACTTATAAGTGTAGAGCCCCAAGTATTTCGTGCTTGATCCCGAACAAACTGCATATGTTCGTATGCATCCCAAGTTTCCTCATACTTAGTTTGGTTTTTAGACATACTTCGTTATGTCTGTTGCCCAGTACTTAGAATTTTGTAAGTATTTCGTACTTTGAGTATCTCGTACTCTCGTTCTTAGATAAAATCATACATATCTCGTTATGTCTATTGTCCAAGCATTTCGTATTTGGACTCTACTAAGTATATTCGTACTTAGAATTTGGTAAGAGTTTCGTTCTTTTGAGTATCTCGTACCCTGTTGCAAGCTGTTCGTATTTTAAGTATCTTGTACTTTCAAATATCTCATGTTTGGCATTCGTGCCAATCCCGTGCTCCCCAATATGAAAAAAAGGGAGATAAAGCGAATCTCCAAGTTTCATATTCCATATTTCGACAACTAAAATTTCGGAAAAACTGGATATATGTGAAAAGAAAAAACGTTATTCATAAACTTGAACTCAAGGGGGCATTATTCGAACCCCTTGCAACTAAGAAACAGGATAAAACAAGGGAATTATACTCGTAATTCCCACACAAACACATAGTGCATCAAAACTCGAGGTGGCATTATTCGTGCTCCTTATTTCTAGAAAATAATAAAAAACAAAGGAGCTTTGTTCGTAGCTCCCACACAATCACATAATGCAATCTAAAATAAAACTTGATTCTTCTAAACAAAGAATTTTCTTAGATTATGGACATTCCATGGCCTCGGAATTGGATTGCCGTCCAGATCAGCCAATCTGTAGGCCCCTATGCCCACGATCTCAGTTACTCGATATGGGCCTTCCCAATTGGCCCCTAGCTTGCCTTCGTTGGCCACCTTGGTATTGCCGAGCACCTTTCGTAGTACAAGGTCCCTAATACCAAACTCTCGAGGGTGTATATGCTTGTTGTAGCTTTTCATCAACTGTTCCTGGTAAGAAGCCAGATGCACCAGGGCT
This sequence comes from Rhododendron mucronatum var. ripense, assembly GCA_019656295.1. Taxonomy (NCBI): domain Eukaryota; kingdom Viridiplantae; phylum Streptophyta; class Magnoliopsida; order Ericales; family Ericaceae; genus Rhododendron; species Rhododendron mucronatum. The sequence continues at coordinate 1,792,711 of BPLT01000067.1, forward strand.
TTTTCTCTTCTCTCCTCAGCGAGATCAAGCTCGATTTCAAGGGCCCTGTCATTGCCCCCACTTTCGACCAACGCAGTTCTATTGGTTGGGAGGCCAACCTCCAAAGGAATTACAGCCTCTGTCCCGTATGCCAACGAATAGGGGGTCTCTCCCGTAGACCTTCTTGGCATTGTTCGGTGAGCCCACAATACCAACGGCAATTCATCAGGCCACTTCCCTTTTGCTTTGTCCAGTCTTTTCTTAATCCCATCAAGAATAGTCTTGTTGGATGCTTCTGCCTGCCCATTACTCTGAGGGTAAGCTGGAGTCGAATAATAATTTCGTATTCCATATTGGGCACAAAAAGACTTGAATTTCTTCTGAAACTAGGACCCATTATCTGTAATCAAAGAATAGGGGATGCCAAATCGAGTAATAATGTTTTTCCACACGAACCTTTCTATCATAGGTTCTGTGATTTTTGCCAGTGGCTCCGCTTCTATCCATTTGGTAAAATAGTCCGTTGCAACTAACAGGAATTTTCGGTTCCCAGTAGCTTTGTGGAGGGGACCCACGATGTCCATTCCCCACTGGGCAAACGGCCAAGGGCTTGTCAAAGGTACCAGGTCTTCGGCTGGTGTTCGAATCATTGGTGAGAACTTCTGACATTTCTCACAAATTTTAACATATACCTTGGCATCTTCCTGCATATGTGGCCACCAATAGCCTTGGGTAATTGCTCGGTGGAATGGACCTGCCTCCAGCATGACTTCCACACGTTCCCTCGTGGATTTCGTGAAGAAATTTCTGTACCATCTCGGGATGCACACAAAGCAAATATGGTCCTGTAAAGGACTTTCTATAAAGTTTTCCTTCTGGGGACAGCCAAAACCTTGTAGACTTGGTTTTGATCTTATGAGCTTCCTTTTTATCAGCGGGGAGTATTTCATCTCGTAAAAACTCCATGATTGGGTCCATCCAACTTGGACCTTGGTTCACTTCCAAAACTAACTCCACGCTTTTCCCAATGCTCGGCTCTGGCAGATACTCAACTGCAACTCTTCGCTTGAGTTCAGTTGGGACCGCTGCAGCCAGCCATGCCAGTGAATCGGCATGTGCATTCTGTCCAGAACTTATCTGTTCAATGTGAACCCTCTCGAAGGTATCAAGTAGATCTTTGGCTGCTTCCACATATGCTGCCATCTTTTCGTTCCGGGCATGATATTCGCCGGACAGTTGGTTAACTACGAGCTGTGAATCACAGTGCACCCTGACTCGTTTTGCCTTTAAGGTTTTTACACTTCTCAATCTAGCTAAGAGTGCCTCGTACTCTGCCACATTATTTGATGCACTGAAACCTAGCCGAACAGATAGCTCGATCATTACACCTCCTGGAGGAAATATTACCACCCCAATTCCTGAACCAGTATTACATGCTGATCCGTCAACGAATAACTTCCATTCCGTGGGATCCTGTTCGGCTGACAGCTGATTCTTCATGGGTGCTGGCTTGGATGCTTGCTCCTTTCTCGTAGGAGGCAGGGGTGCTACCGTAGGAGAAAACTCCGCCACAAAATCTGCCAATACTTGGCCTTTAATTGCCGTACATGGCTGATAATCAATGTCATACTGGCTCAACTCAACAGACCATGTTGAGATTCTTCCTGAAAAATCTGCTTTTCGTAGCAGTGATTTCAACGGGAACTCAGTGTAAACCACAACCTTGTGGCTTTGAAAGTAGTGGGGCAACTTCCTCGTGGCCGTTCTAAATGCCAAGACAAGCTTTTCTAGGGGCAGATATCTCGTCTTTGCATCCAGCAGTGTCTTGCTAACGTAATAAATTGGAATTTGCTCGATTCCCAAATCCCTTAACAGGACTGCACTAACAGCATGCTCAGAAACTGCTAAGTACAAAACTACACCTTGCTATGGAGTTGACAAAAGAGGAGGCTCAGCCAGGTACTTCTTCAGGTCATGGAAGGCCTGTTCACACTCTGCTCCCCATTCGAATCCCTCCCTTTTTTTCAACAACTGAAAAAAGGGTCTGCACTTGTCACTTGACCTGCTTATGAATCTGTTCAGTGCTGCTGCCATTCCAGTCAACCGTTGGACTTCCTTCATAGTCATGGGACTTTGCAACTTCTGCAGGGCTGCAATCTGGTCTGGGTTGGCCTCAATCCCCCTCATAGTTACTAAGTGGCCCAAGAACTTCCCAGAACCAACTCCAAATGCACATTTCGAGGCGTTGAGTTTCAATTTGTACTTTCTCAGGATCTCGAAAGCCTCCTTTAAGTCTGCTATGTGTCCCTGTTTATCTTGACTCTTTACCACCATATCATCTATGTAAACCTCCATAGACTTGCCAAGCAGCTTCCTGAACATGATGGTTACGAGTCTCTGGTAGGTTGCCCCAGCGTTCCTAAGCCCAAACGGCATGACGCTGTAGCAATACAACTCTCTTGGTGTGATAAAGGAAGTCTTCTCCTGGTCAGGTCCAAACATAGCAATTTGATGATATCCTCGATATGCGTCGAGAAAACTCATTCGCTCGTACCCGACGGTTGCATCAACCAGCTGGTCTATCCTTGGGAGAGGAAAACTGTCTTTTGGACACGCTTTGTTGAGGTCTGTGAAATCTACACAGACTCGCCACTTTCCATTCTTTTCCTTTACCACAACTGTGTTGGATAGCCATTCAGGATAGTAAACCTCTCGTATAGCCTTAGCCTCCAGCAAACGATCGACTTCCTCAATTACTGCATTCACATGCTGCACGGCTGCTCTTCGTTTTTTCTGAATGATTGGCTTGTGCTGGGGGTCAACATTTAAATGATGACAAATCACACTTGCATCAACTCCTAGCATCTCTTCCGGGACCCATGCAAATACATCGATATGTTTCATCAGGAATCCAATCAATTCTGCCCTTTCGAATGCTGGCAATGACTCCCCAATTAGAAAATATCTTTCGGGATCATTCTCGTTGACCTGAATTTTCTCCAGGCCTTCGACCACCTTTTCCGCCGGACTTCTCCCAACATCTTCGATAGTTGGTTGATCTGGCACTTCCAGTGTGTGAACGTGGTGGGCCTTTGGAGTTTTCTTGACAATGGAAATCAGACACTGTTGGGCCACTTTCTGATTGCCCCTAATTACTTCGATCCAATTGGATCCTGGGAATTTCACCATCTGGTGGTAAGTTGAGGAGACAGCCCTCATCTTGTGTAACCAGGTTCTGCCTATTATCGCGTTATAGGAGGATGGAACATCTACGACGAGAAAATCTGTTTTCAATACCACTGTCTCTGCCCGAACAGGGAGGGTTACTTTGCCGAGGGGCCAGACCGCTCCTACACCAAACCCAATCAGAGGTGTCGTGAATTGCTCCAAATCTTGTTGGGCCAGACCCAATTTCTTGAATGCATCGTAGTACATTACCTCTGTACAGCTTCCTGAATCCACCAGAATCCTTTCGATGTCATACTCCCCAACTCGTAGGGTTATGACCAAAGCATCATTGTGGGGTATTTGGACTTCTCCCAAATCATCATCCGTGAATGCTATGCTTTCATTGCATACACCATTCTCTCGACCTCTCTTATTTCCCAATTACATCACATGCTGGTCGTGCTTAGCCTGCCTTTGCAGTAGCCTCACCTCATTTCTCGTATAAGGTGCGGCCAACCCATGTATCATATGGATTACTCCCCTAGGATTCTGCTCGTAATCCAGTTCCATGGTCTTCCCCTTTTCTTTGGGATCTTCCTGGATAAACTCCTTGAGATAGCCTCGAGAGACCAAATCATCAAGGTGTTTCTTGTACATCTCGCAATCTTCAGTCATGTGGTAGCTGCAGTGTTGATTCGTAGCACGTTTAGCGTCTTTATCTCCGCCAAGACTCGGGGGCCACTTGAAGTATGGCTGATTCTTTATTCGATAAAGAATCCTGTAGATTGGCTCCTTCCAAACAGTAGTGATAGAAAAGAAAGACTTGGGATCAGGGGCTTGCTTTTCCTTATACGGATCCTTCTTAGCCTGTCCGTAGTCCTTTCGCTCTTTGTACGTTTTGGGTTCAGGTTTATCCACCTTCTTGACAGCCGTCTTAGGCTGTTCGGCAGCAATCCTACCATCCTCGCGGAGTATGTCATCCTCCATTCTGGCATGTTGCTCTATTCGCTCCATCAGTTTGGCCAACGTAGCCACCGGATGTTTATTCAATGAGCGGCGCAGCTCTCCCCGAACAGGCAAACCAGTTTTGAAGGTTGCTATGGCATATTCCTCGCTGCAACTCTCAATCTCGTTGAAAGTTTCCCATTACTTTTTTGAGTAATCTCTGATCGGCTCACTTTCCGCCTGCTTCATGGTGGATAGACTCTCAAACGTCTTTGGGGCCTTTCTGCTTGTCAAGAACCGAGCAGTGAATTCCTCGGCCAACTGCCTCCATCCTCTTATGGACCGTGGTGCCAATTTATGAAACCAACTCAAAGCCACTTTGCCTAGACATGAAGGGAACATTTTGCACAGAATGGCATCATCGCCATCGTGCATGAACATGGCCTGCTGGTAATGCTGTATGTGAGCCACAGGGTCCGTGTTTGTCTCGTAAAGTACGAACGCTCCGTGCTTCACTCTGTTCGGCAACCTTGCCTCTTGCAGTCTCCTTGCAAAAGGGGAGGCTGCGATGTTACTTAGGGCTTTACGTGCCGCTTCTCGTGCAGACACTGTCCCTTCCTCATTTTCCGTCGTTTCGTGAGCCGTAGCTTTGGCCCAGTCAGCATCAGGTCTCTCATACCTGTCACGGTGATGCTTTCTTGTTTCTTCCTCGGGTGAGGAACTCCGTTCCCTACTCCTCCTTTTCCGTGAAAAAGCCCTTCGTCTTTCCGGTGTGCGGCTTCTGCTTCTGTCTCTCCTTTTTCGTGGAGAAACCTTATGTCGCCCTAGAGTAGGACTTCTGCTCCTTATTTCTCGTGAGCGAGCCTGCCTTTGGACTACTAAAGTCCGTCTATCTCTCTCAGAATTCCTCCTCGAGAGTCCAGAATCTTCTGGGTGTTCTCGTACCCGCTGCAACTCTTGTATCTCATACTCTCGCTTTTTAATCAAACGAGCATATTCCTCGATCTCCTTTCTCTTTTTATCGAGGAGATCCTCACTATTATGTACACTCCTTGAGTGTTCCACCGATGCTTCTCTTTGGTGGGATTTGCTCCTTCTCGTGGAGCTTGTGGCTGTCTTGTCTTGTCTACCAGTGGGCTTTTCCGGAGCCCCTGGTGGAGATTTATCTCCTCCACCACTCAACTGGTTCTTTGGATTAAACGGCGTGACTGGATCTTCTTCCATCACGGCTGTTTTTCAAGAAAAATTGGTTCGTTTCCCACAGACGGCGCCAATTGTAGGGGGATGAAAACAATTGATGCTCTGGATAGCACCAAACTGAAGCGGCTCCACGTGCCTCTACACCGAAACCCTAGTTCGTGGTCGGAACCCTAATCTGCAAAACAGACAAGGGGTGAGCGCACCTTTGCTTCTCGTAGCAAAGGCCCTCCGATGCCAAAGTTAGGATCACGTACTGGCAATTAAACCCTAATTATCAGTAGGAGAGTAATGCGAATGCTCAATATTGCGTACCTTTTACCTCCAGGTTTACCTCGTATTTATAGATTCGCGGATACTTGCTGCCCAAGCATCCTTGTTGCCCTAGGATTCCTACCTCGTATTAGAAACCTAGTATCCCTCGGATTCTCGTTCCCTTATCATTATGATATCTTAATCTTTATGGGACTCCCAGTCCTTTTGGGTCTCTCTCCCATAACTACCTGTACACTCCACGCACGTTGGGTGTCTTGCATCGCTCCTATATACTCGGGATCTCATCCTTTTACAGAATATTACCATTCTGGAGCATTCTTGCCACGTCATGATTCAGGGCAACTTTTTCCTCTGTTCGGCTTCCTCTTTGCCGAAGAGTCCTCCTGGACCAATGACCTCACATGCAACTGGTCCATGTCGTTATATCTGGACAAATGACTTGGCATGTCTTTGTCCTTATCAGCCGAACAGACTGCCTAGATTAATGACTTTTAACCACGTGGTCCCGTACATCACGTGCTCGGCCACTTATTATGTCTGTTCGGGGATACCTCCCTACAGCCATGACTGCACGAGAACCAAAGAGTTTGGCTCAAGGTTCATTTGAAGCTTTACCCGCTGTCCCCGAACAGTGACAATGGGCAAAGCTGGGGAGCAATTGTAGGAGATACTCCCGAATAGACACAGTTAGTACCCGAACATGTGGAACATGGGACCACGTGGTAAATAAAGCAGGTCATGCCGCTGATGAGGGCGGTGGTCAGCAAAGGGACAAACGACATGAAAAGACACTGGAGGAAGCAGCCTGTTCAGCAATAAGATGGCCGAACAACGGGGGAACTTTTGGAAAGGCAACCTTAAGTGATAAGGCGGTAGGAATATACTGGAAGGTTCCTGTACAGCGGTATTCTGTAAAAGAATAAGATCCTGCGAATAAAGGATCAGCATAAACCTCCTAACGAAAGTAGGACGTTCGACAGGTGATAAGTAGGAAATAACCTCCCAAGGTCAGCTCGGACCAGAAAGCCCAACACAACACGAAAGGCCATGTAGGAGGCCCAGTGACGCAGAGCTTAGCTGGGAGAGCTAAGCTCAATGGACCAGCCCAGGGGCAAAGGTCATCCTAAGGTCAGCCCAAACCAAAGAGCTCATGGGCACAGACCTAAGGGCTTAAGCTAGAGTCCCAGGAACATGGAATCTAGCTTATAAGAGCTAGCCTCTATTAAACAGTCCAAGGACGAAGGTCAGCTCACGAGCACAGCTCATAGAAAGATACCGAGCTCAGCTCACCAAGTGAGCTCATCAAAAATGACAAACTTGCAGCCAGAGACTTATAAAACACTCCACAACAGAAGTTCATACAGTCTATGGGACTCATAGAACAACCAGGACCTTATCTCATCCGAAGAGATTAGGCCGCGAGTCTTAGAGGATAACCACAGAGATTTGTCCACCATGAAGACTCCTAACCTTAATGACAAGTATAAGAGTCCTAAGGAAAGAAGAACTCCTAAAACTGATAAGGACCAAAGAAGTCCTAGGTAAGGAGGACACTCCATCATATTCCCGTCAAGTACGGATAAGCTCAAGAGGTCCCAGCACGTAAGGACTCTTAACCTTGATAACAATCGCAGAGTCCAAAGGTGAAGGGACTCCTCAAACCTTATAAGGGTTAGGGGAGTCCTAAGGTGAGGAGGACACTCCAACACATATCTATACTCGCCACGAACGGATGAGACTTAAGAGTCCCGGTCCCAAGGGATTCCTCCCAAAATGCCTATATAAATATCACACCTCCACCTTACAAAGGTACGCAATGCAAATACTACATAACTTATACTCAGTCCATACTCTCTTCTAAAGCAGATCGACTGACTTAGGCATCGGAGGGGTGATGGCGACAGCCACGCCGGTGCCCATAGCTTTTCTGTTTTGTATTGCAGGTAGTAAATCGAGCTCCCCGGAAACCACTTCATCCGCTGAAGGATCAGATGGGCGGTTGAGGAACCCCTCTTCCGGAGGTGACCAAAAACCGCTTCATCAGCAGGATATGGAAAAGAGTCCTAAAAGGACTCCAAAAGTGATTTGATAAGGAAACGAGAATCCAGAATATCCCGGGTTTCCTATACGAGATATGAAACCTAGGGCAACAAGGATGCTTGGACAGCAAGCACATGCATATCTATAATTATGAGGTAAACCTAGAGGAAAAAGGTACGCAATGCATTATAATCACATTATTTTCCTACTGGTAATTAGGGTTCTCTCTAGTACGCGATACTAGCTTAGGCATCAGAGGGCTTATGCCGACGACAGGCATAGGTGCACTCACCCCTATCTATTTTGCAGACTAGGGTTCCGATGAAAAGCTAGGTTTTCAGCCAAACGACACGAGTAGCCGTTGCGATCAACGTACAGCTTCAAGCACCATTAGTTTTTATCCACCTACAGTTACTACCAATCCTTTCCTAAATCAGATCAAACCTCGCTATTAGCAAATTAAAGCAATCGACGACAACTCATCATTATGGAATGACTAATGAATGGGTTGAGTAACAAGGAAAAGAAGATACCTCAAACAAGTGACATTTCTAAGAGCTAGAGAATGATAGGGGTTGGTAGTTTACATGCGGAACTGCGTTTGTGGCTGTTTCGGTGTACGTTTATCCTACTGCACCGAGCTCGACTCACCATGTCCTCTCAATCCCTAAAGACAATTTCTCGCCATGTGGCTAGGTTCGCAACAAGCATAACAATTCCTATTAAGCTATGGAACTCCTTGTTTTCCAAATGAACTAGATGGCCCAAGACGAATCTGATTCTGTGACAGTTGATTTGGTTCCCTTAGTCTTTTCCTCCCTTGACTTCCAACATTTCCTGGCAACACACTTACGCTAAAGGTTGGTTGCCTTTGTGCATTCTAGGGTTGCGGCTAAATAACGATTTGCCGAGTTCCTGGTTATTGTACTAAACCCAACTCATCCTGCATTATCTTCCCTTGAGGACAGTTCTTTGTAGCATGGCCAAGCTCCCCATAAGTAAAACAAAACTTTAGACTCCCTTGACATTGAGAACGGATATGACCTGTCTGACCACATCGGTGACACACAATCTGACGCTTAAGAAGAACCCTCAGAGTTTCGGAATGAGAAGGTAGGTTAAGGCCCCGCTGGCCCTGTATAGCTTGATTTGGTCCTCTCGGTTTCTTCCTTCTTAAACTCTCAATAGTCCCGGAAGATGATCTCGCGCTAACGACTCGTTGTCAAGCTTCCCCCATATTCACTCCTCTCTACGCATCCTTCAGAGTCTCAACACCCTTCGCACACTCAACGATCTCAGGAAACATTACCTCGTCCCTAGAATGCTGACTCGCCTCATTCTCCCCGATCTCACCCCACCTAAAGCCATGCCTCGAAAACATCCTACTAATAAAGAAAACAAAACATATGGAAGAAAGTCATCAGCATTAATCACATCTCTATATGATGCATGTCTCCAACCCTTCCAACATGGATTAACAACTCTACGCCACTCTATTCTAATACCAATGCAATGTCACATCGATGGACTAATATCATTCATCCAAGCACACACGTGTTTTATAGGAAGATATGCAACGATTTTTAAACCCATGAGACTAAAAGTCTCCCCACGGTCTCAAGGTGTTCTGCTAGCCCAAGAGTGAAAGTTCAGAAGCTTTTAAAAATAGAGATATAGATATTCTCGGGGGTTCCTATGCTCGGATACCAAGTTTTTACGCCCTCGATTTTTAACAGAAATAACAATACCATTTGAAATACAAAATCCTCACAATAGTACATAAAATATCCCAAAATACGATACGGTACCCAATTCCGCAAACTTGTCCACAAATACAATGATCCAAAATAGAAAATACATAACAGTGCAGTTTAGTTTGTAAGGATAATAAAAGTACTATCCAAAAATAGCTTTAAACCATACATCAACATGCACTTTCCACTACAGTGACCTATGTTGTACCTGAAAATGATAGGGTTGAGCAAACACGTGCCCAATAGAGAAATCTATACGCAAGTTATACGAAAATACAATGAGTTATACATCTAGAGTGAATGAATATAGACAGAAATGCCCAAGGTACACACGACTATCAACTAGTAGCACACTACGGCCCAAAGGTTCTAGACATCTAACCTGCAGTACCTATCATCCCATATATCTAACTAGAACCAGTCTCATTCCCACATAATCATAATAAACCAAATAACAAGTTCTCAACCATTTTACCACATCACACATGATTCCACAATCATTTCTCACTTTTTTATCACTCGTCATCAAAATCCGTTTCATCCATCATCATGATCCTTCTTCCAAATTTCATTTGTTTTCAAATAGATGTAATGTAGAGAAAAACATAACCTTTAATGATCAAGCTCCGTTGATTCGAGCTTGAATAGCCGGAGTCTATTGATTCTATGCACGAATATTGAAAACCGTTGATTTGCTCAAGAATAGCCGGAGGATTTTTAATAAAAATCCTTTTCCTTTTAAAACAAGTCAATTTGGTAAAACCAATCTTTCTTCCTTTTTCCGATAGTCCCATATCATAATAAACAAGGTTTTCGCATGTATTGCTCGTTTCCAGTCGTCTCACCGATTGGTGATAACCGTTCATTTGCATGGTCCGGTCATCTCACCAAATGTCTATGGTGATACCCATTCATATTATCTGCAGATCTTATCCATTCGCTGAATGTCCATGGCGATACGGGATCAAATTCACGTTGTGTCCATAATCTCAACAATCAATCATATCACATTATGCTACAAACAATCAACCATCACATATACCAACAAATAGATAAGCACGCACATTTCCCTTAAGTATATCACCATATCCTACTCAGCATACTGAACTCGTAAGTAATTTTACGACACACTAACCACTAACCTCTACACTAGAATCTCATGAAACGAGAGCTCAAGGAGTTTAAGGTGATCAACGAGATAAGATCACAAGGATATGAGTTATTATGTTACCTTTCGAAGCACTAGCCAAACTCATGACTACCCATCACACTTACCACAACGCCTCATATAACCTACAAAACACTTAAACAACCTTACGTCATATTTTCCATTTACAACGGTACTAAGATTATGTTTAACAAGTATCGAAGGGATTGGAACAATCAATGAATCATTGGAACCCGAGTAATCAAGTTTAGATATGGTGTAACAATATTTAGAGTGTGTTAAAAGTAATCGGGAGTCAATACAATCAAAGGGGATTCAACATTTTCAAAACAGTTTTTTGAGCACAGGGTACCGATACCACAAAATATAGGTACCAATACCAAACGAATCCAGAGAGCAATCGAGATCAAGGTACCGGTACCTAAAAAAGTAGGTATCGGTACCAATGCATTATAGCAGGCGATTTTGCAGAAAATCAAGAATGAGCACAATTCAAAATCCAACGAACTAAAGCACGATTTTGGCACATAAACTCATAACAAGAGTAAGAAATCCTTACCTCACGTGTCGAATTCGAAATCAAGAGATTGTCCGAGCCCTAGAACTTCAAAAGCAAAACTGAGAGGAATACACCTCCTCCGAGCTTGAACGAACACAACCTGAGGCTTAAAACTCTTGAGGGAGTCGGTTTGGTGGAGGACCTTGGTGGGTTTCAAGTTTGGAAGAGAGTTTGAGAGTGAGAAGGTGAGAGAGAGATAGCCGAGGGAGGAGAGAGACGTCGGGTAGAGAGAGAATAAGATGGGAGAATTTGATCTCCTACACACACACACCTTTTATACTAACACACACAAGACATACTTGCACTCCTTCAAGTAATAATCCTATCGCATAAACCCCTAATGACATAAATTTGACAAATTTCATATTTTCCTCGATTTCTAGCATTTATAAGACTTGAAATAATATTCGAAAAATACGGGTCCTTATAGGAGTGGCGATCGTGCAAGCAAGCAAACTATAATCAGAAAGTCAAAACGATTATGCAACTTGGCCCCTTCAACTACTTGGGCACAGGATAGAAGCTGATGGAGCAGCAGGCCAGTTCAACCACCACCTCTGGGCCGGAGCTCTGCTTGAGCGTAGTCAGCTAGCTTCGTGAGTTTGCTTAGCTTCGAGCGTTGCAAAGGAATATAACCTTTCACTATCTAGGTGCCCTAGAAGGACGGGTCCCTCGAAGTTCTTCCCCAAAGGTCAAGCCGTACTCCCTGTCCTTGGAAGAAGTGGAAAAAGTTATGAGGAGGGAACGCCATCTCTCCTCATAATGATAGGCGGCTTCGCCTTCAATTTATATGATCGAGGGGCGCCTTAATTTGATTGGTCAAACTTAATAATTAAAACTACATCATTTCCACACATGTCACCATGCGATTGGGCCGTTCATGTAGTTTTGATTTTTGACCTATAGACACCTAGCAACATTTAATTGGCCAATTATTGTGCCCCATTTGATTTTTGATAGTCTGAAAATTTAACATGCCTATAATGAGATTTGAAAGTACTACTAATATAGTTGTGTTCTTTATTTGTTGTTGACAACATGACTCGAGAAAGTATAAACATAACGGCGAAAATCCCAAAATTTCACTCAAAACGAAAAAGATTGTTTTTTACTGTCTTTTTGTTCGTCTTCTATTAATTTTTTCAACTTCGGTCTTTTACTTTTCGAACTGATCTTCTCGTCGAGACAAATAATTAATCTATAAAATTTCGAAGAAAAGGATAAACAATATATTACTCCTTTTATTGTTAGAGTGTAATAAGTAGTAGTAAACATCAATAATACTCACTGCGTTGTGAAAGAAATTAATGTATGGAAATCACACCTTATTCGAAGGGTGTACTAATTGTAGGGGATAAAAACAATTGGTGCTTGGAACAACACTAATTGTAACGGCTTCACGTGCCTCTTCACCGAAACCCTGGTTTGTCTTTGGAAACCCGATCTGCAAAACAGATGAGGGGTGAGCGCAACTCTGCCTCTCCTGGCAAAGGCCCTCCGATGCCTAACTTAGTACCTCGTATTTAGCAAAAAAACCCTAATTATCAATAGGAGAATAATCGTGTTGCAATGAATTGCGTACCGTTTATCTCTAGGTTTTACCTCGTATTTATAGATTCATAGATATTTGCTGTCCAAGCATTCCTATTGCCCTAATATTCCTATCTCGTATGGGAACCCATGATATCATGGATTCTCATTTCGTTATCAGTTCATTACCTTAGTCCTTTTAGGACTCGCTTCCATAGCCGGCCGAATATCTCATCCCCGTTGGGTATCTTTCCCAAATCCTACATTCTCGGGATCTCATTCCTAAACGGAATATCGCTATTTTTGGACCCTTACAGAATGTTCCTTGCACCTGAGGCGGCTTTTCCCAGATTTTCCCTCCTGTTCGGCCTTCTCGTTATCGAACAGGCTACTTGAACCAACAACTTCTCATGTTACTAGTCCATACCGCCGACCACCGTATTGCACGGCGACTGTACCATACCATGGTCCCTTGTACCATGAGTTCTTTCCCTGTTCGGCCTGAGCAGTCCATCTCGTTCAGTGACTTCACATGCCACTGGTCCTTTTCAACTACTTGGACCAATAACTTCTCATGTTACTGGTCCTGCATCGCCGAACAGACCGTTTGGTCCAATGACCCCTCATGTCTTAAGACCTAAAAGCCGTCCACCATCTTGCATGGTGTCTTACATTACTTTTGTTGTCACACGGACCCCGTATAACACGTGTTCGGCCACTAGTATTATCTGTTTAGGAATACCTCCCTACACTAATTGTTGGTTGGGTGTGTGTGAGTAATTAATTGTGCGTGTAATGGGAAGGGTGGTTCATTCAGTTTTCCGGGAAAGGGTTTTCCAAGAAAGCTACACTCCACCAGATCGAGTACTCTGTCTTAGTCCAGTCCAGTCCCCACTACAAAAAGGAACCAAAACAAAACACGACTCCGAAGCCCCCTTTCCTTCCTGTTTCCACTTAAGCACAGAATCATTTCCACTATTGGAGGAGCTTCATACACGACAGTGACATTTATAGTCAACCACTCACACACACACGTATTTAGGAAAAAATAGAAGTGTAACGTATGGATCACGTGGTGTTACAGCACGCCAGATCGACCACTATGTATGTTAGGATTTCATTGCGCACTTACATGATCAGGACTGAAGCCAAGGTCTCACTCCGTGTAGGTTGATCGAAGCTAAGGTTCCACCCGTGAGCAGTGGCGACTCCAGCAATTTATGAGCATGGGTCATTTACAATTTGAATATCAGGTACAATATTATCAAGTAAAAACTCCAACATTTATACTAATAATAATGAGTACTAACCTATTTGCAACAAACTACACATCAAAAGCTCGGCTAAACTTTTCACCCCTTCAATTTTCACAAAAGCATGCAACTATATGAGCTTCTTCTCCTGGCCCAGAGAAAATCTTTATTACGGAGATTCTGTAAATAAAAGTTTACATAGCTCAATTTTGGCCGTCCGGATTAAAAACAATCTATTCACATGAATAGATTGTTTTTAATCTATGCCGTCCAATGCCGAAACGGACGACTGAGATCATTCAGCTCCATAAAGAGCTGTTTAACAGCGGCTCAGTGAATAGGTATATCTACTTCTCCTGTTGTGGTCGCATTAATGAGCAAAAACAATGCTTACTTTACATGCAAGTAAGAAAAAGAATATGCCCCATGAACGTTATAAAGCTAAAACGAAAATTTAGTAGCTAGGTTAAGGTCTTCAAATGAGTTCTATTTGCATAAATATTATTATTTTTAAAAACTTGTACGAGAATAAACTACCAAGAACATAGATGAGATCATGAGAACGACCAAGAACGAAGCTCGCGACCACACGTTTTGGACATACACCACAGAATTGTTTTTTCAAATGGCCAAAAAAAAAAAAAAAAGTACTATTAATTAACTGTGAGGAGATACACCACAGAACACTAATATTCGTGGGGTCGTTAAGTAAATAACATAAATTTTCAATATAATGATAGACTTTAAAAATTCACCGTGGGCTCGGTACACATATAAACATACTCGTCTTATCTAGCCACGTATATACGTACATATTAGTTAATTTTTTCGAACTGAGCATGTGAGTTTACTTGATTAGGGTATTGTACAATTTTTTTTTTTTGGGTCACGAAGAGTGTCTCGGTGAATCGAACTAATTTCTAGAATTCCTCTCACAGCTTTTTCCACGTGTTCGTGTAAGGTGAGATGGACCCCAAAACAAATTGTTGTTGAAGGAAATCGACCTGTGACCTTAAGATAGTAGCCCCGTGGGTCGAGATAAATCGATTAAGAGCCCGTTCCGCTTTCTTTCAAAACTTTCTTTTAAAAAAAAAAGGTAATTTCAAGTTTAAAAATTATATGTTTACACAAATAATTTTTCTACCATTATGAATTTTGTTTAATAGATCTCATTGAATATTTTAAATGGTGCAAAAAATTAAAAAAATTATTTTTCAATTTCGTTATATTTAAATTTAAAATTACCTTTTTAAAAAAAAATAAAGTTCAGAGAGAAAGCGAAACGGGGCTAACCACGGCAACGTCGGCAAGTAACCCTTCGGTTTGGTTTTTGGTGCATGAGTCACTCACAGATATGCAGAGTAGTTAAATACTCATAAAATACGTATGTAATCGACGACTTTGGAGAGGAATTCAAACTCAACAGTGAGAAATTCAAATCTTTCCATAAACGCGTCTTCCACATAGCAACTTCTCCCGATCTTCATCCCGACACACCCCCACCTCTCATCATCAAATCTACTCAGCAGGTCCGCGTCAAAACCTCTCTCGCTGAATTTTCTATTTCTTCCACACCCTTAGGTGTGGCTACTACTATTTTCACACTCTTTTTTAATAACTTAGTATTCGGGCCAATTTACGCATATCTTGACTGATTTTGGGACCAATCGCTGCCCAGTTTCTGCGATTTCAATTAAAATCAGAGCAAAATTCTATATAATCAGAACAAAATTCTATATGAACCCATCCCAATTAATACGAATGTGAGACTTTAGGAAGAACAAACCCGTAAGTCTCAGCCCTTTAACCACTAGCCAATCGCTCCATTTTTATACACTTGTACTCCTTCTTTACGCGGTTGGTTCGGTAGTTTGAAATTCAGTTGTAGAATATTCACTAGATATCCTAGTATATTGAAAATTTAGTCCTTACCAACTGGTGATTCCAAAAGCATAAACCCAGTTCACTTGTGACT
Organism: Rhododendron mucronatum var. ripense; assembly: GCA_019656295.1. NCBI lineage: Eukaryota > Viridiplantae > Streptophyta > Magnoliopsida > Ericales > Ericaceae > Rhododendron > Rhododendron mucronatum. The sequence continues at coordinate 1,808,555 of BPLT01000067.1, forward strand.
TGATGCTCAAGTTTGATCTTTTTTTCATTTTTTTTGAAAATTTATTGTTCATTCTTTGTGCCTTGACTTCTGTGATTTACGCGTCAGTTCATAGTTAGGTTCCGTGTATTTTCCCCTCTACCTGTGCCATTTCAGTTTTTCCTATAAATAGGGTGAAGTTGAGCGATTATACGTTACCTGGTTCTAGATTGTGGGGGTTTTCCAGTTTCTAGAAATAGAGTGGTAATCATTCAGTTGCTGGGCTTTTCGTGGGTACTGAAACGGGTTTAGTTTCTCTATAGTCTATAGGCAGTGGAAGTCACCTTGTGTTTAGTTTTGGGGAGTTATTGGAAGTTTAGCTTTTGACTTTGGTATAAGTATTGGGTGTTTGGATTTTGATGGTACTGAAGCGACCTTTTGGCGATAAGGTGGACGATGTGGGGTCGGATGTTCCAAGACAGGAGTCCAAACGCCAAATTCGGTTTGCACCGTGAGTGGATTTTCTACAGACTACACCAGTGTCCTGTTTTATGTGTCTTGTTAGTTGTTCTGTTGGTTTTGGTTTTGATGTGGGACTCTGCTGTTTGAGCAGTTTCGTTGGCGATGCAATGAGAGAACTTTCCGTGCGCGAATTTGCAACACAATTGGAACCTGTGCTGCGCGCTGTGGTAGGTTGAATCTCCCCCTCTCTCTTTTTTGGTAAAGTTGGGTGTCCTGGGCTCGCTTGCGCCCCTTGTTAGTGTCTAAATCTATATGACTTTAGTACCCTTGAAGAGACGTTTCTTATTTGTCCTGTTTTTAACCAATTGTTGCAAAATTTTCTTCATTATACACATGGCAAGTAACAAACCTTCTAGTTTGACAGATGAAAATCATAGTAATAACTACTTAGATGCAACTTAAGTCCTCTTTTAGTTATGTTGGTTGAATCTGTTCTCAGATATGTGATTGGAATGACTGGCATCCTTGCTATCGAAGGACTTCTGTTATGAGATCGCTATGCTCAGTATTCCCGTCTTCTTTGTTTGATAGGTGCGGGAGGAAGTGGAGCGCGCAATTGTATCCTTGCTTCACCCGTCTTCAAGGTAAGCTTTTTGTGTATAGTGTATTCACTTTTCAGGCCAACATCAGTGCCTCGGGCCTTTGATTTTTTTTATTGTTCTATTAGTAAAGGAGTTACGGCAAGTGTGATTTTGGTTTTTGTGGTTTTCTGGCTGGATTATGACGTTGATTTGCCCAAGTCAATCAAGATCTTCTGTCCTGGTTCTTCTTAGCTATGGTCCACTTGTTTTTTGAAACTTGTTTCCGTTCTTTATTTTCTCGATGAACCTTCTAATATATCATTTTAACTTTTTAGGCCATCATTAGACCAATCTGAATCATCTAAAGCAAGGGTTTGGCAATTACATTTTGTCAGTAAGTTTCGGTCTACCCTTTTCACTGGCTGCAAGATAGAATCTGAGGATCACAATCCTGTTAAGATAGTTATCCGTGATTCTCTTTCCGGGGAGGTTATATCATCCGGCCCTCTTTCTTCACTTAGAATTGAAATTGTAGTGCTTAACGGTGATTTTGGGGCTGATTATCAAGAGGATTGGACTGAGAAGGAGTTCAATGAGAATCTTGTGCGTGAAAGAGAGGGCAAAAGGCCATTGGTGACTGGGGAGTTGGTAATTACATTGAGAGACGGGGTTGGTTATGTTGGTGATGTCAGCTTTACTGATAATTCGAGCTGGATAAGAAGTCGAAAGTTTAGGTTAGGAGCAAGGCCTGTTCAAAGCAAGTCCCCTGAAGTAAGAATTAGAGAAGCAAGAAGTGAAGCCTTTGTAGTGAAAGATCATCGCGGAGAGGGTAAGTCCTTTCATATGGCTTTTCCTCTCTATTTTCTTGAATAGCTAGAAAAAGGTTCATTTGGATAATCAACGATGATGGTCCTACCGGCTACATTATGAAGTGCTTGGGGAAAATCATGATTGCATAACCACTTCATCCAAATAATTTCAAACTCTTTTCGCATATGGAAAAGATCGCTCTGGTACCTTTGTACTTTTTTTGTCCCCTCATCCTCTATCAACGCTCTCCTACTAAAGCTCTATTTTGTTATGAATTAATCAACTATGAAATTGCAACAACACTATTTGCGACAAAAATTTCATGACTGATAGATGTGGATAGCTAGTAGCCATGGTTATAATTTCATGACTAAGAGATGATTTTGCTCACTCAGCATATAAGAAGCATCATCCTCCAAACTTGAATGATGAAGTATGGCGGTTAGAGAAGATATCAAAAGGTGGAACATACCATAAAGCATTACATGGCAAAGGAATTACCACAGTCGAGCAATTCCTGCAGTCGTATTCTGTTGACCCTTCTTCACTACGCCTCGTAAGAGAATAAATCTCTTTATCTTAATTTTCTTCCCCTCAGCTACTTCAAATCCTTAAATTTATTAAAAATGGTTGTTTGGCAATCCACTTTACCCCTACTGTGGAAACTGTAGGTACTTGGTGGGATGTCAAATAAGATATGGGAGACGGTCACAGAACATGCTACTGCTTGTGTTTTAGACGATAAGTTGTACATATACTATAAGGATGGAGAAAGGATTGGGGTTTTGTTCAATTCCATCTTCAGAGTTGTAGGAGCAACCTTTGATGGCCAGAGTTACCAGCCTCTGGATTTGCTCAATGAATTTCAGATGGTGCGTCTTCCTAACCTGATATGCATCTGAATCACAGCTAAACTCCGGTTTCTCCAAAATCCTCTTTTAATGGATCTCTGCTTTTAATGTTACTGTTTGTTCTGGTTGCTTGAATTATGTATGCATATGTAAAGCATACCTGAAAATCAATGTTCTAAAAGTCGCTAGGCACTAGTCGGGCTGTCAGCCACCTTCGAGCGATTAATCAGATTAGTCGGTGCATATTAATTAGTAATTGGCAATTAATTGTTATTCGGACCTAATCGGATAGGCCCCGCCAGCGATTAATGGCCAATTAATTCCTTGTTTTAAAACACTGCTGAAAATGCTACGTTAATCAAAATTTCACAATCAACTTCAGTGGAAAGAGCGATGAGGTTTCCTGCTAATTTACTGTTCTATTTTCCATTTCCATCTTAGATTGTGTGAATACAGTTTTTGCCTACTTCAAAATCCGAGATCTCTCAAAATTGCATTGAATGAATCCTATTCTTGCATTCGGAATACCAAAAAATTTCAGTATCCATAGTTTCTCGCAGCATACAATGTTCGAGGCAGCGTTCTGTTTGTTTCGTTTGCCATTTCTACATACTGGCAGAAAATGTACCTAAAACGAAGAAAGATAAACAAAGAGTTATTCTTACATCACTTGTAGATGAGGGGTAGTTGCTGCTCCTTTATGACTTTTTGGCTAAGTTATAATCTTGCACTAGGGTCTTTAGTTGCATTCTGATTGAGATCAACTTCCTTGTCCCTTTAGCAGGGTTTGGTGGAAAATTTGAAGAGGCATGCTTACAAAAATTTGCATGCGTTGGTTCCGCTTGATGCTCCACCAGCGATTGGACCTGCAATGCTACCATCAAGCCTACTAGCTGAACACTATAGCAGTTCAAGTTCACAGCTGCAGGATGTTAACTTCCCAGTGGTGCATCAAGGTATGAAATAATCGTTTTGTTTTCCGTTTTCTGTTTTTGCTTTTGGTCTTTGCTGGCGTTGGATATGTTAATAGGTAGCTAATTGCTAGGAATTCCTTTCTTGGGTGAAAAATGGAAATTCACATTTCCCTAGCAAATGTCATTTGATGCCAATGAAGCTATTTGTACTAAAAAGCAGACCATGTAGATTCTAATCCTTCCCCACTTTGATAGGGTGGACAATAATCGCTGACAACTATTAACACCGGTAATGACTTCAACCATCAAGGAACTGTCAAAGAATGAAATAGATCTTATTGTCTATCTTAAGTCTTATGTCCCAATTGGCACAAAAAGGCTCCTATTCGTTTGCAATCTTCAGGTGGCATACATTCTCATTTTTCATTTCATTTGCAGCCTATGCCCGTTGCGCTGTATTGGTCCCATGTATTATATACTGCTTCTTTTGCTTAGAATTTGATCTCACATACTTTACTTGCACCTCAGGGTGTTTGGTTATAGTTTTCAAGTTCTCAGCTAATTTCTTGTCCCCATAAAAATTTAAATCTGAGGTGAAAGGCTAACTTCTTAAAACTGGGAATTTAGATGATTTCTATAAGCTAGCTACCAACAACAATTTTTTATGGTTCTCTCTTCCATTTCATTTGTCGTTTCCTGTCTATAGCTTCCAAAGTGCTCAACAGTACTCTTTTTCAGATCAGATGGAGATGCTACTGCCTTCCAGTCATATGACTACGGCAATTTCACCGTCATATAGCTACAATGTCCAGTATGACAGTCAACCAGAAGATTCCGTGACACAACTTTCTTACCCCATGCAACTTTCATCTCCGACGTTACAAAACCGTTTTAAGGCAACGGATTCTTATGGTGGACCGTATGACGTAGGAAATGGTTGGGCTCCAGTCATGCAGATTACTCATCTAACTGCTGATGACAATTCTCAAGTAGGAACATCAACTTGGCAAGGGAATGGATTTTTACTTGCTCCGGTTGACAATATTGTAGGAATTGCTGCTTCTAACGTTGGCATCCGTATTTCGACGGATGGGAAACCTAAGTCGAGGTGGTGTACGATTCGTGCTGCTGTAAGGTGGGTAATTTCTGTTAGGCGGGATGCGGCTGCCAAAAGAATGGGAAGGGCTTTTTCACCAGAATTTGTTGATTATTATAGTTTTTGAGAAATTTTCTCAAAAAGTTGCTTGTGCATATATGTCTTATTGAAATTGAAATTAGCGATCTCATGATCATATCATGTAAATTAGTCTGGATGGGGCTGAAGACAATAACGCCAGCCCATTTCTTTCTTAGGAGTTAACCTTTTCCTATGTGTTCGGTCAGGTTAGAGGCTAAAATGCCCTTGCTACTGTGTCTGTACTAAAAGTGCAAATTCAGTGTCTGTACTAAAAGTGCAAATTCAGTGTCTCTGTACTAAAAGTGCAAATCTTTGTGGTCCACAGTCAAATTGTAAATTCTATGTGAAATTCTGATAGCAACAAAGATTGTGAATATAGTCAATTGTGTAAAACAAGTTTCTACATCAAATAGCCTATGGGCTCTCATATGGCACTTCCGTAATCCTTTCAATTAGCCCCGCGAGGGGCGGAATTGGGTTTCATCCCTACGTGGACTAACATATTAACACTCTATTAACCCCCGTTGATGTATATAATATTGACCAAAAAAAAGAGCGCAGATTTCCTTCTGCCCCAGTAGGAGGAGTTTCTTCAACCTCGGACGCATGGTAACTTTTCATTGGCCCAAGCCCCTTTCTCCATAAAATCCCAATTTAATCTGCCTAGCTTCTACCTAACAGAAGTTAATCCAATCCATATTCCACCGGTAATTAATCATTATCATCGTTAACTCCAACAATTCAACGTCACTAGGAATAGATTACCCTATAAACCTATCATTATGGATTCTAGCTTGAGTAAAGAAATCAATTCAAGCTGGGCCTCTAAAACTAAACCCTAATCATAATAGCAGCAGATCGACTGAATCACTTTGAAGAAAAAACAAAGTAGTTACGCTTGCTATTGTTCATCAGGGAATAAATCCTAAGGTCAGACAATCTTTCTTTGTCTGAAAATATAGCAAAGAAAAATCTAAAATACTCAAAAAAAAAACATAAAACCAACACAACCCAACAGGTGAACGCCAAAGGGAAGCCTTTAAAAGTAAAAAATTGGAATAGCTACTTTGGAGGTTCAATCAAATTCAAAAAAGTTTGGGGCAAAAATGTCATTGTCGTTCGAATTCCAACGATGTCACGCCGCAATTGAAGAATATTCTCATCGGCATAGATCAGGAAATTGATATCGGTAACTAGTGGCGGACCCAGAAATCTGACATAGTGGGGGCACCAATTTTTTTTTTTTTTGGTAACCGTAATATACGAGTTACAGTTAAGCACAGTTACTCCAAAATAATTTTTAGTATTCATGATAAATTAATAATTTTAAAGTATATATGTGTTTTAATAACCAGCTACTTGGGCAAATTTGCGCACCTCAACTATATGCGATAAAACAAAATTATCACATGTTCAACACCCTACCACTATACCAATAAATGCCTACTTGCATACATTCAAAGATATATAACATATATACACAAAACCAACAAAAAAAAAATTTTTAAAAGCGTGGGGGCACGTGCCCCAAGGTGAGTCCACCCCTATCGATAACTCATTTTGCAGTGGCAAGAAGTTGGCCTATGATTCATCAAATAACAAGATTATGCAATTTGATTGATTCTTGTGAGAAAAGAGGAGGGTTGATAAATTCCATTAGATTTTTCCTTCTTTTTTTTAAAACCGAAGGTTTTCTCCTTTCTTTTTCTATTTGCTTTGTTGAGAATATATGGAAGAGAGAGAAACTAAAATTTTCTTTAGAGAGAGAGAGAGAGAGATTGATTCGTAGGCTCGTAGCATTTAACGTTAGATTTAAGGAGTTGCCGTTAAAAAAAATGGTAGATTAGTTAACGGTGGAATATGGATTGGGTTAACTTCGTTTAAGTAGAAGCTAGGCAGATTATTGGGATTTTAAGAAAAAAGGGACTTGGACCAATGAAAGGTTGCCTTGTGTTCGAGGTTGCAGGACCTCCTCCAACCGCGGCAGAAGAAAATCCGAGTTCCGCTAGAACCCATAATGCTAAGTGTGTAGGGTAATCTATTCCTAGAATAATAGGATTCTAATTTCCTATCATGGAGGAGCTTTCCTAAAAAATAGAACGTTGAATTGTTGGAGTTAATGGTGAAAATGATTAATTACTGGTGGACTACGGGTTGGGTTAACTTCTGTTAGGTAGAAGCTAGCTAGGTAAATTAAATTGGAATCTTATGGATAAAATGACTTGGGCCAATAAAAGGTTGTCATGTGTCCGAGGTTAAAAGAAACTCCTCCTACTGAGGCAAGAGGGAATCCGCGTACAACAAAGGAAAAAAAAAAAAAAAGGGAGGTCTTAGGTCCAAATCTCCTCTCCTCTTAAATAAGAACCTGTTTCGCTTGCCAATTTATGGACAATTTTGCCCTTTCTTTTTGTCGGCTTCCTGTTCTTTTTTTGGTGGGTGAAATAGGAATTTCACTTCTTGAACTTAACGGGCTACATGTGTGGTTGTTGGGTCTTGCTGGGTTACGTGGCAAAAGTGCGTGAACATTTGTGTTTGGGTGGAGCTATGCATAACTCTGTACATCATGCGAGAAAAGAGAGAGGGAGGCTTCGTTACAGAGAGAGATTTTGGCAACTGCTGTTTGGCAGATTTTCGCCGTTTGCGTCGCGGATTTTGCCAACTACTGCTTCTCGATTTCTCGCCGTTTGCCACCCGGATTTTCGCCGTTTGTTTATTCGGTTGCTTCGGTCCTCCTGTACCTGTTGGTAAGAGGTAATGCTCGTTTGCTGAATCTGATTTGGTTCTGCTGTACCTTTTGTCGCCTGAGCTGCTCTCTCTCTCCCCTCCCCTCTCCTGAGCTCTTTCCGCTAAGAACCTAACCCTGACCCAAACCCCCAAATAGCGAAATCCGGTGGGTTGAAACCAAGGCCCAGATCGGAGTGGGTTTTTCTCTTTGCGACTTCTTTCTCTGTCCTCCACCTGAAGAAGCTCGATTTGGTCGGTATTTCGGAGCACCCAGGTATCTCTGTGTGTCGTAGTGTTGATTACCTCTTTGTGTGCGTCCATTTTAAACTATCGTCCTTACAATGAAATTAATTGCACGGCCTTTTGTTGAGTTAGATCAAAAGAAAGAAGGGGGTTTATTTTTTATTATCTTTTTGGGTGTCGCTTTTTTTCATTTCTTATTTTGTTGGGATTTACTTTCTGGGTTTCAGCGTCTTATACGGGCTTTGTGTTGATTTGGATAAAAATAAAAAATAAAGAGAGAGAGAGAGAGAGAGAGAGAGAGAGAGAGAGAGAGAGAGAGAGAGAGAGGATGAGGAGGAGGAGGAGGAGAGGGATATGCTGTCTTTGGGGTGGATTTGTTTTCTTAGTTTGTGCTTCCATAAATGCTTTTGGGTATCAGTTCTGTTCCTGCTTGTTCTTGCATGTTTTCCTTTTGTTTTTGCTTTCTACTGCCGTGTGTGGTGTTTGATTTTGGGTTGCATGTGTTGTTTTAAGCACTTATGTGGGTTTGATTCTCTGTTGCATGTGCTGTTTTAAGCACTTATTAGAAATTGAACTCAAAAGAGTGAGTTTTATAAGCAGAGAGAAGCGATTCTTCCAAGGGTGGTTGCCCTCTCTACATAACTATGACCAGATCATCTAAGCTAATGATTTCAGGTCAATCAACAGCCCTTTATGTGTGTGTGTATCCACCCCCTCGAAATAAAAGAAGATGTCCACCGCTTTTTTGGTTTGAATAATTTTGCTTGAACCAGGAGTGCCTAATAATTTTTTCACAGCCCTTTATGTGTGTGTGTGTACATCTCTTAAGTTCATATGTGTTTACAAAATGGGACCCATTTCTTGGCTTGGCAAATATGAGGGCCTGTGGGAGAGTGGACTGATTGGTCCTCTCTCAATGAGGCAACTGTTTTTGCAGCCATGGTGGGAAACCCCTTTGCTTCTGCATGCTATCAAAATGCAGATCTGAGCCTTAACTCTTTTTTGTTGAGAAAAAAATGGGACCGATTTCTTGGCTTGGCAAGTCTGAGGGACAGTGGGAGAGTAGACTGATTGGTAAGCTTATGATGTTCTCAATTCTCAAATACAAGGTAGATAAAGGCTAAAGCTGATTGGCCAAATGCTAATGTGGTTGGGCCATTTAATAGAAACTTTCCTTGCCGCATATGAATGTGTTTTATTCTAATGGGTTAGTCTAACTGATTGCAATCCATTAGTATGATGTGGAATAAATGTATTTGTGAGTTAGAAAAGCTGGACGTTCAGTAAGTCAAACACTGTTACCGTTACGATTGACACGGCCATAAGGGTGCTTATAAGTTTTGATACATCATACCCTGCCATAAGGGTGCTTATAAGTTTTGATTCATCGTACCCTGCAAGTGAATTTTTCATCCGATGTATCAAATAGGTTAAGTTGATGGTAAAAAAATGTAATGATGTCAGAATAAATAACCCTATAGTTTGATGTATTTCACCACTATGAATTTGCTTTTATTTTTCAATAAGCCTGTACAACTCCTTGATTTACAGGGCATTCTTGCGGAAATTCTAGAAGTTGTGACAGGAAAGGGACTTATCCCAGCTGATGGGGAGATATGGCGTTTTAGCCGATGTGTGATAGTCCCAGCATTGCATCAAAAGGTATCGTGATGGCTTCATACGTTCACTTATATTTGGTTTGATCTTTTTCCTTCCTGTATTGGTGTTTGGTGTCTTTTTAAACTCTGTTAGTTGAAAATTGTTAGTTTGTGAAATTCCCTGAGTTCGAACTATTTTAGTTCCAACTTATTTTCAAAGATAAGAGATCACTCTATCGAGGTATTGTGTTATCCTTATAATCTCTGGTTATATTTATCGTATGTAGCAGCAATGATTAGCTTGTTTGGACAAGCTACGGATAGACTGTGCTAGAGGTTCGATGAGACGGATTCAAACAGAAGAGTTCGGTTGAAGGATGAGGAATGGGTTAGAGTGTTGGATGCTCTTTGCAATCTAAATTTCGTGTTTTTTCCCCCTCTTTAATATTGAAGGCCTGATAATTGCTCCTTAAACACAGTTGGAATTCTTGAGTCTGAATTTCTTGAGCTGGTCCTCCAGTATTGGTATTGCTAAATACAATTCCTTTCCCTGTTTGGTTGCTGAGAAAAATGGAAAATGAAAGAGGGGAAAAATAATATTGCATGCTCTTTGATGGTTTTGCTTCTATAATTTTCATTCAGTTTCCAATCTTTTGATTGTCCCGCATATATATTGGCTCAGCCGAGAGAAGAAAATGGAAAAAAATACCAATGTTCTAATTATTATTTTTTATATTTGGTTTTCCTGTAACAATTCTTGGATCATAGTTCCTCAGGCCCTACTATTTTCTTGCTTCTTAGAATTTAATGGGCTTGTTGAATTTTGTGTTACTAATTTGTTTTGAGACGTGAACTGATGCATGAAATGGTGGATATGTCATTTAGGTGGTGATGTGGAATGAATAAATAGCTTCTCAGAGAGGGGGCCATTGACAATCAAGAAAAGCGGAACAGGTTCAGTATCCTCATGCAAGAAACGAGCTTAATGGCGGAGGATTGATTTGGAAATAAGTGTTGGCAGAGGATTGATGGTTATCTTGGAAATAAGGTATATATCTTTTTTATTGGTTTTTGCTTTAAGCTGTAAAATAAAGTTTCCAAATAGGAAGCTAAGGAAATGAAGGAGTTCATGGTTTGTTTTGCAGGGTTCCATTTTAGTCAGCATATTCTTGCATGAAACGAGCTTTTGCTTTATTTAAAGAACATGAAACTAGCTTTTGCTTTGTGTGTAGTCAGCTTCTTCCATTTACTTCAAACCTTCCCAACCTTTTGGTATGAAGAACTTGCAATTCAAAGACTTTTGCTTTGTCTAATTTGCACGAACTCTACTTTGATGCTAGCACTTTTGCAATTGTATAGATAAACCTGTAGCCAAAGTCATGTAGTTAGTCATAAATCACAACTACTTATCCATAGCAAAACTTTTGTAGACAGCTACTTATGATCAAACCTTTGATCAAACTTATATGCATACAATTCATCCACATTTATAATTTTAGAAACAATCAAAATCGATCTCCACAACGGACATGATAGACATGCCTTGCACATCGTGATGTACCTTGTCTGACTAGAATAAACTCTACCTTTTGCTATGTCTAACCCTTTGGCAATTGTATAAAAAACCTGTAGCCAAAGCCATGCAAGTAGCCAAATAACTTCAGACCTTTTGTTCAAGGCAAAAACTTATCTAGACCATAACTTCTACAACTAACTACTTCTGATCAAACACTTGACCAAATTTATCCATATAACCTTTGCTATGATCAACAAGATCCATAATTTAAAGAAAAACCAAAGCTCATCTACACAACGGGCATGAATGACGTGCAAAGCACGTCAGCATGCACCTAGTTGCTATAGATAGACGTGTAACGCCCCGATTTTCGGAAATAAAATCGGAGGTATTAAATATTGATTTCTAAAAATTTATTAATTAAAATTCAAAATCCAAAACGGATAATTCTCCCTAACGATTCGTCTATTACAAACCTTATTGAAGTACTGAAAAATAGTCTTTGTGATAAAAAACTAAATAAATTAACAGAGCCGCCTTCTAGGATTGATATGGATCCCAAGCGTATTCTGGCTCAGCTCCCACCTCTTGGTTCTCTTCCGCATAGAATTGTTCACCATCAGGGTTCTGTGTTTCTTCCTGATTTTCTGCAAAATCTGGCACGGAAGCCAGGCAATCCGTACCTGAGTGAAAAAGTTCACCCCGAAGCATAATCCAACCCAACTACCCCTCTTAATATACCATTAGCAAGTAACATGAATAATAATAATGCGATAAAGTAAAACAGAGTTTATTCCACGGAAACCAATTTATTACTATCCATTTAATCCTGACGTGAAATCTAAGATCTCCTCCGCGGAGTCTTTCCTCCCCAACCGCTAGCTAAGCCCTGTCCCATGAGCTCACTTTCTTTTGTTGTCGCGGATTGCACCTCAGTTATGTACCTAGCGTGTATCCCTCTCATTACAACAAAAGGAAGCTTATCATGCCCGAATCATAACTAGGGTTCGCCTATCTTATGCACCACATCACAATCATCACTGGGCTTACTTTGCCAGTCTCAATTCATCACTGGACTCTCGCCAGTATCAATTCATCACTGGACTCTCGCCAGTATCAATGCATCAATCACCACTGGGCTTACTTTGCCAGTTTCAAACCATCACATATCTCATCACATCTCAAAATCACGCCTACAGGCATTCTAAAAATAAAAACTTTCAATTTCATCCATTACCTAACATCGTCTAGTATGAACTCTATTCGCAAACCACCCCATGTCTCTAGGGTCCAATCTAACAGATAAATCAAGCATTGGAGCAATATAAAATTAAATCAAATAATAAATAAAACAATTAACGAGCAATGCAATCACACAACTTTTTATGTATGGGCCGTTGCCCTTATTCTCATGTGGCCACAATGTCAATAATGAAGTACAACTTTTATAAAAATTATAATAAATAATTTTATAGGCTCTTATTAATTATTTCTAATTAATAGGATTAATGAAAAGCTAATTAAATGCATTAATTTAGATAAAAATATTAGAATAATAAATCATGATCTAATAAGAGTCCTAAAGGTCCCATATAATCAATTGAGTGTCAAAAGTTGGGTTCGGAGGGTCGATGAATTAAATTATAGGAAAACGTTAATTAAAAAGGCCGAAAGTGACGTAAATAGACAATAAATAACTAAATACAAAAAAAAATGTTGTGACTGACATCATTTCATATTTGGACAGTGAGGAGTCTAAATAAAATTATTCGAGCATTAATAATAATGTTTATAAGGTCGTAAAGTAATTTTGATTGGAATTACTTTAAAAATAATAATAAATAATGAATTAAATAAAAAAAATATTTAATTTGACAAGTTACTGTATTTGAGATGTAAGGAGTCTAGAAAAATTTAGTTGAGTGTTAAAACATTAGTTAAAAGGTCGAAACTAATTTTTGTTTATAAACTTTGAACGATAACTAACAAATAATTTAATAAATAGATAATAAAATACAAAAAATATGACCTTAACAAGTTATGATCTTTGAGGTGTGAAAAGTCTAAGAAAAATAGTTCGGGGGTCGAAAATCAAGTTTAGAAGGTCGCAAAACCGATTCGAAGCGAATTAGTCCAAACCGCAAGGTCTGACCCGTTGACCTTGCGGTGGAGCAGCCCAGCCGCAACCTTGCGTCTGGTTCTTGCGGCCCGAAGGTCGCGGCCGCAAGGTCGCGTCCAGTTTTCGTTTTTTTTGGTTTTTCGAGACGGTTTTGATGCATGGGGCCATGTGGGACGATGGGTTATGCTTAAAAACAATAAATATACTTAGAGGGAGGGTTGGAATGGATTATACTACCTCAATTCGGATCAAATTGGTTTTTGATCGAAACTTGGAAATTTGGGAAGAAGGTTTCGGGTTCTTCGATCGGGAGACTTCGGGACCGAATTGAATGACGTTCGGTGATGCTAAGGATTGTAGGAGGCGTCTGGAATGATCAATTCGGGTTTTGATCGAGTCTAGATCACAAACCCACTTTTCTCTCTCTTTCTTTCTCTCTCTAGAACTCCGAGGATTGGAGCTCGATTCTCTCCTGTTTTTTCCCTCTTTTCTGGACTGATGGAACGTGAAAATTATAATGGTTTGACCTAGGGTCGGATTGGTGATGTATATATAGGAGGATGGGGAGAGTTTCGATTGAAACGGGATTTTAAGAGGTTGTATCCTATAGGGTTTCGGTATGGACGAATTATAGACGAAAATATAGTCAGGAATAAGGGTTAGAGACTGAGTAGGAAAGGGAGAGGTGGTAGGATATACATGCATGCAATTTAAATAATTAAAAGTAGGGTAATTAAAACTAAATTAATTTTATTTGTATTTATCTCTTAGATAATTATAATTAAGAAGATTATATTATTACTAATAATATTCTTTTAAACGATATTATAATTATTAAAATTTACGGGTCGTTACAACCTATCCCCCTTAACAAAATTTCGTCCTCGAAATTAAAGAGTACCTTCTGGAGGAAACAGATTCGGGTAGTTCGCGCGCATAGTGTCCCCTCGTTCCCAAGTTGATTCCTCAATTCCTCGATGTTGCCAAAGGATTCGGACGAGTTGAATGGTTTTACCTCGAATGCACTTCTCACTATAGTCTTGAATTTCCACAGGTTGTTCTTCGAGAGTGACGTCCTCGTTAAGTTCAATGTTTTCCCAATTGATGGTATGGGAAGGATGTGCCATGTACTTTCGGAGCATTGACACATGGAACACGTTGTGAAATCGGTCCAGTTGTGGCGGTAGTGCAAGACGGTACGCTACTTCTCCAATTTTCTCGAGTATCTCAAAAGGGCCAATGTATCGTGGTGACAGTTTCCCTTTCTTTCCAAATCGGATAACTCCTCTTCGCGGTCTAATCTTTAAGAACACATGTTCTCCAACCTGGAAGGTCAATGGTCTGGTCCTTTTGTCAGCGTAGCTTTTCTGTCGACTCTGCGCGGTTAGGAGCCGTTGGCGAATGGTTTGGATCTTTTCGGTTGTCTCTTGAACTAATTCTGGTCCTAACAAACTTGTTTCTCCTACTTCAGCCCAACAAACTGGTGATCGACAAGGTCGCCCATACAGAGCTTCGTATGGTGCCATATCTATACTGGATTGATAACTGTTGTTATAGGCAAATTCGACTAGGGGTAGGTGTCGTTCCCAACTTCCCTTAAAGTCCAAAATACAGGCACGGAGCATGTCTTCTAAAATTTGGATTGTCCTCTCGGATTGTCCGTCCGTCTGTGGATGAAATGCGGTGCTTAGGCGAAGGTCGGTTCCCAATGCTTTCTGCAGGCTATTCCAGAAGCTTGATGTAAATCGTGAATCTCGATCACTCACGATGGATACTGGTACACCGTGTAATCGCACGATTTCTCGGATGTAGAGTCTGCTGAGCGAGTCCATTGAGTCCGTCATCTTCATGGGTAAAAAGTGAGCGGATTTGGTTAAACGGTCGACTATCACCCAAATGGTTGTGTTTGATTGCAGAGACCTAGGAAGTCCCGTCACAAAATCCATGGCGATATGTTCCCACTTCCATCCTGGTATAGGTAAGGGTTGCAAGGTTCCACCGGGCTTTTGATGTTCTGCTTTTACTTGTTGGCATGTAAGGCATGTTGAAACGTATTCAGCTACGTCTTTCTTGATTCCAGCCCACCAGTACTGTCGGCGGAGGTCTTGGTACATCTTGGTGCTCCCTGGGTGGACGGCGAAATTGGAATGGTGGAATTCCTTAAGTACTGCTTCTCGGAGGCTACCGATGTTTGGTACAAAAATCCTTTCTTGAAAGCGAAGACTTTTATCAGTGTGGATCATCCACCCAGCTGCTGCTTTTCCAATTGAGAGTTGGTATCTGATGAAATCACACTCTTGCTCAAAGGTTTGGGCTAAGAGGATTTCTCGGTGTAAGGCTGGTGTGGCAACCACAGCGAAGAGACAAGCGCTGGTGCCCTCTGCGGTTGGTTGCAGTTTGAATCTGTTGAGATCTTCCATCATCTTCCATTCTCTCATAGCCAAACTAGCCACGTGTCCTCGGTTCTTGCGGCTCAGCGCATCAGCGACTACGTTTGCTTTTCCAGGATGATAGGACATCGTGAAATTGAAGTCCTCTAAGTATTCTACCCATCTCCTTTGTCTCATGTTTAGCTCTTTCTGAGTAAACAAGTATTTCAAGCTTTTATGGTCTGTGAATACCTCAAACTGCTCTTCGTACAGATAATGTCGCCAAGACTTTAAGGCGAATACAACTGCTGCTAGTTCCAAGTCGTGAGTTGGATAATTCCTTTCATGCGGCCTTAACTGTCGGGATCCGTAAGCAACGACTTTTCCATTTTGCATGAGTACAGCTCCCAATCCATCTTTGGATGCGTCGCAATACACAGTATACTCTGCGTCTCGTTCGGGTATGATCAGTATATGAGCGCTAGTCAACCTCTTCTTAAGTTCTTGAAACGATTTCTCACAAGCTTCATTCCATTCAAACTTAACTCCCTTTTGGTCAGTCGCGTCAATGGTTTTCCCAAGATGGAAAAATCCTGAATGAATCTTCTGTAGTAGCCAGCCAATCCTAAGAAGCTTCTAATCTCGAACACCGAAGAAGGTCTTTTCCAGTCCATGACTGCCTCTACTTTGCTGTTGTCGACTGCGATTCCTTTTTCTGACACCACGTGTCCTAGGAATTTGACCTCTTTCATCCAGAATTCGCACTTGCTGGCCTTCGCATACAAATGGTTGTCTCGAAGTACTTGAAGGACAATTCTCAAGTGGTTTTCGTGTTCTTTCTCTGTTGGAGAGTATATAAGGATATCATCGATGAACACTACCACAAATTTGTCCAAGTACGGTGTGAAAATTTGGTTCATCAGGCACATGAAAACAGCAGGAGCATTGGTTAGACCAAATGGCATGACCACGAACTCATAGTGTCCGTAACGTGTGCGGAACGCCGTCTTTGGTATATCACCATCTCGAATTCGTAATTGGTGATATCCAGACCTTAGATCAATCTTCGAGAAACAAGTCGACCCTCTCAGTTGGTCGAACAAGTCATCTATTCTCGGTAGCGGGTATCGGTTTTTGATCGTGGCCTTGTTGAGTTGACGGTAGTCGATACAAAGTCGGAGTGTTCCTTCCTTCTTTTTGACAAACAACGCTGGGGCTCCCCACGGTGAAGTACTGGGTCGGATAAAACCCTTTTCTAAGAGTTCTTGGAGCTGCGTTTTTAACTCTCGTAGCTTTGCTAGAGCCATTCGATACGGGGCCATCGAGATTGGGGCCGTGCCGGGTTGCAGCTCGATGGTGAAATCCAATTCTCTGGGCGGTGGTAATCCCGGTAATTCATCTGGAAATACGTCCTCGTACTCACAGACGACGGGAGGAAGGTTCAACTCCATTCGGTCCGTTTCTTCCAACGAGAGACTCGCTAACCATCCAGCGAGCTTCCTATGCCACTTTGTTTGGTGCGCGTAGGGTGCAGATGGGTCTTGTCTATCCCCCTTAAACTTGAAACACGTTCCATCTGGCGAGTAAGCCGTCACCATTTTCGATGGCAGTCTATGACAACTCGGTGTGCAGTCAGCCAGTCCATTCCCAGTATGACGTCAAAGTCCGTCATTTCGATTACTCGTAAATCGCATGTTAACCGTAGGTTCGATACTTCTAATTCGCACCTTCTACAAATTAGTACTATCGGAATCCTACCCCCTAATGGTGAGGTCACATGCATAGTTGTCTTTAAAGGTTCAGTTTCTAATCCAAGTGTAGATACACATGCGGCAGATATAAATGAGTGCGAAGCTCCAGAATCAAATAATGCTTGAACGCATGTAGTATAAAGAGTGAGGGTACCTTGGATTACTGCAGGATCCATCTCCTCTTCTGATCCTTGCAGTGCAAACACCCTTCCAGCATTGGGCTGGGTTGGCCCGTTCGATCCTTTATTCTGAGTTGGTGGTTGGTTCCACCCACCGCGAGGCTGATTCTGTCCTCCGGGTTGGTTACCATTCCAAGCCGGCCTAGCTTGGTTCTGATTCTGACTCCCAATTCCTGCAGCCCTGATCTGATTCTGCGGCGGTTGTCCCCCATGGCTTCCGACTCCATTCAACTTAGGACAGTTGATCTGGATATGCCCTTCTTCATGGCAGAAGTAACAGCGGCGGACTGGGTATTGGTTCTGGGGAAATGGGTTACGGTTTGGTCCAGGATTAGGGTTTGGACCTCGGTTTAGTAGTTGGATCTGGTTTGGATTAGAGTTAGGATTTCGATTGAACCCTGGGTTGGGATTCCTCCAAGCTGGGTTGGATTGTGGCGGTTGTGGGCGAGGGTAGTAGGGTTGAGAGGTCGGGACACTCCTGTTATTAGGGTTGGTGCGGATAGGTCCTCCAACTGCAGGTATTACCTTCTTCTCTTCACGCCTCGTCTTAAAATCCAGGCTTTCTCTCTCCATCTTAAGTGCGCATTGCACCACTTGCGAATAGGTGGGAAGCGTCTGCGCCACTACCGCTCGGCGCGTCTCATTGAGTCCCCACTCAAACTTTCTTGCCTTATCATCATCAGTCGGTATGATCCTTGCGCCATAGCGAGACAGTTCTTCAAACCGTGCCGCGTACTGAGTCACAGTCATTGTGCCCTGCTCGAGGTTCATGAATTCAGAGGCCAGTGCTTGTTTGACAGGTGTTGGGAAGTACTTGTCAAGGAAAATTTCCTCGAACCTGTCCCAAGTCATTGCTGCCACGTCATGGGTGTTTTTCATCAGGTCCCACCAATGTTCAGCTTCACCCTGCATCTGATAAGTAGCAAGGGCAATTCGATTGCCGGCCTCCTGAATGTCTAGGGTTTCCAGAATTTTCTTAATTTCCGCCAGCCAAGCTTCTGCAGCTGTGGGGTTAGGCTCTCCTTGAAAGTAGGGCGGGCGACGCTTGCAAAATTCATTCAGTGCCTGGCTCCTGGTCATTGGTCCTCGATGAGCGTGTGGGGCTCCACGTGGGTTCTGGTTGTTTGCAGTCGCAGCAGCGATGAATGCTTGCATGAGTTGGAATAGCTCAGTAGCCCCAACTTGGCCATTGGGTTGAGGGCCTCCATTGTTTTGCTCGTTATTCTGGTTGTCTCTATTTTCCTCCATCTAGATACCGTTGTGTTATAATTTAGTAAGGGGGGTTTGTTATAAGAACATACATATATGTATATTTATTAAATACGTGGAAATAAAACATCATAAGAAACTTTTCTTTTATTAACAAAACAAAACAAACACATCATTCATGCCAAAACACATTACTTAGATGTGTAGCTACCACAAGTCAAGATAAATCCTACTATCACAATCGTCTTCCTAAAAAAAAAATGTCAAGAAAATTCCTACTACCACAATTGGTTTCCTAAAAGAAGAAAAGAACGAAAAAAAAATGTTGTGCGCGGAATGACCAATAGGTGCTAAAAGAATCGATCAATCGAAAAGCCCAGGGAAATGTTCTGCTAGAAGACTCTGCCTTTCGACGGTGTCCTCCGTGAGCCCGTAACAACGCCAGGTCACTCGCCATAGTGGTCCCTGCTGTCCTCCATTGGGGTTTGGGTTGTTATAAGGTGTTAGACCGATGGGTATCTCTGCATAGGTGACGTGATCGGTGAAATCGACATTCCCTGGAATGACACGATGTTCCTGCTCGGGACGGCGCCTTGCGACTCGTGAATAGTGGATACGGTCGGTGTAATGCTCTTGGAATGCTCGGGGTACGTCGATGAGATAATATCCATTGTAACATGGGGCTACGATTCTTACTGGCCCTAGGTAAGCGGACTGAGATCGGATCTTGAAGGGACAAGGGTATAGCGGCTCTAGCTGTATGTAGACCCAAGTGCCTGGATCATAACTGGAATGGTGTCCTACCCATGGGATCCCTGCAGGTCGAGTCATACTAGGACGAGGTGGAGGGTCAGCATCTATGACTTCGCACTCGTTGTCGGACTCCTCTATTGGTATGGGGGCCGGAGAAGGCGGAGGTTCCTGCATCTCGAGCCGTTGGCTTGTGAGCCACCACTGTAGTTCAGCATCCATATCCCTTGGGGCGTCTACGGGTAACATTCAGCCATAGTCATCCATCTCTAGATCTTCCAAAAATCCATCCTCATTATCAGTGCCATTTCCCTCATCTCCTTCCAATTCTGGTTCCATGTTTCCCATCTCTTCATCCTGATCCTGAAAAGGAGGCTCTTCTGGGTCCTCTTCCTCCTCAGGCGGTTCCTCAGGATCTTCCTCTTCCTCAGGCGGTTCTTCGGGATCCTCTCGTGTTCCCATTTCTACCCCCAGGATGTAGCCTAACATTTCTCGTATCTTGTGCTCTTCGACGGTGGAGCGAGTGATGACGTTAAAGAGAGCTGCGATCTTTTGGTGAGCCTGTCTCATCCGATAAAGGGCAGGAAACATTCCCGCTAGGTAGTCATCTCCCATGGGAAAATCCGGGGTGTTAGTCATGAATGCTTTTAGGCCTTCCACTTCAGCAACTAAGTTGGCTGTCTCATCCTCTTCTGAAGTACGGGAAGGGTTTCGGCTTCCGTCTAAGGTAGGGATTGGAGGTTGGTTTTCCATATCCCTATAATGGGAATAATAGGGTTCACTCCTGATGTCAAAACCTGGGATGCTTTCCAGAATCTCACGGATTTCTTGCTCCAGAATAGCCCTTCTCCATGGGCTTGGATTTTGGGCCGTGTATACCTCCCTCTGGTTTGGCGCATTCGCCCTCAGCTGTTGATACTGGCCGTACATTATAGGGAACTCAGCTGATACGTAAGGGTCTCGGAAAGAGAAGTTAGATCCTACAGTGTTTTCCAGGAAATCCTGCAGTCTGCTCCACTCGGCGGCTAGTTGGTCTGCAAGCGTGGGGTCCATCTATAAAAGCAAAGAAATATATTTATCGTTAATTTTCGGTATTTTTCAAATACTATTATTTAAATCTTGTAAGAATATGCATAGTCTATCGTGATCTACCCAATCTACCCAAGGCCGAGGGTTTGAACCTAAGGCTCTGATACCAAGTTGTAACGCCCCGATTTTCGGAAATAAAATCGGAGGTATTAAATATTGATTTCTAAAAATTTATTAATTAAAATTCAAAATCCAAAACGGATAATTCTCCCTAACGATTCGTCTATTACAAACCTTATTGAAATACTGAAAAATAGTCTTTGTGATAAAAAAACTAAATAAATTAACAGAGCCGCCTTCTAGGATTGATATGGATCCCAAGCGTATTCTGGCTCAGCTCCCACCTCTTGGTTCTCTTCCGCATAGAATTGTTCACCATCAGGGTTCTGTGTTTCTTCCTGATTTTCTGCAAAATCTGGCACGGAAGCCAGGCAATCCGTACCTGAGTGAAAAAGTTCACCCCGAAGCATAATCCAACCCAACTACCCCTCTTAATATACCATTAGCAAGTAACATGAATAATAATAATGCGATAAAGTAAAACAGAGTTTATTCCACGGAAACCAATTTATTACTGTCCATTTAATCCTGACGTGAAATCTAAGATCTCCTCCGCGGAGTCTTTCCTCCCCAACCGCTAGCTAAGCCCTGTCCCATGAGCTCACTTTCTTTTGTTGTCGCGGATTGCACCTCAGTTATGTACCTAACGTGTATCCCTCTCATTACAACAAAAGGAAGCTTATCATGCCCGAATCATAACTAGGGTTCGCCTATCTTATGCACCACATCACAATCATCACTGGGCTTACTTTGCCAGTCTCAATTCATCACTGGACTCTCGCCAGTATCAATTCATCACTGGACTCTCGCCAGTATCAATGCATCAATCACCACTGGGCTTACTTTGCCAGTTTCAAACCATCACATATCTCATCACATCTCAAAATCACGCCTACAGGCATTCTAAAAATAAAAACTTTCAATTTCATCCATTACCTAACATCGTCTAGTATGAACTCTATTCGCAAACCACCCCATGTCTCTAGGGTCCAATCTAACAGATAAATCAAGCATTGGAGCAATATAAAATTAAATCAAATAATAAATAAAACAATTAACGAGCAATGCAATCACACAACTTTTTATGTATGGGCCGTTGCCCTTATTCTCATGTGGCCACAATGTCAATAATGAAGTACAACTTTTATAAAAATTATAATAAATAATTTTATAGGCTCTTATTAATTATTTCTAATTAATAGGATTAATGAAAAGCTAATTAAATGCATTAATTTAGATAAAAATATTAGAATAATAAATCATGATCTAATAAGAGTCCTAAAGGTCCCATATAATCAATTGAGTGTCAAAAGTTGGGTTCGGAGGGTCGATGAATTAAATTATAGGAAAACGTTAATTAAAAAGGCCGAAAGTGACGTAAATAGACAATAAATAACTAAATACAAAAAAAAATGTTGTGACTGACATCATTTCATATTTGGACAGTGAGGAGTCTAAATAAAATTATTCGAGCATTAATAATAATGTTTATAAGGTCGTAAAGTAATTTTGATTGGAATTACTTTAAAAATAATAATAAATAATGAATTAAATAAAAAAAATATTTAATTTGACAAGTTACTGTATTTGAGATGTAAGGAGTCTAGAAAAATTTAGTTGAGTGTTAAAACATTAGTTAAAAGGTCGAAACTAATTTTTGTTTATAAACTTTGAACGATAACTAACAAATAATTTAATAAATAGATAATAAAATACAAAAAATGTGACCTTAACAAGTTATGATCTTTGAGGTGTGAAAAGTCTAAGAAAAATAGTTCGGGGGTCGAAAATCAAGTTTAGAAGGTCGCAAAACCGATTCGAAGCGAATTAGTCCAAACCGCAAGGTCTGACCCGTTGACCTTGCGGTGGAGCAGCCCAGCCGCAACCTTGCGTCTGGTTCTTGCGGCCCGAAGGTCGCGGCCGCAAGGTCGCGTCCAGTTTTCGTTTTTTTGGTTTTTCGAGACGGTTTTGATGCATGGGGCCATGTGGGACGATGGGTTATGCTTAAAAACAATAAATATACTTAGAGGGAGGGTTGGAATGGATTATACTACCTCAATTCGGATCGAATTGGTTTTTGATCGAAACTTGGAAATTTGGGAAGAAGGTTTCGGGTTCTTCGATCGGGAGACTTCGGGACCGAATTGAATGACGTTCGGTGATGCTAAGGATTGTAGGAGGCGTCTGGAATGATCAATTCGGGTTTTGATCGAGTCTAGATCACAAACCCACTTTTCTCTCTCTTTCTTTCTCTCTCTAGAACTCAGAGGATTGGAGCTCGATTCTCTCCTGTTTTTTCTCTCTTTTCTGGACTGATGGAACGTGAAAATTATAATGGTTTGACCTAGGGTCGGATTGGTGATGTATATATAGGAGGATGGGGAGAGTTTCGATTGAAACGGAATTTTAAGAGGTTGTATCCTATAGGGTTTCGGTATGGACGAATTATAGACGAAAATATAGTCAAGAATAAGGGTTAGAGACTGAGTAGGAAAGGGAGAGGTGGTAGGATATACATGCATGCAATTTAAATAATTAAAAGTAGGGTAATTAAAACTAAATTAATTTTATTTGTATTTATCTCTTAGATAATTATAATTAAGAAGATTATAGTATTACTAATAATATTCTTTTAAACGATATTATAATTATTAAAATTTACGGGTCGTTACAAGACGAGGTAGTGTTGCAGTGGTTATTTTTACCGCAAGTTTCTTATTCTTAAAATAGTTTAGCAAGCATGCCACATCATCAAGCCAATAAGCATCCCCACAATGCATAGAGCATCTCCAATATTGGGTTCAAAGTTAAGAATGTCCAATTGTTCCGAAGGATTAAAATTTGACAACCTCAAATTTGACATCCAAAATATAATCCTTATTGACCGAAGAGTAAAGAGCTTATTACTAAACTAAAAATGAGCAAGTCTACAGTTACCGATCGGGAAATCCCGATCGGAATCCCGACACCCGGCCGGGCACGCTTCGGCCACCGGATGGCCGATCCGAGCCGTCCAAAAATTCTAAAAAACAAAACCGAGTGGGCTTGCGCAAGAATAAATAGCATCCGACGTGTGTAAGTGGCCGATCCAAGCACTCCATTTTTGTGTTTGGATCGGGGCAAAAATGGAGTGTTTAGATTGGCCAAAAATGGAGTGCGTAGATCAGTCACTTACACACTTCGGATGCCGTTTATTCTCGCGAAAGCCCACTCGGTTTTTTTTTTTTAGAATTTTTGGACGGCTTGGATCGGCCGTCCGGTGGCCGGAGTGTGCCCAGCGGAGCGTCGGGAATCCGATCGGGATTTCCCAATCGGTAATCGGTAACTGTAGACTTTCTGACTAAAAATCTCCAACCAAAGTGCCTCCAATGAGTCCAAACTGTCCAATCAATAGGAACATTTTCCAAAAATTTAACATTTTTACTCTGGTTATTTGATATTGTTGAAAAATGAAAAAATTGTTCAAATATTTTGGTGAACCTAAATAGTAAATATAAATAAAATTCATTTTAAAGATGGATGAGAATTGTCTCATTATTGAAATTGGAAAACCAAGTCATGTTAAGGGACGTGTGCGCTAGCCGTCACCGAACACATGGATAAGGCCAAGGCCGGGTCTGACTCAGGATTCGTGGGCCACGACTTGTGGTCTGAGGTCTGTGGTGTGATCTAGGTTAGTTTGGAATTTGTTAGCTTCAAAAAGCCACGCTTCCTTGAGGTTGGCAATTCCATTTGACAAATCACACATTTACTTATATACCATTATTTATCGAGCTGTAATTTCTTTTTAATTTTTCTAAGCGTCGCCGGTCTGTATAGGATTAGAGTGGAATGAATAATTATTTGTGATTGAGAGTGAATTTCTTTTAATTTTATTGGAGCGGATTAATAATCAAGTGTAGCCGCCGAATGGAATAAAAGCAGATGGAGTGACGGAGGCAATTAATATAAAAAGAGGTTTTTTCTTTTCAACTAGGGTATCGAGAATACACGCAGCAGCAAAAGGAAAAGCTACAAGGGTTTTGGTTGGTATTCTTACCTTTTGAAGCTTGAAGTTCTCATTTCAATGATAGTAGCGGCAATCAAAACCGAGAAGTGTGTTTACGTTGAATCTGGGAGTATCCATGTTGGAACTTTGAAACGTTAACTTAACCCCAAGAGGTTTTCATTACTTTGTCTCAACATATTCAGAGTTGGTCTTCAGTGGAATTTTGGAAAGATAATTGGAAGGGAAGGCTTGAGGATTCAAGGTGATGGTGGCCAAGCACTGGGTACGGTGAACGAGGATTCGGCTATTGGTCTTGAGTCAATTGTGAGGATTCTCAATTGTATAGTAAGTTCGATTGAAACCATACAATGTTTTTCTATAGTGCTTGATTCATTCCTGTGATTTACCCATTTAGAGTTTTTCACGTATATCCGGTGTTCATTGTTATTTTTCAATTCCTATTTCTTTTGCTTTAATTGGTTAGGTAACAAAATAGGAATTTCAGAATTGATTGGGTTGGGGTCCAAGTTATGCTCTAGAATGAGAGCACATGAGTCAATAACTCTTCACTTGTCTAGCAATGAATGAATGTTGCAATTGAATGGTTTTCTGTTTTGAAAAGGATTAATCACAATGTTAATTCCCTATGTTGAATTCTGATTCCTACTGAATGGAATAGCTCCCCCTATTGAATTTCTGTATTGGATGAGAAAGCTCCTCCTTCCCAATTTTTAAAAATTTTATTTTGTATATAACTGATTTTGAATATTATTGATAATTATTTATGAATAGCTACTTATAATATTAATAATTTTGGTTTGATTTGATAAAAATTCTAGTTATTTTACATTCTCGTTTCTCAATTTGTTTCATAAATAAAAAATAAGCACGTGAGAGTTGAAGTTGTCTAAAGAAGAAAACAAAATTATTGGTATAGTTTAACTGTATCAGGCTATAATTATTTTAATGTCCAAATGTAATGTATTGGAAAGCAAAAACTTTATAATATAATAAGCATATATGTTGATAAAAAAATATATGTCTAGTAAGTCAGTCTCTCCCGGTACAAAATCTTGATTGCGCCACTGTTGTGTAAAGAGAGCCTCTGCTCTTGTTTCTACCCATCGAAAATCAGAGCTTCTTCCTCTTCTTGCAATACTACTTCTATTCTAGAGAGAGAATACAGTTCGACGGGGAGTCCAGACATTGCTCCTGCAAATGATTATGATCGAGTATCCCTAGGAAGCGAGCGCTAACACAACCTCTACTATCTTTGGTGAGGCGGAGAAATTGTCTTGAGGGCATCTTATGAAAGACGGGCTTTGGTTTGAGTATCTTTGTACTTTATACTTTGTGTTTAGTTCAATTCATATCCTATAATTCATGTTCACATTTTTAAATTTAAGAAATTTATAAAATTCTATTATTGTTTTTCCTACAAATTTCACTCTCGTTTGACTTCAAATGTGATCAGTAAAGCTTCAATGAAGCATTTAAAAGCCATTTTACGGAAATCGGTGTGCCACATGTGCATCTCCAACTTTGACTCTAAATTTGAGTGATTTTAAATTCTTTTGAAGGCTTATTTGCCAATTTAACGTTTTTTATATTAAATTCAAAAAATATTCTATTGATTAATTTCATCTCCAAACAAACGGCCTCCAATCCGCATTACCATTTTTCAGTATTCTAACATTTGCTTATTCTAAAATATTTTTGTAGTAGGTAGATTTTACTTTAAATTTCACATGTGCAAATTTATATCAAAATTATCTACAAGAAATTGACCACACTTTTTGGCATCATGATTAGATGATGATTGGGATGCCACATTGGATTTGGCATCATAATTTTACTTGTTTGATTATTTAATTCAGCAGTTAAAATTGAATGTATTAATTGTGATAATTAATTGAGCATGTTTGACAATCATACTTCACATTGCTTAAAATTTTGGTGGAGAATGTGTGGTAACACGTATTCTTACAATTGGGGGATGATGCTGTGTTGTGGTGTGGGCAGCACCATGCTGCGCACCTTCGAGTAGTCGGATTGTGTATCCGACGGCTCGGATCTTATCTCGACAATGAACGGCTCTCGATCGTTGGTTGCCGAGATGAGATCTGAGCCGTTGGATGCACGATCCGACGGATCGAAGGTGCACAACATCAACTTGAAGTCCGTATTCTTAACACCTCCTTTGGTTGGAGCGACTTTGCGAGAAAAGAAAGGAGTTTGAGGGAGAGAGGAACACCTTTGGCATTTGGATGGTATAGCAGGCGAGAGAGGGTAAGAAAGGGAGGGAGACAAGAACCCCGTAGCACGGTTGGATTTTGGTGTCCTTAATTGATTCATAGTATATTAGTCTTTCACACAAATATAGCTGAAGGATTTCAAATTTTGAAGAATTGCTTAAGGATTTCATATTTGGAAGGACTTCTTATTGGTTAAGGATTTCAAATTTGGAAGGATTACTTGTTCTTGACTATAATAGATGGATTTTTTTTTATCTTGTGTTTCCTTATTATTTGTGTTTTCATATTGTTTGCATATGTGATAGTTTATCATATTGGGACAACATGGTGATAATTGGCTTTGACCTAAATCGCGGTTTTACAAACTCGAAAAGTTTGAGAACTTTCACAAATTATTTTTTAAATAACTAAGTGGGAGAGGGAGTTTATTTTTATAAATTTCACGGTCTCCATTACTATTATGTAGATGATGTAATTAATTTTGTGTGATGGTTTTAGAACCTTCCCCCCATCGGCCAAATTATTTATGGACTCATCGGTACAAACTTCCTTAAAGGATAGGTCTATCATAATTGTTGTGTGAATTACTTCTCCATCTGAGGTAATTCATAACGGAATAATGGGTCATGGGGCTAGGTAATGGTATACACTTAACTGTAAATAATAATATCCTCACCATCTGAGTCACTATTATTATTTATAGGACCGAAGGAATATTAGCTATTTAATTTTGCTTGGTATGGTCTAATGTGTAGATAGTAAAATTAAAGGGTTGTGCCTATCTACACGAATGATGAAGAGTAGACGACCTTCCCATCGAGGCATGCTCTTTACGGTGTGTAAGGTTGCCAATGTTTTTCTTTTAACATGTGGTTGAGGGAATCAATATTAAAATGAAATTCAAGTTTTTATTGCCCTTCATAATTGATTATTATGTTATTTGATTCTCAGATTCAAAAATGGGCACTTTCAATCAACTTGCTATTATTCTCAAAGAAAATAAACTTACTAGACAAAACTATGTCGACTGAAAAATAAACTTGGATATTGTGTTAACTGCTGAGAGGCACAAATTTATTTTGTCTGAAGATTGCCCTCTAAAACATGATGAGAATGCCACAGAGTAGGAAGCAAAGCCTTATAAGGATTGGGTCAAGGCTGATGAGATGGCGCGGTGTTATATTCTGGCTTCTATGTCGAATATATTGCAACATCAGCATCAGTCTATGGAAACTGCGTACGATATGATGTTGAATCTCAAAGAAATGTTTGGGGATCAAAATCGTGGAGTAAGACTAGTTGCTATGAAAGAATTGGTGAGTATCACCCATGTTGAAGGGACCCCGATTAGGGATCATGTTCTTAAGATGATAGCTCTTCTTAATGAACTAGAGATCCTTAGAGCTGAAATTGATGGGAAAACCCAGATAGATTTTGTTCTTAACTCACTGCAATCTGAGAGTTTTAAGCAGTTTTGCCTGACTTATTCTATGAACAAAATGCATTTATCTTTGGCGGAACTTCTTAAGGAACTCCAAGCAGCTGAGGGTCTTTTGGTTGTGAAGAACCACCATTAGTGTTAGTGGCAGAGAAGACTTTTACTTCTAAGCCGAAAGGCAAGAAGAAGCAGAATAAGTCTCAGAAAAAGGTTATGGAGGTGGTTCATGAGCATCAAGGTGGAGTGAAAAAGCCTGCGGGTAAGTGTTTTCACTGCAAACAGAAAGGACATTGGAAGCAGGAATGTTCGATTTTTCTCAATAAAGTGAACAAACAAGGTAAATCTTTTTCACTAGTTGTTGAAACATGCTTAGCGGTGCTATCTACCGGTACCTGTTGTGTAGACATGGGAGCCACTAATCATGTTTGCAATTTATTGCAGGGGTTCTAGGAAACCAAAAGACTCAGTGATGGGGAGATTTATCTACATATGGAAAATGCTACGAGAGTGGCAGCAGTTGCAATAGAAAATGTTTTTTTAAATTTTAGTTGTAATAGGAGTTTAATTTTGAGAGATTGTCTTTATGTTCATACTATTAGAAGAAACTTGGTTTCAGTTTCTAAGTTAATTAAGGATGGATATTTGGTTTATTTTAGTAACTTTGTGATTATTAAGTTAAATAAACGTTTTATCTGTTCTGGTTCATTGGTGGATGATCTATACATTATTAATCCTATATTTCCTACAGTGCAACTGCATGAATCGAATAACACTAATAATTTACCATGTAAGAGAAAAGATCCTTCTAAATTAAATCAAACGTATCTATGGCACTTACGTCTTGGTCATATTAATCTGAATAGGATTTCTAGACTGGTTAGAGATGGACCTTTAGGTTCATTAGAAGTTAAGGAACTTCCAGTCTGTGAATCCTGTTTGGAAGGTAAGATGACCAAAAGTTCTTTTTCAGCAAAAGGATTTAGAGCCAAAGAGCCGTTAGAATTGGTTCACTCTGATTTGTGTGGGCCTATGAATGTCCAAGCTAGAGGTGGTTTTGAGTACTTTGTCACTTTTATTGACGATTACTCAAGGTATGGATACATTTATTTGATGCGCCGTAAGTTCGAATGTTGTGAGAAACTCAGGGAGTATAGGGCGGAAACGGAAAAGCGTCTGAGTAAATGTCTCAAGACACTACGATCTGATCGTGGTAGCGAATACCTTTTGGGAGAGTTTAGGGACTACTTGTCAGCTGAAGGGATTACATCCCAGTTGTCAGCTTCAGGTATGCCACAACAAAATGGTGTAGCAGAAAGAAGGAATAGGACTCTTATGAATATGGTAAGATCAATGATGAGTTATTCAGATTTACCGATTTCGTTTTGGGGACATGCACTAGAAACAGCAGCGCATATTCTTAACTTGGTACCATCTAAGTCAGTATCATCTACACCCACATAACTATGGATTGAGCGTAAACCTAGTATGCAGCATGTTCGGGTTTGGGGTAGTCCAGCACACGTGCTGAATGGAAACGCAGATAAATTGGAATCTAGGACAAAAGTTTGCTTGTTTGTGGGGTACCCTAGAGAAACGAAAGGTGGACTATTTTATAATCCTACAGATAAAAAGGTCATTGTTAGCACTAATGCCCGGTTCTTAGAAGAGGACTATGTGATAAACCACAAGCCCAGAAGTAAAATTATTCTAGAGGAATTGAGAGGAGAGATACCGGCACAAACTTCTTTACCACCAATAGTGCAGGAGGAACCGCCACAAAAGACATCTGTAGTGGCACCTACTGACACACCGGTACCTCGTCGTAGTGGGAGGGTTATTGTTCCACCCAGTTGGTATACGTTGTTGGGAGAGTCTTTTGAAATGATCCCTGACGATCAACATGCCGAACCCTGTAACTACAATGAGGCACTTCAAGATAAAGATGGGAAATTTTGGCAAAAGGTTATGAAATCAAAGATGGAGTCTATGCACTCTAATCATGTCTGGGATCTTGTAGACCACTTGAAGGGATTAAACCCATTGGATGCAAGTGGATCTATAAGAACAAGAGAGGGGCGGACGGGAAGGTGCATACCTTTAAAGCTAAGCTTGTTGCGAAAGGGTATACTCAGAAAGAAGGGATCGACTATGAGGAAACTTTTTCGCCAGTAGCCATGCTTAAGTTCATCCGGATTCTCTTATCCATTGTGGTTCATCTCGATTACGAGATTTGGCAAATGGATGTTAAGACTGCGTTCTTTGATGAAAATTTGAATGAGTGTGTTTATATGGTGCAACCAGATGGATTCATAGCAAAAGGTCAAGAGCATATATTGTGCAAGCTCAAGAAGTCTATTTATGGGCTTAAGCAGGCATCTAGATCTTGGAACATCCATTTTGATCAAGCAATCAAGTCTTTTGGTTTTGATCAATGTCCGGATGAGTCATGTGTGTATAAGAAGCGCAACGAAAAATTGGTGGTGTTTCTAGTACTATATGTTGATGATATCCTGGTTATCGGAAACGATGTGAGAGTGTTGTCTTCAGTGAAAGTGTGGTTATCCGGCCAATTCGAAATGAAGGACTTGGAAGAAGTCGGTCACATTCTAGGGATTAAGTTTATACGAGATCGCAAGAAGAGGAGGTTGGGCTTATCACAAGCTACTTATATCGATGCCATTCTTACCCGTTTTAGCATGCAGGATTCCAAGAAAGGGCTCCTCCCTTTTAGATATGGAATCAACCTATCCAAAGATCAGTGTCCTAAAACACCTGAGGAGATGGAGAAAATGAAGGCAGTTCCTTATGCCTCGGCAGTAGGAAGCCTTATGTATGCTATGTTGTGTACTAGACCTGATATTTGCTTTGCCGTGGGCATGGTAAGTAGATTTCAGTCTAATCTTGAACAAGAACATTGGACTGCAGTGAAGCATATACTCAAGTATCTGAAAAGAACTAGAGATCATATGTTAGTATTCCAGTCAGATAGTTCGGTACCTTATGGATACACAGACTCAGACTTTATGTCAGATAGGGATTCCAAAAAGTCTACCACGGGATATGTGTTTACCTTGGGAGGTGGAGCCATAAGTTGGAGGAGTATCAAACAATCTTGCATTGCTGATTCTACCATGGAGGCAGAGTATGTGGCTGCTTCTGAAGCAGCCAAGTAGGCTGTTTGGCTCAGAAATTTTTTGTTGGATTTGGAAGTGGTCCGTTCAGTGCAATTAGCCATTACACTCTATTGTGACAATAGCGGTGCAGTTGCTAATTCGAAGGAGCTAAGGACTCACAAGAAGGGCAAACACATCGAGCGTAAGTATCGTCTGATTCGAGAGATCATACAGAGAGGTGATGTTGTTGTGACCAAGATTGCATCGGCAAACAACTTGGCAGACCCTTTTACGAAGAGCTTACCGGCTAAGACTTTTGATAGTCACGTAAAGGGAATGAGAGTGAGATGCATGGCAGTATGGTTTTGAGTCTTAGTGAGAGTTTGTTTTTGGTTAGGAAGTTATGTAAAAGTTATAATTTTATATGATGGATTAATTTTTAATTATTAATCAGATTTATCCCTTTTTGATGAGAATATTTTATGGGCAATATTTGCATGATATTTGTGTATGTTGTGCATGTGTGTCTTTTATTCTACATAGTAGATAATCCATTGTGTAGAGTACGACTTACACACAGAAGATTGGATCATCGGTTCTTGTGGAATATAAGTTATGGTTCACAGTCTTAGATGGAACTGGATACACCATCAGTAAGACTGTAGTACAATGTTTAGTAGGTCTGTCTTGACTACATGGAACGCTCTAGTTCTAACTCATTGTGCTAGTACACTTTGTATCTATTGAACGGGACCGCATTGAGGTAATTGTCTTTATACTAAATTTATAAGAAAATTAGAACCTCATGGTTATTATGAATGCTTATGCTCTTAATCCAAAAAATAATTATTAGATGTGTATATTTAATGTTGTTGATTTTGATTCATTAAAGAGTGAGGTCTTTATACGGTCAATAGTCTCGGTGAGTTGGGTCACTACATTAGTTTATGACAGCTATTAATTATTAATGGAATCCACGTCCCGATATGGAATGATGATACCCCTTGAGTAAGCTTATAAGTTTTGAATATGTCAAACCCTACAGGTGGATTTTGTATCCGACATATCTAATAAGTTAAGATGTTGATTAAATGGGAGATTGTTAGTAATTTATTTTAATCAACGGGTATTTGTAATCTTAACGTGGGTAGATTAATAAGTATTTAATATCATGGAGCTCGTAATATAATTGAGATAGAGACGGGAGTGCAATTATAATTCTGTAGTGGAGTGAATTATAATTAGTGAAATAAGAAATAGAATTCTGGTGGGATTATGTTTTTTTATTTACATTGGGAGCCCAGATTTATTACTCTTTAGGTCCTTATCATAGCCCTATATATACACGTTATGCTCTCTAGGTTAGATGATATGTTTCTATTATTCAGTAAATAGAGGCAAACTTAGAGAGAGCAAACAGATCACGAAAGAGTCCACATTTGATTCGTATCCTAGACGTGTGGGGAATACGGTAGAAGATCGTAAGGTACAATATAGCAGTATTCGTGGTTTATAGTAAGGCGTGCTATAACAAGTTCAACCAGCGTTCGTGTCGCAGAGAGTTGAGGTAGAACCTTAATTCCGCTTTATAGGGTTTTACAATTTTTGTTGTCTAATCTGTACGCGACATTACTGGGTCTTGGGGATTTATTTTCCCGACAATGCAGTCGTCGGGGTTGAGAGCCAGACACCCCCTTTGATCGCTGGAGATGGGAGACGGTGTGTTTGGTCGCATGAGTTAAGCATAATACATTATTTTAATCATAGAGGATTGGAATTGGAGGAGCCAGCCGCCTTTGTAATATTAGGATTTGGGTGCTTGAGAAACTTATTAGACAATTAAATTTAATTTCCGCAAGGCTTTCTTAAGTTCACTTTAATAATTCGAACCGTCTACTTTTTAGAGTGTATTGAGAATAACATTAAAATAAAAAATTACAATGATCAAATATCAATTGATATAACTTCAGAACTCATCAATCTAATGTTATAATTTCTTTCAAGATAAATGTATTCCAAAATCATAACCTGATATCCTATCAGTTAATTTCTAGATTGGTATCCTTACTCAATGAGATTAAAAAACTAAGGATTTCAATCATTAAAATATTAGAATAAGTTCGAAAAGAGGCCAAAAAAATACTCTGAATGACACCATCTATATTTGTAGATTATCACTCACACAGAAATTTACATTTATATTGGAGCCCACACACATTATACTTCCAGTACGTGTGGGTCCCACCAAAAAATGTGAGTATATGTGTAAAGTGTTTGTGTCTTTGTGGTTGAATAATAATTGGAGAGTGTGTTTTTCACGGAGCGTCGTGTTTGCTGTTCTGTTCAATCTCACACGTCCATTTCGGTTTTAGATGGTCCAGATTTTAATGAAATTTTTTCAAAGAAAAGTTAATCACAATCAATTATTATGGGTCATATTTTCAATCCAAATCGTCCAAAAACACTTTGAACGATTGTGATTGGGCTTTGTAACTTCTTCTTTACGGAGCAGCCGTAAAAAAGATTCTCTAATAATTGTTATTGAATTCCTAAATTTTACTAGCCCCAACTTAGAGGGTGTTCCGCTTTTAGAAAAAGAAGGTTTTTGAAAAGGAAGGTAAATTTCAAGGTCAAAAATTATAGATTTACGTAAATAATTTTCCTGCCAATATGGATCTTGTTTGATAGATCTCATTGAGATCTTTTAAACGGTGAAAAAAAAATTGAAAAATTATTTTTCATTTTCATTTTCGTTATATTTGAGTTTGAAATTACCTTCTTTTTCAAAAAGAAGGTTTTTGAAGAAAGCGGAACGGGGCCTTATTCCGTGAACTCAAAAGTCAAATACAGTGGCATTTTTGTTAGAACACTTTGATCTAAACCCCAGAAGTTTCATAAGTCAACGACCCCATGGTTTAAACTTTAATTTAATAAGCCCTCCATAAACCCCAGCCTTCTGCCCTCTCTCTCTCTCTTTCCAGTCTCTTTCTCTTCGTAAGTGTTCTTGATTACTGTTGACGACTCTACGATCGGTCAACCATGTCGCTGAGGCCGAGCGCGAGAACCGAGGTTCGCCGGAACAGGTACAAGGTGGCAGTGGATGCGGAGGAAGGTCGGAGGAGGAGGGAAGACAACATGGTGGAGATCCGAAAGAATAAAAGAGAAGAGAATTTGATGAAGAGGCGACGAGAAGCTCTTCAACCTAGTCCGCAGTTCCCTCGTCAATTTACCTCCCTCGACAAGAAGGTAGCAAACTCTTTTACGCTTAATTTCTCGAGTTTCGGCTTAATTAATTCTTTCAGTTTTTTTTAAAAACATCCCTCAAACTATTCACCAGATTTTTACTTAGCCCTCAAACTATCAAAATGGTTTACTTAGTCCTCAAACTATTGGCTTGCATTCTATGTTGTCCTTCTTGAGTACTTCTGTTAAGTTCCAAACGAAAAAAAGCTCACGTGGGCCGCACATGACCTAATCCCCACAACTGAAGGGGCAAAAATGCCATTCCACACACAAAACCTCGGACCCAAGCCCCACGGGCACAGTAGCCTACCCAGGGGCCAAAATGGCAACGCTTTGTTTAAAAAAAAATTTCCAACCACCAATTTGCAATCCTATGGAGTAGAAACGTAATTATGAGAGGCTTAGAGACAAAATTTGATTATGTTTCTTTAGAATAATATGATCAGAATAATAAGATCTTCACGCCCATTCAAACGGATTAAAATTTGAGCACTAAATTTTTTAACTAAATTTTTTAATATATAAACTGTTTCAAAAAATTAAGTGCTCAAATTTTAATTCGTTTGAATGGGTGTGAAGATCTTATTATTCTGATCATATTATTACAGAGAAACATAATCAAATTTTGTCTCTAAGGCTCTCATAATCACGTTTCTACTCCATAGGATTGTAAATTGGTGGTTGAAATTTTTTTTTTAAACAAAACGTTGCCGTTTTGCCCCCTCGGTAGGCGCTACTGTGCCCGTGGGGTAGCAGAGCCCCAGGGTCCCAAAACCCCCATCTCTGTCTTTTTTTTTCTCTCTCTCTCTCTCTCTCTCATATACTCTGATACCACGCACAAGGAATGGAGGTAAATTCACTGGTGGTGTACTCTGTTTTTTCCTTGAATGTATGTATCTCTAATTAAGGCAAAAAGGAGGGAACCCAGATTAGAGTTTAGCGCCAGATTGGTGAATCGGTGTGGAATGGCATTTCTGCCCTTTGAGGTGTAGAATGTGCTGCCCACATGTTTTTTTTTCCGTTTGGAACTTAACAGAAGTTGTCAAGAAGGACAACATAAAATGCAAGCCAATAGTTGGAGGACTAAGTAAACCATTTTGATAGTTTGAGGACTAATGCTTTGTTTGGTTGGTGTTTTGAAATTTTTTTTGAAAAATTGTAAGGGTAATGAGTGGAGAGAGATAGAGAGAAAAATGTTAGAAGTAGGGGGAATCTAGGGGGAATTTCTTGAAAAATTCTTTTTGAGTTTGGAAGAGAACAAGGCATAAGTAAAAATCTAGTGGATAGTTTGAGGGATGTTTCCAAAAAAAACTCTAATTCTTTGAGTAA
Organism: Rhododendron mucronatum var. ripense; assembly: GCA_019656295.1. Taxonomy (NCBI): domain Eukaryota; kingdom Viridiplantae; phylum Streptophyta; class Magnoliopsida; order Ericales; family Ericaceae; genus Rhododendron; species Rhododendron mucronatum. The sequence goes on from BPLT01000067.1 coordinate 1,844,281, forward strand.
TTTGTTGGAAATTGATTTTAGCACCCCAAGAATTGATGGAGGGGCTCCAAAACGACGTTGTTTTGTGTATCAATACAGTTCAATTTTGGAGCCCTTCTATCAATTTTTGGAGTGCCAAAATCACAATCCTAATTTGTTTTGCCTCTATTCAAATATTTTTTTCAGTCTTGTTAGTGACGTGTCAACAAATGTGTGTAAATGCAAAAAAAATAATCCAAAGTGTAAGACTAAAATTGAAAATTTAGTCATTGTGGTGGTTATAATATATGGCACGTACTATATTAATTATGGGTTTAATGAGACTAGTGCATGCCCGTGCCGGAAGGTACGGCGCAACACATTTTAGTCATACGCTTGGCGGTATGGGAGAGAGTGAGGGAAAGGGATGTGATGGTCCTGTAATGATTTGATCACATTGTTACCTAGGGGAAAGGGATGTGCTTGTCTGTAGTGATTTGATCAAACAATACCATGCAAACGAAAGATGAACAAAGTCCACAACAAATAAACTCCCAATTAGAATACTTTTTAAGATACATAAGTTATCCTAGTAAAGCTTTTAAGAACTTTTAAATTCACTTTGTCGTGTCCCCAGCATGTCCCTTGGTAATGGATACCTTATGTGGTGTGTCTAGACATGTCTCTACGTGTTCCCGACGTGTCGCGTGTCCTTGCAATATCGGACCACAAAGTCTATCCAAAGTCGACCAAAACAAAAATTAAGAGAGCTACACAAAAGTTGGCATAAATAATTAATTCACTCCCCACTATTTTCACTTTATCAAACATACATTTTAACAAACACAAAGTGAGCATCTTTGAAAGACAAATAATAGAAGTTGTAGATAAAAAAAATTACCATCCACAAATTTGTGTTAGGGCCATTTAGAACTTAAAAAATCCAAACACCCCACCTTGCAGCTTATACTATAAAGAGAAACTACCTTCTGATGTGTTACCCTCAGTGGAATGACATTAATGGTTCAAACTTCAAAATCATGATAACTGCAAAAAATCAAAATAAAAAACCCATAAAATTAGAACGAAGAACCAACATACCATAAAAGTGAAGGAAAAGATGGATACAGATCACCTAATTTCATTCAGTAGTCTTTAGAAATGTCTTAGAAGTACCCAAAAAAAAAGTCTCTGAAGTACCAAGGAAAAAGAATAACTATCAGAGGTCACTGCTGGACATGAATTTTCTTTTCCCTTCCCTGCAGTGGTTATCTTTTTCTTTCCGTTATCCGCGTCTGTTCCTTTTTATTTTTCCGTAGCCATTGGTTCAGCCCTTCGTTTATCCTTTTCAACAATAAAGAGTAAAATCAATACCAAACTTTTAATGTAAAAACCAAGAGCTTGCAGTATTATTGCACGCAAGCGCATAATGTATTGCTCATCGCGGATCACAACACCAGTATGAACTTGAACCTATATGTGCGAAGTCAAGAGAAAGGAAAAAATTGTTGTAGATGATAAAAAAAGAATAACTGTAAGAGGTTATACCACTGGACATGAATTTTCTTTTCCCTTCCCTGTGGTGGTTATCTTTTTCTTTCCCTTATCCGCGACTATTACCTTTTGTTTTTCCTTAGCCATTACTTCAGCATTTTGTTAAAAAAAAAAAAATGTATAAACCAAAAGGCCATGACATAAAGAACTCATATTTTACCAATCCTAATAATCAAGATCCAAAAACTAAACTGTAGAATTTGGAAGCGACAGCCGCCATCAATTATTGAAGTTCGAAACCGAACTAAAATCCAAGTTGAAAAACTTCATAGGCCATGTTTAGGCAATCAGAGTTTGGAAATCAAACTCCTAAACAAAGGCCGTGTATTAGCAATAGTAAATCAAATTCTCAAACAAAGGCAATTAAAAGGCCTAGAACCAAACAAATTCTACCCAAACAAAGGCAATGAAAACTTCAACAAACGGAGCAACAGGCCACATTATTTTTTCTGCAGAAAAACCCTAGGATGAGAGGAGTCTTACCGGAGAATGAGAACCAAACCGATTTCTTTGTGGATGCTTTTTTTTTTTTATCCGAGCACTGAGCTCTTCTGTGTGCACTGAGGAGTGGGTTTTGCAGAGAGAGAGGAGAGAAGAGAGGAAACACGATGGAGAAGAGGAAAATCGCTGGGTTGACAGGCGTGGGAAATAGGTTGGAATCAATGATTCAATCCAACGGCCGTAACTTATTGAAAGTGTGATCCGACGGTTGGAGGGGTGCTCATGTTTGTATGGGTAGACAAAAGATTGCCTTGTTTTATAATATAGATTCTCCATATCTTTATGTATTTTATTCTATTGGTCAAATAGAGAAGTTGTTTCTTAAATACATTATACTATGATGGAAAGTTAGTATCAATGTTTAATAAAGAAACTGGTCCTCTCTCTGCCCACAAAAGAGCGTTTAAGGTTCCATCAATTTAACGAGATAATAAACAGCTAGAAAGAAAGGCAAGGGAAAGAAATCCGTCTTTTACCTAAGGCTCAATGCTCTATTAAAATTATGATCGCTTCAATCACTAACCGGATCACTCAAGTTTCGCATGAATGGATCCTAGTATGCCGTTCTCAATTCCTTAACTTTTGCTTAATGATTGTATATGTGATAATCGTGATAATTCTAGATCCTGACATAACATAGGTTGTTAATAACTTAATTGTTTAACGCCATTAAAGAATACTCCCTCCGTCCCATATTATTTGGACTTTTTCGATATTTGTGTCAGTTTTCAATCGCTTATATCTTCCAACATGAATCTCCAACAATGTGCAATATGGATCTTATTTGATAGTTCTCGATTAGATCTATAATACAAAGTTTTCAAAATTATAAAAAATATCATAAATTTAGAGATATAAGAGTTTAAAAAATGGTGCGAATATCGAAAAAGTCCAAATAATATGGGACGGAGGGAGTAATTTACATAGTAAACCAAAATACCTTAGTATTTTGTATGGATCAAGGGTCAGTGGTTTCTGTACTGAATGAGTTTTACAGATTACGATTATTGGCCGCTCTTTAGTTCATGTTATTGACTAAACGGTAATTTTGTATTTAGTTCAAAAATACCCACTATTTTAGACAACTCATTTCCCTTATCTAAAGGAACTACATGGTATTTTTAGCAAAAACAAGTGGTATTTTGGCATTAGTCTGAAGACAAAAATATTATAGCTTTAACTTACCCTAGTATCTTCTCAATGTTTTCCGTTGATATTTTTGAAGTCATTATTCCATATAATCACTTTCCTTTTTTCACCCCCATGTCGCCACACGGCGGGCATGTTCATCCCAAAAGGATTGTAAGGTAAGTGAAATGAGAATTTTTTCCTGATCTGATGTAAAGTGAGAACTTGAAACATATGGTTTTGTCTAAACAAATTTTGAACTTTTTTTCACAAATTAACAGATATCTAGTAGCCTGTGGTCTTTTTTTTTTTTGACAAAATGAATTATTTTTTAAGTTCTTTTGGTGGGGGGTTCCTGGTGGATATAGCAAAAGCTATGGTACAACACTATTGCTTTGAATGGTTAATTGTGGCTATTGTTTCTTCTGACATGAGACTTTCTTGCAGCAAAAATTATGTTGAGTTCAGTCATTTTTTGGTAATTTATCCAGGGTTTGGGTTTGCCTTACTAAGCTATCACTATATGGTTTTCTGATAATCTTGAGGGTTAAGTGTATAATGTTCTCTCATTGTACTAGCTGTAGAGTTTCTGTGTCGTTGATAAGTGCAAAGTCAATGTCCACATTTTTCCATAGTAAACATGTTTAGTGATGGATTCAGCAGAAGTTGTGATAATACTATGCCGTAGCTAGGTTTGGTCATTGTTTGTGAGGTTGGAGGTTCCCTGCGCAGAGAGAGCTAATTATGGGAATCATTTATCCTAATTTGGATTAATTGTTTGGCGTCTTCTAACGAAATCTTCCCTCTTTGCCTTGAATGAAATCCTGAAAAGCTTGTAAACTTTTTTATGAGGATCCCTGATTGGTTGTCTGCTTTGACACATGCCATTCTGTATGGTTTGTTGCAGATAGAACATCTACCTGCAATGGTTGCGGGTGTTAGGGCTGATGATGGCAATTTGCAGCTGGTGGCAACAACTCAATTCCGGAAATTGCTCTCAATAGGTGTTGATTTGGTCCGGATTCTGTTAATTATTTTCTTCTCAGTTTGGGTCAGTAGGGATGTATTAACATTTACTTTGATTTTCCATCAGAGCATAGTCCTCCAATCGACGAAGTTATTCAATCAGGTGTTGTTCCACATTTTATTGAGTTTCTTATTCGGGAAGACTTCCCCCAACTTCAGGTCTGGCTTGTCCTATCCATGATCTGATTTTGGTTACAGTATTAGTTCTATGGTTATTATTTGCATTCTTTACTATTTCTGAACTTTTGCAGTTTGAGGCGGCTTGGGCACTGACGAATATTGTTTCGGGTACATCTGAGAACACCAAAGTGGTGATTGATCATGGGGCTATTCCCATTTTTGTTAAGCTTGTTAGTTCTCCTAGTGATGATGTTCGGGAGCAGGTACATTCTTCGAAAGATACACTTTTTCTTTCCTTAGTCCTTTTTTCCCCTTTCTAGTTCTATTTCTATCTACCTTTTCTGTTGGCATCAGTTTACTGCTTCTAAATCCAGTCTGCTGTTGTGCTTAAATGATAATTTGAAAGTTACAAATACACATAATGGTGGTTGGGTGCCTTTCTTTCGGACATGTAGGCAGTGTGGGCTTTGGGTAATGTTGCTGGTGATTCTGCCAAATGTCGCAATATTGTCCTTGGCCATGGAGCATTGCTTCCTTTGCTGGCACAGTTGAATGAGCATACCAAGCCATCCATGTTACGAAATGCTACGTGGACTCTTTCAAACTTCTGCAGAGGAAAACCGCGGGCTGCTTTTGATCAGGTTAGGCTCTTGAATGTGCTGTTTCCCTATTCTATTCTACTAATTTGGACTTCAAGGTGGAGTCTTAGGTGTCCTTGGACATGGTGTCATTAACAAGGATACTTTGACATCTTGTGCATCTACTTCTTGAAACAAAAAGTTTTGAGGCTGCAACTTTTTTGTTTCTGTAGCGAATGGAATTTGAATTATATTAGGAGAACAGACCATCATCATGTTTGCGTGGCTATGTATAACTACTGACACCACATTTGAAAAGCTTGAAGCCTTGATCTGAATTCTGTGATTTCATTTTGACATATTTCTGTATGTTGTCGAAATTGCAATGATGATTAACAACACTCACACGCTTGCTGCACTTCATGTTACGATAATCAGTTGACCATCACAGTGCATAACTGGGTGTATGAGCCATTCAGTAATCAAAATGCTGCACGTATTATGTCCTGTACATAGCATGATGCTTTATGACACCTGTAGATTAAAATTTTTCCTGCTGTCTTTTTTCAGGGTAAATTGAGTAGGAGGACATAGTTTAGGTGTTTATGCCACAATTAGTCCATCTACTTTTTTTCCTTACAGTCTCCAGGACAATTGGCACTCGGTCTCTCAAAAATATACACTCGGAAGTCCCCGCGCGTTGACCGGCGTATCTGTTCATTTGTTGTGTATCTGTTCATTTTTTAATTTTTTTTTATTTTGACGTTGACTAGCATTGACCGGCATTAACTGGTGTATCTGTTCATTTTTGTTGTATCTGTTGATTTTTTATTTTTACCTCCACCACCGAACCACAACCACCACGACGCCACCACCACTGCCACAATCCCGCCACAACCTCCACTTCCACCATCACTTCTACCACCACTCCATTACCACCACGCCACCACCTCCACCACCACCACTCAACCACCACCACCACCACCACGCCACCAAACCCTCCATTTCCACCACCACGCCACCACCTCCACCACTCAACCACCACCGCCACCGCCACCATGCCACCACAATCTCCACTTCCACCACCACTTCTACCACGACTCCACCACCACGCCCCCACATCCACCTCCACCATCACCACTCAACCACCACCATGCCACCACAACCTCCACTTCCACCACTCCATCGCCACCATGCCACCACCTCCACCTCCACCATTCAACAACCACTTCCACCACCACCACCACTACGACACCGCCACCACCATCACCATGACACCACAACCTCCACTTCCACCACCAGCACTCCATTACCACCACGCCACCACCTCCACCTCCACCACCACCACCACCTTCACCACTCAACCACCACTTCCACCACCACGCCGCCGCCGCTGCCGCCGCCGCCACCACCATGCCACCACCACCTCCACTTCCACCATCACCTCTACCACCACTCCATCACCACCACCACTTCCACCACCACCATGCCACCACAACCTCCACTTCCACCACCACCATGCCACCACTCTATCACCACCACGCCACCACCACCTTCACCACTCAACCACCACGACGCCACCACAACCTCCATAACCACTCCACCACCACCACTCCAGTTCCACAATCATGTCCACCACCATCGCTCCACTGCTACCGCTACCACCAACACAAAACAGATACAGATATACCAAATACAGATACACCAAAACAGATACAATAGATATACCACAACAAATATACCAACACAAAAACATATACATTCATAAACATACATATATATATATATACACACACACACATACACATATATATACACACACACACATATATATATACACACACACACACACACACATATATATATATATATACGGGGCGGATCTGAGGACACTTAAAAAAACCCTTAAAAAACCCCGCATAAGTTCCCGATTGAATTTTGATGATCCAAGCCGCTCAATGTAATACAAAAATTTCAGGTAAGGACCTTATATGCAGACCTCCCAATTTCTCACCTTTCCCAATCGGATTTTGATGATCCGAGTCGCTCAATGTGTTCAGAACGTGATTTTAAAGGTGCCCACGAGAAATCGGCCAAAAAAATGACCGGAAAGGGCTTGATTTGAGCAGTTTTTATTTGAACCGTTAGATAAAAAACAAACAAAAACTGTTCGGATGAAGCTCTTCCCGATCCTTTTTTTGCTAATTTCTCGCGGGTACCTTTAAAATCACGTTCTGAACACATTGAGCAGCTCGGATCATCGAAATTCGATTGGGAATGGGAGGTCCGCATTTTATTAAAATAAGGTAGTTCTTATAAGAAGGGGACTCATATACAGAAATCAACAGTAGATGTACCAAAACAGATACAAATATAACAACAATATCTGCTGGAGTTTGCTCCGGCTTCTCTCTTGCAAAATTGGAGAGAAACATGTTTTTCATTTATTTTTGGATGGAGGTTGACAGTAGGAGTTTAATTGATGAGTGTTTTTATTACATCAAGTGTTTATATGATATTTCGTTAGGGTCAGGTGTCTATGTCTACCACGACTACCAATACACCAAAACAGCTACACCAACATAAAACAGATACAGATATATCAATATTAGATATACCAAAACAGATCCACAACCTCCACTTCCACGACCACCTCTACTACCACAGCCTCCACTTAAAATACAAATATTTCAACAGATACACCAAAAATGAACAGATACACTGGTCAATGTCAACGCGGGTCACCGGTCAAAAAAATAAAAAATCAACAAATACACAAAAAATGAACAGATACACCGGTCAACGTTAACGCCAGTCAACACCGGTCAACGGTGAAAAAAAAAAAAAGAAAGAAGAATACATTTTTGTGTTAGCCAAACAAAGCCCTTGTCTCATTAAAGTCAATTTAAATGAAAAAAGACATTTTTGTGCGTTAGCCAAACAAGGACCTTGTCTCATTAAAGGCAATTTGGTCTTTTCACGGTCCTTAAACTCCAAAACATTTTCATTAATGGATTTTAAACATCACTGAAACTTAAGCTGGACTAAATCTTCTTTGGGACGTCTTCTTTTGGACTTTAGACCAATTTGTTGCTTTTTTTACTGATATATTGAACAGATAAAGCCTGGGCTTCCAGCTCTTCAGCGTCTCATTAACTCAAATGATGAAGAAGTTCTGACCGATGCATGTTGGGCCCTCTCTTATCTTTCAGATGGTACCAATTATGAAATTCAAGCTGTCATTGATGCAGGTGTATGCCCCCGGCTTGTTGAGCTATTACTGTGAGTATTTTAATCCCAGACATGTAGTTGTCGAGTACATTTGGTTGTGTACCGCTTTGTATTCATCATCTGTTGCGTTCCCTGACGCTGAAGTTTCTGGCATACCAGTCACCACTCCTCTTCGGTGCTCATTCCTGCCCTTCGTACAATTGGTAACATTGTAACCGGGGATGAAATGCAAACTCAGGTATTAAACTACTTTAAGCACATGTGTGTTGGCTCGATATAAATGTTTGTTCTTGTTTTTAAATCTGATCTTGTTCTTGTATTGGCTCAATGTTTATGTTTTCCGTGAAGTCAAGCTGAAAGGTGATGGAATTTTTTTGCCATTCCTCCAGTGTATTATCAACCATCAAGCACTACCCTATCTTGTGAACCTGTTAAGTGGGAATTATAAGAAGAGCATTAAGAAGGAAGCTTGTTGGACAATATCAAATATCACTGCTGGCAACAAGGAGCAGATTCAGGTAAGTGGTAAAATCAGGCCTGTTTTTCAAGACGGTTTCAGTATTGACCTGTTGGGTATAATTTTCCCCGTTTTCAGTTTTAGAGTGGTTGGATATTCATGAGATGGGAGACATTGCCAGTTCTAATACTTTTTAAGTTTTTGATGCTTGACTCCTTATTTTTGAAACCTTCACAGGCTGTTATTGAGGCTAATATTATTGGCCCTCTAGTTCATCTACTTCAAAATGCGGAGTTAGAGATCAAGAAAGAGGCAGCTTGGGCAATCTCAAATGCTACCCTTAGTGGTAGCCACGAACAAATTAAGTATGATATCACAGCAAATTTGTTCCCTCTTGAGTTTTTTGTATTATGTTAAACTGGAAATGTACAATCTCATTTTACTATTGGTGACAGGTACCTTGTGAGCCAAGCATGTATCAAGCCATTATGTGATCTTCTTGTTTGTCCTGATCCGAGGATTGTCACTGTCTGTTTAGAAGGGCTTGAAAACATTCTGAAGGTTGGTGAAGCTAATAAGAATTTGGGTCGTACAGGAGATGTTAATCTTTATGCTCAAATGATCTATGATGCTGATGGTTTAGAGAAAATCGAAAACCTTCAAAGTCATGACAAAGTTGAGATTTATGAGAAGTCAGTGAAAATTCTTGAGACGTATTGGCTGGAGGAAGATGATGAGACACTGCCGCTAGGTGATGCTTCCCAACCAGGGTTTGAATTCGGACGGAGTGAGCCTCATCCTCTTTTTGGTGGGTTCATTTACTTCTGAAGGTCGGTAAGCTACTTGATACTCCACCACTACCGTTTTTGTCCATTCATGTGATCTTGATGCTTTACAATTAATTTTCTTAATTCCTTCTTTTCGGTAAAATATGATATGAATCTTATCAAGAAGCTCTTGATGGCATGTACCATTATTATGGTGCCATGCACATTTTACTTTTCCCGCAAACCGCCCTTGTTTGGATTCTAACCATTGATTATTCCTGCTGGATCCGAAGGCCATTAGGGAACAGACTTTTTTCTCTATACAATGCTTTTCTGTCTGTTCTCTTCTTTCTCCTCTCTTGTATCTCTTAAATTTTCACATCACAGCCCCTATCACCCACCCTATGTGCTCCCATAACCATTTTCTGAAGAAAACAAGTTTAAAAAGATAGTAAGATAGGGAAATAGGGAAAACGTAATGGAGACCATGTGTATCAATCAGATGTAGATGTAAAAATCAATGAGCTTGTTGACAAGCCTGAGAATTCAAGTTCTTTAACCTCACGAAGTAGGGCTAAAGTTCCAATAAAACAATGCATTTTCTTAATTCCCAAATGTCTCGCCAAGACTCACGAAGAAGTTATAGAAACCGGTAACACCAATATGAAACCGGTTTACATTTCATTCGTGGTTTCCAACCTAAGTCACCAAACAGCTTAATAATTCAAGAATCCATTTCCCTTTTCTACCTACTACGATTATCAATATTGCTAAGGACTCTGTTTGGAACATAGGGAAAATGGAAGAAAGGAAATGAAAATAAAAAAATTTCGTCCATAATTGTTTGATTCCTATTTTGAGGAAAGGGAAAATAAAGTAGAAAGGAAGTTAATAAGGAAAGGTCTAAAAGTGGGAAAAAGCCGAAGAAAATGGGAGAGAAAGAGTTATAAGAAGGCAGTTAATAAATCTTCCTCTTGAAACCAAACAAGAGAAAGTCATTTTCCTCATAGTTTCCTTTGATTTTCTTTCAATAACCAAACCAAAGAAAAGAATTTACTTTCTTCACATTCCCCCTCTCTTTTCTTTTCTTTTCCTTTCCTTTCCTTTCCACAAGTTCCAAACAGACCCAAAATGAGGGAAATTCAAGTGACTAGAATCGAGTAAAAATATCTCTTGTAGGCTTGCAGCCGAGAAAATGTGAAAGCACAGTTGTGCACATTAATTCCAGTTGGCATCATTTTCAATTGAATCAGTATACTGTTTTCCTTTTTTGCCCCTCATTGGTTGACAACATTGTTTCAAACACACTACACAAACAAAAAATATCACAAAATTGTATTCAAAAGATGCAACTTTTGGGAGAATATTTGCTCATGGAAGTTCAAAACATGTTCTTCTAGTGCATAAAACAATTCTAAAATGGCGTGGTATGTATTCATTCTTGCCTTCACTTTTCCCCCATGTTCAAGTACTCACCCGGTTTCCTTCCTCATTTGAGTCATGTCCCCCCGCCAATCAATTGACCTTTACACTTCAACCCATCATTTAGCCTGTGCTAAAATCTCAGCAAATAAAATATCTACAACACTAAGGCAGCGTATGGTTTACTGCAGCTTAGGCAGAATATAATCTTCATTCTTTTGGAATAATAGCTCTAACATTATGGTTCACCAAACTGATAGAATGTATGTCACAAAATGGAATTTGGACTAACCGTTGCAAAGAATGATTCAAACCAAAGGTTCTGACTTCTGAGTACCATACCAGCTAGGGTAGTAGTCTTTTTGCTAGTATGGTACGCCTCGGTAACAATGAGATACTGGGTACTACTGTTATGGATTTGTCGCAGCGACAATCATTTTTTCCGCAATAACAAGTATACCTTAAAACACACATTTATTGTAAATAAAATAGAATTTCAAATAGCCTCGTGCCGCCTGGTACCGACTGGTATTGTCCTGTTTGGGCCGGTAGTACCGATTGGTACTTGAGCCGGAACAGATGTATAGCTAGGGTACCGAATTTGATAAAAACAGTATATAAAGGCTGGTTGTGTATGGGATTCAAAACTCTGGCTCAAACTGACAGAACGTAGTTACGAATGGCATCACCGATTGAGGTAAATTGCCATTCCATCGCGAGGCCCAGGAATGACCATTCAATCCGGGAATGGAACTAAACCACGAGAGAAGTACGAATGGCTGGTGAATATAATCATGTGCGCACGATAGAATTGTGTCTCTCTGTGTCTGTGTATATATATACAGATAGAGAGAGAGAAAGAGAGATGATGGTATTGCTACGTACAGTTAATTGGAAGAGGTCATGAGGGCAGAGGCCGACCAAGAAGAGACGGCAGACGTCGTGATCGTAGTACTTGCGATTGACCTCCGTCACGTCTCCGTTCTTGTTTGCACCCATCCGCACGTCCGGCTGCTTCCTTATCGCATCCATATCTCTCTCTCTCTCTCTGGTTTTTTCCGGGACAGTGAAGTCTAGGGTTTGCCGTGAGCGGACAGTTGGGGAAAAATAACTTTCGAAGTGGAGTAATTTTTTTGAATTTTCTCTCTTCTGTTATAACGGTCGATGACCTAAAGATGACATCACCCATCTGATGACAAATGCAAAACTTAACTAGGAAGAAAGTTTCTGGCGGTGGAAATGATAAACGGATGGGGAGCGGGGTGCATTAATTGCACTACTGCGGTTTGGTCCTTCATATATCATATATTTCAAGTTTTGACCCTAAGTTTTCGTCTATAATTAGCAGCCTCGTTCCTAGTTTCAGATTATTCAGAAAAATCAGAGATATACTATTGTAAAGGGTTGTGGGAAATACTTCAATAATATTCTGTTAGTCTTGAAGACTAACCTCTCTCTCTTGATAGTTTCTGAAGTAATTATCTTTTAATATATATTGTGTTCTTCTGTTCTTTATTTCTTCACTTTTATAACATGTTATCAGCACGATTCTAGCCAACTGAGATAAAGGTATGTGAGATAATCATATTAAGAAATTCTTATTCTACTATCTTCCACCTCTTCATGTTATGTATAGAGTTGGATACATGGAAGAAAATGGTTTCTACCTTCCCGTGCTATTCCATTTACAAAGAAGGACAACATGGAAGAATATGTTTTTCACATTCTCCCATTTTCCATTTGTAGTATTGTTTACATGAATACCTGAAGTATTCACTAAAATTCAAATACAAAGTATTTATGAAATATCCAAAGTATTTATTATCGATTGAATACCTGAAGTATTTTCTTTCTTGAATATCAACAGTATTCGTCAACCAAACTACCAGAAGTATTTTTGACAAAGATAATTGATACTCGAAGTATCCTACTTATTGCCACAAAGTGGATGGGTCCGTGGTATTGAATCCACCACGCCGCTTCGAACTTGTGGCCTCCTTAAAAAAAAAACACGAGTTTGACCACTGGACTAATCCCGATGGTTAAGCATATTTTAACAAATTTACTTATTTAATTATCTCATGATATCTGTTAAAAACAAAGGGAGTTTAGTATCTCCAACAACTTTGAATCTCTCATATTTTAAAATTTCATGTGAGAACATTATTTAGAAATATAGAGGATTTGTAAAGAATAAGTGGATCAGATATTTTTGTAACGTTGCAGTTATCTATTTACTTCTATTTATAGCAACGCATTATAAGTCCAACATATTTATTACAATTATTTTTCTTGATCCAGAATAAATCCTGTCACGACCCGCTCTCACACACACAAACCAAAATACATGGTCAATAAAATAAGTCTCCGACTAGATAAAAATGAGATGATCAACCATATTGCAGCGAAGTCAATTCCAAATAGTTCAACCTCTTTAAAACCTTGTCCATACAGGATATGATTTTATAAAACTTTGAAAGGATTTGTTTGATTTTCGGACTTTCCAAAAATGAAGACAACCAATGGTGAAACCTATACATTTTATAATACGACAATATTAGTTTTTTGAGACCTCCATCAACCACATATGTGTAGCTTGTTACGATTAGTATTTTGTTTTGTGTTGTTGGAAGTCTCTAGCTCAAAACTAATATTGTCGTATTATTATAAAATGTACCGGTTTCGTCATTGGTTGTCTCCATTTTTAGAAAGTCCTCAAAATAAACACATCCTTCAAATTTTTATAAAATCATACTGTAACGCCCCTAATTTTATGTACGTTAAAAGGATAATTTATGACAGAAATTAAAGAGAGTCACTGCTCATTATTACATCGTAACTCTCGTAAGAGCAATTTAAACACAAAATAGGGAACTAGGGTTCCTAACTACTGCTCCTCTTGTTCCTCCATCCTAGCGAGTTCTTCGGCTCCGAACGCCTCTAAAGTGAAGAGTTCGCCCTGTTCATCTATCAGATCTGACATATTATACCAGTGTCCTCACCCATATAATATGTCAGGGTCACCAAAAGGTAACACCATGAGCTACAAAGGCTCAATAGTATAATTCTACCTACTAACTCTTAACTTATGAACAAGAGATTATAATAACAACGATTATAATCCTACCTACTAACCCTTAACTTATGAACAAGAGATTATAATAACAACGATTCCACGTAGATCAAGCATATTGACAAAACAGTTAATCAAACATTTCTTATTCGAACTAACGTTGGTGTTGACTTTTCTGACTCATCGTGAACCGTGTCGTTATTTCCACTTTTCTCTTTCCAAAACTCCTTTTTAACTCACCCAACCTCGGTTCCGCCGTTCCGGGTTCCCGAGTATCCTCACAATGGTTCCGCCGCACCGGGTTCCCATTGGCACACATTTGCTTTGGCTCCTCTCCACGGATAACCAAGCCACTCACCCAACCTCGGTTCCGCCGCGCCGGGTTCCCGAGTATCCTCACAATGGTTCCGCCGCGCCGGGTTCCCATTGGCATACACACACATACTTCTCGTAATGCCACTAACACTAGTCATTACGTAGTTTCAAAAATATTTCCTTTCCCGGAAAACACATTTTTTTCTTATTCGTTAACGTCACCCTAAGCGTCATATCTCTAACTTTCTTAGTTTAGGTGTCTCGTGTTCATGCATAGACTTTCACGTTAGAACTTTCCACATAAACAAGCATTTATCAAAACTCAAAACTATTCTAACAAGATCATCCAACTCCAAACTACTTAGCATGGTTGAATCATCATAAATGAACATAAATCATGCATTTTCAACATTAAAATATAACCTTATCTACTTTAGAAAAATGATCAAAGTTACTTCTTAATGTTGTTCTTTTCTCCACATATGATTTTATAACAATACATAGAGTTGATGGACTAGGATTCCTATCTTACTTCTTGGCGGTGGTCGACTACGGTGAATTGGTCGTCGGTTTTGTTATTCGGCGGCGTAACGGCTCCGGATTGCTTCAAAAGGAAGAGATATGAACTTTTCTCTTTCTAGAAACAACTTTCTAACTAAACTAAGCTACTTTAGAGATCTAGTGGTGGTTTTGGAAGTGGTTTGGTGGTTGCTCTCAAGAACTCTCAAGAACTTAAGAAAACTAGAACTTTTGAACCAAGAACACTTAGAATTTCTAGAGAGAAGTTGGAGCAATGAGTGAAGATGTGAGTTCAAGCTTGGATTGAGCTTCTATTTATAGGCAAAACTCTCCCTCTCTCTCCTCATGGCCGGCTCCTCTCTCTCTCTCCATATCTCATTTTTTTATTCCATTAATCAAGCTTTCAAGGAAGATCAAAGTCTAGATTCTAGGCTTGCATGGCTAGGTTAGTCCTTGGATTTGATTCTTGGAAGATTTTTGGTAGAAAGGAGGGTTGTACAAGTTTAAAAATTGATATTTGTACAATGTAGGACAATGGAGGTTAGGTTTTGCCAAGGATTGGAAGGATGAAGAAGATCTTGGTGGTCAAGTCAAGGTACAAAACAAATCTCTCCTCTTTCTCTTCCTCTCTCTCTCCCTCTCGGCCCACTCTCTCTCTCTCTCTCCCCTTTCTCTCTCTCTCTCGGCCCTCTCCACTCTCTCCCTCTCTTTCTCTACTACTAATATATATATACACATATATATACACACACACACACACACACACACATATATATATATATACACACACACACACACACACACACACATATATATATATATATATATACACACACACACACTACAATGTACAAGAAAACAATTAAACTATAGGTACTTTTGATACTCGTGTCAAAGAGATTTAAAAGGCTAAGATTTTCCCATTAAACTAATCAATTAGCACATGTGTACTAAGTAAATACTTTAATTATCCAAGTACATATATAATATTTACATAGGTACTTATGTAATCTAGGGAGATCATCTCCCCATTAAATTAATCCAATTGGGTACAAAACCCCAATATAAAATAATATAAGGGTACCTAGAGAATCTTAAATTTTAAGTCTAATAAGTACATACACAATAAAATATTGGTACTTCATCACATGGGGATTTAGAAAATGACTATTTTATTAAATCCAAGTACTTAGTTGGAAGACTAACCTTATTACCCAATGGATAATAAATCCCCTAACATTCATTGTCCAATGGACAAAAATAATAGGAAAATTTTTATATTAAAATAACCAAAATGTCTTTTTAATCAATTATAAAATTATTTTTTTATAGGTATTAGTACTTAATCAAATCCTCCTTCAATAGAAAGAATAGGGTTTCTATTACCCAATGGATAAAAGTTCCTCTAACTTTTATCGTCCAATGGATAAAGAAGAAAACCAAAATAATAAAAGAAAATCAATACACAATTTCCTAGTCTAGGGTTGAAAAGGTTCACAAGGTTCAAAGATGGGCAAAATGGTCCATCTATGGTTAGGGAAATGTAACTAGGTGGCTTCCTAGTTCGGTTCCTCCAACTGGTCGGTTAGAAGCTAACTAGGCTTGCTAAGTAGGGCTTAAAGTCAAGAAACGAATTTTTGAAGGGCCAAAGCGTAATTATGACAACTTAAAGAAATTTAAAGCAATCCAAGTAAATTAAAATTAATAACTCGAATAATAAACCAATTTTTATTTGTTGAAATTCAGAGTTATTACACATACTCCATCCGTTCCAAATTAATAGTCCGGTTCGGCCTTGAAGACAACTTTTAAAATGTTAATATCTTTCAATCTACAATGTTTTTAAAAATTTTAAAAATTTCGTATAATAGAATTAATTGAGATATATCATATGAGATCCATATTGCACATAAAATTCATTACAGATTAAAAGATATTAACAATCTAAAAAAATGCATTGGAGACTGAAATGGTCTATTAATTTGGAATGGAGGGAGTAACATGTATGGATGAGGTTTTATAGAGGTTGAACTATTCAGAATTGACTTCACTGCATGGTTGACTATCTCATTTTTATTTAGTCAGAGACTTATCTTTATTGATCATGTATTTTGGTTTGTGTGAGAGCGGGGTGTGACAAAATGGTATCAGAACTATAGGTTTGAATACCTGGGAACCGTGGGAGGAGACTTAGTCTCATTTGAGCACCTTCCTCTTATTATCTTAAATGTGATATGTGTTTATTGGTAACTTGTGTGTTTATGTCCTTGTGTGCAAGTGAATGAAATGTTTTAATTGACTATGTGTTTGGGTGAATTTATACGCTTGAAGTACTTTTGGGTGTACTTTTGGAAAACTTGATTAGGAGAGTTATATTATCATTTCTTGTAAATTATGTTTTTGGTTATTGAAAATGTAATAATAATTACAACTCAGTTGATTATGGAGGAATGTAAAGGATTTATAACTTTCGGTGCAATTGTGGAGGACGTCAGACTATGTATTGGATCTTGGCATATTATTTTTGGAACACATGTGAGGGTGATATTTTATCTTAGGAAAATATATTATTATTTATGTTGAAAATTGAGAATGCGACAAATCCTGAAGATTTACTACAAGTTCATCTAATCGATCTTGAAGATTCGGGCATCCCTGAAGAATCCAATATAAAAGTTTATGCTGAATATATTTCTTTTTCACTTCTCCATTTTATAAGATTACAATAACACTTCAGCCGGGGGGGGGGGGGGGGGTGGGTGATGGATGTAATTCCTTCTCCCCCATGTGTTTCTCCTTCCTTTCCTCATCCTCCTCTTTTCTTTCTCTCCCTCTCTCTCCTTTCCCCTAATCTTCTTCCCTCCCCTAACCCTACATCCGTTTTAGTTTTTCTCACTCACCTTTTTGTCTCTGGTGTTCTTCCCTACTTCGTCCTCCTTAATTTGCCATTCGTCTCTGTTGGTCACCACATCTGGGGGTGGCTAGTTGCCCCAACGGCGAGGAATTGGTGGCAGCCGATGGGATGAGGTAGTAAGGTCCTCGTTGTTCTCTATCGTTTTGGCCTGACGACAGATGGTTGTGGAAATTTGGAAGTGGTTGCGGATTGGTGGACTTGAATCGGCGTATAAAAGTGCTCAGCCTTCGGTGTCTTAATTCATTTGCGAGGACCGATTTGCAGGCTCCTCGGCGGTCTTTCATGGGATCCGATTGCTCGCAGGGTTCACAGCGGCACAGGTTTTCTATTTTGTAGTTTGGTGGTAGTGGTTGTTTAAGATAGAGAAATGTGCAGGTGGTGGCGTTCTGGTGGAGGATGGCTTCGTGTGGGGTTTGTGGTGGTTGATCTAGTGATGGTGGTGATCTGGCTGGTGGAGGAGTTTTGGGTGGTGGTTGCGTGATGAAGGTGGAGATGATGGGCTGATTGTGGCGGTGGGAGAAGTTGTGGTGTTTAGGGTCCATTGCGTTTCACAATTTCAGAATGTCACATACTTTCAAGAACTTCCAACATATACTCAGTTTGAAAACACCTTTCAGATTAAGCATGTGTGTATTACAATGACAACATTCAAACTTCTACATACATTTTGTATACGAAAATAGTCGAGGAAAAGCATTTTTTAGGGGAGTCCAACAGCTCAAACTATAATAAAAGTAATTCAAATTCAAACCTTCCTCGTCGTACTGGGAGAAAAGCATCAATTGCGCAATGTTAACCTTCCTCGTCGTTCTTTACCACTAAGGCACTAACATTTATATCAACAAAAACTAGGGGGAATGCCTCATGTAACACACGACCATCGTGCCCGTTTATTTGATTGTGTAAGTTATTTTTTGATACTGTGGTGAAATATTAGGGGGCGAAAAATTGTATTTAAGTTCTGAAGTGCATTTGTTTTTAAAATGGGACTGTTATTACTGAGGTTTTTTCAATTTAAACTCCCTCTCTGATCTGTACTTCTCGAGATCATCAGTTAGCATTAAACTAGGTTTGATTATACTCATTATTTATGCATTTTAGATTCATATTTATGTGAGATTGAGTGACACTCATCACGCAACCACCAGATCATGAGTCAATGAGATTTACTACTCCAGATATTGTCTAAAGTATTTAGAATATACCATCAAACAAACTCTGACATGAAAATCGAAGCGAATGCATTCCAACAGAATTGACCTGTGGTAATCTTACTTGAAAGAACGGAATTCAAAACCAAAAGAATCCAAATGCTGAATTATCGACAGCTCCACAAGAACTCGAGAAAAGCATCCACCTCTCTCGCCACCCAAGAAAACAAAACCCACCATTACTCACATCGTCAAACAAGAAAACAATGGTCTTAGCCATCAAAGGAATAAGGCTTTTTTCAACCAAAATACACCACATTAACCATGAATGGTGTCCTACAGGTTTCTTCCTTTCCAACACACCATCAAACTTCTTCCATGCACAGGATCTTTTCCCTTGTTTCTCAAAACAATAAGACACACCAAACCCTTGCATGGGGTCTAGCTTACCGGATCCATTATGAAACTTTTGGGCTCTATCTTCTTATTTGCACATTATACTCTAAACTTGGACTTAAGCAAAGCGATCAAGAGGAACGTTTGCACAAAAATTGAGTGACAAACAAAACCACTCACCCCTGTCTGTGTAACCCAGAATCTAGTAAGACCACCAGTTAACTCTCTTTCTTTCTCTTGATCATCATAAGCATTGTTACTTGAATATACCCCTTCCATGAAACTACGACTATCCCTCTGACTTTCCATCCATTACCATGCGTGACTGACACTCCTTATACCACCACAAGACATGAGTCAATAAAAGTTTATCACTTCAGAGATTTTCCAAAGCTATTTAGGCTTGGCAAATGGAAGTAGAGCACCTAAGGGAATTGAAATAAGTTTACTAGAGTCTAGAGACCATTACCATAGTGCAAAATAAGCTAGAATGTGACAAAAATATATAGCATAATCATGTGATATAAAGCAGTCATACCAGAAAACCACAGGGTAAAAATGTGCTACTCTGAGTCAAGGATTAGAAATCTTACTAGCTTAATCAAGCCGCCTCACCCGCAAGTTGCCACTTTACTTTATTCCAGTAGATGCCACTCGCAACCAATGCATACCACCCCCCCCCTCCCCCCCCCCCCCCCCCCCCCCCTTGAAACTTGAGAGTTCTAAAGACTTTGCAACTCTTCCAGTCCCAAAACCAACACTTACCCTCTCACCATCTCCCGACATGACAAACCTTCCGTCCGATAAGCATATCCAGCCACTATTTGCCTCACAAACCTTTTCTTCCTATTAAGTTGAAATCTCTCCCTAGTGCTGTAATCTGATGATTGTCCAAACTTTGCGCTGCTAGCTAGTTTCTATTTGTGTGCAGGGATATTGATGGCATAGAATGCATATGAGGCTTGCTAATATACTTTATAACGACAGGTATCCCAAATTCCAATACCCAGAGAGACTTGTCATCACTACTAGTAATAAATCATCTGTTGTCGTCTACGAATGTGATCTTATTAATTGCTCCTAAATGTTGATCATACTCTTGGGTGATTTGACCGGTATTCATTGTAGAGACCTATGCCTAATTTCTATTTTTTTTTTGCATAGTAATGCGATTACGTGTTATTATAATTAATTTTATTGTGAGAAAGAACTTTTATTTTTTATGTGTACGTGTGTTTGGTTGATAGGGATTGAGTTTGTGTGCCTTGGGCCGGGTATCCCCGTATCGGGTTGCTTTAAACCTTTAAGTTTATTACTCCGTATTTTTTATTGGTAGCTTTAAGACCCATAGTGTACATGCTTATAACATGTTACAAGATTGAGCAATAACAAGATTTGTGGAGGGGCTATAGTGCATTTTCTACTCATAAAATGGGAATTAATCAGAGAACTCAAAGAGTTCCCTGTTTCTTTTTCTTTTTCGTTCTTCTCTCTTTCTCTCTCATAAGCTCCACAAACCCTCATGCTTCAACACCAAAATCGAAGGTCAAGGCTCATGAATCTCGCAAAAAGGCAAGTAAAAAACGTGATCTACAGACAAAGGGCTACGCATCTATCTGAATAAAATCTCAATCGGTCAAATTTGGGATTTCATGGCAATTTTGGGATTTCTCTCTTTGAGGTAGGATTTATGCTAAATTATTAAATATGGTGTGTATATACCACGGTGGTCAAATTTGGGATTTCTTGGCAATTTTGGGATTTCTCTCTTTGAGGTAGGATTTATGCTAAATGATTAAATATGGGTGTGTATATACCTTGGTGTGCACTTAATTCGAATTTATGGTAGAGTAATCAAATTATGAGCCCAGCCCTAATTTATATGTTTGGAATTGTGTGCTATACATGATTTCTGTGAGGGATTTTGTCATTCATGGTTAGGGTTGATATTTAATTGCTTTTGGCATATTTGATCTTCATTAGTGATGGATTCACCTTCTAAGTGATCAAAATCATGAATTTTAAGTGATACAAGAATATAAGCTAGTTTGTGCACGCTATGTGTTTGAGGAAATGCACGTAACTTATATGGGCATATTTATATTCAGAGTATAATTTTCCTTTTGCATTCAGTAAACATGTGGAATGGTATTTTTTGGATATGTAGTTTGGATACTTGGTAGATTTTGTGTAGACTATATTGAATTTATCTCATATTGGCTATTTTGATGATTTTGGATGGGTATTTGAGGAATTTTAGGTAGATTTGGTCTTAGAGCCAAGTATGGTAATATTGGGATTGTTATTTTCATGATTTTGAGTTGGGTCACCAGGAAACTCGGGTCAATTGTGACGCCATTGGTGAAAGTCTGTAAACTCACTTGGGTCAACTATGACGCCGTCGGTGAAAGTCCGTAAACCTACTTGGGTCAATTGTGATGCCATCAGTGAAAGTCTGTAAACCCGCCCGGGGTAGGTTGCTTCGTCCTTCGGGTTAGTAACCCGTAAAGTGCATGTGCTAGAGACGTCTAGTACGGTTGTTGGTTGGTTGTATTGGTGAGCAACTCATATAATTTTATGATTCAGTGTTGAGTGAATTGATATTCAAGTTGGTTGGCTATTATATTTTGGACTTTGTTATTTTCCGTTTTGAATTTTATGGGTTATTTGCTCTATCCGGGATTAGATTTGATTTGGTGGCCTAATAGCATTCTTTAGATTATTAAGGGAAAAAAGGAATGGAAACACTTTGTGGGCAACATGCCCTTGGTAAGAATTCCGTTCCCTTCCAAAGCAGGGCCCATAATCGAGGGAGCGTGAGCGCTGGTGGCAAGCACTATGAATATAGAGTCGCCACTCGGGTTTGAAGGTCTGACACCCAAGGAACCGTATTTCAAAGCACCTGCTGCGCTGTTTGATTTGAAAAGTGAAGGAACCAGTTCGTCATAACCATATCTGGGTTCGGGAGCCAGGTTACGAGAGGGGAAGGGTTTTAAGGTACCCCTCTCGCCCAATCCGGAGATCGGTCTTCACTTAGACATTTTGTGAAAATATTTGTGATTCTTCTTTTATTAATTGATTTTTAGCCAATTAGGGCGGGGAAACAGTTAATCGGGGATTAAAACTATAACAGCTTGCAGGATGTGATCAAAATAGCATGGATGGATGAAATATTGAAAAATAAATGGAATAAAACCCAACACTATGGTAAAATATCAAAATAGTGCCTTGAATGAGTTTGACGTAAACAGTGGCCAACTTGCATGCATGGATCTACGTGCATGCAAGTCACCAGCGCGCGCCAAAACCACACACACGCGCGTGTGTTGATACTCCATCACAGGTTGGATTTTATCCTCTTTTGGGCTCTGGAAGGACCAGTGCACACTCAGGACAAACCAAGCAGTTCATATAGCAGTTGATAGGCAGTTCTAAGCAGTTTAAAGGCTGAAAAGCCTTGCAAATTAACCAAACACCATAAAAACAGAGTGGAGACAAAACAGTGGGCTAAGGCCAAGCTACCCATGCAAAGGCCACTCATTGGTCAGAGGCTAACCTGCGCGCGCGGGTAGTCCACAGACGTGCGCTGGTTTGAACTATCAAACCAATGTTTGGTTTTACATGTTTCTGGATTCTGAGACAGGTTCAGAATGATCCCAGGGGTTCCCCACAACAACAGGTAAGCATATTTACTTCAAACCAGCAGTTTTATCTAAGGAAAGCAGTAAACTAGTTATTAGCATACTTAACAGTGATCTATATACAAAGTAACGCATAAAACAGCAGGACACCAATCCCCACGCGAACCTGCGCGCAGCCACAGAATGACGTGCGCGTACAGAAGACCTGCGCGCGTTGGTTCCTACCATGACGGTTTTTGAAACCTTACCAGCTTTAGGGTCAGGACTGGTGCTGAAATTAATTACTCTAGCTTGTCCCAACTCCTACTTATTATGTATTAACGGTAGCGGCTTACATACATATATAGCTTGGTACCCGCGTTACTAGTACCTAGCTAAAATTGGCATGGCGTTAATAACAAAACACTTTTGCCTTCAATATCGTAAAGTTTAGTACTGCATGTGGTGAGTGATCTCGTATCCATTTCTGAAATAGATCAATATCTATTAATGAATATTGTACTGGGAATAATGTTGGCAACGCTAGCTTCGTACTCACCCTAGCTAATTACCATTCTACTTCATGGTCAAGGAAAAGGAAAAGGAAAAGGAAAAGGAAAAGGAAAAGGAAAAAGAAAGAAGGCCCCACTCGTCAAGTATAAATGTGAACTTTAGTGAGCAATGTATACTTTAGTATTGTATTTCAAATAAGAGATACTGGGTGAAATGAGCCAAGGGGTTGACCTCGCTCAAACATGGACTTAGGGATTCGCTTCTTTCAAGGCTTTAGATTTGAAACCTCGAAAGTTCTATCAACTTCCGTTGAGTTAGTTCATAAGGAGTTTCATGATCCCAACTTCAAACAACCTTTTCTTGATAGACGATAAAATTGGTCTCTTAAAAATTAGTCGGTACGCATAAAGTACCCCGAAATTGCGTTATTATAAAAAATACTAAGTGAACAAAATAGAAGCCATATAATTTGTTTTTGAAAGGCAAAAAGTTTTTATACTCCCTCTGTCCCTTTTTTCTAGTCTGGTATTCCATTTTGGGCTGTCCCTTAATAAGTGTCCATTTTGTAAAGTTAGTGGGTAAAAAAGGGTGCATTGTCTATTTTGTCCCTAAAAGTAGATTCCATTTTGAAAAGTTAGTGAGTAAAAGTGTAATGATGATGGGTAAGTAGGGAAAGTAGAGGAAAAAGTTGATGTGAAAGGTATAATGATGATGTCTTTTTAATAAGTTGGAATTACGAAGCGGGACACTTAAAAAGGGACGGAGGGAGTAATATCTTTGAAATTGTTACAAAGATTAAAGAAAAAATGGATGATGGAATCATATCCCTAAATCTATGAACAAAAAATTCCTAAATATAAGAATAATCCCGTGCCCACCCAATACCCAAAACCGAGATTGGCAAGAAACCAATCAAGAAAGCACCCATTGAGACAAGCCTACTCCTAACAGACCTACAATGCCCAAATATAAAACACAGCTCAAATGAAAACAGATCAGGCTCAGCCCAAAGAAACCCCTAAACCCTAATCCGAGCAACTCATCACCGCCGCCACACATCTCACTGGTAGAGTAAATCATTTTGTTATACCGAAGTTTTCTTTTGATAACCGGATTTCCGGTCCAACTTAGTAAAATTTGGAGTATTTGATCTCTGTAAAATTTGAACATGCAACCTCATAAAGAGGAACTTCTATATATCCCGGGTATAGGAGGGGTGGTGGTGTTCCCCTCCGGTTCATTTTTATATTTTCGACTATTTTTCGATCACACTTTGATGATCGGCTTCGTTCATTTTGTAAAACTCGGTGAGAACATTAATTTTGCCAAGAATAATATTTGTCGGATTTTAGTAGATACATGATCGGCTCACGTGAAAAATGAAAAAAAAAAAAAAGACAAAAAAAAAAAAAACTGGGTTCCGGTCCAAAACCACCAAAAAGGAACCGGTCCAAAAACATCCTCTGCACTCAAAGGGAACACCACCGCCCACTGGACATTTTGGCACATCTCGTGGACCCCATTTTGTTGAAAAAATTAATTAAACATGTCAGCAAAACTATGGTACACGTGGTGCTACATGTCCACGTGGTCTAATACGTAACGAGGACTCACTTCTGAAGCAACATACGCTGCCTTCTTGCATCGGTGGCCTCGGTCGGTGACGGCGAAGGATTGGAAATGTGACAAGAAATCAGGTTACTGAATAGTGTACCATTTTGAAGATAGGGTGGGAAATTAATTGGGCTCGTTGTTATAATAACCTTAATAAATCACATGAAGTGCGTGCGCTCATAAACGACACGCGATCCGCCATGAGGACGTCTTTTAAAAACTTACTTCAATTACTCGTACTAAATTTTACGAAATAGAATTAAGAACTAATCCTGTAAATGAGAATTAGAGGCGAAAGTGAAGGGTAAGAAATTATGTGACCTAGGTCATAACGACCCCAATGAAATTATGGGTTTTCATTTCAAAGGTATGCCAAAAAAAAAAGGCAAATTTTCGTAGTAGTCCCTGTAGTTTTACGGTTGTCTCACTTTCGTCCCTCTAGTTTCAAAGTGCTCGAATTTCGTCCCTCTAGTTTGTTTTACGTTCCAAATTAGTAAAATCATTAACACCGTTAATGAAACTAACGGAAAAAAAAAATAAGTGTTCCAATTTTCAATCCGTTTGAACCGGTGCGAAGATCTTATTTTTTTGATCATTTTATCCTAAATGGTCGTAATGAATTTTTGATTCTAAGGCCTTTCAACGAGCACCCGAAGACTCCTTATTTAGTTTCAGGGCTCTCTTAGGGTGCTCATTGAAATGCCTTAGAGTCAAAAATTCATTACGACCATTTAGGATAAAATGATCAAAAAAATAAGATATTCGCACTGGTTCAAACGGATTGAAAATTGGAATACTTTTTTTTTTCCGTTAGTTTCGTTAACGGTGTTAACGATTTTACTAATTTGGAACGTAAAACAAACTACATGGACGAAATTCGAGCACTTTGAAACTAGAAGGACGAAAGTGAAACAACCATAAAACTACAGGGACTACTACGAAAATTTGCCCAAAAAAAAAGAGTACTAATTGGCAGAAAAATTGACACTATATTTAAAATAAGGAATCCATTCGGTGGGGCAAGGCGACAACAACAGATCTTGCTCGGGTCCAAATTATGCGCTATCGAGACGGATATTTATGGAGCTCAATACTGTACATATTCAAGATTCAGTAAGTTTGCATTAATAAGTTTGAGCAATTTATTACTTGGCTAATAATGTATATTTCAAGAAAATTACTCAGATCAAGATTTACTCCAACTTGATTCGCAATATGTTGTTATGCTGAAGCACACTTAAGATGTCTTGACTAACTCCGTTCCGTTAAGATTCTTATTTTTTGAAGTACTAATTTTTCGTTTTACAAGACAGATTATTCTCTCACAATATATCACTTCTAATTCAAAAAATATGTATTTATTTTCCTTAATAATAATCTCAAACTCGTTAGCACCCTAACCCTAATTAAAGAAATAATACCAAAAATCTTCATCTTTTCCTACCAGTAATTGACGAAAGAAATACTTAAGAAATTAATTTGTTTCCACTTTTTCACCACTTTCTAGCGCTATATTGCTAATCAAACTAATCCTTATTTTTTAGCTAACTCACATATTCGGGCCAGTTTACGCACACCTTAATTAATTCTGCGATTCAATTTCACCCCCCAACCCCAAGAAGACAATGAAAGCCAGAGCATCAAACTAACCCTTCTGGATCTTCTAGCATATTCAACATTTTGTTTAACTTCACCAACATCACATCCCTTATATGGGCCTTCTGGATTTTCTACCATATTCAACGTTTTTTCATAAACGGAAGCCAGCATTAGTTGTCCACTCACTCGCTTGTCGCATGAAACCTCATAGGCTTGAACTCACCCGAATCTAGGAATAAACTCTCTCTCTCTCTCTCTCTCTCTCTCTCTCTCGTATTTCTCCTTTCTTCTCTCAAAGCACAGAGTATTTCCAAAGTTTTTCTTCCCCTCTATAAAGATTCACCCTGTCCCTTGTTTCTCAAACACCCAATTAATGGCTCCTCATCGTGTAACCAAGCCCACGGCCAGGGGTTTAGCCCAGGCAGCGAGCCTGTCGAGCAGGGCATACGTGACGTTCTTGGCGGGGGACGGCGACTACGTGAAGGGAGTGGTTGGGCTGGCCAAGGGCTTGAGGAAGGTGAAGGCTGCTTACCCGCTTGTGGTGGCGGTGCTGAATGATGTACCAGAGGAGCACCGCAGCATGCTGGTATCTCAGGGCTGCATGGTCCGAGAGATTGGGAGGGTGCACCCTCCTGAGAACGGAACCAAGTTTGCGTGGGAATATTATGCCATCAACTACTCCAGCTTCAGATAGAGGTATCCATGTACTCTCTTCGTCCTTTTTTTAGAGTCAATTATTCTATTTTGGGCTATCTTTAATAAGTGTTCATTTCGTAAAGTTAATTGGTAAAAATTGATAGTGGTAAAAGTTTACATTTTCTATTTTGTGTCTAAAAGTATATTTCATTTTGAAAAGTTAGTGAATAAAAGGGTAATGATAGGTTAAAAAAGGAAACTCAGACTCTCCCTCTCTACTTTCACATTTCTAGGGTTTCCTGCCGGGGGAAGGCATCGCCTTCTCTCCTCCTCTCCCTGGGCGTTTCCGACCTAGCTTTAGGCGTTTCCAACCTAGCTTTAGGCGTTTCCCTCTCTCTCTAATAAATTACCCTAATTACTCCATTTCTTTTGGCCCCGTTTTGGTGGTATTTTTTTGAAGGGGAGGGGGCTTGTGGTGGTGGTGGAGTAGTCCGTGGCCAGTGGTGCAGCAGAGGTGGTGGCGGTGTAGCAATGGTATGGGTTGTTTGTCTGGGTTTTGGGTTCTATTGAGGTGTGAGCTAGATGAGGCCTGTAGACTTTTTGGGTGTTTTCAAAGGGGTGCGGCAACGGTGTTAGTGTGGCGGTGTTCTGAGACGATTGAGGGTTTTTTTTAGGTGATGATGGGGTGACTAGATCTGGTTTTTTTAGCAGCAACAATCATACGGCGAGCAGCGACAGTGGCGGCGAGGGTTTTAGGGGTTTGGCAAGGCCTCATTTTCAAGGGAGGCGGTGGGGATCCTCAATCTAATCTCCGGCACTGTGCTCGGTGTCTACCCCCGGTCGCTACTGTTGGGTGGCACCGGTGTGTGCTTAACGGCGGGGTAGTCAACGTCGGCGTCGGGGTGAGGCGACGATGGAGGGACCGTCGGCAGTAGCAATGCGTAGCCGCTGGTGGTCACTGTTGGGTGGCTCTGGTGATGCTTAACGGCGAAGGCTTCCCATCGGATGCTGGTGTGGATCTGTTGGGTGGTGTTGGAGGCGGAAGGGCTGTGATGGAGCAGTGGAGGAGAAAGGGCTGTGAAGTTAAGGTGGTGGTGGTTGTGGTGGTGCAGCGGCGGCCAGCAGCGAAAATCGTGGGGAGCAGCAGTGGAGGACGAGGACGTGGTGGAGCAGCAGTGGCGGAACCAGAGGTGGTGCACCAGCGATGATTTGGGGGAGCAGCAGCAGCGACAGGTAGTTTTAAGGTTTGTGTGGGCTGTTTGTTTGGGGTGGGCTGGCCAATTGCAAATGGACTTGGCCCAATTAGGTTGCAACTGGTTTTGCTTGTTTGGACTTGGAGTGTTTTGGGGTTTGTTCAAACATTAGGTGTTTCTAGGCTTGTTCCTTTGGATGTCTGTTGGTTTCTTGCTAATAGTGTCATAGTACAAAAATTCGAGAGGCGGAAAAGTATATAGGTTAAGATCTCACGAGAAGAAGTTGCTCAATGCATTTCTTTTTCTACTGTCTTGTACTGATTTCATCTTAAATCCTTGTGATGAATGAAATTATTTTTGCCGATAAAAAAAAAGGGTAATGATATATTCCCATGCATAGAGGATAAGTAAAGGAAATGGAGGTAAAAATTGTTGTGAAAAGTGTAATGATGTCTCTTTAATAAGCTAGAGTTATTAAGCTAGACACTTAAAATGGGACGGAGGGAGTGTATGTATCACGTGTGTGTTGATACCTATCCCATCCCACGAGAGAAATTATGTTCACCGCAATTATGTTCACCCTTAGCCAGAGTATATTCATTCTGTGTTTCACTTCGATGACCAAATTTCAACACACGTTTTAAGTGCTACATGCAGGAGTTTAATTATTTTCTTCAAAACTCTCACCTGATGTAAAGACCTGATTTTTTTTTTATTATATATATGTATATTTTTGTGTTCGTTAGTTTATTCAAGGCGAAAAATTAGTTATGACGTCACACCAAATTTTATTGGCTTAATTGCAAGAACACCCCCTAAACTATCACTTTTTGGCAACTTCACCCCCTTAAGTTTAAATTCGAGCAACTTCACCCCCCCAAACTACCAAATTCGAGCAACTCCACCCCCTCCCCTATTTTCCGTTAAAAAAATGGATGGAGGCCAACAAAATTACGTTGGTACCCTTTTTAAAAAAAATTACGTCGACCGGTAGTCGTCCGCGTGGTCGACCAGGAGGTTGTCCGCGTGGTCGACCAGGCGGTCGTCCGAGTGGTCGTCCGGTGCCCTCTGGTTGACACACTTCTCTGGTTTGTCAGCCGGTTCGTCAACCTGCAACTCAAAAATTCATCTAAATAAATCCGTTAAAGCATGTATTGAGCTCAATAAGTCTTTGTTAATATTAATCATTGAATCTAAGAGACTTTATGCTATTTTTCAAGGTCGAGAAAATATTTAGTCCGCGAAAGGACTTTTCGATAACTGGCTTTCGTGATGGTGTAGTTCGAAATTTTTACTCAAACGAGATATATTCTTTCATATATAATCTTAGTTTTTTGAGAATGAGATCTATTCTTCAAGTTACGATCTCATTTTTTAAATTACTGAGATTAAAAAATCTTTCTATCTCAGTTTTTTCGTATAACTGAGATGAAAACTATAGTCTATAACATTTTATTACGCTTTTACAAAAAGTGAGATCTTTTTAGTTTTTGTACCGTGATCGTTATATCATTTTGTAGTAGTGTGAAAAATTATATGCATTACTATTTATTATTTTGATGATTATATTGATGAAATTTTTATTATTTGGCAAAAGAAAATCTTTTATCGCAAAATCCTTTTTCGGACTAATTTTTCTTTGCCTTGACGTATTGCATAAAGTCTCTTGAATTCAATGATTAATATTTACAAAGACTTAGTGAACTCAATACATGCTTTAACGAATTTATTGAGGTGAAGTTTTGACAAGCCGGCTGTTTAAACAGAGAGCAATGTCAACCAGAACCAACCGGCTAAGAGACAGGACAACCAGCCGGTCGACCACCCGGTCGACCACTTTGTCAACCGGACATTTTTGTAAGGGCATTTTTGTACATTGATTTACTTTTCCATCCAATTTTGAAATTTTCCATCCAAATTCATAACAGAATTGGACGAAAAATGGGGGAGGGGGTGAAGTTGCTCGAATTTGGTAGTTTGGGGGGTGAAGTTGCTCGAATTTAAACTTAAGGGGGTGAAGTTGCCAAAAAGTGATAGTTTAGGGGGTGTTCTTGCAATTAAGCCAATTTTATTCCATAATCGATTTTGTGCGCGTGCGTATCCGGT
The DNA here is from genome assembly GCA_019656295.1 of Rhododendron mucronatum var. ripense. Classification (NCBI taxonomy): domain Eukaryota; kingdom Viridiplantae; phylum Streptophyta; class Magnoliopsida; order Ericales; family Ericaceae; genus Rhododendron; species Rhododendron mucronatum. Next base: position 1,874,672 of record BPLT01000067.1, read on the forward strand.
GAGTAAATTCTTTCTTATGTACATGTGTGTACACTTGTGTTACATTGAATCATTTTACCCTAACTCTAACCACTCTCAGCCAACTAAACCCATCTCTATGACCATCACCACCCGGAAAACCTTTTGGGTAATCACCTCCTCCTATCATCAGGCCATCCATCCATCATATATCCCTCTATCAAAAATTGCCCCTCCATTTTCGGCACTTCCTTTCCTCCAACCAATGGGAGCCCAACACACCACCTAAACACATTCCTTTAACCACTAAACTAATGCCAAACTCACACATTATATTACCCATGAGACTTCTTCCTAATACTAATCACACCTCTATATTGCTCTCCAATTCCCACCCCCTCTTTTCGGCAACAGAGAGAGTGAGAGAAAGGAGTATTCAGTTCCCTTTTCTTCTTTGATTTTCCGAAAGGAAGAGAGACTAAGGAAGTGAACACTACTTTCATTTTCAATCCACCATCTCTTCTTTATAATTTCTGCAACGTGGACCAGTCAATATCCCTCCAAAACAACCCAAACACCACTCCATTTCAGCTCTAAAATCAGCCCCGTTCCAGCTCCAAAGCTGCTGTGTTCATCATCACCCATCATCGAGCTCTGCCGCCACTCCGACCCGCCACCAAAATCTTTTCGAATCCCATTTTCCGGACGAGAGGAGGTTAAAATTTACCTCCCTAAGTATATATATTTGTTGCTAGTATAATGTTGAAATGCTTGACGAGTAACCGTGATTAATCGGAAATATCGGAGTGGAGAACGAGGTATTAAACTATTAGCTCGTGTTGTAGAAATTTTGATTTAGAGGACCAGTTATGATTATGAAAGTCTTGGTTAATTAGTCTTAATTAGAAACTTTTTAATTTAGTATATATGGGGTTATGCATGCTCTAAACCTACATTTCGTAATGTAGCTTATTGGGATAACAAGAAACAATGCCACTTAATCTCATGCTTAATGACTTTCAAAATCCATGCTCGGACTTAGAATATTTTAACTTCACCGAAATGATTAAAGGAAGTGTATATATAATTTCGTTCCGTGTTAGTCATTATCGAAATTGAAATGCATATGTCAATTGCTTAACATTCCTATTAGTATATATTAGTTAACAAAAGTCCTCGTGGATGAGCTACTGTTAAACAAAATGGAAAAGAAAAGGAAAGGTTTAATTATGTTTTTGTGTTGTTAGTGTTTGTCAGTGTTATGGTTAATGACATCCATTATTATTATTCTTATTATCATTTGTCTTGTTAAATGTTATTGTCTTGCGAGAACCTAGAATGGACATTAAAATTCGGGGTGGTATACGATGAGAGGATCATGTAGACGCTGTGTAAAGGATAAATCGGAAAGTGATTGAGTTATGATTTTAAGATGGGTGCTAACAGGGGCCCAGGTTGTTTGAGAAACGTAACCCTAGGTAGGGCACAGTGGTGATTGACTGCGAGAACAAGTTTGGTTCCTTCCTTGTATGGTTGCGTCGACTGTAGATCTGAATAAACAATTTGGTAGCTATTAGCGGGACACAACAAGGAGCTGTTTGAATCACACTGGGTTGCCTTACACTAGAGGTTGAGGGTAGGACGGATCTCGAGGTGGAGGGTAGGACGGATCTTGAGGTGGAGATCCTAGACTTTCACATAAGTTGAAGGATAGTAACGAAATCAAGCGCCGTTATTTGCATTACACTCTTTATCTTGTTGTGTGTAAGTTATGGTTTCGGGTGGGTTTTGGCTACTGGGCGTCATCGCTCACGGTACTATGTTGTCCTGGTAACTCGAACGCCAGGTACTGAAGACGGAGCAGAAGGGCCATAGGCAAAGAATGATTTGACATCGACCGAAGAAGATATTATCGCGCGAACTCTGGTTACACCATTAGTTGCTCTGTAATTTCAATTAATTATTTTAATACTGTAAAGTAAGAGAATCTGGCAAATTACTTTAAGGTTGATAAGTTGTGATATGATTGGAATTGACAAGACTTTTGAAATTTTAAATACTTCGAAATGGAAAACTAGCTGGAAATCTCCTTTCTATATTTTTTTTAATGTCTCCGAATTTTCGGGGCGTTACACCTGAAAATTTGAATCTTTAGATGAAGCACTTGACAATATCCAATTGAACTCAATTTTTGCAATGTTACCTAACTAATAAATTTGGACAAAATGAATGGCTTTGATCACGTATTGAGATATAAAATGAACATACCCTCATGAGGTTGAATAAAATTTTGCTCATTCCACCAGCTTGATGTATGACTGACGAGACTGTCTTTTACATTTTGCATGTAAGGTACTTGTTTTTTTTTTTTTTGAAAAATACTCAGTTTCTCCATGTGTCTTATATTTTGCTTCATCTATTTCAAAAAGTTAATTCATTCTTCCATTTTGGGATTTCAATAGAAAAAAATTAAGCCGTTTCCTTGTTTGCCCTTCATTCTCATATTCAAATTCAAACACAAAAATATGGAGGGGAAATTAATTAGAGTTTAAAAAGTTGTCATTGCATTTTAAAAATAATGAGGACTATTTTGATAATTCACTTACTTGGGAGAAAAATATTGTCTTCCCTTAAGAAGTTAGATTCCCCAAAAGGGACGAACTTTGGGGACAGACCGACAAAGAGAGTATTATTCACATCTATGTTTGGAACTTGGGGATTGGATGAGAAAGGAAGAAAAAATATTTAAGAGGGAAAGTCGAGAAGAAATTGTAGAGAAAATTGAACTTATTTTTTAAACTTTTCCTTGTCTTTCTTTAGTAACCAAACAATGGACATTATTTTTTTAAAATTTTCTCTTCGTTTCCATTTCTTTCCCCTAGTTCCAAAGACACCTTAAACGTTTTATATCCCCAGTTCCAAACACACCTTAAACGTCTTATATCCTCAGTTTCAAACACACCCAGAACGTTTGTTAGTTTTGACCAATTAGAAAATAAAGTTTGATGTGACAATATCTCTTCGTAGAGTATCTGCATTAAACTCGTTACTCCCCTCGTGGTGGTAGACTGCGAGCAAAAGTGAACAAAACCCTTTGCACCAATCTTGCCTTTGATTGGATCAAACTAACATTTGCTACAGTTAGGTGGTGTTCCAAATGAATAGTAAAAAGAACTTTTAGAAAAAGAAGGTTTTTCAAGCTCAAAAATAATGTGTTTACATAAATAATTTTTCTACCAATATGGATCTTGTTTGATAGATCTCATTGAGATCTTTTAAACGGTGCAAAAAAATTAAAAAATTATTTTTCATTTTCATTATATTTGAGTTTGAAAAACCTTCTTTTTTTTTAAAGTTCTTCTTACTGTTCATTTGGAATACCACCTTACTCTCTTGAAGAAGGGAGCCACTATTCATAGGTTAACTAATATTTTATTGTTTTTCACATCACATCCATTCTAAGCAATATATGTATTATTTTATTGTTTTTAAGGTGTAATATTTGGCTTTAGGGGATTAAATATATAATATTTATTTAGTTTTATGATTCTCTTAGGGTTCTTATTGAAAGATTTAGAGTCAAAAATTTATTATGATCCTTAAGGATAAAATGATCAGAAAATAAAAATTTTGCACATGTTCAAACGGACGTTTGAACCAGTGCGAATATCTTATTTTTCTAATCATCTTATCCTAAAGGGTCAAAATTTATATTTGTGTCTAGGGCTTTCGTAATTAAATATGTGTTCTTTCATTTGGTTTTATGACTTTCTTAGGGCTCCCGTTGAAAGCACTACAGCCAAATATTAATTATGACCCTTTAGGATAAAATGATTAGAAAAATAAGATATTCGCACTTGTTCAAATGGATTGAAATTGAAACATTTAATTTTTTAACTATTTTTTAATATATAAACAGTCTAAAAAATTAAATACTCCAATTTTTAATCCGTTTGAACGTTAGTTGCTTTTTAAAATTTTTTTTAATATATAAACAGGGTTTGGTTTGGTTTGCTTGATTTTCTTAAATAAAGAAATAATATTTTTAATGGGATAATTATAATATAAAAACTCTAATGCAGTAGACATTTTAAAAATGAGTAGCTAAAGTAATAAAGTGGCTTTTTAAGGTGTAATTTGGTCCAAAATGTTGAGAGCTTGATGCAGATGCTCTTAACAAGAAAACTTCTAGCTATAAATAGCTAGCGACTACTTATTTCTATAAAGAAATCATTCCTCAAAAAAATAAAGCTGGCTAATGTAAAAACGATAAACAAGTTAAAAATCAAGCGACACTTAAAAAAAAAAAAAAAAAAAACCCAAATACCACAAAACTCCTGCAAACAAGGAGCCTCGATGGCATCACAATCAAGGCCAAGACAACACATCAAAAGCCCTAAAGCAAAACAAACTAAACCACAATCAACTTATGGCAACAGAAGAAACTGCGGAAACTAGACTGGAACAAATTCCAAAGTTCCGGTCATGACATAAGTTTCAAGTCTGTATTTTGACAGTATCTCATGGGAGTATCTGAATCGTTCATCTCTATATCTGTTATAGCTTGTCTGTTGGGAAAATTTGATCCGCCAGTCATAACATTGATTTGAACATGTTTTCCTCTCGCAAAAACGGGTAAAAGTTGCCAGTCTGCAAACAGACAGAAAGTCTGGAAGGTAGATATATATCGAGATACCAAACTCACCTTCCTATATATAATTAAAGAGGGGTTGGTTAATGATACCCGAAGATGTACTTGGAGACCAGTGTTGGGGTTTGAATCCCCCCTTGAGATTAGAGCGCGCAGCACTGCCCTGTCAAGGTGGAAATTAACTTAGCGTTTGAGCCCGAAGTGGCACAAACTATCTATGTAGACGTCAGGTGGCACTCACGTAGTGGATTTGACGTTCTCGTTTCAGAAAGAGGTTCAATAGGACAATGTTTTCAAGCATGATCTATGTTATCTTGTGTCTTACTGGTATAGTACACGTACACTGTACACTATGGGCGCACAAACTCATTGGTTACATATTTCTCTCTGAAAAAAGGAGGGGTCATGTACTATATAAGGTGGTCAACAGCGTTGTGTCTATAAAACAAACCATGTTACTAATTATGCTTGTATCATTATTTGTTGGGGTACGCAATTCATTCTTCCACTGGTTTTAATTTGTTGGGGTACGCAATTCATTCTTCCACTGGTTTTAATAAAATTGTACGTATCGGCAGTTTGTGGAATACCACAAGATGATATACTTGGACGGGGACATCCAAGTCTACGACAACATCGACCACCTCTTTGACTTGCCGGACAGCTCCTTCTATGGTGTGGGGGACTGCTTGTGTATGGGCTGGGATGAGCAGTGCCCCGACAAGGTCCCATGGTCTTCAGAGTTGGGACCGGAACCTGCTCTCTACTTCAATGCCGGCATGTTAGTTTTCGAGCCCAGCCTCTCCACCTATGATGATCTCTTGAACACCCTCAAAGTCACACCTCATACACCTTTTGCTGAACAGGTTGTATACACGATCTTTTTGCCTCCATGATCGGATTCTAACATCAGCTTGGTTTGGATGAGGGCTTAGAAACTTTCAGAGCTGATCAAATTAGTAACTCAGTTATCAGGTTGGTATCTAGGTAACCTGAACCACTATGAACTCAATGACATTGGTTATGATACAATACAACAATGCATGTAAAACAAATACACCTTATGTGCGTGGGTTCCAGATGAAATTTTTGTTTATCAATCCAGTTAAAATTTTCTCTGAGTTCCTTCCCCAATCTGAACCGATCCAAGCTATGTACGCCCCTCACATTTGATAATTTCTTTGTTCTCTATTGAATAGCCTAGTTGCGTGTGTTGACTTAGCAATGGTACAAACTAATAAAACGGATTGGGTGATTGTTCTTTTCAGGACTTCTTAAACATGTTCTTCAAAGATATTTTCAAACCCATCCCACCGATTTACAACCTTGTTGTGGCCACGTTGTGGCGTCACCCGGGACACATTGAGGTCGACAAAGTGAAAGTTGTTCATTATTGTGCAGAGGTGATTGATCACTTTCACTTATCCAATCAATAAACTTTAACTTTCCTATTTTTCAGGTAGGTTATATTAAAGTTCGTCTAAATGTAGTAAAGGTAAACGATTGATTTTTTGTCAGGGATCAAAGCCATGGAGGTATAATGGGAAAGGAAAGTACATGGACAGGGAAGACATAAGGATGCTAGTGAACAAGTGGTGGGGGACATATACAATGACGAGTCATTGAACTACAAATGGATCAGCGTATCATCAGCTGTAGACGGTATGACTGAAAACTTCATGGCGATGCAATTGGAGGCTGGTGGCCCTCATCACCTCATTGCCCTGCCCAGTGCCTAAACTGTTTCTGTACGGCCTTCTGAATCTTGTTTTGCCGTCTGAGACTTTGTTTTCTTTTAAAAGTTTAAACATAAAAATAGGGTCGTCTTCCTTGATGTGCAGGAACGTTAAAGTAGGATGGGGATTTTCTCTATTGCATAAAGATTTTGTTTGATTTGTATTTTGTTTGGCCTGTTAATATACGATGATTTGTATTTTGTTTGGCCTGTTAATATGCAATGATATGCAGGTATAAAAGCTTTAGTAATTAGTACCCAGATTTTGGTTAATTTGCTCTGACAAAACTAAAACCCAGGTAACCCACGGAATTTGCCTCTCATTATCTGTTGCTCTATGCAAAGAAGGTTGCACACCGCAAACTGAACTTGCTAAACCGAACTACAGGAGGAGATGTTAACATGTACACATGGGGATCGTGTGAAACTTTTAGGCCATAGGAGATTCAAGTTGGATTCATCAAGCCTATACAGCAAGACAGTCCTCCAGAACTGCCAGCTGTGTCAGTTAATGTCTCATAGTCGCACTGGATGGGCATCTCCATTTCACAAAATGGATTCTTTAGAACAAAATCTGCATACAGTTCCTAGGTATGCTTCAAGAGCCCATCCACGTGCTGTATAGCCGGCTCTGAGACAGAATTTTGTGCCTGCAGGCGAAACAGCACCAGTTTCATTATTTCTCTGCGCAAAGCCATATCCAAAGAGACATAACATTGTCCTACAAACTTAAATGAACTGTACCCTAAATTTTATACCATTCTAGAGCATACCCTGTTCAAAAGGAACTGTGGTCCTATATATCGGGAAGGAACGGAGCGCAGCCAAAATCCTCATGCTAGAGTGTCTCTAATGGACATATATTGTAGCCGATAAAAAAGGTTTAGCCCAGTGCATTCTGACGAAGTACCCACTTTTTTTCGGTTGTAAATTGGACAATACTATGAGAACTCTAAAACTAGACATGAAATGCATGGGGACAAATAGATATCAAAACCAGGTGGCAGAGTACCGTATACAGTAAAAACTACTTAAAGAAAAATACCATGATCATAATGGATCTTCAATTCCTTAGTCCTTGCTGCTATATTCACCAAGTGGTTCTATGATCTCAGTGAACCATTTTTAGTCGCACTAAACCCAAAAGAATAACGGTAGAAGTTAACTATTATTCTACAATTCCCCTGATTATGCTCACATTTTGATCTACTTGAAAAATCTGATAATCACCCTTTATTCTTTATTATATTCTGTATATGTTAAATCTTGAGGTATATTTCAAGTCCTCTAACTCGCCCTCTCCCTCACTTCGTCCAGTGAACAAGAAGCAATCTTCTTCTAGTCTGGACACCCCCAACACATACAGACCCCAAACACAAAGAAACAACAAAATTAACGCTTTCTTCTGTCCACTGGCAGTGGCTTTTTCTTATGAAGGGGATCATAATCACTCAAAGCTCATTTTACAATAGCAGAAGAAACACGTATGTAAAAGGAAAATGCAAACTATTGCTCAAGCATGCATGAGCCAATTGGTTAATGTGTGGTTTCTTCAAGTTAAGGAAAACTGGCTGCCATGAATTCAAGCCACTCCTACTTAATCTTCCTTAGTTTTTTCCTTGTGAGACATGTGAGCTTATCCAAAAGGATAGAGCCAAGAACTTCGAACCAGATCTCCAACAATCTCTACTTCTGCATAATACAAATCAACAACTAAAGAAGATGTCCTTGAGCAAATTCCACAACAAGGTAACACTTATTTTCTCCATCACTGAATACTTCTGATCCTTCGCACGGCATAATCGGGTTATGCCACAAACTTGCCAAGTCAATACATCCTTATCTTGATCTCTCTCACATCCTCAGATCTTTTATCCAAAACAACATCCAACTCCTATCGGAGCAACACGCCCATCACCTCGCACAACTTGATTCCATTGAGTTTTCCACTTTAAATCATGCATTGGAAAACATGGTTCCTCTATTAAAAACGGAAGACAACATGGTTCCTCTCACAGAGCTGGTTGAAGGCCTTGGCAATTGCTTTAGAAGATTCTGAGATACAAGCTCCTTATGCTCCACCACAATCAAGTTCCAATGTCAGAAAATAACAAGGAACCCTCATTTTTAAGCTCCAAAAGGATAATACAACAACGTCCATGCGAATTATGGAAAATGGAGACCATAGTTGGATCCGAGACGTTGTAAAGATGTGGTATCCATACTAAAATAAGCAAAATCAGCCAAAAAAATGTTTAAACCGGCTCAAATAGTGTGCCGAAACCGGTCAATTAACCCAAGTTGGTCCAGTCACACGCAAATTGTTACCGTCAGTAGTCAACAGCTCGGTGCAGTCAACAGCTTGGCAACAAGTCAATGGCTCAGCTTGGGCCAAATAAGGGTAAATGGGTCGGGCCAACAAGGACAGATTCTGATCTGGGCTGGTCTTTAGTCAGGTCTCGGGTTGGTCAAATGGCGCGGAAGAAGACAGCATGCACATGATTTTACATGTATCAGATTTTATAGGCACGTTAGATTGTGTGGAATGTCGGATGATTGCGTCCTTTAGCTTATTGGATTTGGACTTTTTTTCGTGAGAAGAATCCAATGGTGTTCACGGAAGTTGATTTCAATCACTTGGATTGTGAAAAGAGCAAAAAGAACATATTTAGTTTTGTTCCCCCGGCTCTAATAGCATTTGTTTGTGCACCAAAAACACACACGCACGCGCCAAATATATAGAAACAACAAAATTGACGTGCTTCGGCAATTATTAAGAGTTTACGTGCAGCGAGTTTGTGTGCTTCAGCGAGTTTCCGTGCAGCAAAATTACGTGCTTCAGCAATATTGCCTAAGTGGAGATCTGGTTCAAAATTGTTGGCTCAATCCTTTACATAAACATGTCTCAAAAGGAGATGATTGAGGAAGATCAAATCCAAATCCTCTGAAGAATTCATGGCAGCCACCTTTCTTGACTTGAAGAAACTACACGTGATGCAATTGGCTCAAGCATATATATATGCTTGAGCACTAGTCTCCTTTTCCATTACCTCTAAGTACATGCATCTTCTGTTATTGTAAAAACTATTTGAAAGATTGGCGACATGGATGTACACTAGTATTAGAGTTTGAGTGATTTTAATTTCTCCGTAATATAGATTTGTCTCTCGTGGACGTAAACAATTGCCGAACCACGTACGTTTCGTTGTTGCTCTGTGTTTGGATGTGCATGTATGTATTCTTGGACCACAACAGTCTCTTCTCCCTCTTTGTCTTCTTCTCCTCTCATACCATTCGCGTATTTTTAGTTCAAAAGAATTCAGAAACTTCGTCTACCCATTTATGTGTCAGACTACATTTTTTTTTATGAAAACCTACAAGATCAGTGCGTGCATTATTTTCTAGAATATAGACTTGATATTAAGCTTCAAAATCAATCCTAAACAACTGGAATGTTTGACACCCTAACAACACATTCCACCAAAGAACATTATATTTAGTACCGCAACCGCAAAAGTTAACCTATTGTTCATTCATCCATTTTCGTTTCTTTTGTATTTCTTTCTTTCTTGTGCTTCATTTGCAAGCAAACAAACAAACAAACAAACTATTTCTCCAAAATTGAAACCTATATGACATCTATACTTAGAAAACCGTGAGTATCCTTTTTTAAGATTGTGTGTACTTCAGAGTAGTAAACATGAATAAATAACGGATCAAAAACAAAACATGAATAAATAAATAAATAAATAGGAAATTACACATACTTATCACTTCAGAACAGTAAAAATAAACGAATTGGTCTCTACCCATCCTTATCACTACACCTACAATCCACCTATAGGGAAAAAGGGGCATCAAGTTCAAGCAAATCTAATTTCATGGGATTTGGAATACATGTTGGCAACTTCCCACTCAGCCTAAGGTAAGGCTGAATCAGTTGAACATTTGTTATTTTTATTTAAAGAGTCTAATAACACTTTTGATATTTTGTATTGTCCGTCTCAGATTATTTCTCATTGATAAATATTAAATACTTGTATCTTTTTTGGGAAAGGAACTTTATTTACTTTATATTTTACCGTAAAAATTCATAAATGGCCTCAATTTTGATTTTCATTTTAGACCCCTAAAATTTCACGGCCGACCCTAATCTCTAGGGTTTGACTCATATGAATAGAAAGTTCAGTAATGATTTCCACACATATTTTTCTACACATATCATGCACGTACATTTTCGTGGGATTCATATCGGAGTCCCTTACAATGATCCAAATCGCTCATCTTTTTAAAAATATTTTTTGGAGGGTTCCAGTAAAAAATCAACTCCAACGGATATCGGTGAGGGCTTTCTCAGAAATCATAGAACGAATCATCCTGTTTTGCCCTATGATTTCTGAGAAAACTCTTACTGATATCCATTGGAGAGATGATTTTTTATAGAAATCCTCCAAAAAAATATTTTAAAAAAGATGAGCTGTTCGAATCATTTTATGGGACCCCGACATGAGCCCCACAAAAATATATCTACATGATATGTGCACAAAAATATGTGCAAGTAGCACTGTTGTAGAAAGGTTGGCTCTCGTACTCGTTGTAGTAATTGAATAGCTATTTTAGGGAAAATCTATGGTGTCCACCTGCAAATCGGGGACACCATAATTTGCATCCAACGGTAAAAAATAGGTCACCAATGCAACTTTGACCAAAGATGACCGATCAAACCAGTCATCCCAACAGGTAACAAGACTCGGTATAACAAAACCACTAATGGCATAACAAGTTATACGAAAAAGACATGACACTTTAATTGAACGGCATAACATGAGTATAACATGACCTAAAAAAGTATAACAGTTATCCAAAATAGGCATAACAAGACTACTAAGGCCCCGTTCCAGAAACAAGTAAGAACTTATTTTTTGTTGAATAAGAAGGGTTGCTCCGGAAAATAAGAAGGATGGTAATTATTTTGGTAGAATTTATATAGGTACCAGTGGGCGCCGAGAGGGAAATCGTACCGGCTGCCACGCCGGGCCGTCTCCGGCCACCGGACGGCCGATCCGAGCCGTCCAAAAATTCTACAAAAAAAACCGAGGGGGCTCACGCGGGAATCAACGGCATCCAAGGTGTGTAGGGTGCTTGATCCGAGCACCCCTTTTCCGCGTGGGCCCCATCGGTTTTTTTTTTTTTAATTTTTGGACGGCTCGGATCGGCCGTCCGGTGGCCGGAGACGGCCCAGCGTGGCCGCCGGTACGATTTCCCTCCGCCGGTGCCTATTATCATAGCAACAGTCTTATTTTTTGTATAAGGCAACTTCAAGTTCAAAAATCATGTGTTTACGCAAATAATTTTTCTATCACTATAGATCTTGTTTGATAGATCTCATTGAGATCTTTAATGGGAGACTTAAATAATCATCCTCATATTCCAACTGACTTATGTTTCCATCCTGCTCAATTTGAATAATTAAGTTTTCATCCTCACTCTTTTTTAGTCCCAATAGTACCCTTATATATATATATATATATATATATATATATATATATATATATATATATGTCCTCCGGAAAAAAAGTCGGTAACCGTTTGACCCATTCCATCCCAATCCCGTAAATCAAGCTTCAAACCCATTTTAAGTTTCCCCCGTCCCTTTCCAAACTCCCATAAATCTAAAACCCATTTCATCCATTCCCCCATTTCAACCCAATCCCTTCCCCATTTCATCCCACTCTATAAATCTAAATCTCACTTCAAGCCCACGCCCTTGACTGGCCGTTGCTCACCGTCGAGGGGCTCCCTAACTGGGACGTGCCGCCGGGAAAGGACTATGCCGTCCTGAAGATGATCGTGGGGACCAACAGCTCCAAAAAAAGGCCTAGGTCCAGCTTTCGCTCAAAGGCACCGAGAACGATGCGTGGCATTACGATGACGACCGGGCTGATGTCGAAGCGTTTGGCTGCGGCAGCGAAGAGGTATAGGGATTAGGGAATGTTTGTGGAGTGATTTATTTAGGGAGTATTTGGGGGTAATGGGGATGGCTTGGCTTTTGTTGGTGTTCCAGTTCAGGTTTTTTTTGGGTTTTTTGGATGGTGGTTCATTTGGTAAATTATTTGTAGTTATACAAGTTTTTCAATCATTTCATGGTAAATTATTTGTACCACTTACCATGAAATCCATTTGAGCATAACTTGAAATTATTAAATTGGTGGTGTATGTTGCACACACGTTGCTTTGGAATATTTACTAGCAACTGCTTCAGCACTATTGGATCATGGTCAATTGATCACAAATTTTACAAAACTTACATGGAAAGATCAGAAAGGTATGGATTTTTGCCAAGAAAACATGATTTTGATTTAATTAGTTTTATTCGATTTCATGAAAAGATCGGAACGGCTCATGATGAAAAGGCCTTTGGCCATTAGCTTTGTGGATTATAGGTATTGGTCAACCAGATATGATAAAGTGACCGTAATTTATGAAATTAACATGATAAGTTGACCACATTTTTGCTTGTATTGGTCATGTTAAAATGCTCACATATTATCCAAAAAGGTCAAATTTTTAATTGATCTTATTCCATAAAATATGGTTAAATTACCATCAAAACAGCTGTTATCGTGATTAGCGTTTCATGGTTAAATTACCATGTAGATTTCACCGTTTCATGACAATTCGTAATCTAGCTTGAAATCGTTTTACTAAACATGACATACTCCCAAAATATTAACATTGAAATATAAAAGTAATCAATCATATTAAAATTACCAAAAAATCATGACTTATGATTGTTTTGATGCGATTCAATTTGAAATATAAGAGTAATAGGATAAAAAAAATAAAAGTAATCAATTATATTTAAATTTATCAAATCCCACTGAATTAGGAAAACAATCCAATCCAATCCCACTAAATTAGGAAAGCAATATAGTATAATATATGTATATTATAGTGAAAATGGTAAGAAAGGTAATTCACACATTAAGAGGATGAAAACATAAGCATGAAAAAAGGACGGGATGAATTCTTACATGGCATGGATAAAGCGGATGGATATTTAAATATTCCATCTTTAATATGGTGCAAAAAAATTTGAATTTTTTTTTTCATTTACATTATTTTTTAGTTTGAAAATGTGAAAGGAACTTTTTATTTGGGTTTTCTGAAATGACCCTTCTTATTTTTGAATGAGAAGTGGCAAAATAAGTACTTATTTTGTACTTATTTTATAAGAAGGTTTCCGGAACGGGGCCTAAATGACATAATGGGGAAACCATTGAGGAGCATAACAAAAATCAATTTAGGAATAACAAAAAGTTGAAGAAGCATAACAAAAAGCAAAAAAGTTAAAAGAAGCATAATATGACCACATGTAAGCATAACAATAACCTGTATAAGGCAAAACATAACCTCAAAAAGAATAACGATCCCCAACCTGTCTTATTTTGTTTTCTTTATTTATTTTGAAATGTTTAACCGTGGTTAAGAGGCGAAAATATTAAAATGTATATGTGTTATTCAATTATGTTCAAGAGTAAAATGTAACGGACCACAATAAAAAAATTAATTTTAATAATCGAGAACGTTGATTTGGTTGTTAATGTTGATTTAGTTAAATTTGGAAAATTTGGGCTCCATCCGATAAAATGTGGCCTCCATCCGGTTTAGGAAGCTTTTTGATCGGTGCCATAATTCATAATAGGAATGATAACTTATTCCCGATAAAGTTTGTAACGATAACCAATTTACTTTATTCTTGGTAGGAATTATCTAATCTCTCTTACGTAAAAGATAGACGGTTTGGATTTTGAAAACGGTCATCGGGTGGTGAACTATAGGACTTAAATAGCTACATAAGTATAGAATGTGTTCCGATCATGAGGTTCGCAACATCTGATTATCACTGAAGTTGGCGACAAATATAGAATTGATAAGATGTGCAATCTTAACGGTTTAGATCAATCATCAGAAAAAGTTATTCGGCATCTTTTTTTAAAATCTATACATTCAACTTTATTGTTTATAAACTAAGGTATTGTGCTTTAGTGAAATGTACGGTAGTCACATGACTGGAATGTGTTCACAACGATCGAAACCATTCAATTTTTTGTCATTGTTGTTTTAATCATTTCTGTAATTTTTTGGATCTATTGGATTTAAGAAACCCTTCGATTGAGAAGCGGTTCCACTATTAGAATGTTATTTTATATCCGATCAAGTGTCTATCGATATGTAATAGACATCATTATTGGCAATAATGATCTAATTCCTCATATGTAAAAGATAGAAGATTTTGATTACCAAAAAAATGACATGCGAGACTCAGGCGGTGCACTATAAGACTCAATTCCTCCAGATGCATATAATGCGTTCTGATGTGATGATCGTTTATATCTAATGATCTCTATTTTTGGGGAATGATAGCAGAATTTGTAAGATGTGAAATCCTAACGGTCCAGATCGACCAAAAAATAAACATGTGTAACGATGAAGTTTATATTTTGTACGTAATGTTGGTGTAGTTGAGCCCATACAATAATCCCCCAAAATTTGAAATCTGCCCTTTTCTTTTAAACGTGGAGGTTTGACAGCCCCAAAAATTTAGACTTGCCTTGTTTCCTTCGCGATTCAAAAAGAATTTTTCAAAAAATTCCCCCTAGATTCCCCCTACTTTCCACATTTTTCTCTCTATCTCTCTCCACTCATTACTCATACTATTTTTCAAAAACACTTTTCAAATCCCAATCCAAACAAAGCTACGTCCAAAACTTAGAGCAACAACATCAGTAGAGGTAAAAAAAGATTTCGGTAAAATAGCTATCCAAACCTTGAAAAGCCATGCTACACCAGAGTAGCAAAACCCCAAGGTAAAATACCTTTTGGTGTTTTGGTTCGGCAAAAAAACCTCACAACTGTAGCAATGTATAAATAAACAAATATTATTCTTCTTCTCTCTTCTCCCTATCACTCCCTCATTCTCTCTCTACCCCCTATAATAGAGAAGATTGGTGTAGGGTTGAAAGAGATTTGAATACATAAAATAGAAAAAGTGGATTATTGGGTAGGTAAAATACATTTCACTGGTGTACCTTAACCCTTAAAAATTTTCCACAACTCTATCTCCCTCACTCTTACAGCTCGTTTGGATCGAGCGATTTCAAGAGAAAAGAAAAGGGAAGGAGAGAGAACTCAATCTCTCCTCCGTTTGGATGATCCACAAGGCGAGAGAGGGTGAGGAAGGGTGGGAGACGAGAGTCTCATCGTTGCCCCTTTTTGTTTCTCGCCACTTTTGGCGTGATTCCGTGAGAAAGGAGAAGAGACAGGCGACTACTGGGGAGCGTGAGTGAGAGTAGATCTCACTCGCTCAACTTCTGGCAGCGCGTGCCGACTACGCCGGCATCTTTTCGTCGTCAGACCAGTGGTAGTGCAGTCGCCGGAGAAGAGGGAGGAGAGTTTCAGGTCGCTGGAGAAGAGAGATCAGAGTTCAAGGTCGCCAGAGAGTCACCGGAGAAGAGACCAGTCGCCGGAAATGGGAGTGAGAGTTTCATTTCTCACGTGTGTTTAGATGGCTTGGTGAGAAACCACACCCCTTTTCTTTTCTTCTCTCACTACCAAAGGAGACCACTCCCCTTTCTTCCTCCTTCTCACCTGGGCAGCCAAAGGAGTTGTTAACGTTACACACCCCCGACTACCATCACCATCGATCCACACCACCCACCGGCCACCGCTATCACCATCCACAGCCAGCCCTAATCGCCATGACCATCCAGACAACTGAAGCTGCCCCCATCTGCCTCCATTAGAGTTTACTTGAACGATGAGCCTGATTTCGCCTAAGTTCTTATAACCTAACTCTATCTCCACCATCCACAGCCCAACCGCCATCCGAGTTTACTTGAACGGCGAGCCTGATTTCGCCCAAGTTCTTGTGACCTAATTCTATCCCTACCACAACACCCCCCCCACCCCCCCCCCCCCCCCCCCCCCCAAAATCTTTCAACCCATGCAGAAACTGTTGCCCTAAATTGACTTGCAGGTAAATCGATTTTGTCCTATCTGTCAACCCATGCATCTAATTTTGTCCTATTTTTTCCCAATGTTGTTCATTCTGTAATGATAAAGACCGTTTTGTATATGGTCATGTGATCTGAATAATGGGTTAGTTTTTGAGTCGTGTTTGGTCAGTTCGTTAATACTCATGAATGTGTAATTGTATTGCATATTTGTTCATTCTGGGTACTTGCAGTTTCCATATGTGATTTTCTTAATTTTTTTGATTTTAATTTAAGAGACGTTATTTCCCAAAAAATTGAAAAAAGAGAATTGTTAAGGAGCTGAATAATGTTGTTTATTGGAGAGACTGTGTGGGGTTGATAAATTATGCATTCTCCAACATTGAGAGAAAAAAAGAAAGTGAGTGAGTCCAACCGACCCAACCAATGAAGTGAACATGAAAATGATTCCTATTAGAACAGATGAAGAAAGAGAGAGGAAACTGTTATCATTTCATTATTCTCGATGCCATTACAACAGCATCTCGCCCTTATATCACTTGACTAACTGCTTACTTGAAAAGCTATACATAGTCTAGGTTTGGTTCTGCCAATAGCAACAGTCTTAATTCACTTCATCAGAGGTCATGTACCCGTGCACGATCACTTCATCAAAGGACACAAGACACTCACCGAACAATTGTTTGAATGCAAAACATGTTCACCAACGTGTTGTGTCCTCATGGGGGTGGGAGAGATCAGATTTCTCTTGTATTCAGGAATGTGATTCCTCCTGAATTGAGAGATTAGTAATCTCATTCCCACTCTTCACAAACATAGGAATGTTAGAGTTCCGGATTCACATTCTCATTCCCCTCTAAAATACCTGCCATCCAAACATAGCCGTTGCGTATTTTACGAGTTATCTATATCCTATTGTTTTACTGAATTTCGGAATCGCGTGTTAACTTTGTTTGCTTCCATGCTCTCTAATAGGGATCATTTGTGTTGTTTTGGAGAAAAGCAGGACTTTTTCTAAATGAATAGATGGTTGTATTAGCTTTCCATTGTCTTCACCGAGTGGTCTTGTATGTTCTCATTCCTCCAGTTATGTGCACAGAGATTAAGAAATGAATAGCTGCTCTCGACCGTAGGTGCCCGGATCACTAAAGCTACATTTGAAGAAGTTATTCTAACAAGTTTCTATTAGATTGATCTAACAAGTCATGACTTATTGATCTAACATGTTTCTGTTAGATTGATCTGATTCATATCCCATGGCCATACATAGTCTGGAGTGAGTGCTGAATTGGGGTTTTCCTTTAGGGTCATAGAAGTTATTTTTAGTGGTCAACTATTTAGATGCTGGAAGTTGGAGATTGGAATTTTGAACCATGGAATATGTATATACATTTTGTTTGCTTTCAGTGGTCCAATCGTATGGTCAATCGATTATGGTAAAATCTAATTTTAGGATAAATATAGGATGATAAATCTTATTGGAGCTCTCAAGAGATTGAATTATGAGGATGTGAGTTTGACGAAAATGAGCTTGGCACCAAAAGACAACAAGTGTGATTACTTTTTTTGAACAAAAAAGTATGTTCTTAGGGTCCTAATTGGTTCTTAAGTAATTTGTACTTATTTGGTTTATTTTTCTTTTCCTTTATCCAGGAAAATAGAGGGTGAAAATGAGAGTGCATCATTTTCATCCCCTAAGAGTGAGACGGAGAAAGCCTAGAGTTGTCCGCATGAACTAAGTTCCAGTGATGATGGCATTGTGGTCATCATTAGATGTTATCCCCTTTCAATGCTTTAGCCATCCCAAGTAAGCCTTCAAACATCTTTAGAAGAAAATTTTATTCTTCTTTTTTTTTTTTTTGTTTATTTGAGTAATTTTCTGATTCTTGGTGTTGAGATTAATTATGTTTTGTATCAGGGGAGCTCAAAATGTTCTCCACTATGCAAATGACACAAAAAAAGATACACATGGTCAAGGCTTCACAACTTCGAACATCTTTTTTTTTTTTTGTTGGTACGTTGAAAATTAACTTCGAACATCATTAGCTCAACCATAATAATCACCTGCGTGCATCCAATGTTCCTGGCATATTTTGGACCGAGACAATTGCACTGTCACAGTAATGTTTGGATTTCGTTTTGGTTGTTACTATACCAACTTGTCATTTTATTCCTTGCAGTGTGTCACGCCCTCGATTTTTAACATAAATATTAATAACATTTGATAATTAAAATCCTCACCGGAGTTACAATTAATAACCCAAAAGGTAATTCAGTCCCCAATTCCACAAAACTTGCCCAATAAATTACAGAGTTCCACAATAGAAAATACAATATCACGTTGTTTAATTTACAAAGGTTGACAAGTATTCTCCAAAAAAAAAAATAGCTTTAACCGGTAAAAACAGCATGAACTCCAAGCATTCCATGACAATGACCTGCAATGTACCTGAAAATGATAGGTTGAGCTATACTAGCCCAGTAGAGAAATCTATACACAAGTTATAAGAAAATATAACGAGTTATGCATCTAAAGTGAATGAATATAGACAGATATACCCAAGGTTTATATGGCTATCAATAAGCAACTCAATAAGGCTAAAGGATTCTAGGGAATCCTATATGCAACACCTATCATCCCACACGTCATACCAGTGCTACAAACGTTCCCACATCAATCACAAATAATCAACATTTGGTTTCTCAACCAATTCATCACATCATGTGTGTTTCCACATTTATTCTCATTTCACAATCTTCCACATTTCCTCGTTTCATTTACAAATCTCTTTCCTCATTCTCATATGTTATCAAAACTCTTTTGTTTTCCCAAATAGATACAATGTATAGAAATACGTGACCTATAGTGGTCAAGCTCTGTGATTCGAGCTTGAATAGCTGGAGTCCGTTGATTTTGTGCACGAATACCGGAAACCGTTAATTCGCTCAAGAATAGCCGGAGGATTTTAAATAGAAAAATCCTTTTCCCTTTCGAACAATCCAATTTAGTGAAAACCAATGTTTCTCTCTTTTTCCGATAATCTCATATTATAACATCCAAGGTTCTCGCATGTATCGCTCGTTTCCGGTCATCTCACCGAATGTCCATGGTGATACCCGTTCATTTGCATAGTTCCGGTCGTCTCACCGAATGTCCATGGTGATACCCGTAGTGTCGATTCCGGTCGTCTCACCACCTCGTGATGATACCCGTAGTGTCAAGTTTTCGTTGTGTCCGCAATCACATATAGTCATTGATGTCTCATTATACTACAAACCATCAATCGTCACATATACCAACAAATAGATAAGCACACACATTTCCATTAAGTATATCACCATAACCTACACAGCATACTAAACTCATAGGTAACTTTACGAGTCGCTAACCACTAGCGTCTTTACTAGAATCTCATAAAACGAGAGCTCAAGAAGTTTAGAGTAATCAACGAGATGAAATCACAAGGATACGAGTTACTAAGTTACCTTTCGGATCACTAACCAAACTCACGACTACCCATCACACTCACCACAACGCCTCATATAACCTACAGTACACCTAAACAACCTTACGGTTCATTTTCCATTTACAAAGGTATAAAGATTACCTTTAACGAGTATCGCAAGGATTAGAACAATCAACGAATTATTGGAACCCAAGTAATTAAGTTTAGAGTTGATTAGAATATGATTGAAGAGTGTTAGAAGTGATCGGGAGCCAATACAATCGACGAATGATCAATAAAGTTCAAGAACAGTTTTCTGAGACAATGGTACCAATACCTCAAAAAGTAGGTATTGGTACAAAATCAATCCAGTGGGCAATCCGAATCAAGGTACCAATACCTCAAAAAGTAGGTATTGGTACTTCAAAAATTAGGTATTGATACCAAACGAATCCAGTAAGCAATCAAAACCAAGGTACCAATACCTCAAAAAGTAGGTATTGGTACCAATGCAGCAGCAGATGATTTTGCAGAAAAATTAAGAATGATCACAAACTCAAATTTCAACCAACTAAAGCACGATTTAGGCACATAATCATCATATAAACTCATAACGAGAGTAAGAAATCCCTACCTCAAGTCAAGGATCGAAACCCACGCGATTTAAGCAAGCCCTAGACTCCGAAAATTTCAAAATCAACCAAATCTCCTCCTCCGAGCAAAACCCACGAAATTTCAAGCTCAACTACGAGAATGGATGAAGGATTGAAGGTTATTTGCCATGGGTTTTGAGTAATAGTTGGAGTTTTGAGTGTTGGAGAGGGAGAGAGAGATTGAGCCGAGAGAGAGGGAGAGCCGAGAGATAGATCGGGAGAAGAGAGAGAGAGAGAGTGAGATGGGAGAATTTGTTCTCCTACACACACACACCTACTTATATACTAGCATACAAATAAATCACACTTGCACTCCCTCAAATATCAATCCTAACACATTAACCCCGAATCAAATAAACTTAAGAAATGTCATATATTCCTCAATTGTATTATCAAATGAACCTTTTAATAATTTCCGAAATTACGGGTCCTTACATAGTGACTGCAAAGTAAATTGGAGCAGGATAAAAAAGAGGACATAGCAGTTGAGAGTTACAAGAAAGTTCCGGCCTAACTTAGTTTCATGAAGTTATGAAGAGAGATCAGCGCCATTGTACTGAGTTAACTCCTCTCTTGGCTTGATAAAGCTTAAGAATGATGTTTGCCAAAGTAGGCATTTACATACGTACTATTGAAATTTGTTATGACTTACATAATATTGAATTTTGTCTTCTTCCCCACGAGGTTAGGTGTTGTGGATACCATCCAAATGGCTCTCTCTGTATTATAAGCGGTTCGTTTCAATTGCTCTTAAGGAATAACAGTGTCAGTTACAATTTGGCCAATTTCTATATCCAATTGTGGTGCTTGGTTGAGAATCGTGGTGGTTTTTTCATTCTGAATTGTCAACCTCATTGCTTTAAGGGCTGAACTTGTGTATGCGTATGTTGGTGATTTCTAAATGATCCAATTCCGTTAGTCAAGTTTGGCAACTTGATGAGACTTTTTTCCAATTTTTTCCCAGAAAAGGCAAAACGTCCCAAACAGAGTTTCCCTTTTGCAGAAATTTCGTTTGGTAACAGCAGGAAGAATCACTCAATTTTTTTGGGTAACAGTAGGAAGAATCACTCAACTTCTGTTGATGACATTGGAATCAACATTGGAAGGTCAGTTATGCTATCGCTGTAAGTTTTTTTTTTTTTTTATGGATGAATGAATGAGATGTTTTGTTTTCCAAAGAAAAATAAAATAACGCAAAAGCACAAGGAAATGGTGGTTACTCCCTCCGTCCCTATTTAATTGTTCATTACGGTTTTACGTGCATTTTCAACGGCTTACATCTCTCAACGTATATTGCTAAAAATATGCAATTTGGATCATGTTTGATAGTTCTCAATTTGTTCTAAAAGATAGTGATTTCAAAAACATAAAATATTATATACGTCGAGAGACATAAATCGTTAAAAATATACGCAAAATCGTAGTGGACAATTAAATAGGAATGGAGGGTGTTTTTTTTTTTCAAAAATGTTGCTAGGAGTATTTTTGGGCGAGAAGCATCTTTAATAGATCAATCACTCAATGAACTTAAAATTTTGTTGACTGAGAATATCAAATAGTACACCATTGGTTCAACAATCGATTAGGTCCGGTACATGGATTTTTTTGGTCATAAGCATATGGAAATATGGACTTTTACGAGCTGTTCAATTCTCTCACTCATGAACTTTTTTCAGCAAGAGTTGTTCCTGTTGGTTGTGGATGAAAACAAACAGCATCTCATTGAAATTATATATGGGGCTAATAGTTGCAGATATAGCAAATCTAATCCCATAGAAATTTGCTGAAGGTCCCATTTACTATCATAACACAAACTCCTAAAGTAGAACTACAATGGTTGACGGCTTCATTTTGAAAAGAAGAGAGAAATTGCAGGGAGGTTACAAACAGGACCTATAATAGACAGCTTTCATATTGTTCTGCAAATTCTCAGCATTGAAGGTTGAGAAATCATTTGTGAACTTCTCAGATGAGCCTGAATCATGATGCCCAGCCGTAGCTTCTACCATATATCTCAACCACGTTCTCTCGTAAGACAAATACAAATAAAAGATTAATGAGCTCCATAAAAATCTTCTTCTATCTTTAACCAATTAAGACTAGCCAATCTCGAGGCAAGCACTAGAACAAAAATAAGATTCCACATTTTCAATAACCATAGCATCAAAGCAGAATGGTTGAAAATTCCTCCAAAAATGACTACGTCTAAGTAATCTCCCTTGTGTGGTTTTAGTTAAATTCAGCAAATAAGTATTTGCTACACATCCAGAAACAAAATCATGTAAAATGGGAAATATTGTGTCATGTTTCAATTAATTTGATTATCTCAATATATTCAAACATTTATGTCATGTCTTTGTATGATATGGAAGAAAATGCATGCAACCATACTTCCTTTATGAAAGAACAAAGCTGTCTATTTAATTACCTGGAAGAGCAATAAAAGCATCACCCTCCCTAGCCATTTTAGCTTTACGCCCATGCATGTCTGAAAAAAAATTCTAACTTCAACAAATTCACCAGACAATTTTTCCATTTTATAGTCAACTTATTTTTCATTTCCAACCATGCAGATTAATGAAGTACTTCAACCGCATAGACAACTAGGGCAATGATTATAAAGTACCCAACATCTTATTTTCCTAAGTTATTCTTTCAAAGAGTTTGGACCACCCAATGAGCAACTAAAGAAAACAACCAAAGCAAAAGAATAACACCAGGAATCAAGTTATCCTCCAATTTTCAGGTATGCCAGTTAACCAGCAAGCCATCACTAGAACCTAATAAAAAAGAAATGGCATATCAGTACAAATAAAACCAAAGTGGAGGTTGTGACCGCGAAAAAGTATCAATTGCAGATTGATTTTGCAGAACATGAATAAAATGTTTAAATTCCGAAGCCATACAAGATTTAGAGTACCTTATTTTCCACAAGCTCAACGAATTTCTCAACAAGAGAGGCTTTGTTAGTCTGGTATGTAATCTGTTCCATTCACAGAAGAACAAATTACATGAGCTTTTCCACTCCCTTAGAATCCTTACACATTCGACTTAAATGAAAATAGTACATGGATATTAATTAAAAGAACCAGGATAACACTTCTTTTATAAGAATTGCAGGACGCTTCATTTTAGAATCAAGCAATTCAACATCAGCCATTGTCAATCTCATGAAACCAATTCAATACAACAAACCCACTTAACAACCCATAAATCAATACCACAACAACAAAACCCTAACTTCCTAACTCAATGTGGACAAGGTTTCAACATCTCTTCTACTTCGCTGTACAACTCATATAATGGGTTATGATTACAAAGACTACGAGCTTCACAAAATACCAAATTCTAACAAATATGGGCCGTAAATAAAATTTGTTCAAAAAATAAATAGGGAATTAGATTATACCCAAACACAAATGTTGGGTTGGACGTGGGCGGTCTTGTTCTCGTCGAAGGTGGGTATTGGATCTAGATTGGAATCGGATCTGGATTGGAATCCGGGTCGTCCGATGGCGGCCTGACGCCGTTGCTGTTCGTGGTGGGGGCGACGGCGACGTCCACTGGGTGTATGCAAGGTGGGGAGGAGAGGACGGAGGAAGAGAAGAAAACAGGGAGAGAGAGAAGAGTTGCTAGACGAGGGTTTTCTTTCTGAATTCGTGGGAGATGAGGAGATGAACGATTGAACAGGGTAAATGGTAGAGGCCAGAGAGGGATTTGGAATTACGGTTCAGTGGGGAGTGGGGCAAATAAGTCCCAACACATGGGACACTTTTTGGGAATTAAAAACTCATGGAAAGAGGAAAAATAATGCCCAGCTCATGGTATTCATAATTTACTCAGACAAAAATACCCTTAACTTTAAATTTTATAGAAAAAGACGTCCAAAATCAAAACCAATTGCAGCAAAGCTCAGATTTCACAAACCCAGAAACCTAAACAAATCCCTTAACTACAAAACCAATTAAGTGGGGAAAAACAACCCTCCAGCTGAAATTGGACTAAGGGGAAAATAATCAAAACCCACTAGCAGAAATCTTGAATTAAAGCAAACCCACATAAGAAAACCAAAACGATTTCTGATTAACACAAAACTGACTCAGTTGGTCAAGGATCAATAATATCCCAACAAAGTGACGAAGAAAACAACAAAGGACGTGTAAACACCACTGCCGCCATAACCACCGCCGCCTCCACCACTCCTGCTACCGTAATCACCGCCGTCGCCTCCTCCATAAAGGACGGTGATGGATTGATCTCCACGACGTCAGATCTAGCTGTAACGGACCTTCAATTCGATGACGTCACCATAGCTCGCTTGAGGGACCAGTCATCGGTGGCCCAACGAGGCCTCCGACGAAGCATTTGTCCTCAACCTTTGCCATAGAGAATTTTTCTAGAGAGAGTATAGAGGGAGAGAGAGAGATCTGAAAAGCAGGAGTAGGTCTGGCGGCGGCTACTGGCGCTCTCATTGAAGATGGAGGGGTTGATTTGGGGGGCGATGGCGTCGTTTGGGCCGTGGAGGTCGAGGGCAAAGTCGGAGCATAGGGAGAGGGCGTGGAGCTCGGATTGGGAGAGTTTGGTTATGTCGATGTGAGAGAGGGATTCCGGCTTGGGCCCATTTGGTGGTGGTGGCGGCACCGTCACCATTTCTGAGAGAGAGAGAGAGAACTGAGAAGTGGCGAAGAGGAGAGAGAGTGAAGAAGGGGAGGAGGGAGAGATGGCAGGAGTTTTACAGATGCTTTTCCTAGGGGTATATTAGACATTTTGCTTGCCCTGTCCATGTATTCTTATTTACTTTTTTTCGTTTCATTTGTAGAGCAATTCTGTGAAAACTTGTCCATGTGTTGGGACTTATCCCGTTCCAGAAACCTTCTTAAAAAATAAGTAGCTTATTTCACATTTTCAAACTCAAAAATATAATAAATGAAAAATGATTTTTCAATTTTTTTTGCATCGTATAAAAGATCTCATTGAGATCTTTCAAACAAGATCCATATTGAATATTTTTAGATTTCAATAAGCCCATAATTTTTGAGCTTGAAATTGCCTTCTTAAAAAATAAGGACATATTTTTGGTTCTGGAACGGAGCTATATTTGCCCCACTTCTCACTGTCCGGTAATTCCCCCTTATTCCCCTGATCCCCTGGTTAAAGGGAGTTTGGCTCCTCTCCAATCTCAAAAGAATTGGAGGATCCTCAAGTCCTATTAATAAGGTGACACATGGCAACTATAAAATCTAACGGCCAAGATCATTAATCGCCACATAATCCTTGTTATCCAGCAAAACACCAAATAATTTCATTTGCCCTTCATTATTTGAGAAACCATCAATCACCGCCCCTTCCGTCCATTTCCATCCAACCCTCCACTAGCCATCATCACTGCCCATTCCCACTGCATCCCACTGCATCCCTCTGCGCGTCCACCGTTTTGTTGCCCGCTTAAGCCGCCAACAAATTAAGGGTATCGGCGCCACCAAATTTCTCCAACCCCCGACATCAGAATCACAGTTTGTGGGTTCTGCGGAGCGAAAATCTCGTCGCCAATCAGTATACCAACTCTGTACTTCAAACTTTTGTATCGCCTTTTTAGATCTGGTATTTGAATTCCACAGAATGTGTTTTTTGATCCATTTTTTTTCAGTTCAGTTTCAATCTAATTTTCAAATTCCAAGGAGTACAAACCCACCATTCTAATTTATGTCCAGAAAAATCGGGGTGTACATGTCCTACTACTATAGATAATTTTTTAGTTCATTAAAAGATCTGGTTCATTAAAATTGCCAATGGCCGTGCATGAAAGAGATGGGTAAATAATTATGTGTGTTCATCCTCATGTCCTTTAGAGAGGTTGTGTTTAGTGTTATATTCTTAGCCATTAGATTAGAATTGGAGGATCCTCCAATTCCTTTAGGATTGGAGAGGAGCCAAACTCGGTTAAAGGAGGGAATAAATGAGGGAAAAGGTGCAGAGGATGATAGATGTAGGTGATGTAGTGGATAAAAATCCTTAACCGTGGTTAAAGGGACAGCTAGGGTTTTTTTTTTTTTTTAAGTATTCGAGAAAATTAGGAGAATTTGTTATACCTTGGTTATGCCACCAAATGGTTATGGTTATGCTCCTAATGGTTAAGTCATGCCAATTATTACGGTGTCCCCGAATTCACTGGTCATTTTGGGGACACTGTAATTTTTGGCATAACTTCGCTATTATGAGCATAACTAACTAAAACCCATTATAAACATAACAAAACCCAAATAAGCATAACCAAGGAATATCCAAAAAACCATCCA
The DNA here is from genome assembly GCA_019656295.1 of Rhododendron mucronatum var. ripense. Taxonomy (NCBI): domain Eukaryota; kingdom Viridiplantae; phylum Streptophyta; class Magnoliopsida; order Ericales; family Ericaceae; genus Rhododendron; species Rhododendron mucronatum. The sequence goes on from BPLT01000067.1 coordinate 1,901,427, forward strand.
AGGCATAACCAAACTCAACCAAGGCATAACAAACAAGTTATGCCTTGTTATGGTTTGGTTATGCTTGTATTGTTTGTTATGCCTTGTTATGGTTTGGTTATGCTTGTAATGAGTTTTGGTTATACTCATAATGAGTTTGCTATGCCAAAAGTTACGGTGTCCTCAAAATGACTGGGGACACCGAAGTCATTTCCTTTATTTTAATAATCAAGGCTGTTGATTTGGTTGTTATTGGTTATTTAGTTGTTTTTGAAAATTTTGGGCTCCATCCAGTTTATTTTGATTTATGAAACTCTTCGATTTGTACAAAAATTCAACATAAGAATGATAACTTACGTCTGATAAAGCTTGTAACGATGAGAAATTTACTTTATTTTTGGCAGGAATGATCTAATCTATGTTACGCAAAAGATGGACGATTTTGATTTTATAGAAATATGTAAAGCAGTCATCGAATTGGGAACTATAGGACTTTAATACCTATGTAAGCATCTAATGTGTTCCAATCATGTGGTTGCCGACATCCAATTATCATAGAAGTTGGTGACACATATAGAATCGATAAGATGTGCAATCTTAATGGTTTAGATCGGTGACCAGAAAAAAATTATTGAACAACTTCCTTTAAAATCTATATGTTGAACCTTATTGTTTATAAATTAAGGTCTTGGGCTTTTGTCTAATGTACAATACTCATACGATCGCAATACAATCACGATGATCGATATCGTCCATTTTGTTTTGCTTGGTGTTTTAATTGTTCACGTAAATTTTTTGGGTCTACCAGGTTTATAACGCCCTTTTATTGGAACATAGATTCATTATTAAAATGGCATTTTACATTTGATCAAGTATGTATTGATAAGAGATTTAATTCATTTTTGGCAGAAGAATTCAAATCTTTATTACGTAAAACATAGATGGTCCCGATTCGAAAAATATAGTGGAGGCTGCCGAAGATTGGTACAGTATGGGACCTTAACGCTTTGGAAGCACCAAATGTTTTCTGATTATGTGGTTGCTGACATCTGATTATCACCGAATTTGGTGACAATGATTTAATCAACAATATGTTGAATCTCATTGGTTTAGATCGAGCATTTGAACCACTACGAAGATCAGGGAAAAAACGCTATTGTTCTGTGTGCACACTGAAACTTATATATTATCAATCAAAAATTATATATTAAAAGCTTCTCATACCAGAACAGATGATGGATTTGGTGTAGTGGTCATGTAAGTTGTTCAAATATTGGGTGGACCAAGTTCAATTCCTGGCCCTTCCGTGCCTCCCTTTTTTTTTCTCCCTCTTTTGATCTACCACACGAAATAAGACTTCACCTGAGCTACTGTGTTCTTGTGACTTAAATTAAATTCAAAATTTTGTCATTATTTGAATTTTTTTCGCATTTATAAGTTTCGTGCCAAACTTTGTTCGCATTTATATATGAAAATGTTTAATTGTGGTTAAGTCGATAAATTGGGGAAATTTTTAAAATGTAAACGTGTTTTGCAATTTTTTTTGGAAATTTTGGGCTCTATCTGGTTTATGAAGATCTTTGATTGGTACAAAAATTCAACATAAGAATGATAACTTATGTCTGATAAAGTTTGTAACGATAATCAATTTACTTCATTTTTTACAGGAATTATCTAATCTTTCTTACGCAAAATATAGACGGTTTTGATTTTGAAAAAATAGATAAAGCGGTCACCGAGTTGTGAATTATAGGACTTTAATACCTACCAGGTTTGTGAGATATTGATTCATCTTGACGAGAGAAATCGGAAAAGTAATTTTTTTTTACTTTTACCCAAATATTTTGAGAAATAACCATTTTTTTGCCAAAAAGTCAGTTTTCTCAATACTTGGGTAAAAGTAAAAAAATTTACTCTTCCAATTCCTCTCGTTGAGACAAATCAATATTTTACAAAACTTTGACACAAAATTAAAGAATACTAAAAAAATTCAAATAAGGACAAAATTCTGAAATTTAATTTAAGTTTAAGTTAATGTCACAAGAACTTAGTAGCTAAGGTGAAGCCTTAGGGCGTGTGAATTCTGACCAACAAGAGGTGAATTCTATTTTAGGGCATGTGAATTCTGTTAAATAGAGGGGGTAAATTATGTGTTTAGAGGGTGTGAATTCTATCCAACATGGGTGAATTCTATTTTTAGAAGTTTATTTTCTTTTCTGTTTTTTATATATATTTTAAATATTATTGTTTCCTTTACTTAACATAAATAGAAAATATCTTCATTTTCTTTTATTTTTTTTTCTTATTATATTCTCAAACTTAATTCTTAGTTTCTAAATTTTTAAATTTTCTAAAATAACTTATAAGTTGTTATTAACTTACTATATTTTTTTCCTTCTATTACTTATAAATTAGTAGAAATTTTTCTACATGAGTTTACAAATCCATTCACTTTTATATCATTCATAAAAATAGACTACTTTATCCTTTTGTAATACTCGTATATTGATTTATGTTTATTTACTAGTTTTTCTTTTCAAGATTTACTAAACGAACCATGTTATTAATTAAATAACACACACACACACATATACATATTACACTCACTAATGCTAAAGATCATTAGAATATAGTAGGAACAAATTTGAGTACAATATAATTTTATTTTTGTACAAAACTAATGATTTCTTCACTTAATTTAACAGGAAAAATTACAGTGATATTGTATACACCCCAATCTGATCTCCCAATCGATTTACTTCGTTTTTCGATTTCTTGTTTTCCCGATGATGATTCAGGTCGAAAATAGTCTTGAGAATGAAATGGTTTGAGCTTGGAGTGTGTGGAACCCGTCCTTATCCCTAAAACCCTTAAGATCGAACCCTAACCTCGGGTTTGACCATCGCGCGACCTACTGGGTCTCTCGCGCGATGCTTTACTTGCCAGGTGGTGGTCCAAGTCAAAGTTTTGACTGTTGACCGTCGCGGGGCTAGTTGAACACTCGCGCGATGGAGCCACTCCCTCGCGCGATGGTCAACACCTGTCATTTTCACCTTTTTCCAGCTGGATTGTGTGATGATCAGGGGGCTACAGGCTTGTGTAACCCTATTTCGTCGACTGGACAGCGTTCTGCAGGGCTGACTTTGCACCACCTCTCCCCCACTCTCCCATCACGTTTGGCACCCCACTTCTCTACCAAGCAACCACATCCAGCCTTGTTGGCTGGTTGTATACCCTTGTAGAACCACCAACCAAGCCCCTTCCTTCTCCTATAAATACCCCATTGCTTTTTCTTCCAAAGGGTTACAAAATAAAAATAAAAAGAGAAAAGAAAGACATACAAGCTCAAGTACACTTCATACTTCATCCACTCAAATCACTCCCATACACCCATTTTCTAGCCATACCATCTTGTTCAAGCCATTTTCAAAGCACTCAAGCAAAGGTATAATTCCTACTGTTTACTGTTTTGATTCCTGAGGGGCTGGCAGGGCTAAGGCTGGTAATCAATATCAGTCCTGGTCCTAAAGCCAGCAGAGTTATAAGTTACTGTGAACCAGCACTCCCACGCGCGAGATACCCACTGCATTGCGCGACTGTTCTAGTCAGCAAGAGATGGTTCCCGTGGGGATGGGATCTTGGTCCTTCTTACTTATATGACTTTATGCTTTTCTGTGAAATCTGTTCAAAGTCATCACACTGTTTAGCATGTTAAAATCAATTAACCTAGCTTATTTTACTTATTTATTTGCTTTGGAATGCCCCTGGGTAGCTTCTGAACTTGACTCAGAGCCCAGACATGCAAGAGCAATTCCTGGAAGTCCAGTCAGCATAGTCGCGCGATGCAGTCACTCTCTCGCGCGATGGTGTTTCGATTTCCAGAAATTGCCCCTGCATGGGCAACTTGGTCTTTTATCTTTGTTTTGATACCCTCACTTTTTAAGGGTTGAATCTTATTCCTGTTTACCCTGTTTGTAATATTCGCTTGCTTTCAATATGTATGAACTGCTTGGTTTGTCCTGGGTGTGCATTGGTTCATTCCAAAGCCTATAAGGAGATGAAACTTAACATGTTGACAGGATGCCAACCCTCGCGCAATGGAGTGGGTTAGACGCGCGATGGTGGACTTGCATGATGGCAGATCCATGCATGCAAGTTGGCCATCGTTTGTGCTAAACCCATACACATGCACTGTTTTGGTATCCAATCTCAGTGTTAGATTTTATCTCATTTATTTCTCGCCATTTCACATATCCATGCTATTATCTATCACATCCTGCAAACTGTTACAGTTTTAATCCCCGATTAACTGTTCCCCAGCCCGAAATGGCTAAAAATTGATTAAATCAAATAGAATCGCAAACAAACATTTTTCGCAAATGCCTAAGTAGAGACCGATCTCCGGATTAGGTGAGAGGGGTGCCATAAAACCCTTCCCCTCTCGTAACCTGGCTCCCGAACCCAGATATGGTTATGACGGACTGGTTCCTTAACTTTTTCAAATCAAACAGCGTGGCAAGTGCTTCAAAATACGGTTCCTTGGGTGTCGAACCTTCAAACCCGAGTGGCGACTCTGTATTTTCGCGAGCGCTTGTCGTCCAGCTTAAGCGCTCCCGCGAACCGGCATTTTTCTTTAGGGAAAGGGAACGGAATCCTTCTTCCTAAGGAAAAGGGCACACTGCCCACAAATATAACTGTTATATTTTATATCGAATTCATACTGCAGAGTTAGAAAAATAATATCATGTCAGTCATGTGTCAGAATGATAATAACATCAGATTTATACAATTAATATCCGAAGGGCTATTGCCTTCATAAATAATATCAAATAGAGTGTCAGGATCAAAACTAATATTAGAATGGCTACAAATGCAGAAAACGAATGTAAGCTATTTTTCCTGTTCGGACTGTTGTGCGGAAGCCGAACAAACAGACGGTGATTATGAATATTGAATCGAAGAAAAAATAGATGTGTGAAGCAAACCAAACTAATCAAACCAAACGTGGGAGAATGAGAGAGAAATCAAACAAAAGGAGAGAGACACACATAGATATATGTGGTTCGGTCTTACTTTGGGATGTAAGCCTAGTCTACGGGCAGTCGATCAATGGCTTCACTAATCAAATACGAATGCTCAAAGAGCTACAAAGAAGAAGTCTGCTGAACTCTCCTGCCAAAACAAGGAGGCAACTCTCACAAACCCTAATCAAATGCCTAATATTTGCTCTCACACCAATAAAGAGGCATAACAAGTGTATTTATACCCAAGGACAAGTTGCCTAACAAGTCCTAACCATATTAGGCTTTGGAGCCCCCAAAAAAAATCCTAAAAACAAAGACAAACGTGTTGTTCTGCATGCCCGCTGGTTAGGACCAATTGTACGGTGGTCCGAACCAAAATATCAGAGAGCGACGATCAAATCTGGAACAATCGGCCAAAGTTCGTCCAGACGAAGTCAGGACGCTCTGAGGTGCCGAGGTTCGTCCTGACGAACTGGTCCGGACCAGACCGCAGGCCAAAATAATAGATTGCTCCAGAAACGTGTAACAAGCACTGCTCTGAACCACCAAGGCCTTGGTCTGGACTAACCAAGCTGCAAACTCCAAAATCGAGCCGAAATTCAACACGGACTCATTTCAAGCCCTGTTAACTACTCCCTCCGTCCCATAATATTTGTCCGGTCCGCAAAACGGAGACTATAAAATAATGCATTTTTTTCAAAAAAAAATTCAATTTTTTTTCACAAGTTAAAAGAACTCGTCGAGAACTAGTAAGTTGTTGAATTTTTTCCCAACTTTTCTTACAAAAATAGTATTCTTTTTACATCTCCGTTTTACGGACCGGACAAATATTATGGGACGGAGAGAGTAGTAAAAAATACGCTATTATGCTTAGGGAGAGTGGGAAAATAGTTGTCTACCTCGGGTTCGGCCGAAACAAGCTTCAAACGAGTTTTTCAAAGTTTTCAATTTCCCGGGAGATGACGGGAACGGGAGTTTGGGCTCGGTTCACGGCAGTTGGTAGCGGTTTTGGGAGGATTTTGGTGGGTAAGGAAGTTTGGAAGTGGTAATTCGGAGTTTGGGGTGGTGTAGTTCGGAACCCATTTTTCTCTCTCTATGGTTTCTCTCACTAAACCTCGATGGCCGGAGCTCGATTTCACCTATTCCTTTTCTGGGTTTGGACGTGCTGAGGGTGAGAGAGGTGTGTGTTTGTTGTGGTTTCAGAGGAGTTTGGAGGGAGAGGAATGGAGAGAGATGGCCGGAGGTGGTGGTGGCCAACTGGAATTGAAACAGATGAAATGTAGAGGATAAAAATGTTAAAGGAGTTGTAAAGATGAGATGTAGAGAATAAAATTGTTAACTGTGGTTAAAGTGGGTGGGGTAAAGGTTTTTTTTTTCTCCACCAATGACCGGTTCTTTTGGTAACAAGTTTGTTTGTTATGCCTAAGTTATACATTTAATGGTTTTAGTTATGCTTCAATTGGTTTTGTTATGCCATTTTTTACGGTGTCTCCAAAACGGAGGGAGACACCGAAGCATCATCCTTAACATAAATGTATCTTCTGGCAAAAAAAGACTTTCTAATAGGAGTGAACACCATGTTTGTTTTTGAGAGATTTTGGATTTGAGATTTTTTCTCTGTCCACGATTTTTAACAAATTTGTTATTAATTACTACTCTTATTTCTCAATCTATCTCTTCCCTCATTATCCAAAATTTCTCAAAACAAAAATCGCAAAATGAACATGGTCTTAGTGCTCCTGAAGCACCGCATCGCCACACTTTGTCGTGGAGCTCACACCAAGATTAAGTAATAATTTTCGGAACAAATCAAATACAACAAACGTTAGAATAGATAAAATTTGAGTTATGTTCGTCTTGTTTTAATTTTTACTAGTGTTGGATGCATAGTTTCAATTTATCTTACTGAGACGAATTTAAGATTTTAATATTTTTAATTACAAATAATTTGGTTACTAATATTAACAAATAAGTCAATTGCTGTAAAAGAGGAAAACTTGCTCTTGTTGATGGGAGTGCATACCAATGTGTGGTAAAGAGGGTGGTTGTGGTGGAGTGATGGTGGTAGTAGTGGCGGTGGCGGAGGCCGCGATGGAGTGATGGTCATGGTGGCGGTGGCAGCGGTAGTGACGAAGTGTTTTGTGGCAGGGGTGATGGTAGTGGCAATGCCGGTGGGAGTGACGGTGGTGGTGACGACAATAATGGTGATGGTGGAGATGAGAGTGGCGGTGACAACAACAATATGAGTGGCAGTGTGGAAGGTAGCGGTGGAGGAGGAAATGATTGAAATGTAAGCACTCATGAATTCCGACAAAAAATAAGTAGTTCAAAACTACTTAATATTTTTTTGAATGGCAAATTTTTTTTACAACCCTCTAGCCTACATTTTGAGACGTACTTAATTTCTTAAGCAATGTAAAATGTTATTATTAAACCTACTTAATTAATTATTATGTAATTCATTCAATTTTAAGTGTTGAATTTAGTTTATCAAACAACCATCACTCTTAAAAAAGAACAGAAGGAGTTACTTGGAAAATTATATAAATTTGCAAGTATACAAATGATATTATGATAATGCCTAGAGTAGTTTTCCTCCCATTCAGTACGGGATCTACCTCTCGACTCCCAATATATCCAACCAATAGTACCAGGGACGAACACAAGAATTCAAGGTTGGGTGGGCACACGTTAAAACAATTATACATATAAAATGTAATACTATTAATTTTGCCAATATAACTTGTAAACATGCTACACAAAAATATTATTGTATGTATTCAATCAAAATATTTCTTCAAATACAATTATTTTTCTCATATCTTTTTGTTGGATGGGTGAACATCAAGATTCTAAAATTTCTCTAGGCGCTAGTCGAGCAGAGGGCACCACCTAGCACCTCAGCCGATTTATCGGTGATTAGTCAGCACCTAGACATTATGCGCATTTTCTATTCTTTTAATATTTTTAAAATATTATCCTACCCCTCCCAAGTTTTTAGAGCAAATATAACAACATAAGTGGAACAAAATATTAAATAACATGAAAATTCAGAAATATTGCCAATTCCAACGTTCAAAGTTCAAACCAAATCCAAATGGGTAGACTGATAATTGTCGATTTGGGTAAGTGCATTGATAGGCCCGTAAATGTTCACATACGCGCCCCCTAAATTATCCTTGCTAAGTTCATTTATATGTTACTACTTGGAGATTTATACTTTTATTTTTATTGTAGCTATTTGGAGAGTTTGATACAAAAAAGTGCAAAGTTGAAGTATTAAACAATGTCAGAAGGTCCGAATCACAATAAGAAGTCAGGAGTTTGGCACTGGACTTAACCGAAGTTGATTGGCCAAGGAATTAGAGTTTTAAATGAGAAATTGGACTTGCACAGCTTGGACTAAGGACGGGCCCATGATGTTTTAATATCTTATTAGGGCTTTTGGAAATTAAATAAAGGAGACGGCATTAGTACTACTTATAAGAGGGATATTACAAGCATAAGAACGGGGACGCACGATATCAAAGAACGGAAGAGAGGAGAGCTGCCGACAATCATCAGTGCACATCCCGCACAGCGGCAGTCACGGCAGTCAACAAAAAGATCAGCACGATGTTCTCCTTTCTGATGTCCGGCTAAACCCCCTCCTAGGCGTAGATGAAACACGATCTCCGAGTAATATAGTTTATGTTTTGTTTGGAGTTTTTCTATTCGAACAATGGTCGTATGAATTAAGGATTATATTTCATTGGTAATTCTTTCCATTCAATCTATCGTGTTTGTTTTTCCGGAATTCAAGCACTTCGTACAACGGTTTTATTAGTTCGTAATAATTGGGTAAGATGGGCTATGCTCCGTAAGACGCGTCGTGCTATTAGACGATCCGTGCCATAGAGACGGGTCGTACTAGTAAGACGATTCATGCTAGGCGGCGATATCCCATGCTATTTGATGATTTGCGATTATCTTTAGGTGACACCCTGTGGGCCCGCGAACCCTAAGGTGTCCGGTTTGATTCGAATAGTTAGCTTTGAACATTAGTATAAACTATATTGCGAGGGATCGGGTGGATTCGAAACCCTAGGTCTTTTCTATTAGAGGACTCACTTTACTTTTAATTGCTTTACGTTAATTAGTTTGCATAATTTTAGAAATCAAACAATCAAATTCTTTCCTGAATTAATTTAGAAATTAATTAGAACAACTGCAATTTAGCCTTCGTAATCCCTGAGGACAAAACTCGGAGTACTTATCGCTATCTTTTAGATAGTAGTAATTATTCTGTTTTATTAATTATTTTTGATATGGAAACGACCCGATCAAATTTTGGCGCCGTTGCCGGGGATTACAAGCACGGTTGCATTGTTTCGATTAATTTTTATTTTAGTTCATAGCTTAGATTTTTTTTTCCCTTTTCTTTTCATTATTTCTCTTGTTTTTGTATTAGTTTTTTGTGTAGTGCCGGTCTCTTGATTTTAGTCGAGATAAATTTGAAGCTAACAGTTGCTTGGCATTACAGGAAGTCCGGTGTGGTAGCTAAATTTATGCCAGTGACAGTGAGTTTCTATTTTATTCTTGTTTTTACTTGTATTTGTATTTGTATTTTTGTTCCCTTAATTTAGTAGTGTAGCTTGCAGTAAGTTTTATTTTGGAAAAAAATGGCTTACTTTGAAGACTGCTCTTGGAACATTGAGTTGAGTCCTGAGGTAATAAAATTGCTTCCCAATTTTTATGGTTATCCCTCTGATAATCCATACTCACATATCCAGAAATTTGAGGAGATTTGTGCTACTTTATCCAACCTTCATAGTGAAACAGTCAAACTACAATATTTTGAGCAATCATTGCGGTACAAGGCTACAAGTTGGTTTTTCCTCTTAAATTCTTACTCAACATGGCAAGAGGTGCAAAATTTATTTTTGGAAGAGTTTTCCCCCGTATATCAGATTGTTCTTCGGAAACAAGAAATCGTAAACATTGCTCAAATCGAAGAGGAGTCTTATTCTCATTGTTGGGAACGGTATAAAGATTTGCTACTCTCTTTTCCAGATCATGGTTTTGCACTTTGGCGCATTATAGATTTCTTTTATGATGGGTTAAATGGTAAAACGCGTCAGTTGGTAGACATGATATGCCATGGTGAATTTTTGGATAAAACTGATGAAAAGGGTTGGGATTTTTATGATCTATTTGCTAAAAATTCTAAATTTTGGGTTTGCAACATGAACTATGAAGATGCGAATTCTCAGGCTCAGGTAGAAGAGCAAATAGAGCCACTTGTTGTTAGTGAAGGCGCTGTTGATTTGGAATTGGAAAAAATCACGGAGTCTGAATTAAGTGATGAGCTTAATGTCCAATGTTCTCCTCAAGTGAATTTTACTTGTTCACCTGAGATGACTTTTGATACGAAAACTCTTGAGGAGCCATTGTTGAAAATTGACCAAATTCCACTTGAACATGCTAATCAAATGCCTTCAGTTTTAGATCATACTAGCAGTCCTTTTGAGCATCCAATTGATTTTCTTGGTGTTGATAATTTTATTGTGGTTTATCATCCATTTTTTTTGCAACTCATCAACAACTCGAAAGTTAATTTGGTTTGGAATGTAGGCTTGATGGAATTTCAACTTCAAAAGCGACTAAGGCAATTGAGATATTCTAAGTATTTAATTTTGTGGCATGGTCGCGTACAATTTTTAACGGAGAGCTTGAAGTTGGGTGAAACATTCATATTAGTTACTCTCCATAGTGTCATCAAAGTTTGGGTTTCCCATGACGAGAGTGATTGGCATTATCTTTTTGTATAAATTTTATTTTTGTTCTATTTTTTTTTTCTTTCTCCTTCTCTTATTTCTTTCTTAGGCTAGTTGCTTTTATTATTCTTTCTTTTTGTTGGGAGGACTAACATTGCAGATTGCTTCCATCCAAGTTGGGGGGGCCTTCTCCCCTCTCACATTACATCCTGCGTAGTTCTCCATTCGAGGTTACATCTTTCCTATCTTTTACATTTCTGTTCTCTCTTTATTTTTTATGCCTTCAATGCGGACATTGAATAGTTCAAGTTGGGGGGAGGGATCAATTTGTTCTTTTTCCTTGTTAGATTCAAAATGTTGAAAAATTAAAAATAGTGGGACCCTTTTGCATGCGGTTTGACACTTCTTGTGTTTATTTGTTGGATAACTGAGTTGAGGTGTGTTGCCTATCATAATGATATCTGTTTTTGGCATGGTAGTTCTACTTGCTAACTTGTCTTAAGAAGTTGATTATGGCACTTTGGTTTGGCACTTTTGCACTTCACGTATACTTGGGCTTTGATCACTAGTGAGTTGTGAATTAACTGTTATTGATGGCTAGATTAGTGGAGACTTATGCCCTAGTGAGCTTTCGTGCCTTATCTTTTTGTTGGAGTGGTGTCAAATAAACTCTTAGTTTGTCATGGAAAGAGTCAACTTATCGAGGTCTCATTATTCTTGATTGCTGAGCATTGGAATTTATTGATTGACTTATTAATCTCTTTGGTTTGGTTTGACATATGGTTGATTCACCCCTTGGAGAGGATTATAGGCCATCTTTGTTATTATTTGAGCCGGTTCGTTCATTTGTTTTCACATTTACCTCTTGCGAGCCACTTTGAGCCTTACACGATTAGCCTTTTCTTGGTTAGCTCCACCTTCCATATTGTTTGGAGAAAGGCGAAAAACATTAAGGTGTAATTTTTGGATGGATTGTGAAATATTTTGCTCGAATTGGTGATTTCCCTTAAAAAAAACAAGAAAGAAAAGAAAGAAAGAACAAGAAGACAGAAAGGGGCACCAATATGTTTGAGAAGGAGGAATCATGCTTTATGATTGGAAAATGTTGAAAGAAGGAAAGATAAGGTGGAGTTGAAAAAGTGAAAAAATTGGGCTCACATTGTTAAATTAGCCCTAAGTTGTTTGCCTATTCTTGGACACGTGATGTTTTACCCTAACCTTGAAATATTTTTCCTTACCCCGCATTACAACCGAAATTAAAGTCCTATTTGATCCTTGGGGAGTTGGGTTGTGGATTGATGGATGTGAGAGAGAGTTCCAATGCTTGGTGTTCCGTTCATGAGACCGTGTGTCCACCATATAAAACATTATTTCCGTGTCATAGTGTGCGAGTGCTTTGCTTTCATTTATATTACTTCTAACCGCACACTTGAGAGTTACAATATGCACCTCGTTTCGAGTGAATTTCTTTGTGAGTGCTTGACATGGTGAGAATTGAAGTCGAGACTCGGTCCAGAGAAAGCGGTTAGTCATTGCAAACTTGTGGTTGAGGCCCATATCACACACACGCTAAGCCTATGTGCCATGGTTTATTTTTGGACTTGATAGCGTTTGGAACTATTTGCGCCTTCTTATATCATTTTGGTAGTTGAATATTCTTTGCTTGACAAATCAATAAGTTATATGACAGATTTTGGATTCCATGTGAAAGGGTTCCCTGTGTTTTGTGGGTAATCACTGCTGAAAACCCTCACGAGACTTCACTCGTCCTACCGGGGCCGCCTGGAGGTTTAAAAGAATTATCGGTTTTAATTTGTTTTCTTTAGTTGCATTTTGTTTTCTTTGCTCGAGACTAGCAAAGTGTAAGTTGGGGGGTGTGATAGGCCCGTAAATGTTCACATACGCGCCCCCTAAATTATCCTTGCTAAGTTCATTTATATGTTACTACTTGGAGATTTATACTTTTATTTTTATTGTAGCTATTTGGAGAGTTTGATACAAAAAAGTGCAAAGTTGAAGTATTAAACAATGTCAGAAGGTCCGAATCACAATACGAAGTCAGGAGTTTGGCACTGGACTTAACCGAAGTTGATTGGCCAAGGAATTAGAGTTTTAAATGAGAAATTGGACTTGCACTGCTTGGACTAAGGACGGGTCCATGATGTTTTAATATCTTATTAGGGCTTTTGGAAATTAAATAAAGGAGACGGCATTAGTACTACTTATAAGAGGGATATTACAAGCATAAGAACGGGGACGCACGATATCAGAGAACGGAAGAGAGGAGAGCTGCCGACAATCATCAGTGCACATCCCGCACAGCGGCAGTCACGGCAGTCAACAAAAAGATCAGCACGATGTTCTCCTTTCTGATGTCCGGCTAAACCCCCTCCTAGGCGTAGATGAAACACGATCTCCGAGTAATATAGTTTATGTTTTGTTTGGAGTTTTTCTATTCGAACAATGGTCGTATGAATTAAGGATTATATTTCATTGGTAATTCTTTCCATTCAATCTATCGTGTTTGTTTTTCCGGAATTCAAGCACTTCGTACAACGGTTTTATTAGTTCGTAATAATTGGGTAAGATGGGCTATGCTCCGTAAGACGCGTCGTGCTATTAGACGATCCGTGCCATAGAGACGGGTCGTACTAGTAAGACGATTCATGCTAGGCGGCGATATCCCATGCTATTTGATGATTTGCGATTATCTTTAGGTGACACCCTGTGGGCCCGCGAACCCTAAGGTGTCCGGTTTGATTCGAATAGTTAGCTTTGAACATTAGTATAAACTATATTGCGAGGGATCGGGTGGATTCGAAACCCTAGGTCTTTTCTATTAGAGGACTCACTTTACTTTTAATTGCTTTACGTTAATTAGTTTGCATAATTTTAGAAATCAAACAATCAAATTCTTTCCTGAATTAATTTAGAAATTAATTAGAACAACTGCAATTTAGCCTTCGTAATCCCTGAGGACAAAACTCGGAGTACTTATCGCTATCTTTTAGATAGTAGTAATTATTCTGTTTTATTAATTATTTTTGATACGGAAATGACCCGATCATGCATCTGGGGTTTTGATATTTACGACTTTTGAAATTTTTGATCGTGTAAGAAAAGTGGGTAGACTGGAAATGTGTATATTATAGTAAAACTATGCCGAAGCCCTTTATATTATACTACCATGACACTAAAGCCCTTCATTTTTTAAAATCACATTGCCTACTCTCCTATTCGTCTGCCTAGCCCACCTAGCCCATTAATCCCACTTAGTGGCTGATTAGTCGGTCCAACACCTAGACAAAGGCCTAGACAAGGCAGCGGGGTACCGCCTAGCATCTAGATGCCGATTATGACTAATCAACCGCCCAGGCCGTTTTTTAAAACATTGACAAACATAGATGATTTTTTAATGTTTTTGAGATAAAAAATATATTATAATACTAGTAGAAATTTAAAACTTTGGTACAGTCATCCGGGCTGATCCGCCATTAAGTCCGTATTAATAGTACCCCACATCATCGATCAAAGCATGTACATCAGTAAATAGGTAAAATCGCTATGAAAAATCTTCAAACGGTAGTTTTACCAATTCCCTTTACATTACAAGATGCAACAATCCTAGATTTTTTACCTATCCCTTGATTATAATATTATTAGGTTATTGGTAGGAGATGTACATGAAATAAGAGGAACCAATGAGAGAAGAGGGAGAAAGTACATGGGGATCACAAAAAGAATAAAGTATAGAAAACCTAATGAATAGTTCTTTGACACTTTTGACTAAGAAATGTAGCAAATTTGTTTTACCTTGGCATATACAGAGCGTTCTGTATGGGCGTTTTTATGTGTTCGATTCTCTAAAATACCTAAAATGCACATTTGCCTACTCTGATGTGTATATATATTTTTTGATAATAAAAAAGAGTGAGAGGGGGCGACCATCGTAACAACTTCCTTTGGACGTGACCATGGAGGCTCCCTATCCGCCAATAGAATGCCCAGGTCAAGCCATAGCTACCGTTCGGGAGGATGGGCCATCATCACAGCACTACTTTAATGCACAACTGGTGAAAACTCTCCCTCTTTTAATCCACAGATGAGGTTCGAGTACCTGCCGTAACTCAAACTCCCACTGCGTTAAGGGAGGTAATAAGCCTTACCAATTGGGCTACCACCTCAGCAGTTACTTTGATGTACTTGCTCCCTGAAGGCATAACATAAAATCCAGCTTGGTAGCTTAACTTCAAATTTGTAGACGTGGCAAGATATCACACCATACTTTAGTCGGCATCTCTCTACATCCCACGCACCAAATTATATATCCCACTACGACAATTGAGTAGTGTAGTGACCGAAACAGCGCCACACCTCACTCCAACAAACTCGTCCCCATTTTTAAGGAACCCCAAGCCCCTACACTTCATCGAAACTCTCTCTCTCTCTCTCTCTCTCTCTCTCTCTCTACGTGTAGGAATAAGTAATGGCAGTGAAGAATTCGAATCCAATGGTCGTGATCACCAACCTCAGCTTCACCTACCCCGGAATCGACGACCATCCGTCGCCGGGCTCTACCCCTCTCATCACCGAGTTCTCTCTCACTCTCCACTCTGGCGACCGATGCCTCCTCATTGGATCAAATGGCACAGGTTCGATCCCTGTCCATAACTCTCACCAACCTCCCTTAGGTCGCCAAGAAAATTGGAATCGAAAAACAAAAATTTGGTTTGTTTGTTGATTGATTGATTGATTTGGTTTGGTGTGAACGTGAATATTAGAGAAAACGATGATACTGAAGATACTGGGAGGGAAACACATGTTGGAGCCCAGCATGGTTCGCGTGCTAGGGCGATCGGCTTTTCACGACACCGCCTTGACGTCTTCTGGAGATCTCTGCTATCTCGGAGGGGAGGTTTGTTTGTTTGTTTGTTTGTTTTGTGTGTGTGGAATTTGTGTTAATTTCATGTGAATTGTGCATTTGCATTACGTGTGGGGACGTTTATCATGTGAATTCTACATTTCCATTAAGTGTAATTGAGCTGGAGAAAGTCTATTCAATCCCCCCTCCCCATTTTTACAACCAAACTTACAACTGATTTGTCACATTAGCATATATGCTCCATCATTTCGATGATTGGAAAAGTTCACCTGATAGAGCGTGTTGAAAATATTAGTCACGTCAAAATTTATATTTATTTGGTTTCTATAAATGCATGACAAGAACATGTTCATCTGCTATGTGAGTTAGTTTGTTCTGTGTTCTGATCATGCATTTATTTGAAATTCTGTAAAAATGAATTTTGTATTCTTATTATTTTCGATATGTTCTATAATGTGAATGTTTTCTACCATCAAAATGATAAATGTGAATGTTTTTTATCATCAAAATGATAGAGGAGCCTATATGCTAATGTAGTAAATCGGTTGTGTGTTTTGTTGTAAAAATGGAAGTGTCACTAGACTTCCCCAGTTGAGATGTGAGGAAGAAGATTGCATAAATGGAGGCTGATTAGTTAGCCGGTACCTGCCAATGTACTGATTAAAGGAGTTGGATTAACTTTTCCGTCTGTTGTCGGGTTTGTTTGGACCCAGAATCTGAACTATTCATCTCGTAGCATTCAATTGAGCAGATCGAGTGCCCATAGCAATAGGATTGGATTGCGTTTAACTAGATTAGAGGACTTGTATGATTTGGCCAAAAAAATTACTGCCGTTAATGTGTTGGTCGAGTTAATCTGATAATTAATGTACTATACCCATGCATTTGTTACTTATCACATGGTACTCAAAATTTAATCACTGTAGAGTTTTTGTTTTGAAAAATACCATCTAGTTTTCCAAACATGATTGTGATCCAACGGTGTGGTTACATTCTTGTGATCTATGAGCTATCCATTTAGATCATGCCTAGTTGATCTGTGTTTGTCAATTGGAATTTCATACACTTGGCTCGAGTTATTTGAATTAAGGGTGGAGGATTTTTCCTCGATTCTTATCTCCATATGGGAGTTCACAAGACCTAACGTGAATTGCAATTCCCCTACTAGATAGAGTCACTAGTGTAGTGTTTAATCTGAATTGGTCAAGGGAAAGATTACGATAAAGGAATGAAATAAGTCATACATTTGCTAGTGAACTAAAGACAACTTTTTTATTATTATTATTTATCATTGACACATAAATTGATTTGGGTCTCTAGGCCTATCCTCTCTGATGCCATTTGGCTTTGGTTTGGGGGTATGGTTCCGCAGCAAAATAGGTATAGAGGGGCCACTGTTTCAGTGGTATTCTGAGAGCAGCCACTTTGTGCATATTGCCAAAGGTTCGGTCTGTCTCTAATCCTACCCTGCCCATATCCCAAATGATTGGGGACTAAATGGGTTCTGTTGTTGTTGTTATTGTTGAGTACCTCTTAGTAATTTTCTAATGAGCAGTGGACCTCTTTCATGCGCCCTTCCATTATAAGTATTCCAGAACTGGTTCTGATCTGCTAGTTGTTTCCCCACCTTCCACTCAAATGCTGCTGCTAACTGGAATTTTATTAGACCTCATTTCCCTATTGAGACTTGGCATTATCTTCTTTGGTTCCCAACATCCATTTATAGGCACTTATCCATGGTTTGGATTGCCATCGACGGAGAACTTTGGACTAAAGACAACCTTAAAGATTGGGGGTTGTAGAGTCTGCTACATGCCTCTACCGGCAAGTGATTAAAATCTCCCTCACTTATTTTTTGAATGCACTTATTCTCCGAGAAATTTGAAAACCATTTGTTGAGTCAGTTGCATCTCTAGATCTCAGCCTTTGTGAGATAAGGAAATCTCCTAGATTGGTGGGGAATTTAATGGGAAAGTCTTTTCACAACATTGTTGGATGAATTGCTGGGTGGTGCTATGGTTCACAACATATAGCACATAAGGAACTACAGGGTTTTCGAGGATAACCACATGCCTATGTCTTGTTTTGTGGATCCAAATTGTTATGACATTAGAGTTAAAGGTTCTCCTTTTGCGTCTGTTAAGTATTTTCATGTCGTAAACCTTGACTGTTTAGTACTTGCAGATCCAATGGAGTTTTAACTCTCATTAGTCTAACAACCTCCTCTGTACGTGCGAAATAGGTATGCCTGCCTTCATCCTTTGGAAAGTAGGTGCATTTTAAAGTAATGGCCTTTGGAAAATCCATGTTTGTTTTTTTCTCATGCTCCTAACACCAAAGAAACTTAGTTTCTTTCATTCCGTGTCTGCAAGTAACAAACATGGCGTAAAGCATGTTGAAGGAGCAAATGTATGAAATCATAGAAAACATCCATGTTTCAAAATTTGAAGTTGCATACGAATAAAAGCTTTTCTTTTGCAGTGGGGGCGAGATGTTGCTTTTGCTGGGTTTGAGGTTCCAATACAAATGGATGTTTCTGTTGATAAGATGATTTTCGGAGTCTTAGGGATTGATCCTCATAGAAGAGCTGAATTGATTAAGCTAAGACATTATTTCTTCAGAAAATAGTCTTTTTAAGTTTATGAGCTAATATTTGTTTATTTAATCCCTGTTGTAGTTTGCTAGCACAAGCGTTTGTGGTTTCCTTATCGTTTACTTTTCAAACCTAGGGCATTCTTATAGGCCAACCTGTAAGCTTGTGAAAGATGTCTGCTATCAAGTTCTTGTCTGCTTACTTGGTTTTTTAGGTGTTAGATATCGATCTATCATGGAGAATGCATAAAGTATCTGATGGTCAGAGAAGACGTGTGCAGATCTGTATGGGTCTGTTAAAGCCATTCAAGGTATCTTAACGTTGCTTCTTTTTTTTTTTTTGATCTGGTATCTTAATGTTGCTTGACATTTAAGCTTTTTGCTTTTTGACCACTTCTCTTTCTCTGGTGATTTTATTTTGGAAATCTTTGCTCATTAAGGCTCCGTTTGTTTAGGCGTAAAATGTTTTCCAGCAAAATATTTTACCTATTTTCCAATGTTTGGTTGTGTAAAAATTAGGAAAATATTTTACATGTAAAACATTTTTCATTACTTAGATGAAAATGACTTACCCTTAAATCTTCAGTAAGTTATTTTCCGAAATGAACCCTCTGCATTCTACTACAATTCTCATTGCTCAGCTTCCTCGATTGTCAGTCTTGATCCACGTTCAATTCCAATATTCTTAGATCTTTCTACTGTTTAAGGCCACCCCCCCCCCCCCCCCCCCCCCCCCCCCTTCTGTACACTAGTTTGTCGATTTCTGAAAATATTTTTCAAATGCCAACCAAACACCGGAAAATAAAAGTTTGAAGTTTGGTTTCTATAAAACATGTTACGTCAAAACAAACGGAACCTAAAGCTACTCTCCTTGTTTATACAGGTACTTCTTCTTGATGAGATAACAGTTGATCTGGATGTGTTTGTGAGGGCTGACCTGCTAAAGTTTCTTAGAAAGGAATGTGAAGAGAGAGGTGCTACAATTATATATGCCACCCATCTATTTGATGGTCTTGAGAGTTGGCCATCACATATCGTATGTTCTTTCTTCTTGTTCTGTCCATACGTTGTTCATGATATCTAAACACCCAATGAGTTTTTATTTGCTAGTTTGAAATCAGAATCGTTTGTTTGTATTTAGGTTTATGTGGCTCATGGGAATCTGCAACTAGCAATGCCGATGGATAAAGTTAAGGAGATCAGCAACATGTCACTAATGGTCAGTTTTTTTTCACTCTTAGAACAATAGAATTCTAATCTTGCAGCAGCCATTCAACTTTTCATGAATGCTGTTAGATAGGGTGCTTATTTAATGTGGTTTGACTCTATGTATCTACCCTATATAAGGATTAGAAATTTGTGCAATGTTTGGTTGGCTGTTACTTTCAGTATCAAAATTTACTGGTCTTTTTTGGAATTTCTTTTGAAAACAAATTACTCATCATTTCAAATCTTGTTCATTTTTAAGTGAAATCGGTTCCCGAAGATTTGAAATATGTTTGTGTAATGTTTCCTCATAAAATGGATTCTCTCAAAATATTTCGAGAAACAAATCTTGGTGACTGTGAACCAAACAAGATTCAGCAGTAATTGTGGGGGTTCTGGTTATGATCAGTGGGCTGGCGTTGGCTCTCTAGTTTACTTCTGCTCGCTCCATTGTTCCTCCTCCTCACGACCTGTACCAAGTCACATGGACTGGGTCCAGCCCAGTGACCCTCCAATGGTCAAGTTAGTCTAGGAAGGAAAAGTGAGAATTACTATTTGGTGGGAACGGCATACCACATTAGGGTTTCAATCCTCCCTTTATATAGAACTCACTTGACTTGTTGGTGAGGTAAGCGCGTACATGGCACACTCGGTAACCGCCTCGGGTAACGTCGCATATGACGCACCAGATAAGGCAGTTATGGTGCACTTTGTCTGAGCTAGCCGTAATGGTAACGTTCGCCACATGCCGTAACCTCCTCGGCCTGCGTCACGATGACACATGTAGCCAGGTGATTGGGTGCATATGAGCGAGATGCTTGCAGGTAGAGCCAGTTGGATCCGAGCCGATTGCGCCCGACATACAGCTAGGCAATCTGATACCAGACAGGTCCGAACGAACTTGACTGAGCCGCACGGCTCAGTCGCTGTCCGAGCTAGTTATTCCGGGCTACTACAGTAATGTTCTGCAAAACTTCTAAAAATAGCAGCCAAACATCCGAGTTTTGAGCTACGAATCCTCTACGCTCTATGGTTTCAAATACAAATCCTCTCCCCCTTTTGCATCACAATTCTTTCTTTAATGTATGTTGTGGGCATATTGTGCGTTTGTTGAAGTTGTTTTTATACTTTTGAGGATGTTGATATTGTTGTGTCTTCTGGGGCTTTGGTTTATAGAGAACCGTGGAGCAATGGCTGCGAAAAGAGAGAGATGAGGAGAGGAAGAGAAGGAAAGATAGAAAGGCAAATGGTCTTCTAGAATTTGAGAAGCAAGTTGATGGAAGTCGCGTGGCTGGGGGTCTGGCCATTGCTACTGTACGCGCAACGAACAATGGTTGGGCTGCAAGAAGGATGCACTCCACCATTGCTGGTGAAGAGAATTTTGTATTCAGCTCGAACAAAGTTCTGAGACAATGATTGAATTTATTTCAACCCAAAATAATCCTGGATCCCAAGCTTAGAATGCTTTTGTCATAGCAAAGTTGGTAATGTCTTGTGTGAGTTTTTCAGCCCAAAATAGCATGACGGCTGCATTCTTTAATTATAGTCTGTGTAGAGGTGCAAATAGTTAGCAGGTGTGTAATTCATTCGAGTTTGTACTGTTTGTACCTTCTGGCATGAATGCTAAATTGTATTGTTTATGTTGTGATGAAAGTGATTGCAGATTTTGTTCGATTGCGAAAAGTTCACAATCAAAAGATCGAATGAGAAATTTGATATTCCATAGCTCATTTTCTTGATTTTAGTTACTTTGTCAAAAGTTGGCCAATCTTGACTACAACATTTTTTGTGACATCAGTAAGTGTTCAAATTTCTGTTAGTTTGAGTTGCTTCTGGATTTACATTTAAACTTTCAACTTTTTTAATCTATCGAACATCAGAATCTTCGATATTCACATATGTTCGTGGGGTGCTGTTGGGGATTGTGTTCTGGAGTCAGACCTCCATTTTTGAATAACTAATCTTTGTCTTAGGATTAACAGAAAAAAAATGGAAGACAATAACATGTCGATTCTTCTCTATAATAGAAACTATTTATTCCTCTGAGTCCATCAATGTTGTAGAAAACAAGAAGAAATAAGCAGTCTCTTTGGGATTAAACTTCTCCCCTGGAATTCGCAATTTGTAAGAAAACAGATAGGACTATTTAACAAATAATAGTTCTTAGAAATTTTTCCGTATAAAGAGATGGACTAGCTAGCTACTACTATTTCTTTCCCCTCGCAAGGCATCCAATTTTTTCAAGCAACACTAATTTGCAAACCCACTTCTTCGCGGCGTTTTGTCTGAAGACTTACATTTGGAAGCTCGGAACACTGCATTTCCTGGTCGCCCTTCACTTCTGGATTCTCTTCTCTCTCATCCCCGCCATTGCTCATCACTTTCGTCTCTCTTTTCTTTCCTAAGATAACAGTGTATAGTCCCATGACAATCAAGACTGACCCTACAATGCTGACATAAAAAACAACACTATAGTTAACAACAAAGCAACACGTAGGAACCTGTTGTTAAGATTCCAGGGGAAAAAACTAAAATAAAAGTTTGATACGCACGTTCCAACATATAATTTCTCTTGTAGAAGCATCCAACTGAGAATTGCCACAACAATGAGCAGGAGTGGACTGAACACTGACACATACAGAGGACCTTTTCTCTTGACACACCACGCGATGAGGCAAAATGCTTGTGCAGTACACACTGTTGCCTGAAATTATTTTGTTTATTCTGCGTTAGCACAACAACAAAAGTACTAAATTTGTCTTTCCCTCTGTTGAAACATTACTGTGTTAGAAAATTTAAGCCAAAATCAAATTTAATCACACGCTTCAAGGTACCTAACTTGGTTACTCAGATTTATGGGCAATCCAAGGGAATAAGCAGAAGATGAACCACTGCATATAGTGCAATAAGCCGGAGGAAAAAAGTCTTTTCTTAGCATGAAACTCATTCTATAGCGAAATCAGATTTGATGCTATCGCGCTATTCAAAAGTCATGGTCTCAACTACTAGAGTATGGATAACTCTTTCCTTCTCTTCTGCCTCTCCACTTCTATGCCGAACTTCATCCCCTATATTCATAGGTGAATTCATCCTAGAAAAATGATGAATGGCCGGGGTAGTGCAAGAGCTCCTTAATCAGCAAAACCAAAAGCTTCACACAAAGTTCAAGAGCCCGAAGCATCTTGGCTAGTTACAGGCTTATAGCTCACCTTAGTCCGTTTCTACTAGCTTTCCAATGAAAATACAAATTCGATGTTGGATATATATATATATATATATATATATATATATGTATATATGTGTATACACACACACACACACACACACACATATATATATATACGTATACATAACGGAACAATATTTTGTACTGCATATAGAGTTGAAACAACCTTGATGATGGGGCTCAGCGACTATGCGGATAGATCACGTACCACACTGATGCCAATAATCCCAGACTCGATGCTGGCCATCAAACATATCAATGCTGAGGTTGTATAAGGAGCTGAATAGTTTAGACCAATTTTCGCCTGAGACCAATAAGAAGAAAAAATACAAAACTTACACTAAGCTAATTAATCAAAGTCTACTTTGTATATGTTAGGCCTATACTACTAAAGGACTTCAGGATGTCGACTATAATCTTCATATGTGTAGGTAAAGTATTTGATGTACGACAAGTAGAAGAGTTCTACAACAACAGGGTGATCAGCAAAAGTCTAAACAGCAAATTTACCACCACAAATGTTCAGACACATACCTAATAGAGATATGTGCACTTGGGCACCACACACCATGTACGTGGCCACCACACGTGATGCACTTGGGTCACACACTCATCGATGGTTGCCGTATGTGTCAGGGTATCTGTATCCAATGCTTTTTCCTAGTCTAAACTAGGCCAAATTTCATAATCATGATGTTCGTCAGGTGAGCAATAATTAGTGCTCAATTACCTGGATAATGAGCCATGCTCCCCAAGAAAAGTTGCTTGCTCTGAGGAGAATAGGCCCCAACATGAACTTCTTGTCATTGGTGGTACTGCTGGAATTCCTTTTTCCCATATTATTAGCATATTTCCAATGGATGCTTGATCCTCCCATGACTATGCTTCCCTGGTAAAAAGACAACAACATTGCTCCACCCACACACACTACTGTCCCTAAAACCTTGGCTTGCCCTGCTTTCTTCCTGATTCCCACACTTTCCAGCCTGCCAATTACAGTGATAGAAATAGCGTACATGTTGTGGATTTGTTCCAATATGCAATTTCGCACGAAGAATAAATCAAGCAAGAACACAAGAAACGACCGAGAAATTTTTACATGGTTCTCCCCTTGTGTAATTAGGTACATCCTCTCCTCACACAAGTTTTCACTACGTATCAAATGAAAAAAAGTGAGCAGATTAAATCGGTTGTTGCATACAAAATATATTTATATCGGTTTGTATCAGTTTTGGACCCACCAAATATTGGATACACGTGATTCAAAGATATATAAATATTGTACTTTTAGGATGAAGAAAGTTACCTATGATATTTTGGTTACCCTATTTCGGATTATTATACTATTCGTGTAAATTCCTGTGAAGTTGATTTAGAGAAATCATATACAACTATTGCAGTTTTTTTATTGATGTTCTACATATTGGGACATACGATAAGAGGGACCAAATTATAAGACGCATGGCGAAGCAAAATTACCCGAAAGGATGGCTAGAAGGAAAGTGAGAACCGGCTCCAAATTTGATAAAGCACATGCAATGGTTGGGGTAGAGTGATGTAGCCCAACAAAATATAAAACCTGGTATAGAGTTGCCTAGCAAATTTCCTTCAACCCAAAATACATAAGGTCACAATTGGTAATCCTGTTTTGTTATCATTGTCAAAAGGAGTTTTCAAAACACCTTTTTGTAAAACAGTTTTCCATATTGTTTTTGTACAATATCCATTTCAGAGCGAAAATAGCTCACACAAATCCAAAAAACCCATTGTAGGTTTTCTTTTGAAAAATCAATAACAAGGTTCTTTGTAAAATAAGTTTAAGTTATTATACAAAAATTTACAACTAGACCGAACTGAACCAAATTAGATTTCTTTTTCCTATTTATACGAACAACAGAATCAAAACATAAAACATGATTAGTCGCATACATTTTTAAAAAAAGAATTGAAGAAAACTTGTTTTAAAGAAGAGTGAGACAGTGATCAGAGGGCCTATTGAACTTTATTTTTTTTAAATGAATTATTGAATTGAAAATGGTATAATTACAAAATGGATGCAAATATGAATGTCCAAGACTTACCCAAAAATTGAAAATAAGAATATCTGGAAGAAAATGGCCCGAGTCATCATAGGCCTTGTTTGTCTGCATTAAGTTAAAATTATTTACTATTAACTTAGCATGTACTCCATATGTGCATACAAAGGATAAGTATCAGGAAAGAGTAGTGCTATCTGTATTGACGGATAGCATACCGAAATTGTACCGATGGCCGCGCCGGGCTATCTCCGCCCACTAGACGGCCAATCCGACCCATCCAAAAATTCTAATAAAAAAAAATGAGGCCCACGCTGGAATCAACGGTATCCGATATATATAAGGTGCTTGATCCAAATACCCTATTTTGGACGGCTTGGATCGGCGGTCCGGTGGCCGGAGATGGCCCTGCGAGGCTGTTGGTAAGTTTCGGTATGGTAACCATCAATCCCTATAGCTTTATTGATCAGGTAAATACTACATTGAATATTTTTATTTGAAAGAAAAAATGTAACAATTTTAATACTTTTGCGTCACTTTCAAATACCAACTAATATAATACTCCTATACTAATCTCGAGTGTTGTGTAACTTATGTGGGATCCATAATGATTTTGTCTAGGGATAGGCGGTAAGGATTTTGTTATACCCGACCCATAACAAAATGTACCAAATGGTCCCATCCCCGCCCCGAACCTCGATCGGATAATGGATGATCGATGGATTCTCCCTTACCCACCCTAATTAGGGACCGGGTTTACCCGCCCTGCCCATAAAAAATGAGAAAACCATCAAAGTGCCCGAGTTGAACCTCTTACCAAGAAAAAGAATAAACATAAGTTAAGCACCAAGAGTAGACATGCACATATGTTAGCTCCAACCTCCCCTGCCCCCCTTTACTCTACATATAATCAATTTATTTATACTCAATGCAATGTGTTTGTGCCTCTCAACTCTTCAAACCAAGGTTTTGAATACCGTATCAGATATGGTACCGATTTTGTTATTGGTATAGTACGTACCGGTACCGATGCAGTACCGGGTACTGTTTCAGATTTGCCGTTATTTACAAATATGCATTAAAATTATATTTCTAGTTATAAAATTAAGTTTTATTTGTATAGGCTAAAAAAAGCAATAGGCTAAAAGCAATATATTTGTATAAATTTTGCAATTTCATTAAAAGTAGTAGGCTAAAAAAGACAAAAAAGGATAAAATGGTATGCTTTGAATGCACACTATAACTTTTCTCCAAAAGTAAAACTCCAGCTGGTTTCACGTGATGTTTATCTTCCCAAAGATCCAAACCAGCTTTTTTCGTTCTCTCTTCATCTTCCAAAACTACGGAAACCCACTGAAAATGGAGTGGGAAACCAGAACACGATCAGCGAAGAAAGATCGACCAAAGGTTCAAGAGGCGTACAAATTTGAAGATAGAAGAAGACTTCACCCACAGATCGACCATTTTTTACGGTTCTCTGCTCCGATCTTCTTCTTTTGCCCTTTATTTCCTCTCTTTTTTCAACTGGTCCAGTTTTGCATAATACTAGCCGAAATCACCAGTAACACCTTCTCGGCCGGAATTTTTTGAAATCGCTGGTATTCTCTGGTAAGCACCGGTATTGTGAGCGGAACGGAATATGCGATTCAAGGTACCGGATTCTGTCTAAAACGGTACGTACCGATCGGTACGGAAAGGTATTGATAACCTTGCTTCAAACTCCCAATCCTAATTTTCTGTGTTTTCCAATTATTAATACATAGAATTATGAGGTGGCACATAATTAATGGTTCTCTCAAATCCCATCTGCATATAACTAAAAACTTTTGAACAGTTTAAAATTTTGAACAAATTCCAATCGTGCCAACCGCAACCCACTATCTGAGAGTGCCCCACATTCTCTTCTTCCAGCTTCTGGCCTCCACCCACACTGTGAGACTCTCCTCCTCACATCATTAACTTCACACAATTTTTAGGGGGTCTAATCTCCTTTATTTTGAAAACCTTTGTGCTTCTTTGAATCTTTGCCAACGGATTTTTCATCTGTTTCATTGTGTGATTGCTTGGGAGTGAAATGGTTGATCATTTAATAATATATGAGACCTCTCCACTCATTGTCAATTGATTATGAGATGGACATAAAGTTTTCACATGGTATCAGAGCGGGACTCATTCCATCCCACATTTTTTAAAAAATATATCACAATAATCCACATCTCACGATGACAGATCAGCAAAAAGGTTGCACGATGATAAAACCCAAAAAGTGGCCACACATGAAAGACCTCAAACATGGTTGCACGTGAGGGGAGATGTTAAGGAAATGTAATTCCACATTGATTTTGGAGTGGAATGAGTGATCACTTGATAACATATGAGATCTCTTCACTCATTACCAATTGTTTATGAGATTGACATAAAGTTTTCACATGGTATCAGAGCAAGGCTCATTTCACCCTACATTTAAAAAAAATCATAATCCACACCCTATGATAACAGACTAGCAAAAAGGCTGCACAATGGTAGGATCCAAAAAGTGGCCACATATGATAGACCTCAAACGCAGTTGTACGTCACGTGAGGCATGTTAAGTAAATCGGTAAATTGGGCTAGGGTCCGTTTTGAAGGTGGTTTTGGGTGTTTAGTCCAGCCCAATGTATAATAGTGGTGAAGGTCCATTAATGTAACATTTATGAGGTCTACAGTCCATTTTAAGACCAAAATGCCCTTATTGGCTTGTATATATAACGTGTTATTTTTAAATCCCTGGTTCAACACAACGCGAGCATTATAGGGCGCCGTACTGGAGATACGTTTTCGTTTTTGGATCTCGAGCAGCACGATCACTCCTGGTGCGCCTCTCTCTCTCTCTCTCTCTCTCTCTCTCTCTCTCTTCTCTTGCGATCATAGCTCAGTTGTCTCGATCACAGCTCAGTTCTAGATCACGATTACTTTAACGATCTGAATTCTGTTTTGCAATCACAATCACTTTCACGATCTCAATATCTTTTGTCTTCGGATTTTTTCTATAATGATGTTTCTCTGTTGCTCTGTTCTTCTCTGTCTCAGTATGTGTTTTGATTTTTGCTGTGTTCTTCTATTTTTGTGTTTATAGAGTTTATTTACTGAGATAACGTTATCTATTACTTTATTATGGTAGATACTAAGATTATTTTTTGTTGAGATAACATTATTTATTGCTTTATTTTGGTAGATATAGAAATTATTGTTGCTGAGATATGTGTATCACTGTGAACTGAATTTGCTGAGATACTGTTATCTCTTTCTATTTTTGTTTATTGACTGAGATAGCATTATATCTATTTCTTTGTTCTGGTAGATACTGAGACTGTTTTTGTTAAGATAACATTATCTATTGCTTTGTTCTCGTAGATAGACTACTTTTTTTAGATATGTGTATCTGCTTTATTTATTCTGATATAATGTTATCTGTTTGCAGACTGGACTATTTTTTGAAGTTGAAATGGATTCTTCTATTCTTCTATTGTGCAAATTTGGATCCTACAGTCTTGTTGTTAAGGTGACAGAAGGTTATCAATTTGAGGATCTTATTGGAAGTATTTCTAACAAGTGGAATGGTTTGGTATCAATGAGGTTATTGTATTCTGTTTGTGATCATCTTAATATACTCCTTGATGATGATGATGAGTTTTTTTCTTTTTTTTTCAAATTCGGAGAATGTTTATTCTGAGATAAAGTTATCTCTCTCTTTTATTTGTGAACTGTATTGACTGAGATATTGTTATCTCTTTCTAGTTTTGTGATTATTGGCTGAGATAGCATAATCTATTGCTTTATTTTGGTAAATACAGAGACTATTATTTTTAAGATACTGTTATCTCTTGCTTTATTCTGGTAGGTAGACACCGTTTTTATTGAGATACCATTATCTCTTACTTTGTTCTGGTAGATACAGAGACTGTTATTGCTGAGATACTGTTATCTGTTGTTTTTTGTGGTGTAGGATTGTTTCCGGTTGCTTATGGTGTTGTTGATTCTGAGACCGACGATAATTGGCTTTGGTTTTTGTTGAAGTTGAGATCTATTCTGTCAGCTCATGAACTTACTTTTATAACGGATCGCCATACTGGTCTTGTGAAGCATGTGCCAGAGGTTTTCTCAAATGGATATCATTCTTATTATCTACAGCATTTGAAGAATAACTTGAGGGATAGGATGTCAGGAAGAGCACCTAATGGTTTTCGGGAACTAGTAGTGAGTCTCTTCAATGATTGTGCTCTTGCACCAACAATATTAGATTTTGAAAACTGTGTAAACGAATTGTTTGAGGTTGGTGGAGACCGAGCTAAGGAGTTTGTTACTTCCATTCCGTTGTATAATTGGGCGAATGCATATTTCCCAGGTAAACGATATGGGGAAATGACCTCAAATGTTGTAGAGTCTTTCAACAACTGGATTCTTGAAGCTCGTAAGTTGTTAGTCCTTAAATGTGTTGATACGATCAGGGTTCAAATCATGACTCAAATGTGTGAAAGGAAACAGTTATCAAGAAAGTTGAACAGTGTTTTGTGTCCTGAATATGATGCGAAATTGAGAGAGTTCTTTAATAAAGGACGGTCATGGATTGTGTTTGTGTTTGGATCAAGTGATGAGGTTTTTGAAGTGTCTTCATTACCAGCTGTTGTGGTTGACATAAGAAACAAGACATGCACATGTTGTCGTTGGCAGCTTTATGGTTTTCCTTGTGTGCATGCATTTACAGCTCTTCAGAAGAATGGCATAGATGTATTTAATCATATTGATCCATTATACACTGCTGATGCTTTTCGACTCTCCTATGATTGTCCTATACATCCTGTTCCTATTTCTACTCTTGGAGCTGCATAAGTGTCTAAAAATTCTGCTATTATTCTTCCTCTTATTCTTCCTCCTAAGACAAGGAGGCCACGTGGGAGACCCAAGGTTGCAAGAATCCGGTCAAGGGGTGAGAAGGTGAGGCAAATAAGGTGTGGCAGGTGCAAGAAGTTAGGAAATCATAATAGGAAGAGATGTAAGAAAGCTTGCGATTGATTCATTGTGTTCTATTGTTGATTCATATTCATTGGACATTGAATGTTGTCTAAGATACTGTTATCTCTCTCTTTTTTTGGTTTTTACATAGCATGTTTAGGGTTTACGGTTTATGAGTTTAGGGTTCATAAAGAATGTTTTGTATGAGATAGCTTTATCGGTCACTTGGATCAAATAAAAAAAAAAATTTATCTGTCAATCTACTTTGTGAAATTTATTGTTTAAGATACTGTTATGTCTTTTAATTTTTGACAGTTATGGACATCTACTGATGTTGTCATACAATACAGCCCAGAATTTTTGGCAGTTAGCCACATCAATCTGTGTTCTTATCGAGATTCAGAGAACAATTTTTGACAGTTATGGTCATCTACTGATGTTGTTGTCATATAACACAGCCCAACATTTTTGGTAGTTAACCACATCTATCTGTGTTCTTATCGAGATTCAGAGAACAATTTTTGACAGTTATGGTCATCTACTGATGTTGTTGTCATACAACACAACCCAGAATTTTTGGCAGTTAACCACATCTATCTGTGTTCTTATTGAGATTCAGAGAACAATTTTTGACAGTTATGGTCATCTACTAATGTTGTTGTCATACAACACAGCTCAGAATTTTTGGCAGTTAACCACATCTATCTGTGTTCTTATCGAGATTCAGAGAACAATTTTTGACAATTATGGTCATCTACTGATGTTGTTGTCATACAACACAGTCCAGAATTTTTAACAGTTAACCACATCTATCTGTGTTCTTATCGAGATTCAGAGAACAATTTTTGACAGTTATGGTCATCTACTGATGTTGTTGTCATACAACACAGCCCAAAATTTTTGGCAGTTAACCACATCTATTTGTGTTCTTATCGAGATTCAGAGAACAATTTTTGACAGTTATGGTCATCTACTGATGTTGTTGTCATACTGTACAGAATTCCACAGTTATTGTAATTCCATAAACCAACAAATCATGCGTCATTATACTCCAAGAAACATGTATAGTAAATTTCCAAAAGATCAACAATTTTGCATTAGACACCAAGAAACATGTACAGTAAATTTCAATGTTTTACTTCCCAACAAATCAACAGTTTAGCATTGGACACAAAGAAACCTGTACAATGACTAATTTTACTTCCCAACAGATCAATATTTTTGCATCAGACACCAAGAAACATGTACAGTAAATTCCAATTGTTTGGAGCTGATCAATTACATAAACACGAAACCCTAACTAACAGACTACAATAGCCTTAATCAGTACGAATACACTCCAAATGTAATGCAAAATGCTAATAAAACCCTAACCAACGGAGAACACAGTCACAGTTATGGTTATCTATTGAAGTTGCAGATAACTAAAATCCTAATCAACGGTCTACAAACCCTAATGCAACCATAATAAGAAGAACCGATAGACTTTAACTGGACTCCAAGATGCTTACCAAACCCTAAGAGCAGTAGAAACGAAATACAAAATCTAATCAATGACGAGCACTAGAAAACCTTAACGAAGACAAGAATGTGTAATATTTACTTACCAGTTCTGTTTGAAAATGATGAGGTAGATGATAACGACGACGACGAAACCAAACGAAGGCGGCGATGAAGGAAAACGAAGGTGGCGAAGGGGGTTTCTCTCTCTCTCTCTCTCTCTCTCTCTCTCTCTCTCTCTCTCTCTCTCTCTCTCTCTCTCTCTCTCGTACGTTCTCTCTTTCTCGCTCTTCTGGAAACGATCGACTGAAATGGGAGTATTTTTTCAGCCACTTGTGTTTAAATGATGGGGTATTGTTGGAAAAGTGGTGGAGAATGTACTGGAACCACTGTTAAAAGTTTTGGTGGACTAATTGCATGTTAAACCCTATAGTATGTCCTTATCAACAAGGCTCCCTAAGTAAATAGAGTTTCACATTACTTGAAAGTGGAATGGATGATTACTAAACAATATTTTGGGACATGTCCACTTATTGCCAATTGATTTTGAGATGGACATACATACGATACCATTACGCCGGTGTTCCAACTAATTAAGGATAGAGCTAGAGGAGCAATGTTTTAAAAACCGGATCGGACCGGCCGATTCGACCGGTTGACCCGTTGACCGGCCATTGTTCGGGTCCGGACAAGTTTAGAAACCACTATCAAATCAGAACCAGTCTAAAAACTGCTATCAAATCAGAACCAGCCTCTATAACGAAAACAATTCCAAAAGAACGGTTGAATGGTTCAACCGTAAATGCCTGCTTGGATGCAGGTAAAAAATCGGGGATAAAAAATATGAAAGGGGAATAAGATAGTAGGGGGTATTAATTTTGATGGGTTGACCCACTTCGATGTGATGTTTATGGAGGAGAGATAAAATAGTATGTGGTTTGGATGAGGTATTAAATAGGGGGATAAAATTTGACTTTGTTTGGATGGTCTATAGAATGGGGGATAAAAAGGGGTGGATGATGGAAAAAACTGTCAAATGACTCTTTTGCCCATATACAGTGTTAAATTTGATTATGCATTAAAATAAGTATATAAATTCAAAAATCAATACATTTAATCAATTTTGGACAATTGGAAGTATAAAAAATAAAAATAAATGTCTATTCTAAAAAATTTATATTAAAAAACGTTTTTTTAATTACTGATTTGTATTTATAAACTCAATTCATTTAATCTATAAAATGTTTAAGTCTTATAAATTCATTTAATCTAGAAAATGTTCATTGAGGGAGATGCAATTTTAATTGTTCAGAAAAATGAAAACATTTTTTTTGAAAAGCGATTTTTTTAGGAATTTGATTTTGATGATTGTGTTAGAATGAATTTTCATTATGTTGTTAAAGATGCTAATGCTAATCTAATTAGCTTTTGGAGATAAAATTTTAATTTCAACTTGACTGTTATTAGGCATATTTATATGGACTTGATAAAGATATTGATTGGGTTTACCAAAAAAGATATAGATATTGACTGGGCTTGTTTTTTGGTTTTGCCAGTTTACAGGAAATTTACTTTAGTGGGCCTCTTTTGAATGCGTCCGGCTGTGATGCCCCAGAGTGGTTTTGGGGCATCATGCCCCCAATTGTCATGAGCCGTTGGATCTTCTAATTTAATAACAACCATTGATTGAGTCATCTTCTCTCTCCTGTTAACCTCTTGTACCGGTTGAAAAAAAAAAACTGAAACTCACGTTTCATATTTCGCAGTCCAGACCTAACGTCCAAAAGGAGAGAAAGGAGGAACGATAGCCCCATCACCACCGCTGGAAGCGTCTCAACTCCAACGCCAGCAACCACCAACGCAACACCTTTCGAAGATCTCCTCCCCCGGGCGCAACTGTTCACCGACGCCAAACCCCACCACCGGCCACCACCAAGGGGTCTCTCTCTCTCTCTCTCTCTCTATCTATATATATATATATATATATATATATATATATTATGCTCCTCCTCAACTTCAATTTCCACACTCAAACTTGTTCTGACCACAAAAAATTAGGGTTCCATGTTGAGGTGAAATTGGGGATTTCGTTTTTTGTCTTAATTAATTTTCTGTTCCGAAGTTTTGTTGATTAGGTAATGGATTTTCATTCTATTAAGCCAAAAAAATTAGTTGATTCTGCTCTGTGAGGTGTGTCTTGATTTGCCATATAGCAATGTTGGAGATGTTTATTTTGTTAACTTCCAATATGCAAAAATGAGTTGGAACCACTTCGTTTAGTTGTTTAGGTTTTGTAGCAAACATCTGCCTTGTGAGACTGACCAATCTTTTTTTGTTTGCTAGATTAAATAATGATGGATGTTCTAAATTTCCAAACAGAGCCTAAACAAATGCCCTTGGTAGTTCTAAAATTTCAATTATGCATGTTCAGGTTTTCCTGGCAGAATTTTTTTTCAATATGAAGTCAGTCAAGAAGTTTACTTCCACACAGAAGTGGTTGGAAATGAAATAATGAATTGAACTGATATAATATCTGTAGATGACCAAATTGCTTTGCTCGGTGTCTCGAGTTCACTTCTTTGCTATGAAAGAAAGGAAAAACTAATGAATACTCTTTTTCTTTTTTGCACTGCAAATCTAATGTTGTTTCTGGTGCAATTTTGGCAGGTCATCCACATAGACCCCACCAACGAATAAGAGTCGCAATTTTAGGAAGAAAATAATGGTCGCATTACCGCCATGGCAAGGAATACTTTTGCAGTTAGTTGATGAGGACAGAAGTATCATTTTGATGATGCTAGTTTTGATATGACATGGCAAGATCTTATTCGGATGGTTCAACTAAAATATTCAAACACTGGAAGGAAAAACTAATGGCGCTATTTTGTTGTATGGTTCACGGAGGATAAACAATGATAGATGTGTGTATTATTTCGGATGTAAATTGCAGCCACTTTTTTGTTAATCTGACTCATTCAAATTGCAGCCATTGCGAACATTTTACTTATCTAGGTCATGTAACCCCTATTACTAGTAGATGTTTGGTGGCTCTTATTATTTTGTCAATGTTGATAAATGTGATACATTGGTGGCTCCTCTTTGATTTGATAAATGTTATGCCTTCGTAGGTTTTGATGGTGTGTCAGCTGATTGTGAAATCTGGAAAACTCAACAGAAATATCCCGACATTGGAAGAAAAAACTAATGACATTGTGGCTAATTTTGTTGTATTGTTGATGAATGTAAATTGCACCCACCTTGTTGGTAATCTGGGTCATGTAGATTGCACCAATTGTGACTTGATCCTTTTTGCTAGCTTTGGTGGCTCTTTTTGTTAATAGATTTCATGCTTTACTGGCTTTTTTTGTTTGATCAATGTTGGTACTTACCATGTCAATGAACATACTTACTTGAAACTAGACATACTTTACACAGACTTAGGAAGAAATTCTTGGCAACTGAAGCTACTTACCATATTAATGAACATACTTACCATGGATGTATTGACTTCAAACTGGACATACTTAATGGATAAGGTTGATAAGGTTGAAGGACATGGTTGAAGAGTTAGTTGGTAGTTCCGTATGGATAAGGTTGAAGAGTTTAAGGTAGGTAGAGAGAAATTTAGTACCATTAATGCCAATATGTATGGTAGGTAAGCAAAACTCCATGTAATGCCGATATGTATGGTAGGTAAGCAAAACTCCATGTAATGGCAATATGTGTGGAAGGTAAGCAAAACTCCATACTTATTGCACCTAAGAAGTTGCCAAAAATGTCTAAGTATGTAGTCAGTAGATCCTTTTAGAATGGTAAGTAATAGCAAAAATCGTAGCATGATCGCATCAAGAGATAATAGCCGAAATTTTATTATTTCAAAATAGAGATACTACTCTTCGAAATGTTGATATAATTAACTAGAGGCATATACTATCCAAAACCACAGTATATTTTTCCAATTTATATTGGTAAGTAATTGTTACTAATTGGTAAGTTTGATCATGTTTTGTGGTAAGCGTGACCTTATAATATGGTAAGTATGGTAAGTAAGACTTCAAACTCGTTGCACCTAAGAGGTTGGGAAAAAAATCTGAATATTTAGTAAGTGTATCATTTCAAAAGGTAAGTATATACTAGCATAAACCGTGAGATGTTTACATCATGAAGTTACAACTGAATGTCATGGTGGTAACATTGATCAGGTATTGTGGTATGTATAGCCTTATTCTATGATAAATACGACATTAATGACGGGTAGGTACCCATTTATATAACGTAACTAATGTATCATAATAAGGATCGTTAAAAAGGTAACTACCACAATAAATTTAATGTCACTTAGTTCTACTTAATTTGTATTACCTCGCAATTAAAGTATAATACCTTGATGGTTAATAAAACTAAATAATTTTTTGAATGAACATTAGGAATCAATAGTTAGTCATTACTCTTACATTAGCCAATTATAGCATTCACTCATTGATCACAACCAACACTACTGTTAACTAATACATTTACTACTGACATGACCACTATTAACTTACATTAACCAATTCATTTTAGCCAATTGTATTAATGCTCAACAATCACTATAGCGTTAAAACAATTGGCCAAGGACTCTGGCTACTATAGTGAATCATATTTGAAAGTAAGTCAATCCTTTTCAAAAGGTAAGTGCAAGAAAGAATTGTGGTATGTACATATGTACCATGAAGAACCGAATATTGTAATGGTAACAAAAACCAGATGGCGTGGTATAAATAGCTTGATTTTGTGGTAAGTATGACATTAATGACTTGTAGGTACGTATTTATGTAACATAACTAATGCACCATAATGAGGGTAGTTAATAAGGTAACTACCACAATAAATGTGATGTAGTTCTACTTAATTTGTATTACTTGTAGCTTAATACCTTAATGATTAATGAAACTAAATAATTTATTGAATGGGTCATTAGAGATCAATAGTTAGTGGTTACTCTTACATTAGCCAATTGTATCAATCACATGTTGATTGCAACTAAGACTACTATTGACTACTACTTCTACTAATAACATTGATCACTATTAAACCAATTCATTTTAGCCAAATATATTAATACTCAATCACCACTATATCATCATTTATTGAATATGATCGATCAATTAAGCTTCCAGTCAAATGATTCTAACTATTATAGTCGATTATAGAGATTAATCGTCACCCTACCACTAATTGAATAGTCAAATGTCAATTATAACTACTAATTATTACAATATCATGTTAAATGATTGCATACATCATTTTAAATAAATTATTTAAATATAATTAGGAGACTATTACAATTGTATGGTTTATATTTATTATTTTTAAAAATTTGTTATAAGAAATATATACACACAAAGTAAAAATTTAATGCTATATATTAACAACATTAATTGTAAGTTATTCAAAATAATAAATGAATAAATATTTTCTCAATAATATTTGTAAAATAGTTTTTAATTAAAAATAATTTAATAAAATATATTAACAACATGAATCTAAAATCAAGGCAATTTTTTGGCTTAAATATTTAGTTTCGAAAATTTGTTAAAAAAGATTTGTTTACAAATTAAATATTATTAAATTAAAATTATATTTTCACCCAATATTTAGTCTATTACACAAAAAATGATTTGAACTTGTAAATTTTCAATAATTTAAAAAATACTTGCAAAAAAGGTACATTTTCCGCCAAAAAAATAATTTTCCCGCCAAAAAACCGGCTACCTAGAGAACAAGTTAGAGAGAGAAAGGGAAAAAACGTTGAAGTATAGTCTTTTATTACGGTAAGTATACAATATTTTGTGGTAAGTGTCAGCATAAACTATGGTAAGTAGAATCAGTATTCATAGTAAGTGTAATCACGTTTTTTTCTGAAAAAAAGAGCAAAACCATCAACTTTTTAGAAGTGGTTTCGATCCAATGGCTTAGATTCATCCAAAACTTGATCTAAAGGCCCATAATAAATGGGGGCATCATGCCCCAATACCACATTGGGGCATCATAGAAAATTTGCTTTTGAATAGTGGGCATCTTTTGAATATTGGGCCTAATAATAATATCCAATAATCTAGGGCCAATTTCTGGCAAGCTGCATTCTCTCTTCCGCCATGCATCCGAATGGGGTAGCGGTTGAAATATAGGACAATCGGCCGGTTGACTAGGCGTTGATCCGGTGGCTGCCAAAAAACTTGAAAAACAGAGCACTTTGTTTTCATCTCTCTCTCCTCTCTAAACATGGGTTTATATTTCACCTCATCATTTTTCATAATTCTTTTGAGATGAATTTTATTCTCACACCTATATTGATTATTTGCCTCACTCAATTTGTAAGTTGCAAGCATGATTTGAAAGTTGCAGTTCTTTTCCAAATTGAAGCCATCGCCACCAAAACCCTCACTTCCACGGGCAAAAAAATGGGCAGCAACAGTAAAACGAGGAGGCCTGGCGATGGAGAAAGGGGATAACGAGGGGTATTTTCGTCCACAAAACACCCCAGCCGGATTATTTTTGGGAACCTCAAGAGGAGCTCAAAATTAAGACTGCACAAACCCTAGAACTGACGAAAACGAAGAGGGGGTAAGAAATAACAGGAGACGAAACTGGGATGCCAAACTGGAGAAAACGGGTGGCCCCTTCTCCATATACCCCTCTTATTTTTCCCCTCCTCTTTTGAAATGGAATAAGAGTTTATTACTTCCACTGCTTTAAGCGAATGCGCGAAAATGGGCTATTGGGAAGGGAACAAATGCCTTGGACGTCTTAAAACCTGCACGTGGCGTCCACCCTCAAACTTAAAGCATTGTCAAATCATTTATAAGCCTATGTGGAGATTGGAGTCTTGTTCCCGACCGATGTGAGATTGAAAGAAAGTTGCAGAATCCATTTTTAGATCAATTCTTCCCCCTTTCACATGACATAATAAGAGTTAAATGTAAATGTTCAAACTTTTTAATACAAATATTCTTTTCTACACTTATTTTAATTAGTTACATATCATTAATATATATTTTTTCATAGTTATGACATCACTGGGTCAATTCTGGTTCAAATGCAGTTGAACCAATTACCCATCCACCCGGTACCTTTTCCGATTTGCTTACCGGTTCGGTTTTAAAACATTGCCGAGGAAAACAAGTAGAGGCAGCTGCATTTTAAGAGGGTCTCATTTAAAATTTTCCCTATATTAGTCATTCTCTCTTAAGAACCACCCCATTTTAGTTAAAATACGGATTTCCCCATTTCTCCCCCTTTTCCAATCGAATTTCGATGATCCGATCCACTCAATGTGATCAAAACGTGATTTTAAGTATAGCCGAGTGAAATCAGCAAAAAAAATTGACCGGGAAGGGCTTCATCCGAAAAGTTTGTATTGAACGGTTAAAAAAAATTGCTCAAATCAAGCTCCTTTCGGTCATTTTTTTGCCGATTTCTCGAGTGTACTCTTAAAATCACATTTAAAACGCATTAAGCAGCTCGGATCATTAAAATTCGATCGGAAAAAAGGAGTCTGCATTTTAAGAAGTCTTCATTTGAAACTTTTCATATATATATACAATAACAACAATCAGATGCACACATACATATTTTTCTTAAAATAATAAAAAAATGATCGCAGATATAAGATTAAAGAAGAGTCCTACACGGTAAGACCGTGCGGAATCCCTCATTGGATTCTAAGTATGTGTGTGTATACATATACATATATATATATATATATATATATATATATATCAATACACTTGTATATAAAAGAACCTAAGCATGGTAAGCCAAGGCATGATGTGAATTTACCTTACTGCCCTCAGATCTTTTCCTATGCGTTTTGTTCTTGCCAGTGTTTTTTTTGTGTTTGGGTCAGTTTGGTCTTTTGACGGTATTGGTGCAAACACTCGAGCGTGCGAGAAGTGTGACAGTGTTTTCCGTTTGACAAAAAAAAAAAAACAGAAAATAGGGAAGCGTGAGGGAAGCAAGAGAGACGTGGTCGATCCTCCGGTTTTTAGGGTCTAAATCTGTACTCGGTTTCCTGATTTCACTGATCTCTTGTACTTGTTACGCCTGCCGCTGTCTTTGAACGAGAACCGAGATTTGTTCTCGGTAGTTCAGTTCCGGAATTCACTGGATTTTTGTACCTATTGAGCCGATTTATTTGTCCTATCTCATCATTACGACACTGTTGTTGCGGCGGACGACGTCTTTAAAGGAGATGCGAGATCTGCTGTTGCTACACCTCATTCCTGGCGTGCTACAATCGAAGAGGGCGTGTGAGAAGAGGTAAATTATTGGTTTATTTGCAGTTTCGATTCGATCGATTTCGATTCGATTTCATGATTTAGGGAATACAGGTTTCAGGACCATATTTTGTAGATTTTACGTTTGTAAGTCACTGAAATAGGAATGAAGTAACTCCCAATGATGTATTCAACTATGATTTGAATTCACGTTGAAAATTGATTCTGTAATGTAGAAAGGGATACAATTTTAGGTTTGTTTGAACTGGTTTGCGATCTTCGACGCGTGTAGCATGTGAACACATTGAATGGTTTTTAGAGCCCTTGTGTGGTTCTGTTAAAAGTTTAACCTTGCAAATTCCTTGTAAGTGTTGGCCCACCTTAAATTTGAAGAAGGATTTATTCTATGTAATTCTTGGAATTATCCAGTTCGAATTGTGGAGAATAGATTAAAGCGGTTGGTCTGATTTTTAGGCTGACCATTGTTTGGGAAGAGTAACTTTAGGTTGATCTTCCGAAGTGAGCGTGAATGGATTTTTTACGTGATAATACTTGCTCCAGATTTGAATCGTGTTGAATAGGATTGGAGTTACAATGGCAGTGAGCTGATTACTACACCTCCTGCGCTTGGTTAGTTTATGTTTTTTTATAACCCAAACAAATGAACTACTTGCTTAGTTTCATCTCAAGTAATTTTGTAATTTTCTTGTATTGCTTTTCCAGATGAAATCTAATTTCCACATTTCGAATGAATTAGGGTTGAGAACAACTATTTTACCTTCTGTTTTTTGGGAATGGAGCTATTTGGTGGATTTCTTCCATGTTTCTGGAAAGCAATACAAGGAGCAAATTGCAACACTTGAAAAATGCGAGGAAAGGTTAGTGGTTGATGGTAGTTTTTGTTGCGTAGCTTTGAGTTAACTTTAATCCGATTGGCTTAAATTGAAGCTTTTGAATGTGTTCATGGACCAGCTACAAGACTGTTTTTGCAGATAAAATTTCAGAGTTCAGAAGGGCATGCTGTGAGCTTTTTGGTTACAAGGTATTCATCCCTACTCTCTCGTTGGTTCTCCTATAACTGTCTCGACTCTCAAGTCTATCGTTATTGGTTACATAGATAAGGTCCTACTTTCAAAATTATGAGGTCTTACTTTTTTTCTTCAAAATCACTGGCTGATCTGATAATGGGGAGTGCAGAGAGAGGGACCCAAAATCACAGTGTGTGCTCTTAGAATCTTGATTCTTAAAATAAATTCTCAGAATATGCCAGTTAAGAAATGCTTAATAGGAGGTTTTGCTTCCTAATACCAAATTTATGGGCAAATAAAGTCATGTACTCTCGAAGTTTTTCCTCTTCCAGTCTGTTTTTCCCATATGATACAGTCTTGGAAATCGCAGATTGAAAAATAATAACTTTTGCGCGCTCTGACGGAATACCGGTAAGTTGCGCAATGGTTTACAGTTCTTCTGGTGTTGTGTCTTCAAACAAACCATGATATTGTCTTGCTTCATAATCTTTTAGATGGCCTTTAAAATTTGATTTCTTGGCTTTGGCATTGAGATAAAGAGCCTCTTCCTTCGTCACTTTCCTTTTGATAACACGGTATCCTACCCAATGGACCT